>VDFB02000007.1:185450785-185551141 GCA_007258455.2 Sequoia sempervirens
CAATCCCATCGTATCATCCAATCATCCTAGCTTGTCCTAAATCCCGATTTGGGCTTTTGTCCATTTCCATCCAAAATCTTTCATCCATCTTCTTTATCCTTTCACCATCATGAATCCTTATCCTCCATCAATAGTGGTCAAGGGAAACCCTAATTACATCAACGATGATGATGAAAGTCTTGTTGACCAAGAGGTATACAACATAGATCCCCTTGACACTATCATTATAGTAAGCTTTCCCACTCACATTCCAAAATCCAATCACCCCATCAAGTTATCCCATCATGTCTTCATCTATGCCTAATCACACTCCTTATGCTACCTTTGACAAGGGATGTCCATCATATCCATCATATCCTTCATCTACGTCATCCCCTTATCCTAGTTTGTCGTCACAATACCCCTATCTTGATCCCCCATCCACATCCTCTTATTTCAATCCTCCATCCACATGTACCCACTACCCTAATCTCCCATACCAATCCGCTCAGCCTAATCCTACATTCACATCTTCCTATCCTAGTCAAACACACCCACCAACTTACCCTAATCCAACATCTGCATCTCCCTATATTAATCTGCCACCTCAATCTTCCCATCCTCATCCACCATCCCCATACCCTTTACTACAATCCACCACCCACCTCCTTGTGTCCTAATTCACCATGCCAATACCCCTATCTTAACCCTTCACCTAATCCCCCATCTATTCCCAGTCCTGCATCCAATCCCATTCCCCTATCTAATCCTAGCCCACCAATCCCTAGTCCTAATCCCCCACTAATCCATAAACCTTCATCCACTCCTACCACACCATCTCATCCTAGAGTATGCAAGTCTCTCATTTCATAAGTTCTCCAAGGACTTATAACAAAGAAGACATCTCCCACTCCACACATTGCAAGTCGTGGAACCATGCCATCCCAACCCATCATCCATGATCGTTAGTGATGAGACCCTCCTCCATCCAACACCTATCATTGATGATACCATCACATCCTCTAATCCACTGAGTCCCCATCTCCTACCATCACATCCTCTGAATCTACTAAGTCCCCATCTCCTACCATCACATCTACCAAATCCCTTGAACACCCACCCCCTACTGAGAGTCATCGAACCTATCGACGACACCCAAATCCAATCCACTTCTTCCACTCCTAGTATCCATTCCCAGAAATATTTGAATCCTCCATCCTTCCATCTTCCCCACTTGAAGAGTCCCCCATGACTCCATTATCATGCCTCCCGACACTTATGAGTCATGCCAAGAGTCTGATCCAAAGCATGCCAACATATCCCCTCCTCCAGATCAAGATCCTACCATCCCATCTAGTCTACCGCAAGATCACAGTCCCCCATCCATTCCATCCCATGATCCTCTTGACATTCAAGATTCTACCGCTCCATCTCCGTCTCCATCGCATGAGTCCACTACCACAAAATCAGATCCTATCATATCCCCTACTCCCTCTCCCGATACCACCCATCCAAATGCTGTTATTCCATCATCTCCTTCTCAGGATTCCCCATCATTGCCTAAAAATACTATCCCCACACCGCTTACATATCCCCTTGGTACTCTCACATTCTTCCATGGTGGCCTCCTTGCAGAAGAAAAACACAGTGTATATACCACCCATCATCCCCCACCTAATAGTGGACTCGCATCATGTTTTCAAAATAACAAAAATCCTATCATGGATCGAATGCTCAAGAACATGAACTATCAAGGAAAAGGTCTAGGCCTTCACGAGCAAGGTATTTTAGAGCCCATCAAAGTCAAAGAACAAATTTGCATGCAAGGTCTTGGATCTATTCCCCAAGACTCACAATCTAACACGTTGGTACAACCTCTAGACGTCCTCAACGAGCCTTTTCCAAAAGAAATGTCGGCTCTTCCCATCACTCCACCAAATCATATGCTACAATCCCTCCTCCTCTATCGTATCGCCTCAAAACAACCGTCCATATTACTCCTTCATCTGCTCCATCCATTTTGGGTCCTTACATCCCTCCATCCACCAACTCCCATCCTTCATCTACTCTATCCATCTTGGGTTCGTATATCCCAAGATCACCTCCTCCATCTCCTCCTTTCACCCATCCAACACCTATACATGTCATCCATCATAAACATACCTCTTGTATATCCCATAATCAGGATCAACAAAGGCACATACCTAAACATCCCCCATCTACACGCAATCCCCATACTCCTACCTCCATCACTCCACATCATCCATCTTCTCACACCCATCCCATTGCTAGTATGAGCACTTTGGATGCAAGAGGAAAAATGCATCAATCTAAACACCCACATGCATCTAAAGCTTCCCATGTCCCCTCTAAAAGACATGATAAAGAAAAGAAAAATCAAATCCACAATCCAAATCAAACCCATCAGCCACAAAGGCCCATTAAAGCAAAAATCAAAACCATGTGGATCCCAAAGAAAAAAGACTCAATGCCATTAAATGAAAAATCTATAAGAACATCCAAAGTTTTTAATCCAAAAGCTAATCATACCCACCTTTCATCTCCTAAGTCTGTTTTGGGTCCCTATGTCCTGAAATTCACTATTCCATCTCCTCCATTATCCCCACATTCTCCATCCATTCATCCTTTTATCTTTTCACATCCATCACCACATGTGCCAATGTTGGTCCTAAACTCACCACCCCATCACACATCCACCCCATCATTCCATCCATACCACTTCCAACATCCCACCCATTATCCCCCGTATCTTCCCCATCAAATCCCTCGCATTCATCCTCTAGCATAATCCATTTATCCTAAGGTTGTACCAACATCCAACTGTCGGTTCGAACATGAGCTCTTAATACCTGATATAGAACTTGATGCTTGAGTCCTTCATCCATATCTTTATCGCATGTCTTCTAAATCCACTTATTCTCCTCCCTATCCTTATCCATCTCCTTCCGCATACTATCCAAAAAGTCCAAAAAATCCAAAAAAGTCAAAAAATCAAAAAAATCCAAAAAAAAAAAAAGAGAAATAATCCGTCCAATGGTGAAAACTTGGCAACCAAGCACCTTGGATAAGTACCATGATGAAAACCTGGCAAACATGCGTCATGCGTAAATCCCCATCTGCACTTGGGGGCAATTTCCTAATTTGCATTCCCTCCATCCGCTTTGCTTCCAGCTATACACCTGTCTCCATCCTATACATCATTTTCATTCATCCCCTCCATCCTCCCTATCTTACACATTTTGCTTGGCATATCTCACTTATCCCCATACTTCCATCCTCCTTGTGATCTTGATAACAATGGGGCAAACATATAAGCATGCTTTGGACACCTCTTAGCATACATTCTCCTCATCCGCACACTATCCTAATCCTCATTCGCACTCATCTATCTTCCTTATCCACCTGTCATGCTACCTTTTGTCTCCCTTCCTTATACATGCATCCTATCTTCATCCATCTCACTCCTTTATTTTCCTATCCTTCTCTATTGCATCCTTCATGCCTCCTTGCACATGACATATCTAGAGTGGAGGCATCTATCTTCCTTTGTAATGTCGTCTTTGGAGACATCATCCACTCCATCAAAACACTCCCTTTCATATCCCCATCTTTGTCTTCCTACCAATCCCTTGTGTCTTCCCGTCCTCATCTTTTTATACATCCAAACCTTCCTTTTAACCTCTTGATCATTCTCAATCCATCCTAGCATCTATCCATCTATCTAGCCAATCCCCTCTATTTATCCAATCTCTTCTCCCCCCCATCCATATCTTCATACCCATCCACCATCACATCCCTGTCTCACTATTCCATCCCTACCTATCTCCCCCATCCTTTTCATCTTCTCATCCTCATCTCCTTCTCCTCATCCCATCTTATAATCCCTTGTCATTGGTATCTAGCTATAGCCTACTATCTCATCATTCATCATCTCATCATTCATCTCTCCAACATGCCATCCTCCCACTTCATCTTTGATGATTTGAATAACTATCCCATCCCTGAGCTTTGTATAGTCACTATCCTCCAATCCAATCCAACTAGTCTATCTTGTCCCATCGTGTCGGTCCAATCACTTTAACCCCTTATCTAGGGTTATATCATCATCTTTCATCCATCACTTGTCTTCAACCTTTAGTTGAACTACGTTGCCCCTGCGCTTTCACGTAGAAAAAGTTGATCATTTGATTCGCCCCCGGGGTTCCATCATCGATCTTCATTGTCCACTTTGTCCCTTTATTGCCTATCATCAATCTTTCTACTTTGTCCCTCTGATCCTTTATCATCTATCATCAATCTTCTTATCTTGTTCCTATTTGTATGTCCCGTCTTTATCATCCATCGAGGTCTCCTATCTTGTGTCATGTCTCTCGTGTCGCATCATCAAGCTATGCCCTTATCTAGCTGGATCTTAACAAATGAGATTCACGTGTATCATCAAATCCAATCAGTTCTGAATATCTTGCGTCATATCAATCTTTTAATTTAGTATCCATCATCGGTCTCAATAGGATGCATCCTTCCTAATATACCTCATTAATCCCATCCATCCCCTTGATTGATCCTATGGCAAAGGACATTTGAAATTCATTGTGATCTTTTGATGCTTTTGGATTTTGTTTATCATTTGAGCTCCCTATCATCACTTGTCATCATCGCCTTGATCCATCATATCATGGTGTGCTTTGACTAGTCAACATAGGGGTGTATCTTGATCTTTTGTTTGTCTTCTTGGTTGTCCCACGTAGTACCCACCAAGATCTCTGAGGTCTTGTGTTACGCTGGGGCATCCTTGTGTGCTTGTGGTTATCCCAATACCTGGCCCGACCAAGGTCACCATGACTTTGGGGTGTTGGGATAGCCTTCTTATTTGTTATGTTTGTTTTATGCATTAGACACTAATCCGCCCTGGTTCTTCATACCTTGGCGTCTTGTGTCTTATGCTATAGCAACAATCAGTGCTCCGACGATGGAAAATTGCATTTGGATTTCATTTCCTCTTCATCCTCTCGTCTATCAAAATCCCCCCACCCCTCCATACATCCTTCATGCTTCCCTCCCAATCTTTTGCCGCCTTTTTCATCCTTTCTCTCCCATCACTTTGCATCTTCTTCATCTCCCCTTGCATCATCTCATCCATTTCGAGAGCACACTCGTGTTCTCCTGAACCTGCATGTCCTCTCGAGGGGGCATCCTTCATCCCTAACTTTCATCTTTACCCCCATCATCTTCCTTCTTAGTCACTTCTTTGAATGACTGGGGCATCTTTTCCGATCTAACCATCTTCTTCTAGGTTCTATGTTTTAATATTATTTGAAATGATGCTACTTCGTAACACCATCTCAAAGAGGGGAAAAATGTAGACGTCTAAATTTGGACACTTAATTTATCCAAATTCATCCTTTTTCATCTTATTTTCGTTAATTAAGTAATACTGCTATTATTTAATTAATATCTTTAATTCTGCCAAATCCCTAAGGTATTTAATCAATAATACCTTATCTGTTTAATCCTCCTTCCATCAATTGAATTAATTCCCTAAGGTATTTAATCAATAATACCTTATCTGTTTAATCCTCCTTCCATCAATTGAATAAATATTCCATTTATTTAATTCCCTTCATGTCACATCCTCCATCATTTTTATC
Organism: Sequoia sempervirens; assembly: GCA_007258455.2. Classification (NCBI taxonomy): domain Eukaryota; kingdom Viridiplantae; phylum Streptophyta; class Pinopsida; order Cupressales; family Cupressaceae; genus Sequoia; species Sequoia sempervirens. The sequence continues at coordinate 185,456,434 of VDFB02000007.1, forward strand.
TTATCCTAATCCTTCTTCTAATCTCATCATTAGGATGTGCACATGCCTAATCTTTGATTAGGAGGTGTCACATCCTCCAACTTTTGCAAGTTGGCCTTTAATCTCTCTTAGCCACCTAACCATCATCTAATCCTTCACTAACTAGCCTAATCAACCTCTCAAGGAATTTTTAATTCCTTTTATCCTTCCAAGGAATATTAAATTATTTTTCTCTTCCCCATGTCCTTTATGACATGTGTCCTTGGTCAACCTTATTAAAGGCCTTCCCATTTTGGACAAGGCACTCCACTTCCCCATGTGAATTTTTAATTCACTTTTAATCCCCCAATGCACCCTTTGGAATTTAAAATTCTTTCCCATCTCCCCATAAGAATATTTGAGGAATTTTTAATTCCTCACATGTCCTCTCACCCACATGGAGACAAGGATCTCCTTTATGAGGAGATCTTGTCCAATCCCAAGGTACTTTGTACCCCCCTCCATGTCATGTACTATTCTTCCACCTCATGTCCACTTCACCTTTTAGGGCTATATCACATGCCACATGTCAAGATGTGAGGGCTTGTGAGTTCTTAACTCACCTTAGCCCTACATCTTGGTATTTGGTGGCTCAATCTTGGCCATCCATTTCCCCTAGGAATTCTCAAAATTCCTATAAATACCCTCTCTTTTCTCTCATTTTGGAAGAGATTATTTTTGCTAGCCAAACTCTTGCAATTTTGTTTATCAACTTATACTTAGTAATTTTCTTGTTTTCATCCACTTGCACTCATCCTCACAACATCACTTAGCTTGCATCTTGTGCCATCCAAGGAGCATACATATCAAAGATCGAAGGGCCAACCAAAGGATCGATTCGACGCAAGGTATAAAGTTCCATTTTGTTGCTTTTATCTTGTTTTGTTTCCAATTTAGGCTAATCTTGAGGTGTAGGTTGTTTTGGTGTTTATTTGCACTCTTTTACTTGCTGCTTATTTTCTAACGCTCACATTCGACCTATCACAGGTATATTTGAAAGCAAGTGATTTTAGTTTTTAAATTATATTTCTCACTTTCAAAATTATTATTATTGATTGTTTGATTGATATTTAAATAAATAAATTTATATATCTTTTATATTTAAATTAAATTAAAAAATTATACATTTTGATTTTTTTTTATGTTTAATTTATGAATAAAATTTTGACTTGGAAAATATTTTTAGTTCCATTAAAAATAGTGAGATTGTTGATTATTTGATGATATAGATAAGGTGATAGGAAAATTGGTAGGGAGTATATTTGAATGCAAGTGATTTTAGCTATAAATTTAAATTATATTTGATCACTTTCAAAATTACTATTTATTGTTTGACACACATATCCAAAAATTATATATTTTGAATTTTTTATGTTTAGTTTATGAATAATATTTTTTGATTTGAAAATGTATCTAAATTTTCTAAGCAACATATATTAAATTATTAGAATATAAAATAGAATGAATATAAGATAGAATCTTTACCATAAAATAGTTGTGTGAAGTTTGGAGGTTGCAGATTAATTGCTTGGCTAAAAGTTTTATTAATTTAGGGGTATTTATGTAGTTATTATATCAAATGGTTTGACATTCAATAGTAAATTTTCCTTTAAAATATTAAGATTAATTTTCAATAAATTTTATGATTAGCCATCTATTCTCATCTATTAAACTTTTGAATTGAAAAGATCTTTAAATTTAATCAATAATCAACCTAGTTGATTTTCCTTAGTAAATATGGAGATTATTTAACATTTTTGTGCATACATAATAGTGATAGGAGGGATTGGTGGAGGTGTTCTTGGTCCAAATCTCATTTTTCCTTCTAGAATTGTCATTGAATATTTGACTATTGATTAAAGTTTATGATCAACTTATCTATTAAACCCGTAAATTGAAAAGACCCTTAAGTTTAATCACTAGTTAAAGCTAGATTTTCCTTTTAACAATATGAAGATTATTTAACATTTTTTTGCCTACATAAGGCGATGGGAGGATTTATGGAGTGGTTCAAATCTCATTCCCCTTCCAAAATTACTATCATCTATTTATTCATCGAGTAAAATTTATGCTCAATAAAACCCCTAAATTGAAAAGGCTCCTAAATTTAAACAACCCACTTGCTCACCCTTGCCTCAACTATAAAATCTCAAATTAAGAAGGCACTCAAATTAAAACCATCCCTTTGGTTGGGAGTGGCTATTCTCCTTACAAATGCACCTATAGTCATGATGCATGCATCTATGTTGTGTATGTGTGATATTCTAAATCTAACTCTCCCTAAAACTAATTACATGAACTTAGAGCATCACACTTCACTACACCTTTGCTTAATGGCCAAGACTCAATATAAGATCCTTTTCTCATGCCAAAATATAGTTAAGTAATGTAAAATAAAATTGATTACCCTCGTCCCAAACTTTGGGAGTCTAGTGTTATAATGCTATTATTGATATGGATCACGACATTAGGTGCATTCACTTCGCAAGTAAGAAGGGTCATATGGTAGACTGTCAATTTATTTTACGTGATTGGATGTTGAGCTAGTAATGTGCTTTCGTGACATCTTGTAGCTCATTAGAGTGTTAATGTTTCAAGACAGTGTCAATAAGCAAGGATAAATTTAAGAACCCCCTAAAAAGGTGTAAGAATCTAAAAAATCTTGTATACTTCTCGAAAAAAATATTAGTTTTATTGGTGATTTTTTTCATTTTTTGGGAAAAAATAATAATCCCAATTGGTGAATCTTGTTAATGTTTCAAGATTGGCATCAGTAAGCAGGGATAACTTTATGAACCCCCTGGAAAAGGTGTAAAAACCTAAAAAAAATTGTATACTTCTAGGAAAAATATTAATTTATTGGCAATTTTTTTCATTTTTCAGGAAAAAATAAAATCTCAATTGGCAAATCTTTTGTAAGTGTTAAAAGTTTGTAGAAAATCCTCATGAACTATATATTTTTTGAAACCACTAAAATATTTTCATTGGCGATTAAAACCTATTTTCAAACCAATAAAATATTTTCCTTAAAGAATTAAACTTGTTTTGAAAAATAAAATAAAAATTGTGGGCTTAATTAAGTTTTTCAAACCAAAAAAAATAAATTATGTTAGCAATTAAAACTTGTTTTCAAACCAAAAAATTCATTAGCGAATTAAATTTATTTTCAAACCAATAAAAAAATTCATCAAGCGGAATTAAACCTAATTTTAAACCAATAAAAAAATTCATTGGCGAATTAAATCAATATGCCAATAAAAAATCATAGCGTGAGTGATGAATATATCAAATTTTATATATTGTTCTATTCTGGGACAAATTTTCCACACAACCAAATTCCTTCATAAAGTGTCTGGAATGGAGACAAGTGTCAACATATTACAAGTTAATGCAACATTCATATACTCATAAGATTAAAATTGTATTAACAATAACTACAAGTTATATTATTATGCAACTTAACTGTTCGATGGATGGTTGTAGTTGCATTCCAAAAACAAATGTTTGAAACACTAGACTTGTGAATTCAAACCTCCAGAATAACCCTAGAACCATTAGATTTGCAAATATCAATAGTTGACCTTTTATTACTTATTAAATCACTTAAAGTCATGACTCAACTTTTGTGAAATAATATTCTCATATCAACATGTGTGTCTTGTGGTGAATTAAATGTTCAAGTATTGAGTATTATTGTCTTTGTTTTATATATACTTCACCAACTTGATGTTATTCATATCATTTATAACAAATTTGCTTTCTCTCTTCTCTATTCACAATTTCACTATGATATTATGGAGTCTACATGGCGTGTCATGCTACCCAAATATTTTTGGGAGAAAAGAAGCAACAATGCATACGATAGATGAAAGTTGGGTATGGTTTTCACTATTCCTTGTGTGTAGGTTGAAGAAACTATAAGAACAATTTTGGGTAGGGAATGGCTTCAGAACAACCCCCATGCTCTACTTTTCGAGGTAGCTTATGCTTTCTTGTCCAATTGCATGAAAAAAATTTTGGATAAAGATTTGGTGAAGATGTCGACAATATGTTATTTTCAGCCTTTCATTTACTCTCTTTCTCCATTGGAGTTGGAATTTGCGCATTATAATTTTGAATTTGGGTTAGCACCTATTGGTGGAATCTTTCCAAAAGTTGAACTGGTTGCTTCTACAGTGCAAGCTCTTTACCTAGTTGTTATGAGGTGTGGTCTAGTCTGCGATATGACAAATGAATCATTGCAAAGTCTATAGTTTTGGAGAAAGGATTTGGGTGATGCCCTTTTCTTCTCTGCTCTTACTTTGTTCAATTCAATTCACCTCCTTCTTAAACACCTGATTCAAGGCCTCTGCTAATGGTAAAAAAATATATATAATGAATTGTGTCTATATTTTATTGTACAACTCTTATAATATGTATTTTATGACTAGTTTTTGTCATGGTGCCTTTTGGGCTAGGTTGGCTGTGTACTTCAGTCTTCAACTACTTGAATTAAAATACTTTTCATAGCTCCATTCTTGCAAATCCTTTTTGCTTTGTTCAATATAAAAAAGTGGCTTTTAAGGCTAAAAATACATTTATAATTTTTATATGATTCATTTGTTTACTTCTTTGACATATGTATTTAATATTACTCTTAATTGTCAAGAAATTGGTATATAAATAAAAATTGTAGTATACTCCACAAAATTATTATTATTTCATAAGTTAATATAATGTTAATATATTAACAAAATTAAATTTAGTGTACAAAAATATTTCACCATTTGATGGACGAATTATCAACATATAGTTCTAATCATAAGAGTGAAATTTGTTGTGACTTATTAGTGGACATTGATAATGATTTTAAGCTACAACAAGCCATTTAATTCTCTATCTTTTTATTGATTTCTGTAATTATGGGGGATTATCGTTCATTGAAGAAAATGTGGTTGTGAAACCACATATTAACGCCATATGTACCTGGGAAATCTTTAAAAGATTCAGAATTAAGTTTCTCTTTTAATATGAAGTGAGTGAAATGATTGATTTGATAACTTGATACTGAAAATGGCAAAAAGTATGACATGTGTTTTCTTTTTGTTGATTTCTACAATTTCGCAAGATTATTATTCATTGAAGAAAATGGAGTTACAAAATCATGAATTAATGCCATGTGTACATCCAAAGCAAGTGATTTGATAACTTGATATTGAAAAATGTGTGACATATTGCACATGATGAAGTCATGAATCTAGTTAACTATCAATCAAAATAAGATTTGTAATAGATTTCATATTGTTTGAGTGGCGTGATTTTCAGCTTGAGGTATAATCTGCATGTAGCCAGATGTCAATCAAAATAAACATTATAACTATAAGTGGCTCTCACATGATTAAAGTTGGTTACTTGGTTAGCGCAAAAAAGAAATTATACCTCACACAAATCATAAGTAAATCTAGGGATGGTGAGCTCATAAATGGCCAATAAATAAGGATAGTGAGCACAATTGAAATCATTTGTAGAAGGCTTTACTATTGAGTGCAATGTTCTGAATTCTGATAAGCGTTTTCATTTTGCAAGGTTAATAAGGAATAATGTGATATTGTGGTATTATTGAGGATACTCTAAATTCTCCTACTTCTAGTTATGTAGTTATAGAGTTAAAGACCCATTTCCTTCAAGTTTAGAGTGGGTGGAATTGGAAAGAAGTTGATCTAGTTTACCTAGCTTCTAAGCCAAGTTTTGAATCAAGATGAGGAGCTTTGATGAAGGTAAGTACTTTCATAGAGAGTCCAGCCACATAAGTATTTTAATCTTGTTTTCATTGAAAGTCATTGGCTTCTCATACTCCATTTTGATAGAGGCCCTCAAAGAGGAACTGGGGACTTTCAAATTTATTTTGTGCTATCTTAGTTCCTTGGAGCTGCTCAAAGAGGGTGGTAGTAGATTTACTACCCCTTATCTTCTGCATAATTCTAGTTGGTAACCAAGATAGGTACATTTTCTATATTGATAACTCCCATTTCCCTAGCATGGTAGGCAAGCCCTATGGATTCTCAAAGTCATTTTGGGTTGTTTGGTGGGTCAGATTAAGCATATTATGCAATATATTTTGTATTAAATGTTTTAACTATTGGCTCGTACTTCACCATAGTGGGATGGAGAACCAGGGTACAAATTTTTCTATAAATGCAAAACCATAGTGGTGGCTTGGAGATATCATTTGAAATGTTAAGCATGGTTGGAAAGCCCCATGGTTTGAGAATATGGTTTGTATCTCATAACACCACTACTAGCTTGGAATCAATTATGTCTGATGTAAGGTGTCATGCGTCATTTATACAAAATAAGAGATTGCATGCTCTACTCGTCTAAGTTAAAAAGTTATGTAATAATGAAATATTGTAATTCAGTTGTAATAAAATAAATGGTTGTGTTATTCATCATTATTCATTTACAGTAAAGAATTATTTTGTGTGTTCAATGTCTATTCAAATTATACAAGTAATTAGCAATAGCATTAATATTTCTAGTAGTAGCAATTGCACATAAGATTTAAAGGAGGTTCAATTATTACACCGATAGAAAAGTATATGTATGTTAACATGTTACAGAGTATGTGTTTGTGCATGCATAGGTTGCAAGTTGAAAGTTCTAGTTGCATGTGGCTGGTTTAAACAATTAATAATAAGTGTTAAATAATGGAATGGAATAAACTTAGACAAATCAGATTTTTTCCTTAAAGAAATTAAGTATTATCTATTTATGAAATATTTATATGAAGATTTAAAACATAAAGCAATACAAATGAAAAATAAAGTTGACATCAAATTGACAAAAAAATAAAAAAATGTCACTCTTGCTAGGGTTTGGTAAAATGTTGTCACTCTTTCTAGGGTTTTCCAAAATGTTATTTCTAATTTGTCGTTGACTTGCTCCCTCGGTTCCCAGTGGCATTAGTCATTTTATTAAGTCCTTTGCAATGTTAAGTTATCGATCCCTTTATCCTCTCCTAGTGTTCACCTAAGAAGAAGATTTTGTATATACTTAATTAAATGAATTAAGTGATCCCACACTTTATGGTTCTACGAATCCATGGATAGTTTTATAAAGGTTAAGTTAATTTTCATGGAACCACATAAAGGGGACATGTTTCAATCAATGTCTTTCTTTTAAAGGGATTCTACGAGTTCCCAAGATGATTCAAGAAGATCTATATGTGACTCACATAACTGTAGAATGGACTTGTGAACTCATCTCAATGTCTCCAACGATTTTTCCATCGAAGGCTAGGATTGTGAGCAATGGAATGATTCCACGAGTCCACAAATAGTTTTATAAAGAGGTTAAGTCAATTGTCATAGAACCACAAAAATGGAACAAGTGGCAATGTCTTGCTTTTAAAGAGATTTTGTAAGTTCACAAGATGATTCAAGAAGATCTATATGTGACTCACAGAACCACGGAATGGATAAGTGGGCTCATCTCAATGTCTCCAATGAGTTTTCTATTGAAGGAAAATCTCATGAGGATTGTGTAGCCTAGCACACTAAAGTTTAAACCAACTTTAAAACACATATTTATATCATAAATTACTCAACTGTTCAATGAACATTTGATGGATGGCTATAATTGTATTTGAAAATGAAATGAAAAGAGTGCTAGGATTGCAAACTCAAACCTCCAAAATCACCCTATAATAGTTAGGTTTACAAAGATTAACGGTTGATAATTTTTTTGAGATGGAATAGTGATCAGTTAATAGAAGGTACAAAAATGTAGGACAACTATCCAATTTATTTATAAGTTTCTATGAAAAAATGTAATGGATTAATTATGTAGTTTGGAGGTAACACGTTTTATTCACTTGAATATTTGAAAAAAAATAAAAAATAAAAAAGTGAACTTTCTACTGCTAAGTGATTTTATATTTAAGTGAGAGGGTCAGTACACAAGGAGATTTCTTATTGCTCATTATAGTACACTAGGGAGATTTTGGGTTCCAAAACAACCAATCCACACCTGTTAGTGTCTCTGTGTTAATCTTTTTAAGAATCAAAATCCAAGTAAGTGAAAGAAAAAAATCCTACGTTTCATCATTTTTAAAATTTTTAATTTTTCAAACTTTGGGTTTAGGGTTGAGAACTTGAGAGCCTTAAGAAAAATTAAGGACTTAAGAGGGACTTCACACTATACAAAAATGTCTACCATCACTATTAGACCAATTGTTGGGAAAGGAAAAAAAATCAAAAAGAAAAATAGACTATGCTCAAGTGCTTAAAACCTCAAGTTTCACAGATGAATATCATGATATTTATGATCCTAAAATCTATGATAGGCTTACGTCAGAACTTAAATTTTCATGTGAGAATAAGGGTACAAAGAAAATGAAATTACAAAATAGTAAAATAATTTCAATTAATAGTATCACCGCACCATGGGTAGTTTGGATAGGGGCACATGATGTTACATGAGGTTTTATCTTCCCTAAAATTTATCATGGTCCACACCCACAATTATGATGATAACAAAAAAAAAATTGTTAACAAATATGGAAAAGAAGAAATTTTATCCATTGCTGTAGAATAATTTGGAAAATTTTTGGGGTTTACAACCGAAGAATTTGGAAGCATCCACATTGACCTAGAAAATCTTGCTAATGATTATTAAGCAGTCGATGAAAGGGAGAAAAATACTTTTCTAATTAAAATAGTTCAGGATAGAAAATTATTGAAAAATAATCATAAGCCTCCTTATGATTTGAGAATTTTTAAACCATGGGTTCAAGATACTATTTCCATGCTAGCATTTTTCCTTGGGCTGGATAACAATTGGGAAGTGGGTGCAAGCCTCCTTGAAATGATATTTAATATCCATTATCCTGAGAAAACTATCAAATATAAATTTTTTGATCACATTGTAGAATCCATGCATAATTTTTTTTAATGATTAAAGGAGGTTCCACTAAGACATTCAAGTTCACAACCTACTTGTGCTATTTTTTCTATTCAAATTTGGAATGTTTCAAACCAACAAGCTTTAGATTCAACTCTATACGAATGTTGAGGAAAAAATGGCTCCAATATATGATTGAACCACTAAGAGAAGGATGCATTATTCTTAAAGAACCTACAATAATTTTGTAGACTACTTTTTGGCTCCATTGTATCAAGAAATTACAAATACTCCAATGCCTAGATTGCCAATGTCTTGTAGAAATTTCATTCAACTACGAAAAAAAATACAATTGGTTGATTGGTACTTAATGGAAGGATATATTGTGCTAAGATTTTGTGGATTAGGAATAGAGCCATAAAAACTTCTAATACATGTGACATAAAGGGTTTTTACATTGGAATATGTAAGGAAAATAGAGATTACTAACCAACTATACTTTTTCAGTCAACAAAAGAATAGCATATTTCCTTCTTTACCTTTTTCATGTGGAGGGTTCACATTTGAGAGAAAAGAATTTAGTGTGGTACATGATTTTTAAAAAAAATAATAATTTGATGTTGTCTCTCACTAATAGTATGATCCATGTGACACCATTAAATTAAGGATTGTGGCTAATAAGAAAGTTGCAAGTAGAATTCAACATCAAAGTAAACCCTTTCTTGAAAATTCGAGAAACAAGGATTCTTGGGATGAGGTCAAAATAGCAATGGAGAAAATTGCTGCTAAGAAAGTTATTTATTTTGAACAATTGTCAGCAAAAATTATGGCATTGCATCAATAGAGAGAAGCAAAGAAGCAAATCAGGAGGTAGGACAATTTTTATGAAAAAAGTGATCTACCATCTACTAGAGTAAAAATACTAGAATCTCTAAATATGGCTTGCAGAGACAAAAAATGGTCACAATAAAAAATTACTGCATTTTGGTCTATGAGGAAGGATCTAGGTGCACCAAAAACTAGTGCAGAGTTTGAAGATATCAAAGAAGATTATAAGTTTAGCAATTTGTAGAAATAAAGGGCATCCCTATGAATGTGAAGAAACTAATAATGAATGTGATGTGATAGGGAAGAAAAAAGCGTACAATATGAAAGCAAAGTCAAATCTAGTTTAAGTGAAACCACAAAACAATCATATACTTCAAGAGTAGTCATAACCAAAAAAATGGGTTATAAAGGTGATGGTTTGGGGTCCCAAGGACAAGGCATTTGTATGACAATAGATGTAGACCCTAGAAAACCTATTGATATGCGGGGCCTTGGAGCTGATAAAATAGTACAAGGGAATACAAGTACAACTGAAACAATTCATTTTGTTATAGCTTCAAATCCTAATCCTCATGGTCAGATATAATCACAATTAGGACATTCTCATGGTGGAGAAAATAGTGCAACTTGCACTACCACTGGTGGCAATGATATGGATAGTAGTATTAGTAGTGGTAAGCATGTGCTACAACAAAAATTACACACAAGATGCCAACAATACAAGATACTACACAAACACCTAGTGATCAAGGCATACTGAAGAGGCCAAGGATTATGATAGGTCCAAGTCCAACTACTAGTACCAGTACCACTACCTTAATTTCCAGTTCCACCCCAAAAGAGTTATTTACAGGCACTCCTCCAGTTAGTCTGGCTACAAAAAAAATTAAAAGTACTCCACCATTCAAGAATTTCATTATTTTTGTATCTCCAAGTTTTGATTACAATGATGAGTTTAAAAAAAATCATAAATGTATAAAAAAGAAAGGAAGCAACTAATAGAGAGTTTGTCTACTGTAACTTCAGAGACTGCAACAACCAATGTATTATCCACATTTGACCCAAATAAAGAAATCATGGAGTACATGTTTGATTTTCCCATAGTTCAAAATAAACTAGAGAATTAGATGGATTTCTCTAAATTTTAGGTGAGCAGTTTCCAATTGGATTTTTCTGGATACAAATTTTTTGACAAAATTAATTTATCAAAGAAGAATAATGAATTGGTGTACACATCATTGCTAAAATAAGAGAGAAAAAAGGTTGCAGATTCAAATAGATAAGTTACAAGAAAACCTAGCAAATGAGAAAGCAAAGAGGAAAGCAAAAAATAACAAGAGCAAAATAAGAAAAAAGAATTAAAAAAATTGCCTCTACATCTGTAAGAAAAAAGGATAAACAATTAGAGGTGGAATTGAATGAACTGAGCAAAGGTTAGATGGGAGAAAAAAGAAATACAATGAGGAAAAATCCACTTCAAAAAAATTAAAACAATAATTGGTGAAAACAAAATGATAGTGGGAACAAAAATTGGAGGAAGAGAGAAAAAAGTGAAAGATTGGCAGCAGAGCTAAGGGAAGAAAAAGTGAAATAAACTCTTGTCAAAATAAGTTAACTGTATTTTGTAGAGAAAAAATGAGGCATATAAAACAAAAGATCTGGGAGGAAATAATGTAGAAGATTGATCATTTATGTGAATTGTTTCAATTGATTGATGAACTGATAGTACATAATAGGAAGCTCAAGAAATATGTAGGGGTGATCCCACAATACAAGTTTACAATTTTTGGCCAAATTGGACACTAAAGTGATTTTTTCTAACTAAATCTTCACTTTCGGACACCTATAGTGGCTAAACCGTGAGGAATTTGAAGATGATGCAAATTAGTGATTTGTGACATTTTGTTTGAAGATTCTAAATATATTTTTTTCAAAAATTTTGGAATCAGATTGCACTTCTTTTTCCATCTCATTTGAAAACTAGTTTTTATTAGTAAACACCATTTTAAGGAGTGATGCTCACCATATACAACATAACATTTTTTCTATGAAGGATAAAATTCTAAATTTTTCGAATTTAGATTTGTAACTATGATATCTAACCCTTTCATTTGGTTTCATAGTGTTTTATTAAATATTCTTTCCTTAATCAAGTTTCAAAGTCAAACCAATAACAATTCAGACATAGGTGGACCATATACAACATAAAATTTTGTGTATGTGTCAAAATTCAATTTTTTTTACTGGATCAAGGACATCAATACCTAGCTTGCATATATTTTTCAGAATTTTATAATTTTGATAATTTTCTATTTTTCCATATGTGCAGAACAAAGAGCTTGATTTTCGGTGAAAAAACTATGTTTAATCAAACTAAGAAAACAAATACATAATAAAACCAAAACATATTAAAATTAGATTCAATGGATAGCTCGTTCTGAGGACTACCATTATCCATTTGGGTCTTTGAATTCTCCTCCATTTTCATCCTCAACTTGAGCTTCGAAGGGAAAAATTCTACAAATTTTTGGTGCCAGAGGGGGAGAAGGGGGGAAAAGGGGGTTTTGAATGAACCAGGGTTTGCTAGAACCAGGGGGTTCGCTCAAACCCCCCTTCTAGCAAACCCCTTTAATGCAATTAAAAAATAAAACCCATTAAAGGGGGGTTCGCTAGAGGGTGCGGGGGGTTCCAGCCAACCCCTTGGTTCTAGCCAACCTTTTAGGGGGTTCTAGCAAACCCCCCTAGTTCTAGCGAACCCCCTAAAGTGTTTTCCATCCGAAAATGCATTTTTCCTTCCTCAATGGAATTGTAAACCAGTTTTGTGGGTTTACTCGTAGGGGACAACAAAAATGTCATTTCAATATAGAAAACTGCAAATACAATTAAGAAAATAGTCTACAAAGCCAGTGACAATGAGCTAAAATCAAAATAAATTAATAAACAGATTGATTCCTCAATGAAGTTGTCATCTATCATTCAAAAATGTTCAAAGAGAATATGTGAAAAAAAGGAATTTATGAGTCAAGCTACAAAAAATATGAAGAAGTTGGATAAAAAGGTAAGGAACTTGACAACGCTCGGTTTCCAAAGGCTTTTGACACAAGTTCTAATCGATTCATTGGAAAGGATGTGAAGAAGGAAAGAGATAGTATGAAGGTAAATAGATAGAAATGCAAAAAGGAAATACAAAAATTAGATTATACCTTCATAATCTCCTCCTCATGGATTGAGCTCACAAGATGCACCCATGTCTTGTAGATTTGCTCCAATGTTGATAGTGGATGTGGTTGCTCAATATTTTACAAGCATGATGGTAAAATAGAGATGGATTTGATAGATATTTTGGAAACATGAGGATGTGGAGAATGTGAACATCAAGAATGAGAGCCAAGGCCTCATTATATAGAATTTTGGTGAGATGAACCAAGGGCTAGGATTGATGGGTTAATGGAGGGCTAAGATTAAAAGAGAGATATGGTTTGGATCATGGAATGAAAAAGGATCATCCTTGTGTCACAAGAGGGAGGAGGTGTGATGGGGAGGTGTGCTCACACATGTGTGAGCACACATTGGGAAGAGTGTGTGTAAGAGATAGGGTGGCTTGTGCAAGAGGTTAATGGAGGTAGGTGAGATGTAGGAATTTAAAATTAGGAAATAATGATAATGAGGATTAGGGATGAGGGTTAGATCAATTAGTCAAGGATTAATTGATTTAATGAGGATGGTTTGAGTTAATAAACTATGGGTATATTAACTTAGGTGGAGTTAAATGTTGGAGAACGTGATAATAAGGATTGGGAAGTGGATAAGGTTAATTAATCAAGGGTTAATTAACTTAAGCAAGGTTAGGGGATTTTAGAGGAAAATGGGAAATAGGTTAGCTTTAATTAAATCAATGTAGATTTATTTAATTAAAGGTGATGTATAAAGGTAATGGGGAAATTAATTAATTAAATAATGAATATTTAGTTAATTAATTATTAGGATAAGGGAAGTGGGTTAAATTAAATAAATAACAAGTATTTATTTAATTAGAAATTATTTTAGGTGTCTATAAGATGATTTTAGAAAGAAGATGGAGGATACAAGGAAGATTGATTTGGACCAGTTTCCTAAAAACCCAGATGAGGTGAACTATTTGGATTCCATCAAATCATTGATAACCTTGAATGCATGTAGAGACATGGCTAATGTGGTTTGTTGGGACTTTTAATTGTCAAAGAGAAAAGACAAAAGACAAATATTGAACATTTAATATTATGTTTGTTTTAGATTAAACAAAGAATTTGCTAATAAATATGTGGTTTTGGTGTTTTTAAAAAAATATGTATATATATATATACATAACATTGAAAAGAGGTTGTTTTAATTATAATTTAGAATAGAATTATAAAATAGATTATGGGATAGAATAATACAGAGAATATAGTCTCTTTTTCGGGAATTCTTTTTGGAAGAAACAGGAAATAACGATTTCTTAAAGAGGATGGAAAACGAATAAAGAAGTAGAAAGGAATAACAAAGGGGGGAGGAAGAAGAAAATTGGGAGAAGAGAGGTAAGAAGCTGGTTCATGTTGAATTTTTTTCCTTTTGTTTAAAATTATGAATTCTTTTAAATTTCCAATGAAATTCTATATTAATAAATTTTAGTCATTACTGAAATTCATAATTTAAGAATGAAATTCAAGCTTTAGTGCTTTGTGTAAGCCAACTGACTCTGTGCGAGTCTTGAACCGCTCTGTGTGAGCTATCAAAAAAGATGAAGCTCTGAGTGAGCTAGTATTGAGCTCAGGGGTGGCTGGGTGGAGAGCTAAAGAAAATATTTAAATTTAATTAAAGAAAGAATTAATTTACAATTTAGCCTAGAACATAATTTTGCCTATGGTTACCTTTGTTCTTGATTTACTAATTCCCTGTGCTGTGTGCAGAAAAGAATCCCTTGTAAAAGAATGGTGAGAAGTAGTAGGGAATGAAAGACCCTTATTTTTTAAAAAAAGATTTTGGATTACAACAGGTTTATATTCTTTCAGAGTAATTATCTACCCTATGGCAATAAGTATTTCATTCGAATCTTTTTGAAGCAATAGTAATCAATTTTTTTGAACTTCTAGGCAGGATACTCAAGAAACAGTAATGAATTTTCTTAAATTTGAAAATATAGATGAGGACGTTTGTTAAGTGTAAGGATTCTTCTCTTTTTTGCTTGTCTACGTTGAAGATTAGACACGTCGTCCTTTATTTCATCTCACTGGGAGAATCCAAACTAACTTTCTGTTGACATTATACACTCCTATTAAATTCTCCAAACCCCAAATGGTGACAAAAGAAACAAGGCCTCAAGAGTCAATTGGTGTGAGTCGAACAACTTCAGGAGGGAGTAGATAAAATCTGGTATCGCTCACTTACAATTTATTTATTCACGTTTTGTAAATTGCATTACTTAAATTCGCCTTAAAACTCCACCTGTAGTGGCAAAACAACTAGATAAATGAGTAAAATAGCTCGACCTTAATTAGAATTTGATGCTAATGAAGCTTTCTCACCATGTGAATAATGGCTCCACCCTTAGTGAATATGTTGGGGACGACTTTCAAAGACAGAGGAGCAATTACAATTTTGAGCACAGCAAGTTGCCATCTTCAAGGTGTGGGTTACGACTATTCTTTTGGCTTAAGACTTCAATTTGAATGCCTTTTTTTGATGTATTTAATTTGGGGTTTAGTGCTGCAGTTTCCCCTGTGAATGTTGTGTTCCAGATGAAGTTAACCATTTTTTTTTAGACTCGGGAGTCTAGTGACCTTTTCAGTATTGTTGATGGATAAATGTATGTTGGCATTCCTTTAATCATAAGTGGTGCTAAAATAACCAGTGGACTAAAATTGATGAAAATAGGAATGGTTAAGACACTTGGGCGCTCAGGAAGCTTGTGTTAGTAAAAATAAAATCCTTCTTATCCACCATTACGAGTTAATACTTGTAGCTTCACAATTTTCTCTAGGGTTAGGTGTCTCACTTTTATTGACATGAACACTGTAAATATATATGAATATATCTACCATCCATTGATGCTCTTGTGATGAGAATTCTTATACTTTTAGTCAGATTTGAGATCCCCTGTTTCTTGGTGTAATTATGATAGAAGCCTACAGTTGGCTTAAAAATATGGCATATGTTTATAAGTGGATTCATTCTCTTTAATATAGAAAAAAAAAAAAACTTTCATCAAGCTTCCTCTAAAATGTTGTAAATGATGTATCTCCTTTGAATCAAGGTGCAGATCTTTGTTAATTATTAGAGCGTAGGTTAGCTTATTTGATACCGCGTTAATTATTAGAGCGTAGGTTAGCTTATTTGATACCGCAGTAATGTACTAGACAAATAGATAATATTGTTACATATATTCATTTTTTTTAATAAAGGCTAGTTAATGTTTCTTGATTTTGAGATTTTTTAATCTTAGTATTGGCTGGCAGATCCAATAAATAGCTAAGCAAGTCCTTGGGTTTATATTTGTGTCTTCTTTTCTTTCACATAATATTTCATTCAATAGGTTCTATATTATTGTTAATTGGCTATGTTTTAGACATCTTCCACGAATAGGCATTACATAGGTATCAAAGCTCTAGGTTTCGATGATGGGAGCTCTGGGATAAAAGTAAAATTGCCTAAAATGACCCGTTTTGTTGTGTAGACAAAATCAATGTCGGCGAATCAACTTGGTCAACCTAGTGAACCAATGGATCATGGACCACAAATACTCCAAGCTATACAAAATCTGGAAAATGTAATACAAGAAAGGTTACCAATGCCAAACCAACATCAAAATGTAGAACACGGGTATGTGCCTCGGGAAAGGAATAGAAGTCCCCATCGTAACGGAAAAAAACAGGTTGAGGAAGGGGAATCAGGACATTACCCTCCACCTCCTTATAACAACCAGGCAATTGGGAGGGCAACGGTGGATATGGACAAGGTTATACAAAATTTTCTTCAGTTGCAGCCACAACAATTTTCTGGATCTACTGATGGGTTAGAGGCAGAGGCATGGTTAATAAGTATGGAAAAGAATTTTGCATTAAAGACCTATGAAAGTAACCTAAAGGCCAAATTAGCAATTCATCTGCTTAGGGAGAGTGCAAATACCTAGTGGTGACAGGAGGAGAGGAAAAGACACTTAACCCTTGGAAATGTCACTTGGGAAACCTTTTTAGAGGCCTTCAAAGAGATTCATTTCAGAACATTTTCGGCAAAAAAAATAGATGAATTTTACGATCTCCAACAAAGAGGAATGACTATAGCACAGTATGAGGAAAAATTCCTTGAGTTGTCACAGTATTACATTCAGGATGAGAAGCTTATGGTAAACCGTTTCATTATGGGACTAAATAATAATATAGAAGAACCAGTTCACTTATCTGAACCTACCACTATGAAACAGGCAGTAGAGAAATCACTTACTGTAGAAGAAATATAGTCAAGACACCAGGACCAATCACAAAGTTCTTTTTAGCATCATAACCACAGCCATTCCCGTTCTTTTAGGGATGGAAACAAATTGAATTCCCACTCTTCTAGGCCAACACAGTCACATCGGAATTAGAGAGCTAGGTCCTCACCAGAAGGATCAAGCAGGTCATGGAGAAACCCTACTCAAAGAGGAGACTAGAGAAATCAAACACAATACAATGAAGTAGCTTTTACACAATAGAATACTCGAGGGAGCCAAATTAGTTCGGGAATATCAGTTTTCTAGCCCAATTTGAATCACACTTGTTAGAATTATGGTGGTAAGTTACACATTGCTTGGGAATTTCCACAAAATAAGACAGTTTCAGGAGTTCAGCAGTCAGCAACGTTTGAACCTACTGTGGGTGATATTGGTAAATCTCATTGATTTTTTTCTGCAATAGAAAATCGACAAGCTGATCATCAAGCATCCGTCATAGAGGTTCTCAGAAAAAATTGGTAAGGTTTCTGCATCCATTCTTTTTTATTCAAGAGCAACAAATTCATTCATTTCCCCGTCTTTAGTGGAGAAGTGTGGGCTTGTGGTTGCTAAGAAAAATATGAATTGGGATGTAGAGTTAGCTTTTGGAGCTAGAATGTCAGTTAACTCTCTAGTTAGAGATTGTCAGATAGAGCTTGGTTCACTTTCTACCAAAACAAACTTCTCGGTGATACCTTTGGGGTCTTATGACGTAATTTTAGGGATGGATTGAATGAACGGTCATGAAGCAAAGCTAGACTGTTGACGTAAGTCTATTGAGTGTTTGGATGACTTGGGTAATGAGGTAGTTGTTTCTAGAATCCAAAGACCAGTATCCCTTAGGATGGTTTCAACAATGCAGCTAAAGCGATGTATGAGGAAAGGGTGTCAATTCTTTGCTATTTCTATTAGTGATCGGTCGGAAGGAAAACCTGACACTACGTTGGAAGATCATGCTATTCTTCATGAATTTGTTGATGTGTTTCCTCCTCAACTTTCTGGTATGCCACCTAAAAGGGAAATCGATTTTCACATAGACTTAGTCCCTGGAGCTCAACCAATTTCTAAGGCTCCCTACAGGATGACCACTCAAGAATTACAAGAATTAAAATTGTAGCTTGAGGAATTGTTACAGAAAGGTCACATCTGTCGTAGTGTATCTTCGTGGGGTGCACCTGTGATTTTTGTTAAGAATAAGGATGGAACTCTTCGACTTTGCATAGACTATAGACAGCTTAATAAGCTCACTATTAAGAACCATTATCCTTTGCTGAGGATAGACGACCTGTTTATTCATATTCAAGGGGAAATTTTTTTCTCTAAGATAGACCTTAAGTCTGGATATCATCAATTGAGAATTGTTGAAGCTGATATACATAAAACAACTTTCTGCACAAGATATGGTCATTATGAGTTTATTGTTGTTCCCTTCGGGTTGACTAATGCACCGACAATTTTTATGAGCCTAATGAATGGAGTATTTTGAACTTTTCTAGATTATTTTGTGGTCATTTTCCTTGATGATATATTGATCTATTCACACACTGTGGAAGAGCATGAAGAGCATCTACGATAGATGTTACAGTGTCTACAGGAAAATCAATTGTATGCAAACATTGCTAAGTGTGAATTTTTCCAAACAAAGATCCAATATCTAGGACATGTTATTTCTGGTTATGGTATCTCTGTAGACCCTTCCAAGATTCAAGCTATTTTGGAATGGCCCACTTCCACCAACGTAGTTGAGGTCAAAAGCTTTATGGGTCTAGCTAGTTATTATAGATGGTTCGTAGAAGGGTTTTCCAAGATTGCTCACCCAATCACGTCTCTCCAACGTCAAGGCAAGAAATTTGTTTGGTTTGAGTAGTGTGAAAGAGCATTCCAAATTTTGAAAGAAAAGATCAGTTGTGCACCCATCTTGGCTATTCTAGACCCTAATGGTGACTTTGTAGTTTGCACATATGCATCTATTGAAGGTATTGGAGCGGTGCTAATGCAAGAGGGATGAGCCATAGCTTTTGTGTCTCACAAATTAAGGAATCATGAACTTAATTATCCAACAAATGATTTGGAGTTGGCAACAATAGTTCATACGTTGACCAAATGGTGACATTTTCTGCTTGGCCATAGATTTGAGTTGCATTTGAATCATTAGAGTCTGTAGTATATATTTTCTCATTCTAATTTGAATGCCAGACAACATAGGTGGATGGAATTTTTGTGTGAATATGACTTCGAGATCTAGTATATTAAAGGGAAAGAGAATGTTGTAGCGGATGCTCTCAGTAGGTGACATCATGAATTGTTAGTCCTAACTATTAAGATAGATCTCAGAGGGCATATTTTACGATTATTACCTCAGGATGCTTTGTACTGTGAGATTATTCAGTTCTAGAGTCCCTTGAAAGGTAAGTTTGAGGGATATTCAGTGGATGCTGATGGGTTACTTTGACATCATGGATGTATATATGTTCCTTCAATTGGAGACCTTAGAGGTTTGATTATGACTGAGGCTCATCGGGCGCCTTACACCGCTCATCCCGGTGTTAAGAAAATGCACACAGATCTTTGAAAACTATACTACTGGGTAGGTATGTGAAAGGATATCACATATTTTGTTGGTCAATGTTTGGAGTGTCAAAGAGTAAAAGCAGAGCATCAACACCCAGCTGGTTTATTATACCCACATGCGATTCCAGAGTGGAAATGGGATGTGATATCGATGGACTTCATTGTGGGTTTACCACTCATAGATCGTTGGCATGATGCCATTATGGTGACTGTAGATAAATTAACGAAAGTGGCACATTTCTCTTCGATGAGCTCTACCTATAATGTTGCTTCAATTGCCAGAGTGTTTCTTCGTGACATAGTTCAACTCCATGGTGTACCCAAGAAAATCATCTCTGATAGGGATCCTATCTTCACTTCAACCTTTTGGACTGCACTTCAGCAACCCTTGAGAACCCAACTCAACTTTAGCATTTCCTATCATCCAAAAACCGATGGACAAACTGAAAGAGTAAATAAGGTTTTGGAGGATATGCTCCAAATGTATGTAATGTATCAACAATCCCACTAGGAAGATTATTTGCATTTAGTAGAGTTTTCTTATAACAACAATCATCACAGTTCTCTTGATATGGCACCTTATGAGGCTCTCTATGGAAGACCCTATAGAACTGCTTTAAGTTGGGATCAACTTGAGGATCGAGTTGCTATCGGACCTAAACTTGTTAGGGATTTGGAACAACAGGTTGTTCGTATTCGCAAGCAATTACAAATAGCTCAGGATCAACAAAAGCAATACTTAGATAATAGGAGAGTGGATCGTGAATTCCAAGTTGGCGAGAATTTTTTTCTACGAGCGAGACCTTTTAAGAGCTCTATCTGATATGGGAAAGGCTCTAAGTTGGCACCTAGATATGTTGGTCCTTTTGAAATTCTGGAAAGGATGGGCCCAATTGCATATTGCTTAGCACTACCACCCAGCTTGTAGCGCATACATAATTTTTTTCATGTATCTTTGCTTAAGAAATATATACCAAATTCTTCTCATGTATTGGGATGGGATGCTTTATAGGTGGCACAGGATGGATAGTTAACACTGGAGCCAATTCGCATCCTGGAGCAAAGAACACTGAGCCTATGGCGACAACAGTTGGAATTGGTCAAGGTCCAATGGGACCCCTATGAAGGATCAATTGTTACTTGGGAGGATTCTAACAGAATGAAATCTTTATTTCCTTATATTTTTGGATTTCTTCTAGGAGGAAGCCGAGAGCTTAGAGGGGGAGAAATGTAGAGACACGACTAATGTGGTTTGTTGGGACTTTTAATTGTCAAAGAGAAAAGACAAAAGATGAATATTGAACATTTAATATTATGTTTGTTTTAGATTAAACAAAGGATTTGCTAATAAATATGTGGTTTTGGTGTTTTAAAAAAATATATGTATATATATATATATATACATAACATTGAAAAGAGGTTGTTTTAATTATAATTTAGAATAGAATTATAAAATAGATTATGGGATAGAATAATATAGAGAATATAGTCTCTTTTTTGGGAATTCTTTTAGGAAGAAATAGGAAATAACGATTTCTTGAAGAAGATGGAAAATGAATAAAGAAGCATAAAGGAATAACAAAGGCGGGAGGAAGAAGAAAACTGGGAGAAGAGAGGTAAGAAGCTGGTTCATGTTGAAATTTTTTCCTTCTGTTCAAAATTATGAATTCTTTTAAATTTACAATGAAATTCTATATTAATAAATTTCAGTCATTAGTGAAATTTGTAATTTAAGAATGAAATTCAAGCTTTAGTGCTCTGTGTGAGCCAACTGACTCTGTGTGAGTCTTGAACCACTCTATGTGAGCTAGAAATTTCACTATGTGTGAGCTATCGAAAAAGATGAAGCTTTGAGTGAGCTAGTATTGAGCTCGGGGGTGGTTGGGTGGAGAGCTGAAGAAAAAATTTAAATTTAATTAAAGAAAGAATTAATTTACAATTTAGCCTATAACGAATTTTTTCCTATGGTTACCTTTGATGTTGATTTACTAATGCCCTATGCTCTGTGTAGAAAATAATCCCTTGTACAGGAATGGTGAGAAGCAGTAGGGAATGAAAGACCCTTATTTAAAAAAAAAAAGATTTTGGATTACAGTAGGTTTCTCTTCTTTCAGAGTAATTATCTACCCTATGGCAATAAGTATTTCATTCAAATCTTTCTTGAAGCAATAGTAATCAATTTTATTTGAACTTCTAGGTAGGATACTCAAGAAACAATAATGAATTTTCTTAAATTCAAAAATATAGATGAGGACAAAACCCACATATTGTTCAATTATCCCAACAACAAACCAACCAAACCCATAACCCTTTACAAAATAAAGTAGCTGATAAAAATAGAAAACAACATTATGCAACAATTATCCCAACAACAACAAACCAACAGCCAAAAAGTAGCCAAAAAGAAGGCAACCAACCAACACCACTACATATTGTTCAAAATCTCAACAACCTCCATTTCACTAGCAACCATCTTTTGCACATTATCCACAATATCAAACACCTCTATACTAGAGGCCCTGCCCTAAGCTTTCATTTTGTTTCTAGTTCAGGCCCCCGACCCACTAGTTTTTACCTCATCACTCAAAACACTACCTTTAACACCACCCTTCTCACCAGCACAATCCACATCCAGTAGCTTACCCACAACAACAGTATCATTAGTAGACACAATATCCTTTCTCTTTTTTGTAGTAATCATAGGGGAGATCACCTTGGAAGATTCAGAAATTTCCAAAACCTTAGGGACATCTCCACTCTTCATCACAACATTCCACATTTTATCAATTTTATCCTCAAGGGATAAGATTCTTCCTTCCAAGTTTTGTGTCAAATTGATGGTTTCCTCCGCCACAGTATTAAGAGAGTCCATCAGATCATCAATTTGGCTTTGGAAAAAAGGATCCTTAGCCTTACTAGCAATACCTCTAATTCTAACATTAGTCTTGTTAATCTCATGGAAGAACCACTTAAAAAGTTTAAACAACACATTAGCACTATCACAAGCCGAGCCCAACACATTAGACAACTCCTCTCTATCAAAGTTATCAATCACTTTCCCCACAACAACATCCTCATCAAAAGAACTAACATGAACCTTATCAGTAGAAATATCCTTACCTTCGCCAACAGAGACAAGAGTCTTCATCTTTCGAATGGAGCAGACGATTTCCTCCACAATAGCCTTCCTTTTCATCAGCCTATCCACATCTGCTTTTCTATTTCCCACAATATATCCTCCACCCACAATCTTTTCCTTCCCCTGCTTTTGCATCTCAATGTTAGCACCCGGAGAAACCTCACCAAAGATACCTCTAGCCAGGGAAAGAGGGAAACCCTTCTCCAAGATTTGGCCAACAGTTCTCAAAACCCTGCTCTTCTGACTCCCATCCTCAGTTTGCTGCAGTTTTCTAGTCATTGGGGGAGGAGAGGAAGCTTCCCCATAAAGTTCATTTTTTGTCCTTAACCCCCTTAGAATGAACATTTGTTGCCACCTCATCACTGCATGTCGTATAGCCCTCTTTGTCATCTGGCTTCCTTTTCCCAGTCTTACCCAGAATAGGGGAATTGGGGCCCTCCTCAAAAGAGGCATAGGAATCTGGGACATAATCAACATCATCATCCCTACCAGACTCATACTCTTTGTTCAAAATAAGCCTCCTCTTCTTAGACTTTTTACTAACCCTTTCCTCTTCCGACACCATCTCATAACCCTCCTGGGGTTTAGCAATATCTTCCTTTAGGGACACAAGAGGTTTTTGCACCTCACGAAATTTGATGTGTTCATAGATCAGGAGAATTAACCCCACATGCAGGACAAGGTTTCTGGGTTTTTTCATATGATCCTTAATCCCCGAGTCAAGTGACATCAACAAGTAGTATGGAAAGGAAATCCATTTCTTATGCTTGAAATGGTTAAGCAAAAGGAAATGGTAAGTGTTAATTGCCGTATACCTTCCTTGCAAGGTGACATACCTCATAATCTCTTCAACAACATCACACCACAACACTTTTAAGGGGCTCCTCTAATAACCACCACTCTTCGCCATCTTCAAATCAGCAACCTCATTCCCTTTAAAGAAAATAGACATTGTAGCATGCGATTCTTTTTTGTCTCTAAACACCTTCATACCATGCATAGCCAAGCCAATAATTTGAGCTATGAATTCTTCATCAACCACGACTTCCCTTCCGGCCAAATTTAGGGTTCTCTCATTCCACCCTTGAGCAACCAAATTAGTGACCTGGGGGTTGTTACCATGTAGTTTCTCCATAAACGGAATTAAGCCACCCTTCTCTAAAATCTTCCACACATCCTTCTTCTGCTTAGCAAAACCACAAGACTTAGGCTCGACACGGTTTTTTCCCCACCCATCGTAGAAGAATTAACAAATAGAGGCCAAGCACAATGCAAAAACCTCAAGAGAATAAGACAGATACCACCTAGAGCAGAATTATAAAACATAAGACTCTGGAAACTAAGACGAATATCACCTAGAATCTGTGTGAAGCCTACAGAAGGACAGATATGAAATGATGAACTTGAACTCTGGTCCATGTGAAATTCATCCCCCATACTTAAAACTTGAACATCCCCATTCATAATATTAGGCCACGTGATTAAGGACATGCACGACTCAATACAAAATAAGATCAAAAGCAACTTGAGATTAGCATTCATTGTTAATAATAGTCACTGCCTCAAAAGGAATAGGATCATTTAAATCCCACTCCTTTCTTTCTCTAACACCAAAGTTAGTGAAGAAATCAGCTAACATATTTCCCTCTCTCAATATGTGGGAGATATAAAAAGTATCAAAGGAATTGATAATTTCAATGGAATCCCTAACCAAGGCCTCAATAGTCCAAGACAGAGGTGAAAGATTCTTCAAATTATTTATAATGTTCAAAGAGTCACCCTCCAACCAGACCTTCCTATACCCTTTTCTTTGAGCCATTTTGAGTCCATGATAGGCTACGACCACCTCCACATAGTGGTATGTCTGGATTCCCAAAGGGAGCGCCACAGCTAAGACGAGCCTACCATTAGAATTTCTAATCACTCCCCCACATCCTGCAAGTCTTGGATTTCTTTTTTCTGTGCCATCAAAATTTATCTTAACCCAACCATCCGGTGACACCTTCCAAGCAACATCTTCTCTTGAATATTTCCCTTTAGAGACCAGAAGAGAAATATCACAAGGAAACTTCCACTTTTGTGCAATAGAGATATCATAGGAACATAGAATAATCTTTTGTCCAGCATAAAAGGAGATTACAAAAAGAAAGTTTTCCTTAATACCCACACAAATCTTATGAGCCACAAATAAAGTCAGAAGAGCACAACTTCTAGAAATTATGTTGTTGTGCTCTAGCCAAACCCCCCAAATTATATGAGGCAAATTCAGAGACCACAAAATTTGTAGAGCTGGATTAGATGAGGGGCCAACCCATTGATACCATAAATCTTTGACAGAACTAGGAAACACCCAGCTAAGATTCCAAAGCGAGAGCACATGATTCTAGATCACACCAACATATCTGCACCCAATCAACAAATGACAACTATTTTCCGCTTCTTCTTCACAAAGAAAGCATCTATTGGGCATAACAAAACCTCTTTTAATCATATTATCAGTAGTTAAAATTTTGTTATGGCAGAAGAGCCAAAAGAAAATGTTGACCTTAGGAATCAATCTAGAGGACCAAATAGAGGCCCAAAAAGGAGGTGGGTCAATAAAGGATTCATTGAAATGAAAAGTTGAAGCAATAGAGAAGTTACCCGTAGAGGAAGGCTTCCAAACAAACCTATCAAGAGAAGGGGTAGAAGGAATATGAACAAAAAAAATATCCTTATAAATAATTTCTAGACCAGGGTCCACCTCATGCAACTTCCTCCAACAACCTCCGTTAATATAGTCAGCAACAAATCTTCCAAACTATCGCACACAAAGGTCCATAAAGGGTTGAGCTCATGGCCCATCCTTTAGAGGCCCATTTCCATACCAATTTTCATCCAAGAACAAAATAATCCTCCCATTACCCATCTGCCAAAAGAGACCCTTAGCCACAAGCCTTCGAGCCTTCAACATACAATTCCACAACACAAAACCATATAGAGGATTAAACTCATGAGATAAAAAATCTCTAATCCCATCAGCACCTTGTAAGTATTTACTCTAAGCAATTTTCACCCACTCACTTTTTTCTAGCAAAAGATTCCACAACTATTTACCCAAAAGGGCCATTTTAAACATTCTAATTTTGCGAATGCCCAGCCTACCAGCCTTTTTAGGCCAACAAACATCAACCCAAGCAACCAAATGAGTTCTTTTTTTATCTTCAACACCTGTCCAAAGGAATTTTTTCTGAATTCCTTCCAAGATATCCACAAATTTCCTCAACATGTGAAAGAGACTAAGAGCATAAACAAGAATATTCTGAAAGGTGGATTTAATCAACTGAACTTTTCTAGCTTGGCTCAACAAAGCCCCTTTCCACCCAGCCAACTTGGAATTAAATTTTTTGATCAACCCCTTCCATAAGGAATTTGGAGCCTTAGAGCATAAGGGGAGCCCCAGGTAAGAAGCAAGAAGTTCACCAATTTGACACTGCATAATTCTAGCTATCCTATTATGTATTTGAATCAGAGTGTTAAAAAAGAAAATCATAGTCTTCTGTAAGCTAACCTTCTGCCCAAAAGCAACCTCATACATTTGCAAAATCCATTTGATAACCTTAGCTTCCTTAATAGATTCCTACCAAAGCAAAAGAGAATCATCCACAAATTTTTGATGAGAACAAACAAGGTTAGCAGAAGAAGGGGCTAACCTAGTCATAAGACTAGAATTAACAAATATTTGGATAAGACGACCCATGGAATCAACCATAATGATAAACATGAAGGGAGAGATAGGATCCCCTTGCCACAAACCCCTAGAGAAATCAAAGAGAGGAGAAGGAGACCCATTAATGAGCACAGAGAACCAAGGAGTCAAAATAAGTTGATGTACAAGAGCCACCATTTTCTCCCCAAAACCAAAGGAGAGAAGAATCTTAAACAAAAAACCCCAATCCACTCTATCATAAGCTTTAAGTAAATCAAGCTTGAGGATAAACCCAACCTATTTATTGACAGTAAGAGAGTGAATATTCTGATGAATAGTGAGAATAGAGTCCAAAATTTTCCTACCAGCCACAAATCCATTCTGCTAAGGAGAAATGATGAGGAATTTTTTTTTGCAACCTCAACACCAAAACCTTGGAGAAAATCTTATAAATTGAGTTGAAAAGACTGATAGGTTGGAACTCCTCAAAAGAAGCAACACTAGGCTTTTTGGGAATCAAAACAATAAAGGAGGAGTTCAACTCCTTTAAAAGGGAACCCGATCTGAAAAACTCCTTAAGTGTAAGGATTATTCTCTTTTTTGCTTGTCTATGCCAAAGATTAGACATGACGTCCTTTCTTTCATCTCAGTAGGAGAATCCAAACTAACTTTTTGTTGATGTTATACACTCTTGTTAAATTCGCTAGACCTTGAATGGTGACAAAAGAAACAAGGTATCAAGATTCAATTGGTGTGAGTTGAACAACTTCAGGAGGGAGCAGATAAAATCCAGTATCGCTCACTTGCAATTTATTTATTCACGTTTTATAAAATGTATTACTTAAATTTTCCTTGAAACTTCACCTCCAATGGCGAAACAACTAGATAAATGAGTAAAATAGCTCGGCCTTAATTAGAATTTGATGATAATGAAGCTTTCTCACCATGTGATTAATGGCTTCACCCTTAGCGAAGACATTGGAGATGACTTTCAAAGATAGAGGAGCAATTACAAATTTCAGCACAACTAGTCACCATCCTCAAGGTGTGGGTTACGACTATTCTTTTCGCTTAAGACTTCAAGTTGAATGCATTTTTTTTATGTATTTAATTTGGGGTTTAGTGTTGCGATTTCCCTTGTGAATGTTGTGTTCTAGATGAAGTTAACCATTTTTTAAACTCGAGAGTCTAGTCTTTTTAGTATTGTTGATGGATAAATGTATGTTGACATTCCTTTAATCATAAGTGATGGTAAAATAACCAGCGGACTAAAATTGATGAAAACAGGAATGGTTAAGACACTTGGGCACTTAGGAAGCTCGTGTTAGTAAAAATAAAATCCTTCTTATCCACCATTATGGGTTAATACTTGTAGCTTCACAGTTTTCTCTGGGGTTGGGTGTCTCAAATTTTATTGACATGAATGCTGTAAATATATATGAATATATTTGCCATCCATTGATGCTCTTGTGATGAGAATTCTTAGACTTTTAGTCAAATTTGAGATCCCTTGTTTCTTGGTGTAATTATTATAGAAGCCTATATTTGGCTTATGTTGGGTGAAAATTATGCAATCCTCTATTCAATAGATTACACAAATAGGACTTCAGACATAGTTGTGTGACATGTAATCTCTCCTCTCAGAAAGGGGAGGCACCCTTCTTACTGCTTTTAGAAACAAGTAAAACTAAGTAAGTATTTACAACATGTACACTACAATTAATAGATTTGAGGTGTGTCACATTCATCCTTCTCTCTTTTTTTAGAGAATATGTTTTACAATGCTCCACGGTTGGTAGTTTTGATTCTATGCAACTTTGAACGAAGAAAAAAGAAATAATTCTGATACCTCTATCTTGTCAAAGCAAAGCGTAGAGGTATTAACATGATAACAATAACAATAAAAATGAGAAAGAAAAGCTTACAAAGGCACAAAGTCGTTCCGTAGCTTTCCAACAGTAGATCCTTAAGATGCGTAACAAGTGTTATATTAGAATCACAAAGTCTTATAGATACAACACAATGGTTCCACGAACAATGCGAACAAATGCAAGCACAAAGTATTGCAGATTATCCACCAAAGGTTACTCAAACATAAAATTAAATTCAAGTAAGAAATGCAACACAAAGTTTACACAAATTACTTTAAGCCCTTCGAATATCATTCACCAATTACCACCAAATACGATCAACTCATAAGATATTGAATCCAACACAAAGTCTGGCTTGCAATTGTCTTCTTTATTGACCAATTTCATTCACAAAGCATGAACACAAATTTTCACAATTTTGCTTCAAAAAGGGAAGCACTTCGTTGCTAAATACTAAAAGGTAAACTTTACAATAGAAATCCCCCATATATATAAAGGAGAGGGATGAGAAAAATTAGGAAATCAGTTGAGAAAAGTTAGGAAAGTTAGGTGAGTTAATTTAGCAAAATCTTACCTAACTTTGACTAAAGTCAAAATGTAATTTGTCTTCAAGAAATTACATCTCAGATTTTTAGTGTAACTACATTTTGAGAAAAGACATTTAAGATGTCAGAAACTATTTACAAGATGCGTAAAGGAAAGCATCAGAAAGTTCCAACACTGGATATTAGGAATCTTCATGGTTCCTTGCTTGGGCGCAAAAGTCTTTGAATACTTCTTCCTAGTCTCTTGCATGAACACATCATCTAGGATGACTGTGTAATCTACAAGGGTGTGAACCCTTGTCATCAACCTTCTGGCGGATGAATGGATTTTCTTGCACCTATGAAGATGCATCTTGAGATTATCAAGTGTCAATCATGTATCACAAATGACATGCATTGAGGCTTTTGAAAAGTTGGCATCCTCAACTTGCTACATGATGGCTTCTTTGTAGATCTGAGATAGTTCACTGGATCAAAAAATTTCATCTTTAGGATCACTTGATGACATCTAAAAAGGAACTACAAAGATGGTGAATCAACAGGCGTTGGCAAAAAAAGTAGCATTGGGAAGCGTGAAGCGACCAACAATGTTGAGAAAGCACAAAATGAGCAACAAGGCACAAAAAATGATACAGGAGTGGAGAAACGGGGTTTGGAGTGAAGATAGAGTGATTTGGAAACATTTTAAGGAAAAACTAGGAAAAGTGTAAGGGCGCTGAAAATCAACGCCCTTGCACTTTGGGAAAAATGCCTTCAAGTGCAATGGCATTGAAAATCAGTGCCCTTGAACTTTTGGGAATAAGTTTTGAAAGAATGTGTCAAGGCATTGAGAAATAGCGCCCTGAAACTTAGTCTCAAAGATTTCATGGCAAGTGCAATAGTGGGTTTGTAGTGGCATAAGAGTTTCTAGCTCAATGAAGAATGAGGGAGAGGTGACAAGAATGAAAAAGAAATAACCTAAAATCACTTTTAAGTGATTTGTAAGTGAAATAGAAGAACAAAATGTCACACATTTAATTAAGGCATGAAAAGTGGAGAAAACTAGAAAAAGTGCAAAACATTGAAAAATCACCGCCCATCTCAAAAAATGGCTAAGTATGGGAAAAAGTGCACAAGTACTAAAAATCAAAGCTTGTGCACCAAACTGACTTTTCACTTATGTGTAGAGGCGTTGAAAAAACCCACCCTTGCACTTTCAACACTTAGAATTTTTTTTGAAAATATTAGTGTGCTTTTGTCTGGAGCTTTTGCACTTTTGACACTTACATTTTTTTTTGAAAATATTAGTGCACTTTTGTCCGGAGCTTTTACACTTTTCCCAATTTCACTAAGTATAAACAATGAGAGTTCACAAAGATACTTGTTTTGAAGATCTTTGCTAGATGAACACAGAGGGATGCTCAAATGGACTGTTTGATACTTTGGAACACACTTCTAGGTGGATTGAAATTTTCCTCGTTTTGCGTGCTTGAACATCACGAACCTATGAAATAGACAAGTTTCATAGGGGGTTATCTATGGAACGAGTGTTGCTAGATTCCATGATAACAACTAGCTCCTACTGGGGATCTTCCTTGAACCGTTCTTTGAAACGAATGAAGGGAGAAGAACTCTAGAATTCAAGTGCCTTTATCCATCCATTGGGCTTGGAGTCAGGCGACAATGACAAAAAAAAAATCTACGAAAAACAAGATACAAACTTATGCAAATGTGTTTATTGAAAAGGTAAAAACCTACCTAATTAAAACTAGCCATCAATGAAACCTTCTCAAATGAAACCGTTCACAGGTTCAACAAAATAACTGCCTTTCTTCAACAACTTTCAGTGCCTTTTATGATCATTAGCAGCTATATGCAGATGAAGTTGAGGCATTGCTTCATGAAAGAGATGAACAAATTCAGCTACCTCTAAAAATATATCAGATATACTACTACTCCAAAATGAATCATTGAATCCAGACTGCTCCTGCACATCTACAAATACATCTTTATCTACATCTTCAATTTTATCTTCACGCTCAAGCGCAAGTGGAAACTTTGTCTTCCCATTGGCCTCCAACCAAGCAAGATGTCTTTTGGGGAATTCCCTTGATCATTCAAAGATTGAATGCTTCTTACCAATTGCTACCTGAAAAATTGATTTATCAACCATGGAAACCTCATGTTGATCGGAATGATCTCCTTCATGTGATTCAGATGAAGATATGACTGCACTACATACCTCAATATGATGTTCACCATCTTCAGAATTAGGAAAATTTTAATTATTTATAAGGTCTTCATCACGCCTTTGGAAAGTACTTTTATGCAACACGTTTTCAAGTTCATGACCTCGAAACATAGATGCATTCTTTTCAACTTGACTTAGACCTTCATGCATGCCTATATTTTTTGATCTCAAGACAAGATTGTCTTTATTCACTTAAACTTCAAAAAAATGAATTTCATCCTTCTGCTTTTCATCAATGGCTTTCTGAGACTGAATAAACCAGAAATGGGAGTCACCAGCTATTTTTTCTTCCTTTTCTTAAAAGAGAATAGCGAGATCACTTGGATTGGAGTCAGGATGCTTTGCTACTACTTTTACTAATGGTACCTCAAGAACAAGCCTCTCCAGAGGTGAAGATAACTTGTGTTGATTTCCAACAACAAAATTATGAGCTAGCTGCTTTTTGAGGACAAGTAGCTCATTTACCAACCTTTGCACCATAGGATCCGTCTTCATGATGGAAGAAAATAACTCCAAATAAGGGGTTTCTTCAGATTCATTTGATTCAATTTTTTATTTGCCCAACAAGAATGAGATCATTTTCAATTTTTTTCGCCAAGGTCTTTACAATTACAAGAGTAGTTGGGGTTACTCTTCTCAATAGGAAACCAACCTTAGAAACTTGAGCATTTACAAAGAAACATTTCAAATTATCAACTTTAGGTTGAGCAACAGTTGGAATTCTTCATGTCAACTTGTTGAAGTGAGTAATGAACTCGCGCATAGGCATGTGAGATTCCTTCTTCAACTGGGTGAGCTGAGCCAACAAAGCATGAGTGTCTTCAGGAGGTTTGAATCTTTCTTTAAACTTGGCTATGAGAGTTGCCCAATTTGTGATGATACGTGGTGCCAAATGATAAAACCAATTTTTAGCAACACCTTGGAGAGTATCAACAAATAGCCTTACAGATAAATCTTCGTATTCGACATCATGAACTCCACAAGCAATGTAGAAATTAGCAACGTGCTCGTCAGGATGTCCATCACCAAAGAACTTGGGAAAGTTCTTCCATGAGCCTTCAAGAAGAGCATGTAGGGGTAGATCTAGACTCAACAGACCAAAATAATTTCCCCAAGGACCTTGCGCAGCCATTTACATGTCCTTGGTGAAAGCTTGAAAAAATTACAAGAAAATAAATTACAATGAAAAAGGGCATGAGTATACTTCAAACAAAAGCATGAGGCTTTAGAATGCATATCGTGTCCCCAGCGGAGTTGCTAAAAAACTGTTGGGTGAAAATTATGTAATCCTCTATTCAATAGATTACACAAATAGGACTTCAGCCACAATTATGTGAGATGTAATCTCTCCTCTCAGAAAGGGGAGGCACCCTTCTTACTCCTTTAAGAAACAAGTAAAACTAACTAAGTATTTACAACATGTACACTACAATTAATAGATTCGGGGTGTGTCACATTCATCCTTCTCTCCTTTTTCAGAGAAGATGTTTTACAATGCTCCATGGTTCATAGTTCTGATTCTGTGCAACTTCAAACTAAGAACAAAGCAATAATTCCAATACCTTTATCTTCTCAAAGAAAAGCGTAGAGGTACCAGCATGATAACAATAATAATAAAAATGAGAAAGAAAATCTTACGAAGGAACACAATCGTTTTGTAGCTTTCCAACAGTAGATCCTTAAGATATGTAATAAGTGTTATATTAGAAGCACAAAGTCTTCTAGATACAACACAATGGTTCCATGAAAAACACAAACAAATGCAAGCACAAAGCCTCGCAGATTATCCACCAAAGGTTACTCAAACATAAACTTAAATTCAAGTAAGAAATGCAACACAAAGTTTACACAAATTACTTGAAGCCCTTCGAATATCATTTACCAATCACCACCAAATACAATCAACTCATAAGATATTGAATCCAACACAAAGTCT
Organism: Sequoia sempervirens; assembly: GCA_007258455.2. NCBI lineage: Eukaryota > Viridiplantae > Streptophyta > Pinopsida > Cupressales > Cupressaceae > Sequoia > Sequoia sempervirens. The sequence goes on from VDFB02000007.1 coordinate 185,489,626, forward strand.
GGCTTGCAATTGTCTTCTTTATTGATCAATTTCATTCATAAAGCATGAACAAAAAGTTTCACAATTTTTCTTCAAAAAGGGCAGCACTTCGTTGCTAAATACTAAAAGGTAAACTTTACAATAGAAATCCCCCATATATATAAAGGAAAGGGATGAGAAAAATTAGGAAATCAGTTGAGAAAAGTTAGGAAAGTTAGGTGAGTTAATTTAGAAAAATCTCACCTAAATTTGACTAAAGTCAAAATGTAATTTGTCTTCAAGAAATTACATCTTAGATTTTTAGTGTAATTACATTTTGAGAAAAGATATTTAAGATGTCATAAACTATTTACAAGATGCGTAAAGGAAAGCATCAAAAAGTCCTAACACTGGAGATCAATAATCTTCATGGTTCCTTGCTTGGGCGCGAAAGTCTTCATACTTCTTCCTGGTCTCCTGCATGAATGCATCATCTAGGCCGATTGTGTAATCTACAAGGGTGTGAACTCTTGTGATCGACCTTCTGGCAGATGAATGAATTTTCTTGCACCTGAAAAGATGCATCTTGGGATTATCTAGTGTCAGCCATGTATCACAAATGACATGCATTGAGGCTTTTGAAAAGCTGGCATCCTCAACTTGTTGCATGACGACTTCTTTGTCGATCTAGGATAGTTCACTTGATAAAAAAATGTCATCTTCAGGATCACTTGATGACATCTGAAAAGGAACTGCAAAGATGGTGAATCAACAGGTGTTAGCAAAAAAAGTAGCATTGGGAAGTGTGAAGCAAGCAACAATGTTGAGCAAGCCTGAAATGAGTGATGAGGAACAAAAAATGATGGAGTGGAGAAACACGGTTCAGAGCGAAGATAGAGTGATTTGGAAACCTTTTAAGACAAAATTGGGAAAAGTGTAAGGGCATTGAAAATCAATGCCCTTGCACTTTGGGAAAAATGCCTTCAGGTGCAATGGCACTGAAAATCATCACCCTTGCACTTTTGGGTGTAAGTTTGGAAAGAATGTGTCAAGGTGCTGAAAAACAGTGCCCTGACACTTAGTCTCAAATATTTCATGGCAAGTGCAATAGTGGGTTTCCAAGTCGATGAAGAATGAGGGAGAGGTGACAAGAATGAAAAAGAAATAACCTAAAATCACTTTTAAGTGATTTGTAAGTGAAATAGAAGAACAAAATGTCACACATTTAATTAAGGCATGAAAAGTGGAGAAAACTGGAAAAAGTGCAAAACACTAAAAAATCACAGCCCAGCTCAAAAAATGGCTAAGTATGGGAAAAAGTGCACAAGCGCTAAAAATCAAAGCTTGTGCGCCAAATTGACTTTTCACTTAAGTGCAAAGGCACTGAAAAAACCCGCCCTTGCACTTTCAACACTGAGAATTTTTTTTGAAAATATTAGTGTGCTTTGTCCAGAGCTTTTGCACTTTTGACACTTAGAATTTTTTTTGAAAATATTAGTATGCTTTTGTTCGGAGCTTTTGCACTTTTCCCAATTTCACTAAGTATAAACAATGAGAGTTTGCGAAGATACTCGTTTCAAAGATCTTCACTAGACAAATGTAGAGGGACACTCAAACAGATTGTTTGAGACTTTGGAACACACTTTGAGGTGGATTGAAAATCACCTCATTTTGTGTGCTTGAACATCATGAACCTATGAAACAGACAAGTTTCGTAGGGGGTTATCTATGGAATGAGCACTACTAGATTCCATGATAATAGCTTAAAAATATGGCATATGTTTATAAGTGGATTCATTCTCTTTAATATGGCAAATAAAAAAAAGAAGAAACTTCCGTCAAGCTTCCTCTAAAATGTTGTAAATGAAGTATCTCCTTTGACTTAAGGTGCAAATCTCTGTTAATTACTAGAGCGTAGGTTAACTTATTTGATACCGTGTTAATGTACCAGACAGATAGATAATATTGTTACACAAATTCATTTTTTTAATAAAGGTCAGTTAATGTTTCTTGATTTTGAGATTGTTAATCTTAGTATTGGCTGGTAGATACAATAAATAGCTGAGCAAGTCCTTGGGTTTATATTTGTGTCTTCTTTTCTTTCACATAATATTATTGTTAATTGGCTCTGTGTTAGACATCTTCCACGAATAGGAATTACAATGCAACTTTGACTGAAACATTCAAGTCAAGTTCCAATTTCAATCATGAATTGTTAAAAAAAGTTCAAGTTAGACACTATCAATTAGAACAAATGACACTTCCATTAGGTTTATAGTGGAGCTTGCTACAAAAGCTAATAGAATGATTTGATAGTACGAGTTTGCAACTCAGCTCTGTGCAGAGTTATCTTTGAGCAAGATTTACATTTCCTTTATGTATTCCTTCATTTGAAAATCAATAAAAATCTCAAATTTAGTAATATGTTCAATTATCTATATTATTTATTTTTCTTAATTGAAGAAAAACTCTAGTTTCTACTACTAGATACAGATTAAACGATTGTTGATTTTCATTATTGTATATGCTATTATTGCTAATATGTTATTAAGCGTTGAGTTGAGTGATGAATCACTAAGTACATGTAAAACTTATTAGTATGACACAATTAAAATATGAAATTATTAATAATATGTTAATTTATTCAATCCAATTCATAACTTGAAATTTTATAGAATACAAAATAAAATATCAACTACAGTTTGGAATACAATTCATGAAATGCAATATAAATACCTAAAAACTACTAAATCTCTTCTATTTTCCAATTCACATCTTGGTCCTCACTCTAACAATGAGATTGAGAGCCATCTTGACTCTAACTCTAACTCTAAGCTTTAAACCCTTAAGCCCTCTTAAACCCTTGAGTTCTTGTTATATTTTTCTATTGACTAGTTATCTAGGTTGCCTTTTGCATAAGTTGTGTTGTTATGTCATGGCCTCGTGTGTTTATTGGCCCCACATACTCTATTACCTGATAGGTCTAGTCATTGTGGAATTTTATTTTATAATGCATTCCCCATCCTTTTGTCCTTGGTGCTTGCAATGAAAAGTGAATTCTACATGTGGTATTATGGTCATATAAGTCGCTCATATAAAATTGGTCCCTACCTCTTTCCATTTTTTTGAATTAGGATTTCCAATGAAGAGAAAAATGCTTATAGAATTATAGAAGGTGTACAAGTGACACAAGCAGAGACTAATTTCGGGGTATGTGAGAACTTTTAGAGAGTTTTGTGTATAGGCTCCACATAATGCTGACACATGATGGAAGATTAAATGATTCCATAAGTCTATGAGCCCATAGCAACATGTCCTTTTTTTGGTTGAAAAACCATGAAAGGACACTATGTGACGATATTCTCACATGGGAGAATCCTATTGGAGAGAGGGTATGGCTACATCCTTTTCAAGAAAATCAAGGTTTTACTCATCATTGAGATTTTTACTTACCTTCTAGATGGACGACCCACATTTAAAATTGATAAATAGGTAGATAAATGAACTACCCTCGCATGAACAAGAAGTAATGGTGGATGTGATGGATGATGACTCATCTTTTAAGTTAATTTCCTTCATAATTTTTAAGTTAAATGTAGTTGGCCATCTCATTTGTTTGGTCTAACATAGTAGAAAAATCCACAGAGGTGTGCCTGTTCCACATTAACTTGAGCTCTAAATAATTAAAAAAAGGTACGCCCTTCTTGGAAAAATTCACCATTGTTAAATTCTTGAAGCTCATAATCAAGTCTGTAGAATCAGTTGCATAATATTGTAAAGTCCCAACATGATAGTGTAGAAATATGTTTTAAAATCATTCTAGAATTATGAGTCGGTCAAACACCCAACCCTCTACATCTAAAAGATCCTTTGAGGAGGATATTATGGCCCAGTTGTTAGGTTCCTCAGAATATGTGTGTTTCCTCGGCCTAATGTAGTAGGTGGGATGCTAGGAAAGGCTAGAAATTATAGAGATGTTGAGATGAAGAACTAGGATGACACAATCACTAGGTGGGAATTTTTCCTGCACTAGTATGGAAAAAGAAACCACCATGCCCCTATCTCCTATACATGGACCTATGATTTGGCGAAGCTAGTTGTCCCCATTGTGTTCATAAATGTGGAACTTATTAGACACCTTGCTTTCAGATATGATGAAAATATCAGAGTAATTAGGGAATTGGATGGAAGTGCCCTAATGGATATAATTAGGGAGTTTGTTACTAAAGTTTTTGGACTCCATGTGGCTGCAAATAAGGTTACAGACCTTAGCTCTTTCAAAGAAAAATACTGATAGGATAAAAGTAGATTTAGGGTGCAATGGCTCCCTATATCCAGATATAAGGGCTACACAAGAAATTCATTGAGAATCTTTGATAAGGAATATGATCCTTTTGATGTTAAGTCTTTTGAAGATTACTTTAGAAGAACATATTGGGCATTATTCCAAGTATTAGAGGAAGATGCACACTCAAAAATGTAGATACCTCTCATGTATATGGATATTGACATACAACATCCTTTTTTCAATAGTGAATTTGATTATGCCAGCTTTATAGCCGAGGCTATTCACAATCAGTTGGTGGGAATTAAGATAAATAGTAAGGAGGTGAGTTTTAGGTGGTATTCTCTCTTATGTCATATGCTTTTGTACAAGGGGAAAGGTCATTGGAGAAAAACTTTACAAATGAGAATGAAAGATAAAGAGGGAAACATTCTCCCAGTGCAAAGTTGGACACCTATTTGGGATAAACATTGAAGTGAGTCCAACTATGTTGTTTTTGAGAACTATTTTGTAAGGGAGGTTTTGTCAAGGCTGGGTTTACCTGGAATCAAATTGCACAAGAAAATTTTGGATTTCCTTAGGCCTAAAGATAGGAGGAAAAATTTAGGAGTACGACACAATTGGGGATACTATTACCTCTATGACAACTTAGTTGTTATTGGAATATATGGTTGCCTCGAAGCCCCCCATGTGCTACCCAAGTATGTGCCACCTAGATTGACATTCATAAAAATGATAAGGCAATTGAATGAGGTTGACCAATTTCATTTAAGGAAATAAAAGAAGGGGTAATTTTTCGCTTATGCTACTACCTTTTCAAATTTAACTTTGTAAGAGAGGGGGACCAACCACGTTCAAGGCCCCAGGTCACAGAGGGCCAAGAGTGGAAGGCTTCCCTAACTTACCTTAGCTTAACAGGGTGTTAGGAAATGTGGGACAAGAATGATGAGGACTATAAAATCCTTCAATCACCCTACAGACCCGAAATATAGGACAGGGCTAGGCAAGATGATTTTTGGGTTCAGCACTACACCTCAGGAAGCTCTCTGCCTGAGGATGAAATCACGGTCCAGGGATGACAACGCAGCACGTTGGCATCTCTCAAGTGCACTAGTGTCTGTACGACCAAACAGCTGAAGAGACAAGGTTGAACTTGGGAAAACAAGCTAACGACCCAACTAGCTACTACTAAAGGGCCAACACAATGCTATGAAGTAAACAAAATATGCTCTAATATGATAAAGTAAAAATGCAAGAGTCAGGGTGGCAAGAATGATCTCACAAAGGAATTCGTTCACCAGCTAGATCCCAAAAGCACGTCCACCTACACACAAAGAAGAGGAAAAATGTTGGGTGGTTGTATAGGGGCCTGCCTTAGTTAGACCCCCATTTAGGTGTTTCCACCTCCATGGAAAACCAAGAAAGGGAGTATGATAAAGAAAGTAATGTAATGAATAAAACTAAAACACTACAAAATAGTAAATGTGCTTACTCAACCAAGTAATAGAGGAGAGGAATGGGAAGCTTACCACCTCCACCAAGAGCACTCAAGGCTAATGGAGGAGAGAATGGGAGTACTTGAGCCTTTGCTACAATGGTGTTGTCCCACACTTGCTCTACTAAAGTGATGGGGTGAAGTAGTTGCTGCTATAGAGTGTAAAGGTGCTGCTAGAATGTTGGAATGGAGACTAGAATGCTTGAAAATTGCTTGAAGGGATGCAAAAGAAGTTGAACTAAATGCATGGAAGATCTGAAATGCATGTAGGAGGGAATTTGAAGGAGAGATAAAGAAAGTGGCCATATTTGGGTCGGTCGGCCAAAGAGGGCTTTACAAGTCAATTTCCAATGAGAAGTGTAACGCCTCTACAAGTTTAGCTACAGGAATCTGCTAGGGACGTAAGTGCGCTACATAGAGGTCTATGTGTTGCGCGAGTGTCCCCAATAGAAATTCCCCCATCAATGCTCAAAACAGGTGCCAAGTGGAATGAAGGCAGCAGGCTTAGGTGTAATTCGGCCTCCAAACTTGGTTTTCTAAAGTGGAGAAAGGAAAAATGGGTATTTGTATAAGGGGTGAAAATTCACTCCTATATACACTTCAACCAGAGACAACTTAGGGAGGCTAAAATAAATGTTTGGGGAATACAGGTTATATCAGGGATTTTGACTTTGAAGGTTTCATACACCAAGTAAGGATGAGTATCAGAAGGTCCACTTTTCCCCATCAGATTTATGAGAGTGAATCTATCATAAGAAAATGTAAGGATGATTATGAGGCTACTAGAAGGAAAGTGAAATAAATTGCATTCATCAAGGTAGAGGTGTTAGATGCATAGGAAAATTGATAGGGGGTGAATTAGTTGTACATTAAAACATTCAATCCCTCATTAACATTCAAACCATTATCATCCTTTAAACCCTTATCATGCATTAGTAGAATGTAAACATAACCAAACACATAAGAACACTAGATTTACATGGAAACCAAAGAAGGGAAAAACCACATTGAGAATTATCTCATATATATGAATTGCAACACTGAATACAATTAGGATCACTACCCAAAAAAGAAGAAAGACTCGCTGCCTAAAGGACTCACTATCTGGAAGAAAGAAGAATAGAAGAAACTATTACAAAGAGATTCAATATCTTAGAGAAACAGGAAGATCCACCTCTGCAACTCTTTGCCATCTGCAACCTTTGGCTCACTACCTCCAACAACTTCAAGCACACTAAAATGTAGAAACCATTTGTTCATTGCATCCAAAAGTCTTAGGAATGTAATCTTGCACTCAAATAACCACACTTGGTAACATTCACATCTCACAACATGCTACACTTCCCACACAATCTTCACCTTGCATTTATACCATCTGCAACCTAAACAATCTCAATTAGATTGCCCTCAATGAAACATATGCACCTCAAACATGCAACACCAAAATAGGTCAGCACCAAACACCTTTGCGGTGGAAATAAGTGAAGGTGGACCATGCCATGGGTTAACTAGGACCCAAATCTAGATCACTAAATTACTCAATGCATTCATAATCCATGAGGTACCTTTGCAAATAGCGCTAGCACGCCAAGTTGGAAAAACCTGAACTAACACTACAAGCAACCACATACACACTTCTCTAGGTCTAGAAACAACATACAAACCACACATCAACACTACATAATATCCAAGAATATTCCATTATCACCATACTACTTTGCAATATTGTCACAACCACCTGAAACAAAGAATACATTCATCTTGTGCAATAGGATGCACTACCATTGAACTCTGACATAAGAATTGAACTTGCGGAGCAAATAAACACCAAAAACTCCAAGGGAAGGTAGATACAAAAAATATAAGCATGTTCCCAAATCTACAAGACAGGAAACCTCAACGTGGAGAAATACAAATCAATCTTATTTCTCCTAAACAACCTTCTTCACAATCAACATACTGCCAACCACAACTTCCACTATCGCACGATCTAGAACCTAAAACTCTAGATATAACACCTTTGAATAGGTTTTCTCATCATGTCCAAACTGCATAAGCATATCTTCAACCATGAAGAAATGTGGAGCACAACATATAACACCACCCAGGTACACTGTGTTGGCATATGGCTTTGATGAGGTCAACTTTGGCTACTTGTGTTGTCATTGATGACAACTTGAGTCTATAGTTTGATCCGCAGTATCAGTTGTGCTTATACCGGTAGAGAATCTAAGTCTTTGTATTCTACAGACAAAGAAAGCAAAGAACAAGACATCTGGTTGGTATGCTGATCCGACTACTTCACTGGATCACTATTTTGAAGTGTGGATCTCCAAGGAAGCTTTATTAGCTCGTACACTATTCTACTGAAGGATTTGTGTGGTGTTGTATTAATCATAGCTTGAGTTAAGAGGTTCGGTGGCATGTTTTATGATCTATTTTTCATTGTGGCCGACATGCTTGATGTGGTGGATCACGGATGTATGTGGAATATTTTTTTTGCTATATTTTATGTTTAGAACCATGGTGTGGGTCCCTTCTATAAGTCTAGCTGACTTATGAAGGTACGCTTCATTTCTAATTAAATATTTAAGGCCAACATGGCCGATATATGCAAAGAATATTATATTTTGTTTAAAGGCCAACATGTATTGAATTTTTGGGTTAGCGGATATATAAGGAAGATCATAAATTCACTTTGTGTATGTGTGGTGTGCGGATGTGAAGAGAAGATGTATATGTGTTTGAAAAAGAGTAGAGCAGTTGATTGATTGAATATTAGTTGTACTAATGAAGGGTTTTCAACAGGAGAATAGAGTAGAGTAGAGTAGATTCGAGCAAAAGGTCCAAAGTCAGATTGTGTGCCTCAGTGGAACTGAATGTAAGCATTTGTAGATGTTATATTCTCAGTGAAAATTTTGTTGTAATCTATATTATAATTGTATGGCAGTGAGCCTCTTTCTTTAAGCAGTGAGCTCTAGGAAGTGATCCTGAATGCAAGTGCATTCCCCTCTTTTATTTTATTTTTAATAAAGTAAACTTTGCGAATTAATCTCTACCATGGTTTTTCCCCTAACAGGGTTTTCACGTAAAAATATCTAGTGTTATGGTGATTATTGATGTGACTACATGTTTTCATTTGTTATCTGCTGCTAATGTAATATAAAGTTCTATTATTGTTTTTGATGGTTTTTAGATATGATTTATTAGTCAAAATCATTGAACATTGCTTCACCCCCCCTCTCAGTGTTCCTTTCATTCAAAAATTTGTATCAGAGCAAGTTCCTCTTCAAAAGCTTAGCAACTTGAGGTGAATCTTGAATTACAATGGATGTTGGTGGTCTTCAACAACAGTTGATGGTGGCACTTGATGATCTTGATCAATCAAAGGAAAAGGTCATGAACTTAGGGAAAATCTTGCAGATGTTGAAAAATTCATTCAATCACTGAAGGAAAAGATAAACGACTCAAGGGAAAAGAGAAATAAACTTTGTGATTAGTTGAAGCAGAAAGAAAACAAAGGATCGGATGATGTCCATTTGAATCAAACTCTAAAAGAAATTATAGGAGACTGTGAAAAGCTATCCAAGGACAATGTAGCTCTAAGACTTGAAATGGAATCTATGGCAATGTAGTTTAATAAAGAGATTAAGCAAAGAAAGAAGAATGAGGAGAATCTGGCCCAATCCTTGAGAGAAAAGTCTGATGAATGCAGCTGAATTGACAGTAGATTTATCCAGTTGGAGATTGAACTATAGCAATCCAGAAATAATGAACGAGAGCTTGAGAGATAGATAGTCATTCTTGGAAATGAGCTTGCTACTACAAATGAATTCAAAGAAAGTTTCAGGATAAGTTTTACCAAGCTTGAAGAAATAACCAAAAGTCAGAAGGATATAAATGATAAGTGAGGTTTTGGATATGAGAAGGGAGAATGCTTCGGATCTGAACAAAAGAATTCTAAAAAGAAGAACAAAGGACGAAGACATTTGGTAAGGCAACCTAATGCTCATGAAAGATTTAATGGATATTGCTTTATTTGTAATAAATTTGGACATATGGCTTCTTAGTGTAGAAGAAAGATAAACCCTAGTGAGCCATCATTCTCTAGTCAATGTTTCAAATGCAAGAAGTTTGGTCATAAGGCTTTAGAATGTAGGAGTATGACTATCAACATTAAATGCTATACATGTGGAAGATTTGTACATGTTGCTAATCAATGTAGGTTAGGAGAAAATCAGTGGAATGGATGGTATAGGCAGAAATGTCTTATATGTTTCAATTGTAACAATCTTGGTCACATTGCAAAGTTTTGCTGGAACAAAAACATGAATAAAAGAGGTCTGGTGTATCAAGGAAGAAATTCACAGAAAGACAATAAAGGTAAATAAAAAGCTTCTATGCAAGAAATAAAAGATCAGATGAAGAAGACATGGGTGAAGAAAAGTGAAATAGATGAAGGAAATAAAACTATACCGGAAGCCCTATCTGGTAACTCCTCTGGAAATTGATATCAAGCCAATGGCCTAGGGGGGGTTTTTCATGAAAATTTATTGACCCCCCTTGTGTATTGTTGGCATCGAATCTTTGGATGTCATCAGTAGCTGGAAGTATTGGTTGAAATGGTATAAGTCTGAAGTTGAATTCTTAGCTTGTTGTCTAAGTTTGGAGTGTACCCAAAACTTCTAGGGAAACACATTTATTGCGACAAAAAGTAAAGTTATAAAAGGGCACTTTGAACCCTATTTCAGCACCAAGCATTAAAGGAGAACAGTTCAAGAGAACTCTTCTGCAAAATTTCAAGGGGGAAAATTCATTCTAGTGGCGAATATATAGGTATTCCTGTTAATCATTGATTTCTCATCAATTTTGTAATCCGTACAACTCTGTTCGGAATGAAGCATGAAGCAAATCAAAGGTAGCATAACCTTAGACGAGTATAGCAGCCAAAAGATTAGGGATGAAAGAAATTTGTTGTCACTCACCGATGTCAGAAGGATTGAAGGATCAAAGCACAAGAATTTGGATATATGGAATGACTATCCTCATTTCGTCAATGCAAAAGTGATTCAATTTTTCCTGAACAAATTAGAAGGTGATATTCTCAATTTGGATAAACCATATCAAATTACCAAGGATGTGATCAGAAATTTAACTGGCTTATGTAATGTCGGTGAATTACCGAAGAAGAAGTCAATTCAAAATATGGAGGTCGAAGCCCTAACCAAAATAAGGGGAGATCAAAGGGCTCTAATAATTTCAACGATTAAAGACCCTTTAACAAGGTATGTGGCTTATGGAGTTTCATACAAAATTTATTTCAGAAACCTAGAAGGATCAACCTTAGCAGGTGCTGCATATATCACCCACAAAATGATAATTGAGAACAAGGACTTTGATTTGTGTAGTCTAATGAAGGAGCAACTGTTGGAGAATGTTCAATTAATGAAGGATATTAGCTACCAATTCAGGTTTGGTACTCTGGCAATATGTATTATGATGTACTTTCTAAACTGTTTTTCATTGAAGGACAATGTAGTGTGGAGAGAGAATATGCCGATTTGTAAGAAAATATTCAATCATTTCAATTCTTTTGAAAATTGTGAACAAGTGTATGAAAGTTTCTTTAGAAAGGTATTAGAAAGGTTTGGAGAAGGTGTTGTTCCTCTTTCAGCAAAAATAACTGAGATTGGATCATCTTTTGGAAAAGGAGAGAAAAAGCAGAAAAGAAAAAGGGATATGGCTGGTGTCACTCCTCCGACACCCAAGTCTGTAAAGATTGAAGAAATAGGGAAAAGTCAAGTGGTTGTGGATATAGAAGATGAAATTTCTAAAGAATGTATTATGAAAGATCAACTAAAACTAGATGAACCAGAAACAATAATTGTTGAAGACAATGATGAGGAAAATGCTATGTTTAAGACAAAGATAATGCAAATCATTTAGGATGTGGATGGTATACAAAATATATCCAGTATATGGCTGAATGGTCCATCTTATGAACAAGATTTTATTGAAAAAATTCTGGAAAGGTACTTTATTGATAACAATATTGAGTTGAAAAGTCTGCGGAATGTTCTCCCAGAAGAACTCATTGAATGTGTTAAGATATCTATGGAGTTTGTGCCCCTGGAAAGGAAGGAAGAAGAAATGATTTCTCATTTAAAAATGCAATTTAGATTGTCTCTTTCCAGATTGAATGTAAAGACCCACACTTCCTTGAACCAAAAATTTCACTAATTTTTTTTTTTTTAAAAGTAAATCCCTTAATGTCTTTCTCAATTAGTTGTATACTCAGGAACTTCTATCCATATGGGATAGGCATCTATCCATCTGGGATAGGCATCTAACCATACGGGTTAGGATAATGTCCATACGGGACCAAGACTCATCTATCCATTTGGGATAGGCATCTAACCTTTCGGGTTAGGTTAATGTCCATTTGGGAACAAGATCTATCTATCTAAATAATGTAGACATCTAACCACATGGGTTAGAAAATGCTCTGGCCAGAGACTTAGACTCATCGGGACCATCCGGGTCCTGAGTCACTCTCTAAAGACTACACTCCCCTACTAGGAGTGCACCGAGGTCAACGTCCTTATGAGTATGTGAGATAATAATAAAAGCTTGAGTCCCACCTCAGAATTTGGCCTAAAGCCTCGAGGAATCAAGCGAATCCATTCGAGATTCCTTCTGAGTATAACAAGTAATTTCTAACTTCAATTTTAATATTTATTTATCTTCCTTTATTTTAAGGTATCTTAACAAGGCCAATAAGGTAAACACCCTTAACCAATCCTAAATCCCCACCCCGAGCGCCTGCGTACTAGGGACAACTCCATCCCTAGACTGCCTACATACACCATTTCAACACGGGATCAAGGCGTATAATATGTAGTTCTGTTTTCTAATCTATTGTTGGATGTAAACTGTTTTGTGGGTACGTGACCCTTTCTAGGGCCATTGCCCCAGATAGTTTCTCTTCGGTTACTACCCACATAAGGCAGCATATAAAGCATAAAGATTCATGGTGATCTTTTGCTTGTTTCCTAATTCACCTGTCCTAAGTTCCTATAAGTCACGTCACCCTTTCCCGTTAAATAAAAGCTAAAAGAATTAAAAATTCAATTCACATGCCCAAACTCTATTGGAGTTTTCTATGATCTTCACTAGCGGATGTAAGTCCATTATAGTATTATCTTTTTTTATAGTATCGATCCAAGAGGGATTTCTCGCCCCTTGGATTTTAACTCCAAAATGATCCTTATTAATCCCCAGCGATTTATAGGGACGATGCCACAGACGCCGTTGTTGCAGCTTTATTAGGCTATAAGTGCAGTAACTCAAGAGCGGCGACATTACCCGTAAACGTGAGCCAGAGGCACCGTTAATACCAAACACTCCTAGTTTTTATGTTTTCCTCTTATTTAATTTTTTCTATCTAAGAAGAAATTAAGTGCATTATCAATAATAAGAAAAGTAGCTTGTGCACATAAACCAAATGGAATATAAAAGCTTTATACCTTCTTGCTAAGGAAGTAAAATTAAATGAACTTACTAAATTAAAAAAAAAAAAACTATCTATTCAAGTATATTTGCTAGAAAGAAGTATTACCTCTACTTACATCCTATGAAAGTAAATTTTTTGTAACAATGAATTGAATAGTCAAATCCATTTATGAAATAAAAATATTTAAACATAAAGTTAAATTCTTCAAGATGGGTGATCTAATTCATAGATGGTATGAATCTAATTATTTTGCAATGTTAGTATTTCCTAGGAAAGAAATTTGAATCTATTTGCATAATCTATGTCATAGAGTAAGTAGTTTTTGATTTAAATTGCTTAATATTTTCAATATAAATATCCATCTAAGATAGCATAAATAATTTTCAATTCAATGGCATAATCTATTGTTTCAAGAAAAAGGTTTATTAATTTTGATTGAATTGCATGACTAAAGAAGACTGGACTTTAATTGCATAAGTTATTTCACTAATATCTTATATAGATAAATCAATACAATGTCTTAATAAGAGCCTTGATTTTAATTGTATAAATTATATTACTAATGCCTCAAGATTGATGACCTATCTAAAGTAGGTTTGCATTAATTTGCATAAGTTTATTCTTGATAATATTCTAATGATTACATATTCACTATGACCTTGTTGTAATTAAATGAATCAACCTTGTTTTAAAAAGAATTGAATCTATTTGCATATTTAAAGAATAACCATGATGTTGAAGAATTAAGTTTATAGCAAATTTATTAAATCATAACTATGATGTTTGTGCTATAAGCCTTGAATCTTAAGAAGATAAATTTATTGCATAAAGAGAAAGTTTATTTAAAGAATAACAATAAATCTAAGAGTTAAGTTTATGGCATAATAAGAAAGCACTTTTATTAAAGAGATATTATTAATTCTTTAAGTTAGTTTGTATTTTGTTTGCATGAATTCAATTTTACTACTTACCATTTGGTAAAACAATGAATCTCTCATTTAATGAAACATAAATTTAAACTTAAAATTTAATGTCTAATAGTCATAATTGTTATCATAGAATTGTTATTATTGTCATAAAGCTATAGTGTTGTCATAAAATATAAAAGTTGTCATTCCTTTATTTTAAAATCTTTTATAACCATACTCATAGTTTGTCATCATTTTATGAAGAAGAGAAGTATATTCTAAGTTCATTTGTTATATTCAACAATAGCTAGTAATCATTTCTATTTTTTAAATAAAATTAAGTACTATCTTATAGAACTATGGTTTGGACCAAATCTTCATCAATCATAAATGTTAGTTAATTTGTTGTCTTACTAATTTAGGGTAACATTATTAAAATTAAGAAGTTCATGGAATAACTTGAATTCATTTAGTGTATGAGCCCATCCTTTGATTGTTAATTAGATCAAATAATTTATTCTTTAATCTATCCAATTGATACCCCTTTGAAAATTCTTTCAATTTATTTATACTAAAAAAAAACTATTTTATTTAAGACTTAGCTAAATTAAAAGAATAATTTTTTTTAAAGAATTTTAATATAAAAACCCATATTATAAAACATATGTATTTATATATATTTTTATTTTAACAATAATAAAACAATAATTTAATTTAAAGAATAATATTTCTTTATAAATAAAAATAGATGAGAATGAACTTATTGATTTAAAGATAAAAATTAAAATTAATTTTTATCCTAGATTTAGTTTAGAAAAACAACGAATGGTAAGAAAAATAATAGATTGATTCTAATTTATATATATATATTTTCACAAACAAAGATAGGAAAGAGAGTAATAGCTTGATCCTAGCAAATTTTCTAGATTTGATTAGTTATTCTAAAAATAAATCAAAATAAAGGAAACCTGGATGTTGATGGAGTTGCAACAATCTTCTTCTAAATCTTCTCTTTGTGCCTTCTTCAACTTGATTCTCCTTCCTTGAATCCTATCATTCTTCAAAGTGATAGCATAAGATACCCTTCATGTGTTGTTGATGAGAGAAGAAATGGCCTCAATTTATAGACTTGAGGGAAGGTAAATAGAGGGTCAAGATTGGAGATTGATTCAACGGCTAGGATTGTTTGAGAATGTGGGGTTTGGATTGATAGCCTCACTTTGTGACAAGTGTCACAAGAAGAAGGCTTTAAAAATAGACCCACATAACATGGGAAGTGGAGCCAAGGGTGCTCACACATGTGTGAGCACACTTTGGGAGAGGTGGATATGACAAGTCCCCACACCTTTCCCAAGACCATAAAACTCGTCACTCCTCTTTAAGTGACTTTTTAGGGGTTCATACTTTGCCCAAAATTCCATATTATGTTTTCAATAAGCTTCCACCCCATAGGTACTTACCCTGGGGGTTCATTTTTACCCTAAAGTCAATAGAACAAGCCCAAATAACTATATGAAAGAGAATTCTAATTTTAAAATACAAATTTTGATTTGTGAGCACACCTTGGGTAGATGGGATGTTGACATGTCTATGACATATAAAAGAGAGGGTGGTTTGATAATGACATGTCTATGACATGTAAGGAGGGTGGTTTGACCATGTGTGCTCACACATGTGTGAGCACACATGGGGAAGCCAAATGGCTAAAAGAGGAAAGGTCACATGCATGGTGTGAACTCCCACACAAGGGTGAGTGGGGATGAGTTGTAAGGTGATAGTGACTTGTGCATGCAAGTTACATGTGAGTAAGATTAGAATAAATTTTTAAATTTGAAAAAAATGATAATGAAGATTAATTAATCAATTAATTTAGGATTAACTAATTAATGGATTATGAAGGATAGTGACATCTCCCTAATCATGATTAATTAGATTAAATTATGTATTATATTAATTAATGTGACTTATGAAAGTGGTTAATTTTATTAATAATAGGTTATTCTAATCAATAATGCTTAGGATAGGATGATAACACTTGTTACCTAATTACTTAATTTTTTTTTTTTTATTTTTATTCAAAATTATTTTATTCCTTGTTTTTTTTTTTTTCCAACACCATGTGCTGAACTTGTTAATGAAACACCTATTTATTAATGTTGTTAACTTTTATTTGTTCCTATGTATTTAATAATTTAATAATTTTATTTTTTTGTTCTTTATTTAATCTCTACCTTCTCCACACATAAATTAATTGTATAAACCACTTACATAATATTACTACACAAAACTATACTATGTCTAAAGTTTTAGCATAAAGAGGGTCATGACATTGAAGAAGAAAATGAATGAGCTTAGATAGTATATTGATTCTACAAATAAAGTCTTCAACTATTGTCTAAGTGCCCCCATGTGGTAGGAAAGTACAAGGATAAGCTTGAAGAGATTGAAAGTGAGATTGTTAAGACTGGACATAATTACAGTATGCTCTTGGATAAGAATGGAGATGTGAAGAAGAAAGTCTATGATTTACAGATTGAGCATGCAAAAGTTCATACTGCTAAGAATGCTCTCATTGATGCTTTCTGGAAAGTCAAAGATATAACTGAAGGGAGATTAGAACAAATGATTAAGACTCTTAAATTAGGAGAGGAACTAGAAGCATAAATCACTATTCCTAAGTCTCTTGGGCAAATAATCAACAAAAATTCAGAAAAAAAAATAGTCTGATCATAGCCATTGGGATTGTAGTGGATTCCTGGAAGAATTTCCTCCTGGAATTGAAAGCTAAGTATAAAATAATTTTCTGAATTTTCGTAGCAGTTGTCAAATTTTGATCAATTTTTGCATCAATAATTGGGGAGAGAATGGAGTAAGAGATAGTGCAGTTAAATATTTTAAAGGAGAGGATAAGGCAGAGAAGTGTAGAGCAGATGTAGTAGAGCTTTGTCATTGATGTCAAAGGGGGAGAGAATGAAGTGAAAAATTTCCTGACATCCAAAGGGGGAGTAGTAGTTTTGGCTTTGTTATTTTTGGTTTTGACATAGTCAATTTTCTACTAAGTGTTGCCATCAATGCCAAAGGGGGAGATTGTTGGCATATAGCTTTGATGAGGTCGACTTTGGCTACTTGTGTTGTCATTGATGGCAACTTGAGTCTACAGTTTGATCTGTAGTATCAATTGTGCTTATACTGACACAGAATCTAAGTCTCGGTATTCTACTAACAGAGAAAGTAAAGAACAAGACATCCGGTTGGTATGCTGATCCGACTTCATCGGATCACTATTTTGAAGTGTGGATCTCCAAGGAAGCTTTCTTAGCTTGTACACTATTCTACTGAAGAATTTTTTTGGTGTTGTATTAATCATAGCTCGATTTAAGAGCTTCGGTGGCATTTTTTATGATCTATTTTTCATTGTGGCCAACATGCTTGATGTGGTGGATCACAGATGTATGTGGAATAATTATTTTGCTATATTTTATGTTTAGAACCATGGTGTGGATCCCTTCTATAAGTCTAGCCACCTTATGAAGGCACTCTTCGTTTCTAATTAAAGATTTAAGGCCGACATGGCCGATATATGCAAAGAATATTATATTTTGTTGAAAGGCCGATATGTATTGAATTTTTGGGTTAGCAGATATATAAGGAAGATCAAAAATTCACTTTGTGTATGCGTGGTGTGTGGATGCAAAGAGATGTATATGTGTGTGAAAAAGAGTAGAGCAATTGATTGATCGAATATCAATTGTACCACTGAAGGGTTTTTAGTAGGAGAATAGAGCAAAGCATAACAAATTCGAGCAGAAGGTCTAAAGTAAAATTGTGCACTTTAGTGGAACTAAATCCAGGCATTTGTAGATGTTATATTCTCAATTTAAATTTTGTTGTAATCTATATTATAATTGTATGGTTGTGAGCCTCTTTCTTTGAGTAGTGAGCTCTAGGCAATGCGCCTGAATACAAGTGC
This sequence comes from Sequoia sempervirens, assembly GCA_007258455.2. Taxonomy (NCBI): domain Eukaryota; kingdom Viridiplantae; phylum Streptophyta; class Pinopsida; order Cupressales; family Cupressaceae; genus Sequoia; species Sequoia sempervirens. The sequence continues at coordinate 185,507,755 of VDFB02000007.1, forward strand.
ATTCCCCTCTTTTATTTTACTTTTAATAGAGTAAACTTTCTAGATTAATCTCCACCGTGGTTTTTCCCCTAACAGGGTTTCCACATAAAAATATTTGGTGTTATGGTGATTATTGATGTAACTGCATGTTTTCATCTGTTATGTGTTGCTAATGTAATATAAAGTTCTATTATTGTTGTTGATGGTTTTTAGATCTGATTTGTTATTCAAAATCATTGAACACTAATTCACCCCCCCTCTCAGTGTTCCTTACATCCAACACACTATATACTCTTTTATTTAAATTTTCTCAAAAGCACTTGGAAACCAAGTGAACTTACTACAACTACAATACTTATTCATCACATACATCAATGACAATACTAATAACAACACCATAAATCCTTCTAATTAGGACTACACAAGGGTTGAATATACCAATGTGACATCAAACCACAACATAACACTCTCCAAAAACTCCATATACAATGATTTGACATCATCAATGACAATAGGCTCCAACAATCTCTATGTACAAGGGGTTGACATCAATGACAACACTAATGATAACACCAAAACTTTCCAATGATCTCTCCCTTTGTAATTGATGGCAACACCTATGCTAAAATCCATCAACAACAAAAGATACTATGCATCAAGCAATACTCCCCCTTATTGGGGCATCTCTTACTCTTCATACTCTTTCTCTACCTCCGCTTCATAGAATTCTTCTCTCCCTATCTTTGTTGTAAGTATGAAATTATTGTCATTGATGTCAACTGGTTAACTAGTTTTCAACTAGTTTCTATTATCATTGATGTTATGGATAATGGTTATTGGATGTATATCTCGAGGATATCAAGAAAATTGTAATGAAGAAAGGTTGCAAGTATTCAGTGTTTGTTCCAGGTTTTGATCCTAAATTTTCTCCTATGTTCATGTGGTTCAAATATGTTGATCATGGCTATTGGAAGTTTCTATATCCATATTTTGGGTTTCTAGATCGTTGTATAGTGCGAGTTATGTTCACCAATTGTGAACTGTGTTTTTCAGTGTCTCTGGCTAAGGTCCGGGAGAAATGTTGTTGCTCTGGATTTCTTCTTGTTTGATTTTTATGACTTGCGGTACTGGAGATAAACTAACATGATCGTGTTGAAGATAAATTTTTTTGGAAGGATTGGATAATGCTAAGGTTACATGTGCTTAATTTTCTATGTGTTTTACACTGGTTTGGCCGACCTTGTGTTAAACACTACTTGTGAAGTTCATGAAGCATGTTGAAACTTATTTGGGTTGACATTAAGGATTTTATTGGGTTGCCCTCATTCTTAATCTGTCATAGAATATTTTGTCACGGACCTAATTTGAATTTGTAAATGAAAATGGTGCATGGATGACTTTGGATATGTTTCAAAGTTGAAGATGATATAAATATAGGGTGAGATATTGATGAAAGGTGTGAAATTAATGCAAGCAAGACAGATGTGAGATAGATGCGAAATAGTGTTTATGTGATGAGAGTTTGTGTAGATCAGTGTGAAGCCTAATTGTTGAGTTTTCCAAAAACAATGAGCTGAAGGTATACTCTATCATTCATGCATGTCTGCAAGTGTTTGAGTGAGTTGTGGTGGAAATATTTGTTGAATTGAGATTGTTTTCTCTTTGTAACAAATATATTATATCTTCTTTGTAATTTTGTGGCAGTGAGCCCTCCGGGTGGTTAAACCTTGTTGGACAACAAGTCCTGATCTAGACAGTGAGTCCTATTTTGACAACGAGCCTTCTCTGATAGTGAGCCTTTGTAATTAGTTTGATATTCTCTATATTGTGAGCTAATCCTCATCGTGGTTTTTCCCTTATTGGTTTTTCCACATAAATTTTGATGTTATTGTGTGTGTGATGTTTTTCAGTTTCTGCTTTTTCACTTAATGATTAATCATTTTAGCAGAGTAAAGGATTATGACTGATCTAATTTCTGGTGGAAGTTTTAAAGGCTTAATTTGTTACAACTGATTCACCCCCCTCTCAATTTTCTTGTTCAACAATTTGTATCAGAGCTTAGTTCCTTGGAGAGGAGCTTAATTGCTTAAGGAAGGTCTGGGATGGAAAGCAAGATCACTTTTGATTATCCTAGGTTTGATGGAACTAATTATGCTATATGGAAAATAAATATGGAAGGGTATTTGGAGTATTATGGATATGATGTTGAGAAAGCTTATAAGACTGTTTACACTCCTCCTACTAATGGTCTGAGTACAACTGATGAAATCAAGGCACATGAAGCAAACAATGAGGCAAAGTTCATTCTGAAGAATAGTCTGTCACATTCTGAGTTGATTAAAGTTCAAAACCTGAAGATTGCTAAAGAAGTTTGGGATGCTTTAGAAAAGATGCATGAAGGAGATGAAAAGGTCAAAGAAGCAAAGTTGTAGAATTTGGAGGCACAGTTTGAGATCCTGCATATGTTTGAAGATGAGAACATTAAATCCTATGTATAGAGAGTGGATGATCTGGTAGGTGGAATGTGAGGACTTGGTGCTACAGTAGATGAATCTAGGGTTGTAAAGAAGATTCTCATAACTCTCCCTAATGCATACAATGAAAAGGTATCTACTATTGAGGAATTCATAGATTACAAAACTTATACTAAAGATCAATTATTGGGAACTCTAACATGTTATGAAATGAGAAATCCTACCTTGAGAAATGGATTGAAGACAAAAAATGCTTTCAAGGCTATAAGAGCTGAAGATCCAGATGAAGAGAACCTTGATGAAGTAGAAGCTAACTTTGTAAGAAGTATGAAGAAAGGATCTGGTAAGTATGAAGGTATGTTACCCTTTAAATTCTTTAGTTGTAGAGGAATAGGTCATTATGCTTTGAGATGTCTGAAAAGAGCTAAAAAGAATAAACATAGATTTAGTAAAGAAAACAAGGGAAGGAGATTAAAAGAGCATACTATGTAAATGAGGATGTTAGTATTTGTGATGAAGAATCTAATTATGAAGATTTTGATGACAATGAATGCTTTTTCTTGGCTATAAAAGATGAATCTACTTCTACTAATACTAAAAGATAGGTAATAGAAAGTGCTCCAGAGAAAGTTGAAGATACTATAATTTCTGCGCTTCAAGCTAAACAAGAAAATAACTATTGGGTTGTTGATAGTGATTGTTCACATCGGATGAACATTGACAAGAGTAAGTTTGTTAAACTTGAAAAATATGATGGAGGCTTAGTTAAGTTTGGAGATGATACTGGTGCTAAGATTTGTGGGATAGGTTCAATAAGTTTTGATGGCAAGCATATTACTAATGATCTCTACTATGTTAATGGTTTAAGACATAATCTCTTGAGTGTTGGACAAATGTGTAGTAAAGGATATAATCTTGTATTTGAGGATGAAAGATGTGAAATTAGGAAAGGATCCAAAACAATGATTGCTACAGGAAAGAAGCTTGGAGGAAATATTTATCAACTTAAGGGAGTTGATGGATAGTGCTTTATGTCTCAAATTAATGACAGTTGGTTATGGCACCAGAGGATGTGTCATATGAATTTTGACAACTTCGCAAAGATCAATGCAATATAAGCCGTAAGGGATTTACCAAGGATTACAAAGCCTGTTAATGCTATTTGCAAGAATTATCAGTTTGAAAATCAAGCTAGAAACAAATTTAGATTGAAGGAACAATCTACTACTAGACTACTACATTTGATTCATATAGATCTTTGTGGTCCTACAAGAGTGAGAAGTCTACAAGGTGAAAGGTACTTTATGCTTCTAATTGATGTTTATTCTACGTATACATGGGTTACCTTTCTTAGAGAGAAATATGATGCATTAGATGGATTCAAGGCATTCAAAGCTATGGTAGAGAATGGAGTAAATTTGAGAATAAAATGCTTAAGGTCTAAAAGAGGTGGTGAATTCACCTCCCATGAAATTAATATGTTTTGTGAAGTTCATGGAATAAAAAGAAAGTTATCTGCTCCTAGAACTCCTTAGCAAAATGGAGTTGTTGAAAGAAAGAACAAAACAATTCAAGAAGCTACTAGATCAATGATTACTAAAGCTAATCTACCAGATTTTTACTAGAGAGAAGTTATTCATAATGTTATTTATGTGTTTAATTGAGTTCAAGCAAAAGCTAACAATTCTAAGACTTCCTATGAGCTATGGTGTGGGAAAATTCCTATTTTCAAGTATTTCAAAGTATTTGGAAGCAAATGTTATATTAGACGAGATGAAGAAAATTTAGGGAAATATGATGCTAGATGTGAAGGCATTTTCCTTGGATATTCTACTAGAAGCAAAGCTTATAGATGTTTCAATAAAAGACTGAGAAAGATTGTAGAAAGCAAAAATGTTAAGGTTGATGAAGCAATGAAGAATTCAATTAAAGATGATGGATATGTATTTGATGAACTTGATTGTATATAAGTTGAAGAAGTTGTGGAAGAATAGAAAAGGAAAAATGAAGAAGAAGAAGCTCCGACAATGTCCCCAAAGACACCTAAATATGTAGAAAAGAATCATTCAGAAGATCAAATCATTGGAGATAAGAGGAAAGGAGTACTAACAAGAAGCAGAGTTGCTACTACTTATGAGATAAATCTATGTTTACTTTTTGAGGTTGAACCGAAGACCATAAGTGAATCATGTAAGTACGAGCATTGGATGAAATCTATGAAAGAAGAGCTTATGTAGATTGAGAAAAATAAAACTTGAGAATTGGTCCCTAGACCGATAGGTAAAAACATAATTGGATCAAAGTGGGTATTCAAAAACAAGTTGAATGAGCACAGAGAAGTAGTTAGAAACAAAGCAAGACTTGTGTGTAAGGGCTACTCACAAGTAGAAGGTATAGATTTTTAGAAGACTTTTGGTCCAATGGCAAGAATGGAAGCTATCAAAATGTTTTTAGCATTTTCTTCTCATAAAGATTTCAAGGTCTATTAGATGCATGTGAAATTTGCATTCTTGAATAGTGAATTGGAAGAAGAAGTCTACATGGAACAACTAGAAGGATTTTAGTTGTCAGAACAACTGGATGTGGTTTGTAGATTGAAAAAGGATTTATATGGACTAAAGCAAGCTCCTAGAGCTTGGTATGCAAGGTTAGACAAATATTTGATACAACAAGGTTTCAATAAAGGTACGACAGATAGTAATTTGTACTTTATAATTGAAAATGACAAAATCTTGATAGTAGTTGTATATATGTTGATATTATCTTTGGAGGAAATGAAACATTTTGCAAAAAAAATTCTGAAGAAATGCAAAAGGAGTTTGAGATGTCTATGTTTGGTGAGATGAATTTCTTTCTTGGGCTACAAATTAATCAAACAAAAAAATAAATTTTTATTTCACAGTCAAAACATTAAATAATTTTGGGATGGATGGTTCCAAACCGGTATGCACTCCTATGGTGACTAGTTGAAAATTGAGTAAGGATGATGATTCACCTAAGGTTGATTAGAGAAAGTACAGATCTATGATTGGAGAATTGTTATATTTGATTGCTACTAGATCAGATATTATGCATGCAGCTTGTCTTGTGGTTGTATTTCAAGAAGAACCTAAGGAAACACATGTTGCTATTGTTAAAAGGATATTTAGATATTTGAATGACACTCTAGACTAGGGCTTGTGGTATCCTAGCTAGAGATATTGATTTTACACTAAGTGCTTATACAGACATAGATTGGGCAGGCTATCTAGATGTCTGGAAAAGTACAAGTGGTGGTGCATTCTTTTTGGGTTGCAGATTGGTGGCTTGGTTGAGTAAAAAGCAAGATTTAGTTTCCTTATCTACTATTGAAGCTGAGTATATTTCCGCAACATTTTGTTGTACACAAGTGTTGTGGATGAAACATACATTAAAATATATCAGAGTAATATATGATGATCCTATTTCTATCTTTTACAATAATACAAGTGCAATTAACATTTCAAATAATCCAGTGATGTACTCAAGGAAAAAGAATATATCTATCAGGTATCACTTTTTAAGAGATAAGGTTTTAGAGAATGAAGTAAATCTTGAATATGTACTTAGGAAGGATCAACTCATTGACATATTTACAAAGGATCTTCCTAAAGATACTTCTGAGTATCTCTAGGAGAAGTTAGGGGTTATTGGGCCCCTCCTTTCTTGAACTAGATGCATATGGAGATGCATTATTCCAGTGGGTCTATGGATCTATCTTTCTTCTAGATTGATGTTTTGGTGGCTACCTCTCAATGGAAGTGGGTAGTGTCATATGTTGTCATTGAAAGAGTATTTTGTTCTTAATGTCAAAGGGGAAATCAATGTAAAACATATTTTTCCTTTGCCATTGACGTTAAAGGGAGAAAATATCATGTGAAAAAGTTTATCTACTAAGGGGGAGAAATAAAAATCATGGAAAGTGTGATAAGAGTTGTTGTGTTGTCTTTGATGGTTTTTCACATCATGTGTTGTCATCAATGACAAAGGGGGAGATTGTTGTAAGTATGAAAGTGTTGTCATTGATGTCAACTAGTTGTTGTTGTCATTGATGTGATGAATAATGGTTATTGACTGTATATGTTGAGGGTATTGAGAAAATTGTAATGAAGAAAGGTTGTAGGTATTCACTGTTTGCTCTGGGATTTGGTCCTATGTTCGTGTGGTTTATATATGTTCATCATGGCTGTTGGAAGTTGCTATATCTAGATTTTGGGTTTCTAAATCGTTGTATAGTGCGAGTTATGTTCACTAGTTGTGAACTATATTTTTTAGTGTCTCTGGCTGAGGTCCAAGAGAAATGTAGTTGCTCCAAATTTCTTCTTGTTCGAGTTTTATGACTTGCGGTTCTAGAGATAAAATGATATGATCGTGTTGAAGATAATTTTGTTGTCTAAAAGGATTGGATCGTGCTAAGGTTTTGTGTGCTTAATTATTTTGTGTTTTACACTAGTTTGGACAACCTTGTGTTAAACACTACTTGTGAAGTTCATGAAGCATGTTGGGACTTATTTGGGTCTGCATTAAGCATGTGTTTGGGTTTCCCTCATTCTATATCCATCATAGAATGTTTTGGTACCGACCTAATTTGAATTTGTAAATGCAAATGGTGTATGGCCAACTTTGGATATGTTTCAAAGTTGAAGATGATATAAATACAGGGTGAGATATTGGCGAAAGGTGTGAAATGAATGCAAGCAAGATAGATGTGAGATATATGCGAAACTGTGTGTATGTGATGCAAGTTTGTGCAAATGAGTGTGAAGTCTAATTGTTGAGTTTCCAGAAGTAGTGAGATGAAGGTGTACTCTATCATTCATGCATGCTTGCAAGTGTTTGAGCAAGTTGTGGTGGAAATCTCTGTTGCATTGAGATTTTTTTCTCTCTATAACAAATCTTTTCTATCTTCTTTGTAATTTTGTGGCAGTGAGCCCTTTGGGTGGTTAACCCTTGTTGGACAGTGAGTCCTATTTTGGTAGTGAGCCTTCTTTGGCAGTGAGCCTTTGTAATCAATTTGATATTCTCTATATTGTGAGCTAATCCTCACCGTGGTTTTTATCTTATTGAGTTTTTCACATAAATCTAGTGTTATTGTGTGTGTGTGATGCTTTTCAGTTTCTGCTTTTGCACTTAATGATTAATCATTTTAGCAGAGTAAAGGATTTGTGATTGATCTAATTTCTGGTGGAAGTTTTAAAGGCTTAATTTGTTACAACTGATTCACCCCCTTCTTAATTGTCTTGTTCAACAATCCGATGATTCCCTCAGATCATACTCTCCCTTTCTTGAACATTCTCTCCTCTTATGTTTTTCAGGCCATATTCTCTCTTGCACTATGGTTTTTCAACCAACTCTCTCCCCCTTTGACATCAATGGAAAAGGGTAGTAAACCCAACCAACTCTCTCTTTCTTGCATACTTCACATTAGGCAACACCTATGCTTCATTCCTTTCATTGCTCTTTCTCTCCCTGAAGGGGACAACACCTACACATAACTCTATAAAAAAATTAAAATTGAAAATCTAAATTAACATATATAAAGCATTTAGATTTATTTTGTTAAATTATTAATTATCAATCACATTCTTTATATAATTTTTTATATATTATAATTATTTTTTATTTTTATTTTAATGATCATACTTAATTGTACCCAACTTAAATTATAAAAAATATGACAAATATCTAAACCTAAACTTCATAGTAACAATTTAAATCTAGAATAAAATATTTATAAAACTAAATGCTATATCTTTCAAAAGAATTCTTATCAATATTATTAACAAATATATCATCATCTAAATATTATTTTAGATGAATAACACAATAATACATCTTCAAGAAAAGGTTTTATAAAAATATTCATTATATCATAAATAAAGTAAAATAATTACCTACAAAACTATGTATATGTATATACATATACATTATGTAAATTTTCTTAGCATAAATACCTTCTAGGTGATAGATAAATGTAGAGTTACGATTGTTGGAGAAAATCTTTGGACTAATAATGTCCTAAAACGATAGCAAATCATGTCTTAATTGAATAATAATTATTCAAGTTGTCGTGTTGGTATAACAGGGTGGTAATCCAAATTTTGAATAAAAATAATAGAGTTCAAATTCATTTATTTTAAAAGAGGTCAAAGTCGTAAAGTTGATACAAAGTAAAAAAAGTGTTTGCATGCATGAAAAGAACACTTATAGCTAATGAAACCAAATTATAATTATAATTAAGATACAAGTTCCTCAAACCATAAAAGATAGGGAAGTTTTATTAAGAAAGTTGTGTCACTTAACAAAAATATGAGATAAAATAAATTACAAAAAATGAATCAATTAACAACAAATGAGAATATACTTATTCTTATTTATTTAAAGATACGGTATTACAATGTATAGAGGTTGATGAAAATGTCAATATGTGACACATATCCCTTAAGTTAGTTGTATTGGGTCATAAATTGTAGTAGGTAATTAGGTAGCTTACATGGATTTAATAGTTTACCCTTCAATTATGGTATTAGGAGGGGGTCTATGTAAACAAGGTGAGTATCATTGTGAGGATATGTGAAAAGTATGTCATATATTTGAGATCTCTTGAACACGTAGCTGTGACTTCATCTATAAAGAGATGTAATTGTGCCTTCGTCCATAAAGAGTATTGCATGGTGTTGTGTATTCATCCATAAAGAATATCGCATGGTGTTACGGTACGCCAAAGATTTATTCTATTTTGAATATATTAAACATTAAGATATCTTAATCCATAGTCCATGAACATCTCATTTGCATTTAATCTTTAAAAAGTATGATAAAATCTTTTGATGAAAATAGAATTGATAAATAAGAGGTATTTTCCACAGCGTGTCAAAGTGTGATATTACTATCATGATTCACAGGGTGAAAGTAGAGTTGATGGTTTGAAAATGTTGTGAATAGAATGACAATGATCATTCTTTAGCGCTTTTATATTGTAATATAGCGGCAATGTTACTGTCCGCTGAAAATGCTCGAGGCTTACCACTAGCCATGTCATGGTGATGAACGTAGACTGAATAACCTTGGACATTTCCCATGCTCCAATTACAATCATAAAATGTCATTGCCATCCACAACTGATCTCGATCTTATAGCATTATGTAGAGATGGCCAGTTGAAGGAGGCGCTGCACATTCTGCTTACTACATACAACCCCCCTGAAGACTACTCTACATATCTTCAATTGTTGCAGACCTGCATTCTCAAGAACGCGCTTTCCCAAGGGAAAAGAGTCCATTCTTTCATCGTTCACAGGCGATTTGCATTTGCTACATGTACAACTTTTCAGAATAAGCTTATTAACTTGTATGTCAAGTGCGGAAGTTTGGTAGACGTTCGTAAAGTGTTCGACCACATGAAAGAACGAGACACCGTCTCATGGAATTCGATTATTGCAGCGTACAGAAGACATGGGTATCCTCACGAGGCAGTCACACTGTTTCACCAAATGCAACGAACGGGCCTCCAAGCCGACCATTTCACATTTGGCAGCGTACTTCCAGCCTGTGCCAAAATTGGAGATTTGGAACAGGGTATGAACATCCATCGAAGCATAAAGGATAGAGGAATTTCGTCAAATGTTATAGTTGCAAATGCCCTGGTAGACATGTACGCAAAATGTGGAAGCATAGAAAAGGCACGTGAACTGTTTGACAAAATGCCTCAAAGGGATGTTATCTCATGGACAGCAATGATTGTAGGATTTGCACGGAATGGGTTTGTTGAAAAGGCTTTAGAAACTTTTAAGCAAATGCAGTTGGCAGGTGTAAAACCAAATTCCACAACCTTTGCTAGTGTACTCCCAGCCTGTGCCAAATTGGGAGCTTTGGAACAGGGTATGGACATCCATCAAAGCATAAAAGATAGAGCAATTTTGTCAGATGTTGTAGTTGCAACTGCCCTGGTAGACATGTATGCAAAATGTGGAAGCATAGACAAGGCATGTGAAGTGTTTGAAGAAATGCCTCGAAGAGATGTCATGTCATGGACTGTAATGATTTCAGGATATGTACAAAATGGACTTTTTGAAAAAGCTCTAGAAAGTTTTAAACAAATGCAATTGGCAGGTGTAAAGCCAAATTCCACAACCTTTGCTAGCATCCTTTCAGCCTGCGCCAAAATGGGAGCTTTGGAACAGGGTATGAACATACACCAAAGCATAAAGGATAGAGGAATTTCGTCAGATGTTGTAGTCGCAACCGCCCTGGTAGACATGTATGCAAAATGTGGAAGCATGCACAAGGCACGTGAACTATTTGACAAAATGCCTCAAAGAAATGTCATATCATGGACTGCAATGATTTCAGGATATGCACAGAGTGGGTTTGTTGAAAAATCTTTGGAAATTTTTAAGCAAATGCAACTGGCGGGCGTAAAGCCAGACTCCACAACCTTTGCCAGCATCCTCCCTGCCTGTGCTCAAATGGGAGCTTTGGAACAGGGTACAGCCATCCATCCAAGAATAATTGAAACTGGATTGTTTTCAGATATTATAACTGGAAATGCTCTTGTAGACATGTATGCAAAATGTGGAAGCTTGCACAAGGCACGTGAATTGTTTGACAAAATGCCTCAAAAAAATGTCATCTCATGGACTGCAATGATTGCAGGATATGCACAAAATGGGTTTATCGAAAAGGCCTTTGAAGCTTTTAAGCAAATGCAACTGGCGGGTACAAAGCCGGACTCCACCACCTTTGCCAGCATCCTCCCTGCTTGTGCTCAAATGGGAGATTTGAAGAAGGGTACAACCATCCATCAAAGCATAATTCAAAGAGGATTTGTTTCAGATATTATAGTTGGAAATGCTTTAATCGATATGTATGCAAAATGTGGAAGTATGCACAAGGCATTTGAATTGTTTGACAGAATGCCTCAAAGAGATGTCATCTCATGGAATGCAATGATTACAGGATATGCACAAAATGGGCTTGTTAAAGCGGCTTTAGATACTTTCAAGAAAATGCAATTGGTAGGAGTAAAGCCAGACTCCACAACCTTTGCCAGCATCCTCCCAGCCTGTGCCAAAATGGGAGCTTTGGAACGGGGTATGGACATCCATCAAAGCATAACAGAAGGGGGATTTTCATCAGATGTTGTAGTTGCCAATGCCCTTGTAGACATGTATGCAAAATGTGGAAGCATAGAGAAAGCACGTGAACTGTTTCACAGAATGCCTCAAAGAGATGTCATGTCATGGACTGCAATGATTGCAGGATATGCACAAAATGGATTTGTCGAAAAGGCTTTAGAAACTTTCAAGCAAATGCAATTATCAGGTTTAAAGCCAAATTCCACAACCTTTGCCAGCATCCTTCCAGCTTGTGCCAAAATGGGAGCTTTGGAACAGGGTATGGACATCCATCAAAGCATAATGGAAGGGGGATTTTTGTCAGATGTTGTACTTGCAAGTGCCCTGGTAGACATGTATGCAAAATGTGGAAGCATAGATAAGGCACGTGAATTGTTTGACAAAATGCCTCAAAGAAATGTGGTCTCATGGAATGCCATGATTGCAGGATATGCACAAAATGGATTTTGCAAGGATGCTCTCAAAATCTTTGAATTAATGAAGCACTCTGGACCATATCCTGACATCATAAGCTTTGCTTGTGTCCTATTTGCATGCAGCCATGCAGGTTTGGTGGATGAGGGCTGTACATACTTCAATCACATGAGTAGCCCTTATTGCATTATACCTACAGTTGATCATTATGTGTGCATGGTTGACCTTCTTTCTCGTGTTGGCTATCTTGAGGACACTTTAGACTTTATCATTAAGATGCCAGTTAAACCTGTGGTGGCTGTGTGGATGTGCTATCTTGGTGCCTGTAGATCACATATGAATATAGGCTTAGGAGTATTTACAGCAATGTTGCTTTTTGATTTGGATCCTAAAAATGCTGCGACTTATGTTCTTCTCTCAAACATCTATGCAGAAGTGGGCAGGTGGGGTGAGGTTCAGATGGTAAGGAGATTGATGAAAGATAAAAATATTAGAAAGATCCCTGGATGTAGTTGGATTGAAAGCCATAAAATGGTACATGTTTTTTGTGTAGGAGACAGATCGCACCCACAGACAAAGGAAATCTATGCAAAGTTGGAAAATTTGGCTTGGGAAATGAAGGCAGAAGGTTATTTTCAAGATTCAAAACATTCACTTAATGATGTGGAAGAGGAGGAAAAAGAATTATTTCTCTGCCACCATAGTGAAAAGTTGGCAATTGCATTTGGTTTGTTAAACACGCCCCCTGGAACAATTATCAGAGTTGTTAAGAACCTTCGAGTATGTGCTGATTGCCATACTGCAACAAAATTTATCTCCAAGATTGTTGCAAGGGAAATTGTTGTGAGAGATGTGAACCGTTTCCATCATTTTAAACAGGGGCAATGTTCTTGCGGAGATTTTTGGTGATGCTAAATGAAGCAATCTGAAAAATAGGTTTGCACTATAGCAATGTGCACCATGCCATATGCACAGCAATAATGAAGAGACAAGGTTTTATTTTCAGTTTTTAGAAAGTTTTTTTGTTTGTATTTTTGTTTTGAGTATTTGGCGATCTAGAACATGCTGTTGACTTTGCGAAAATAGATGCATAGAGTGCAATGTAGATCACTGCTTGTGTATACTGTTGGGGATCTGTCAAAGACCCATTTTATAATAACTTGGATGTTTCATTGAAACAGGAAACCTGCAAATCTATATAATGAAAAGCTGGAGGAGAAGGTGGAGAATGGTAAAAAAACAAAAGGTAAGGAACACTTCAAGTAAATGGAAAGATGCGTGAGTATTTTTTAATTTAATTTGATTTCAATCTGTTTGGTTTTAATAAGAAATAAACTATTATAACTTACATATGAAGTAAAATAATTACAATTGTGTTTATGTTGTGGTTAGCAGATATGTATGACACTTGAAAAGCTACCATAATGAGGTTTATAGTGATGTTGGAGAGGAGAGAATAACATTTGTATATATAAAATAAAAGTGTGATTTATATGGCATTGTAATCCCAAATCCACGGTAATGTAAAATTGTACATGATGAGATTTTTTAAGTTAATACTAATGAGATGAGAGTTTGAAGGTGGTTGTGAGCTCTAAATAGGAAATTTCCAAAAGTTACAATAAGTTTTAAACAAAAGAAATTCAAAAGAGTCAAAGATATAAAAATCTTAGAGAAACACAATGGGAAACATCCATAGGGTAAACTTTTTTTACAATTATATTCAAAATATGGTCGAATTTACTACTTTATCCACTTGTGACAAAAACTAACAAATGATAATAAATATTAAATTTTAAATGCTAGTGAAGAGTAAATTCCATATGCCACATCTAAGCTTTGTTTACAATTCTTAATCACAACTACATTAAGAATCTTTAATTTTTCTTCTTGTTTCATGTCAAAAGTTTATAATAGGAGATTCAACTCATAATGTTTAAAGACTTATGAGACATGTTGCTATGTTGGAATGTTATCATTGTAAATTTTAGTGAACATATTATATGCACAGAAAATTAATTCAAAATCAGACACAATAACACAACACATACCCTGGGAAAACCCTCCTCTTGAGGGAGAAAAACCCAGCAACAAAAGTTCTCTCTTATAAAAATAATGGCAACAATTCTCTTTACAATGAGGCCAAACACAAGGCCAATATTCAGCACCTATACCAGATGCAATAACAGATGATGATCTGCACTTCCTTGGACTGCAAAATCTGCCCTTAAGAAATTCGCAATTCTACTCTTGAAGAAATTCGCACTTCTGCTCTTGAAGAAATTCGCACCTTAATGAGAGAATGAATAGAACTTGCTTGATTACCAAATGAAGGGAAGAGACCTTGTATATTTACAAGTGAGAGAGGTCACACCTCTTCATATTACAAGGTCGGCCAAAATACAATAATATAATTACAAATAATAAATACAAATCATAAGGAAGGTCGGCCCAAGAGAAATTATATTGTTGCCAAGAGAAGCGCATATTCTCATTAAATGATACATATAAATAAATAGCCGATAGGCTACATTTATTTATGTCTTCACTCGTGGCTGGAAGGATGAACCCGAAGCTGCTCAATAACATTAACACTCCCTCTCAGCTAGGGAGAGAACTTCCACCTGCTCAAGACAAATCACCTCAACATGATGTTAGACATCGCCTCAACACGATATCAACCATAATGGCTACAACCATACTATGGTGTGTACAAGTGTTCATCACTTGCGTGATGCTGTCACCTCAACGTGACATTCACAAGTACAAAATGTGTCATGGAGTCTCACACATGACATCCACCATGACTCAGGCTCAGAGGGTGGAAACAAGGGTTTACACCTCAAATTCCTCTGTCTTAGAGGAAAATGCATTAACAAGGGCTTACACCTCAAATTCCTTCGTCTCAGAGGAAAAATGCATTAACAAGGGCTTACACCTCAAATTCCTCCGTCTCAGAGGAAAATGCATTAACAAGGGCTTACACATCAAATTCCTCTGTCTCAGAGGAAAATGCATTAACAAGGGCTTACACCTCAAATTCCTCTGTCTCAGAGGAAAATGCATTAACAAGGGATTTCACCTCGAACTTCTCTCTCAGAGAAGAACTCATTAAACAAGGCTCACTGATACTGAGACTCTTACTTAGTCAAGGCTGGATTCTCCACCATACCAAGCTTATCTCGAAAGTACACAAACTTTATCCTGGCGAGAGGCTTGGTGAGAATATCTGTCGTCTGCTCATCAGTGCTGATGTACCTCAACTATACAGCCTTCCTCAGTACCATATCCCTAATGTAGTGGTACTTGATATCAACATGCTTGGTTCTATCATGAAACACAGGATTGACAGAAAGCTTCACACAACTCTGATTATCACAATGAATGATAGTAGGCTCCATTGATTGTCCAAACAATCCTGCAAGGAGCTTACGAAGCCATACTGCTTCTCGAGTTGCCATACAAGCTACAATGTACTCAGCCTCTGCTGTACTTAAAGCTACAGATGACTGCTTCCTACTGCACCAGGAAATCATAGCAAAACCAAAATTGAAGCAACAACCAGAGGTGCTCTTCTGATCTGTGACACAACCTGCCCAATCAGAATCAGTAAAACCATGTAACTCCAAGTCTACATCTGAAGAATACCTCAACCCATATCCAACTGTGCCACACAAGTATCTCAGGATATGTTTGGCTGCAACAAGATGTATCTGTCTCGGATCACACATGAACTGGCTAAGTGCACTCACTGCATAGCAAATATCAGGTCTAGTGTTAACTAGATACATCAACGATCCAATCAGCTATCTGTACAATGTAGGATCCACCAAATCTGAACTAGCTGCAGCCTCCTTCAATTTATGTAGATTGTTCTCCATAGGTGTAGACATGGATTTGCAATCCATCATGCCAAATCTCTTAAGTATATCAATGGTGTACTTTCCTTGACTTAGAATCATCTCATTTGGTTTCTACCAGGCTTCTAATCCAAGGAAGTAATGCATGAGCCCAAGGTCCTTCATCTCAAATTCCGAAGTCAACTCCTTCTTACACTCAAGAATCAGGTGATCTTCTCCAGTAAGGATCAGATCGCCAACATATAAAACCAAAATTAATGCATCACCATTGATTACCTTGAAGTAGAGATTTGAATTAGCATCATTCTTTAAGAAGCCCAAACTTGACAGGTACTGATCAATCCTTTCGTACCATGCACGAGGAGCCTGCTTAAGACCATACAAGGCCTTCTTCAGCTTGCAAACATGTGACTCCTTCTCATGAACCTCAAATCCATCAGGTTGCTCTATATAAACCTCCTCCTCAATTACTCCATTGAGAAAAGTTGTCTTCACATCCATCTGGTGAATCTTCCATCCTCTAGATGCAGCAATAGCAATGATGGTTCTGACTGAAGTGTAGCGAGCAACAGGAGCAAATGTTTCATCATAATCAACTCCCTCTTTCTGAGAAAACCCACGAGCCACAAATCTTGCCTTGTACTTCTCAATGCTTCCATCCAACATGCTTAATCTTGAATAGCCATTTAGAAGATACCACAGACTTGCCCTCGGGTCTAGGAACAATATCCCAAACATCATTTTTAAGAATCGACTGATACTCCTCTGTCATAGCATCTCTCCAAACTTGAAAGACTAGATGCTTCCTCAACACAGGTAGGCTTGGATTCTATAATCTGACTCATCAAGGCAACATAACTGGAGAACTTATGTGGCCTTTTGCTTTCTCTGAATGTGCCTCTAGGAGCTGCAAAACTTTCAGCCTCTTGCATAGTACGACTGGCCCATAGAGGTCTCTTTCTCCCAATAACAATGTCGAGGCCCATCGGAGGTTCCAAGGGTTCAACAGAACAATATCTTCTTTTGGTTCTCAAGTCTCCCTCTGAATCTTAGGAGTATGGTCAACTTCCATATCTGAGGAGACTCTTCATTATCAATCTCCATATGAATCCCCTAGATCTCCTGAATGCAACATCTTCCTCGAATGTGACATCCCTACTGATCTCGATCATCTTCTGACCTGGAATGTAAATTCTGTAGGCTTTTGATGTCTCACTGTAGCCCACAAATATTCCCTTCTTGCCAGAAGGCTCCAACTTGGTTCTCTTTTCCTTGGGAACATGAATATAGACAGGACATCCAAAGATCCTCAAATGATTGACTTCAGGCTTCTTCCCTATAAAGGCTTCTTTTGGAGTCATATTCTCCAAGATCTTATGAGGACTTCAGTTCTGAACATACACAAACGTCCTGGAGGCTTCTGCCCATAGGAAGGTTTGCAAATCTTGATCATGGATCATGGCCTTTGCTGCTTCCACAATTGTTCTGTTCTTTCTTTCTGCAACACCGTTTTGTTGAGGATTATAGGGAACACATAACTCCCTCTTAATCCCTGCGTAAATAGAAAAATTCTGAAAACTACCAAAGGTGTATTGTATTCTCCACCATTGTCAGATCTGAGGACCTTAATTCTTTTACCAGAAAGATTTTCTACCAAGGCTTTAAACTCTTTAAACCTATCCAACACTTCCTCAGACTCTTTAGATTTCAAAAAATAAATCCATGTCTTCCTAGAGTGATCATCAATGAAAAGAACATAATACAAGAAACCACTCGAAGAAGGAACAAACATAGGTCCACATAAATCAGAATGAATAAGGTCTAAAATACACTTAGATCTATTTTCTCTACTATGAAAAGGGGCTTTTATATTCTTACCCAATGCGCAGCCCTTGCAAGTACCTTCGTGCTCCTGGTTGAACTTAGGAAGGCCCGTCACCATCTTCTCCATGATAGGTAAGGCTCGGAAGTGTAAGTGAGCCAATCTCCGATGCCAAAGATCGCAAAGACTTGAAGAGTCATGAATCAAAGTTTGTAAAGAACGTGTGCAAACCTTGTAAAGGTTTTCGTGTCTAACTCCAATTACTTGAGCATCCTTGAATCTAGAGTTCTCCATCCACACTAGAACTTTGCCTTTGGAGAAGGCAACTTGATATCCTTTATCTTCCAAAGCTGATATAGAAATGAGTTGCGCTTGATTCCAGGAACATAAAGAACATTACCCAATTGAAGTGATATGCCGGAATCCAAATGAAGTGTAGAGGTCCCAATTCCTTTCACGGAGTAGCTAGCATCATCTCCAATGATGACTTGTTCAGAAGACTCCTTTACCACCAAACTTGATAAGTGCTCCATAAAGCTGGTGATGTGTCGTGAAGCACCACTGTCGATTATCCAAGTGTTGGTGTGGAAGGTACACTGCTTGATAATGCTGAATAGAACAAATATTCACTTGAATCCTTTTGAGGAGAGGCATCATCAACATCCGCAACGGTGACCTGTTGCTTAGGTCTAGTTGGACAATACTTGGCGAAGTGCCCAAACTTATCACACCTAAAACATTGAATCTTGGACATATCCCTCTTCTTCTTAAATGGAGGTGCATCATCATTTCCCTTGTCCCGATTCCTCTTGAAGAATTCTTTCCTTCCATCTTTTCCTTTCTTCTTTGAAGAATGGGAGGCGAGAACATGAATATCTTCATTCTTTGAACTTTGACCAACGCCTCTTGCCACCAACCTTGATTCTTCTTGAATGCAATCAGATCTTAGGTGATCAAACTTAGGCAATTTTGACCTTGCACTGATTCCCTGAATGTATGATTCCCAAGACAAAGGCAGCCCATTGAGAGCGAGCATAGTCAGATCATTGTCATCAACCATATGCCCAATTGTAGAGAGTTGATCTCTCAAATCTGCAATCCTCATAAAGTATGCAATCACTGATTCACCTTTCGCCATCTTCACATGATGAAGTTGTTGCTTCAGTGCAAGTGCCCGACTGGTATTGTTGATTTCGTACATCTCTTCCAAGGTCTTGAGCATATCTCTCGATGTCTTCAACTTAGAGATGATAGGAACAATGTGATCCTTTATGGAATCAACCAATATCTTCATTGCTTTAATGTCTTTCTTCAGCCACTGCAACTTTTCTTCTTCCTCCTCAGGTTTAGAAACGCTAGACTCCACAAACTCACCCAAGTCATTTTCACGCAAGGTAAGCATGATCCTGAATCTCCATGATGTGAAGTTGGATGCACCTTCGAGTCTATCCTCAACCTTCAAACCATTCACCATCTTGATTAAGTGAACAATAGGGTATGCTGATTAGCAATAATCTGATCACGATCCTCTCAAACCCACTCTGATACCATGTAATTTTAGTGAATAAATTATATGCACAGAAAATTAATTCAAAATCAGACACAATAACACAGCAGATACCCTAGGAAAACCCTCCTCTTGAGGGAGAAAAATCCAGCAACAAAAGTTCTCTCTTATAAAAATAATGGCAACAATTCTCTTTACAATGAGGCCAAACACAAGGCCAATATTCAGCACCTATACCAGATGCAATAACAGATGATGATCTGCACTTCCTTGGACTGCAAAATCTGCCCTTAAGAAATTCGCAATTATGCTCTTGAAGAAATTCACACTTCTGCTCTTGAAGAAATTCGCACCTTAATGAGATAATGAATAGAACTTGCTTGATTACCAAATGAAGGGAAGAGACCTTGTATATATACAAGTGAGAGAGGTCGCACCTCTTCATATTACAAGTTCGGCCTGAATACAATAATATAATTACAAATAATAAATACAAATCATAAGGAAGGTCGGCCCAAGAGAAATTATATTGTTGCCAAGAGAAGCGCATATTATCATTAAATGATACATATAAATAAATAGTCGATAGGCTACATTTATTTATGTCTTCACTCGTGGTTGGAAGGATGAACCCGAAGCTACTCAATAACATTAACAATCATAAGTATATATGTTTGTATTAAAGATTGGAAAAGATAGTTTTTGGAAAGAATCTAGAATGATGAGCTTTAATTCATCTCATGCAAATGCATTTGATAACTTTATGCTTATAATGAAACATATATTTTTAAGTTAGTATAAGGCTTTAAACTGAGTATATGAATGTTTACAATAAAAGAAGGGAATTTGTCATGAAGTGCCTTATGTTTTTATAAAAGCTAAATTACTTTGCAACTATCACTAATTTAGTATCACACGCGAGGTCCCAAGGTACGTCTATAATTATGAATGAACCATTTGATGTATGCATTATAATAGTATGAAACATTTGAATGGAAGCAACTTCATTGTCAAATAAATAACATTAACTATAAAATAATCCCACAGATTATATTAAAAAATTGGGCAATATGGTAGTGATTCTTTAAATCATAGGATAGCTATGCCACTATCAACATAATTTATTATTAAGAAAATCCCCAAAATTCTAAGCTACAAGATTGGTCAATATTTAGGACATAAAGAATGCCAATATTGTAAATACGTGGAAATGTCTACCAAGCACTCACATTGTAAACCACAAAAAGTATGAGCCACATAAACATCACAAATCTTATTAGAGTTGTCGTAAGAAGTTTAAAATGAGAGATTATAGTTTGCATCTTTTCCTTGACACCTAATAGGAAGATTATTTAGGTATTGATCTCATTCAATGTTATGTGAATCTAGTGCCTCTACTTTAATCTCCCTATGCTTGGGTTAAGTATCATAATTTGAAGTTTTACCAATGAATATGGGAATTTGGTGTTGATGATTGTCTTTAGGTACCACACTAC
This sequence comes from Sequoia sempervirens, assembly GCA_007258455.2. NCBI lineage: Eukaryota > Viridiplantae > Streptophyta > Pinopsida > Cupressales > Cupressaceae > Sequoia > Sequoia sempervirens. The sequence continues at coordinate 185,528,461 of VDFB02000007.1, forward strand.
TTTGCTTATTGGAATAAGGGTGGACCATTTATAGAAAAGTCATCCTACAAAATGATGGTGACTTCTAGACCTCTTGTGCTTACCTCTATTACCAAATCTCTTGCATGGAGAAGTAAGAAGGCGCCTTAGTCACAATTTATGTGATTGGCCCTAGTATTCAAGTAGGTCCAAAGATCTTGCAAGTGTTAAAGACTCTAAGGAAATCTTGGATGTTTGATGTTGAAATTGTGAATGGGCATGTGAAATCCATAATAGTCATTCAACAAAAACAGGAACACCATTGGAAAAAATAGAAAAAATGATAATATTTCTACTCTCCCCTAGTTTTTATACAAAAAAGTATATGTCAAAACATGCATGGATGGTAATAAGTTGTCTTCAAAACATGGAGAAGTCCAACTTATGAGTTGAAAATGAAATGAGTTAATGACCCCTTTAATGTATTTTGTAATACTTTAAATTCTAATCTATTTATACAACAACCCAAAACCCAACAACCCTTTTGTAGAGTAGTCTAATAGGAAGCCCTAAGAACTACTTAAGTCATTTAACTTTAGATTTTATTATTCTTAATGCATTTATCAAACCATGAACTAAATATTCAATATAAATTAAGATCTCTAGCTAACTTTGATTGTGTATTCAATCCAAACCAAATACTTGTACGAGCAACTTAAATTAGATTTGTGAATTCTAATTTCTAAGATATATGAATTTCGATTGTTGAGTATTAGGAATGGGAATACATGTGTGTTCAAGGGTCATTTGATTATTTAAAAACATACAAATAATTTGATTTAATCCAATTTATAGAATTTTAGATTTAAGTTCATGTTTAATTTATCCCACTTGATGTCATGATGTTTTGATTTAAGTGTGTTGATCATATGTGACATGGAAAGCCACATTGTCACAACTCTACTAGGTTGCAAACAGAGAAGCCTGAAACAACTTTTTTTTGGTTGTAATTGTTTGTTTAATAATTTTTTCATGGTACTATGTAATGTCTAAACTAATTAGGGTTTACAATTGCAAGAGAGACCATACTAAATTTTTTTGTTTGTCAAGGAGTTCAACTTACCTATAATTGAGGAGGTTTCCTAGTAGGGTAGTACTTCTCTCCTACTATAATTTTCTATATTTCTATAAAGAAAAAATTGATTACTAAAGTTATTTATGATGTCAAACTAAGAAAATCTAAAAAGGTATAATGTTTATTCATGAGTTAAAAAATACTAAATGAAGTAAAGCAACGACTAACTATATGACATCTAAATAACAATATCAAGGCATCATTCATTGAAAGAGCTTAATAACATAAAAACATTTGTTCCTTTTAAAACATAAATATATATATATATATATATATATATATATATATATATATATATATATATATATATATATATATATATATATATACTTTGTTTTTCCATTTGCAATGGTATAAAATACAACTTATTTTGTCATTACAAGTGATAAATTATGATCATGAACATGTTCCTCTTTCTTAAATAATATAATAGCATTAGATAAAACATTGATATATGGACCAACAACAAGGTAGAAATTAGAACTACTTCATCAATATCATACACCATATTCAACTAAATGCACTTTCTTAAATAATATAATAACAGTAGATAAAACATTGAGATATGAGCCTACAACAAGGTAGAAATTAAAACTACTTAATCAATACCATACAACATATTCGACTAAATACATTATTATCAACTCAATATAAACTTATACCTACACATGTGTGCTCTCTCTCTCTCTCACACACACACACACACTTACTTTGTATAAAGGTATACGTTTAATATGTTAAAACTAAATGGCATGAAAGAGGGAAATAATGAGAATGTTTTTCCACACACACACACACACAAAGACGTACACACATAGACATGCATGCACACACACACACACACATACTTGGTATGAAGGTATAAGTTTATTATGCTAAAACTAAAAGGTATGAAAGAGGGAAATAATGAGAATGATTTTCCACCAACCAAACGCACATGCACACACACACTTACTTGGTATGAAGGTATAAGTTTATTATGCTCAGACTAAAAGTTAGGTAAGAGGGAAATAATGAGAATGGTTTTCCACCAACCATAGAGTTGTGTAAGCTCCTTCATGTTGCACCATAGAGTTGTATAAGCTCCTTCATGTGTTACGTTAAAAGGTAAGACTCTACCCTTCATGAATGGGATCACAAAAAGTATACCATATAGGAAGAAATGGAGAGAAAGTGAAGATGAACTATGACTTTAAAAACATAATAAACCATGTTAATAAATTCATCCCCTTTGCCAAGTTTTAAAATAATATAATATAAAAAAAAATCATTTCATAATAATAATGATAATACCACTTATATAAACATGGGTAATCCAAAGTGATGACATTGACTTGATATTCACAACAATCAATAAACTATATCAATAAAGGACCTAATCACCATTATATGGAGATATCATATTGTTCCAAATACTAGCCTTTAAAGTGTTTTCTATGTAGTATACTTAGTATTGCATTCTCATCCATAGTCTCTCATAACACAAGAAGATTGAGTGGGGTCCTATAAACCTCATCATTCCTCTAGGTTGCCTGGGATTATCATATGTTTAAGAATGTGATAACAACATGATATTATTTCTTCATGTACTATCTTGAATAATTTAGAACAATTGAATGAGGCCTCATAAGCCTCACAATTTTTTTAGATGAAAGACTATTACACAAACATAATACACTAGGGTAAAAATCTAGTAATACAATTTGACAAAAAAATTGGTTTGATAAAAAACATACTAATAATTTTGTTATTTAATAAAAATATTTTTCAATCAGCTTTAAAAGTGCTCTTAAGTCAGAAGTTTATAAAGATTGTGAAAAATTATAACAAGATACACCTTACTCTGTTTTTTCATAGTATAGTAGTAGTTGTCAGATTTCAATCCCAACCTCAATATATTTAACATATCCTAAGTAATCTATCATAACACTTGTTAGAGTCTTAATGGCATATGTTGCAACACAATAGTATCCTATTTTTCATATACTATTATGTGATAGAACAATATCAATTCTAGCAATAAACTCAAGTGAATTATTAAAACCATCATATTTAAATAAACTAAATTAATATTTCAATGCACGACATGCTAAAATATTAATAATGAACCCAAACTTCAAACCACAAGGTTAATCACACTTACATACAAGAAGCTTAACATAGTCATACTACTACCCACCCCCATAATTCTCCCTAAGATGTTTACAATATATGTTGAAGTAATCACATAATTCCAATTTTTATATTGTGAAACAATAAAAATATTTAGGATTAAGGAAAATATCCCTACATGGTTTGCATTTCCTAAAGCTTCAATTCAAACTTGCTTTCCTCTATTAAACAAAAAAGAATATTAATAAGCAAAAAACATGCTCATGCCCACCAATGTTCAATAAGGCAAATGACTAAAAAGAATAAAGGTGAAAACAACATTATTATTTCACATACTTGACAAAAGATACAACTATGGTGTTGAATGAGATTACACAAAAACTCTTATGCATTAAGGAATAAAATTGATCTACAAGGAAAAATCTAAATTACCAACTTAGTTGAATAGTTCAACCCAAAATATTAATAGGTATCTAATTTTGACTCATTGGTAAACCATAGTCTAATTCTACTAATATAAAGAGAATAACGTTAAGTTTAAATCTTTCAAAAACCCTAATATTCGAGAGCACACAAGTGAAGTACAACCATTACTAACATTCAATTATTTTACAGTCACTAAAGGACTTAATATTCAAACTTTCATAATTTTTGATAATTGATTATGAAAAGTGTTGGTTATTTTTTAGAACCAAACTTGATCTCATCGAATGCTTATGAATTTGCCACAATCCAATGATAAGCATAGGTAAGGATTGGCCAAAAAACAAGTAAAGGATTGTTAAACCTCTACTTCTACTCTTCAAGCTTTGTGAAACCCAAGAGGGTGATCCTGACAATGTTTATATGATGCTCTCGTGCCATTTTATCATGAACATTGGAACAAACATATATATTCCTATAAGGTGCAAATAGATAAAATTCATTAAGGATTTGGTCGACCCTTAAGCAAATTACTATCTATAGCAAGGAATAAAATGATATTTCATAATGATATGTCATAATTGAAGGTGTTTAAATGATTTTCGTCCTTATTTTGAGTTCTTGGTCAGGTGCAGGCCTGACTCATGACATTTGAGATAACCAAACAAATACACTAGTGTGTTATCCTCGGGTAACGAAGTCACATTTGTAACAACCTGTAATACATTAGCATTTTAGATTCAAAATTTGTAGACCATTGACATATTGCATTACAGTATTCAACTTATTGTATTAGAAACAAGACTACTTAGCAATCCTTGAATATTCTCTCACAAACCCATGATCCTATTAAAGCATTTAATCAGTTCATTGAACCAAAGCAGAAATAAAATCACCCATTCAACCAAAACGATTGAAGATAAACAAAAAGATCCTTAATCATTTCATTTATAATTTGGAAGAGAAAATACATAGGAGAGACTCTGTTTCTAAATTTGCATTTTCATTTCACATACTATTGCTACCGTAAAACTAATTAAACTCGTTACAAATTAGCTTACACCCTAGACTCCATAATGTTCTATTTATTTGTGCATGACTTTACAAACTGCTCTTACACGAGCATAGTTTCCTGACCTAGACCACTCGAGACCCAAAATTCGAACCCTTGTAACTAGCCCTGAATTCCCATTTATAGATATATGGAAGAAAACAAGCCATAGGTTGAATTACAATTTCAGTCACATTTACATTTGAAACTTAATTTCATTTCAATTTTAGAAACTCCCCCAGATGGTTATATTTGTGCATTACAAAATGGGGGGAAAGCAAAAAATAAAACTCCATATCGCTCATTGAAGAAGATCAACTAGCCTTCTAAAAGGCATCATTTGTCATTGTAGCAACACCAAAACCCCTCGTCTACCTTGACCAAAGAAGATTGTCCACGTTAACACCCAAGCTAAAAACTTACACATTTGTTGAAGAGGACGAGCCCGTTGTTGTGGTGGCAGTGTCATCAAAAACAAAAATAGAACCAGAGTGCTACTCTAATTCTTCAGAATCAGAGTAGGCACACTTTCTCCATGTTCTTGTTGAAATTGGAGAAGCTACTACCTCTCCATCATTAGAATACTCTCGACATGCTAGCATGAGAAGGTAACAACCGTACTCTGGATCAGCATCCGCTTCATCGCTCAAAGGACCAATCGAATCCTCCATGGCAGAGTTGTGCCTGCCCATATAAGAATCATAAGCCTTGTGGTACTTATTCCTCTTCTTCCCACAAGACTTATCCAATTTTCCACCAGACTCACCTTGGTTACGAATAAAAACCCTACTCCTCAGGTTGTAATTACTCTTGACACCACCCTTCATAGACTTCCTACAGGCTCTCCTCTTCTCTTTTGGCTCTATAGGAGCTCCTGGTGTTTCTTGTTCAATTTCAGGTGTGTCCTCCTGAGATTCAAGAATACTAATCTTCCTACACCTCCTGATTGGTTCAATGGATGCACTAGGCTTACCCATTCTTGTAGGAAACAGGACAAGAAGTAGCAAACCCTCACTCGCAGGAAATACTCACTGGTTTTCTCTTAAATTGAAATTTGTAGAGTAAAACCCCAAGACCTACACAATTCTTATCAATCTAAGTGGAAAATGCAAGCAATTGAAACCCTCACCGACCCCAGGAATTTAGAATTCACAAGCCAACTAATGCATAATTGGAATAGAGCAGATATAAACACCTACTTACTCGAGGCAATTACTTCAATATCTTTGCAATTACTTACTTTAGACTCACACGCTTCTCCTCTGGCTCTAAACCAATTTCTCAACTCTCGATGACTATAAATAGTGAGATAAAACAATAGATGATCTACATTAAGTAGATCAACTAGAGCATGTAGCCATTAGTTGTTCAAAGAAGGCTCACACGAGTGAGCTGGCAACTAGCTGCTCAACTTTGAATCTTGGTTGTCGATCATTTTTTATTTAAAACATAATCAATGATGCTCTTGAAGCATCGCCACTTGCCTTTTCATCCATACTGGGAAACAACGATGACACCTTGGAAAGCCACCATGTAGTTATCCACATATTTACCATATCTCTACATTCCATCGCTCATCGTAGTAATGCTCTTAAGCCATCTCCAAACTTCAGTGATGAACAACAATGATCTACTGAAGGGAATATTCCTTGGTATATCCCTTATCACTTATTGCATAAATGTGACAAGGTTGCCTTTATATTTCTGCAAAGAGGGTGTTTTGGTGATGCCACAATACATTCACAAGCCATTGCATATCGTTGTAACTAATTTGGAGTTGAGGATGCTTTCTATGATGGGAAAATCCAATGATAACACCCAACTCAGACACGTGGCAAGATCACACCACTCCCTTCAATCCATTCCCATTGTTCGTAATTGAAACTAAGAAAAGGTAATGGAATGTTTTTGCGATACCACAACACAAAGAAAGGAGAATTCCCATCGTACATTGCACTAATAGGACTAAGGGACCAAAGGACTTCAACGACAAGCGATAAGAGGAAATTGAGGACATCGCTCATCGTTGAAAAGAACCTAGTGGTAAGAATGAATTCGGTAATGAACGATGATTTGAGTGACTGGAAATAGGCACGTGTGCAAGTTGTTCTAACAGAGGGGACCACCTAGAACAACATATGATAGGGCCTCAACAGATTGATAACATTTTCTTGCAAAGGATGTAAAGGCCAAACAAGGCCGATAAACCAACCCTATAAAATGAAGAAAATTTTAAGGACCTAGGTACATGAAAAGATTCAACAACGGGTTGCAGGAGATCCTAACCACGTTGGGCCGATTAATCAATGGATTTCAATGACTTAGGTGCTTTTAACATGACCAAGAATGGGCACAAAAAGTCAACAACAAATTATAACATTGTTGGGAAAAATTTGTCATCTCAGAGAAACCTCTAAGAACAGTAGTGATTTCGGTAACTTTAATTTCAAATAGATTGCCTCAAAAAACACGTACAACTATGTCACAAAGCGAAATTAGACACAGCTCAATTCCCACATTAATCCTTATGAGAGAAGCACATGTAAATTCAGTTTCAACAACCATTAAACATGAAAGATAGTATAGAAAATTAGAACACATAGATTTACATGGGGAAAACCCTTTCGGGTAAAAAAAACCTCACACTCCAAAAGATCCGAGCCATTGTATTATTCAACAACAAATAGAGTTACAATACAATCTCAGGCTCTTAGCTCTTTTCATAGAGATTATACCTTGTTTCATTTTGGAGACAAACTGGCAGCAACCCTGATCTGTTTCCCTCTCTCCTTTTTACATTCCCTGATCAACCTCTCAGTCCATACAACCTTCACATTGCTACAATACTCTCACATAGTATACAGTGCAGATTAACACGAGAGATCAACCAAGACACTTAATCTGGAGAGATTTCGACAACATAATCCTACCTCAATCTTCCTCTCTCCTAGCTCGGCCTCATGGCCTCAACCTTACCAACCAGCCTCACGGCTCAGCCATTTTTTACTGGATACAATGTGTGGAAAACATACATATTGGGTTTCCAGGAATCTACTGTCCAAACTGATTCAGTTTGCTCAACCGTCAACATTATCCCACATTGGCGCAGAATATTAACAGTCTTTAGTTTATAAACAAAAGCCCAAAGACTTTACGTATCCACGAGTTAGACCTTTTGATTACCAGCTTACTTGTACACTGCATTTTACCATCACACTGAACTGTTGGTCATTCCTTGTGGTCTCCACCATGACACGCGCTCACTGCTTGTGCATTTATGGAGAATCAAGCTGGGAATCTACAATATTCTCAACAAGTCTCCCAGAATCCCAAGTGGTCCCCACATCCTTCGGCATGGCCCCACCAAAGTGAACACTCGTCGGTGTGTCGCTAAAAAAGATAACTTCATAGCCACCACAAACAAGTTACGGATTTACCAATCCCCACGACAAGCTGATACCACTATCGCCCAGTCGGAGAAAATGTAAACTTCATAACTCCCACTACCGGTTAGAAAGTTCCCAACTATGAGTTTGCGTGACCGTTGATCAATCGTCATTTGATCTCAATGGTTTCCCACCATCATGTGATCAGAAATCACAAGGTCTTTATTGATCGTGATATCACAGGTGACCACCACGTGTCTTATTTGGTAAAGCTGAAGGAATAAGGGAAATACCTTGGTAAATTAATCGGCCGACAATAAAGACTTGAACAGAGATAGAACACAAATCCATCGGTAAGAGTCACAGTGATATGCCTTAGGAACAGCTCCATCGGCCAGAGAACCACTGTCGGCAACAAAACTGAAAACTCGCAACGATAGCTCAAGTCACACCGATCACATCCATCGGCAAGAAAAACTAAATGTCACACTGATATAGTCATAAAGGAACTTTACAAGGAGAATTCAAATCGGGCTAAGTCACACCGATCTCACAGACAGTTCATAATCACTTAAGAAAATCAGCCAGACATCTTAGTGATCACACCAAAATAGCTCACTCATAGGTTTAAGCCTGTGGGATTGAGGCACACAATTCCAACAATCTCCCACTTGACGAAGATCTCACAGCCACCTCCAGAGCACTTAGGAACTAAGATCACACTGGCTCCACCAGTCCAGACCTTGCTCTGTACAAGTCTCTATTCAACAGTACTCAGGACACCCAATCAACAAATTTCCATAGATACCAGTCTACCAGACAATCTGCAACAAAAACAAGTGTCCAACTGCAACTAACTGTCCAACATTGCAACTGATCACATCCTTCCATGAAACCACATAGATCTCAAACATGCTCTCATTCTCCATCAAAACTTTTGCACCAACATCCAAGATGTCCACCATTCAGGAAAAATCCCTTACATCTTCCAACATTCCACCAATGGAAGAAAGGTACAAGCCAAGGTGAATAAGCACCAGTCCAATGAACACAAGCAAAGGATCCCAGTGATATCATCAACAAGAAACCGCCATCACTCTAGAAAACAAGATAGAGCATCAGCTAGAGCAACAATCATCCTGACTGCTTCCATCCAAATTATAAACCTACATGACTAAAAATAGAACCCACAAAAAGTGCTAGAACATCCAATCATCCATACCTTAAATATATCAAACATTAGTAAACTTATGCCACCAACATAACCAACCCATGTGCTCCAAAAGAAAGCTCCATGTGCCAACCAGTCGAAGAAGACAAAACACATTCAGGAACTACCACTACATGGGTAACGCCAAATCTGAAAGATTAAAGGCATAACAAGTCTACCAATAACAACACATAGAAATGTAACCATGTAGTACCAAGGAACATTCACAATGATATGCACAACCTACGAATTAATAACCTACAAGAACAACTCTCATCACAAGTCTTCACAGCTCTCCCAAGTTCTCCACACCCAACAAAAGAAAAAAGATTAAGAACCTCCATGTCATCTCCCATGAATCATGAGTGAAAACACATGACCACAAGCTAGTGATCACTACAAATCCGACTAAACCTCAAACCAATGCAATGTGAAACCAAACGTCAGGAAGACCACCAAGACCAAAGAGAGAAAACTCTGCACAACATATACCTATAGAACATCCTCCTACATACACTTCTAACAACAAGTTGTGTCAAGGATGATCTCCTTCCCATCCCAAAGAGACACCATAACAACATCCAACCATTCAATCACCAAGATCAAGCATAACAAATGTAACATGTAAACAATCATGGATGTAAGTCTCTCAAAGAAGATCAATCTACCTCATTTCCCATCTCAGGAAATCAGCCCATATAACTATCTCCTACCAGTTCTTATCAATAAATGACATAACACAAAAGCTCAAGGAGATGTCCACCTTCCACTATGAATCCTCCAGAACCATTTAACAACAATTCAAGATCCATATCATGAAAGAAAGCATAAAACACACCTGAAAGATATAATGGGAAAATATCTCTCAGATAAACTGTTGAGTAGACCAAGAGTGGGAAAAGAGAATGCTCCTCCAAGATATACAAGCCACCATGACTCATCCAAGAGAAATCTCCTCATTGGTCTTAGTTGAACTCATGTCCAACCAAGGTGCAGGCTACTCAAACTTTCTATTGAAAACAACACCTTTCTCATCTCAGGAGAATTACAGCCTCACCTTATTCTCCATGTATTCATGAGCACCTACAAATGATCATCCCATGCTGAACTCCAAACTGCATTACTGCACTAACATGAAGTTCTCAAGCATATGACCAATGTACTCAAAACATAGAGAAACTCTAGACCACTGTCAAAGCTCCACACATCTGAAACAAGAACTTATCATGACACCATGATCTACACATCCCCCTTAGGATATACCATGCTCTAAGTGACTTCACCATGGTCTCAAGTGCCATGCACAATATCAAAACTCGATTCCATAAGCAAGAGTATACCATGACATAAAGCAAACAAACTCAAAACCAACATCACTTGTCCAACACCACCAAAACCTTAGCCAAAGAATCCAATCATCCTCCATGGTTCCAAGATGTTGCACATCTTCAAATAGTGTCCATGCAAATGTGAAAGAACCCTTCTATAGCAACAGGATCAAAGAGCTCCTCTTGATAAAATTTGCAACACTAAAGAAAAACATTCACCACCAAATGATGAATCCAGAGTCATTGCTAAAGCTCCCACTGAACCATGACAATCAAGCTTCTAGAGCATCATGACCCAACATTTGTTAATCTGATAATCCTTCAGGTCCACCCAGCAACATGTCCATCAAGTGGCACCAAGATCTCCAAAACAAGCAGAGATTACCATCACTATCAAAAGCTTACACAAAGCAATGTATCCAAGCTATCCATAACATCGTGATACAACATGCTATAGGTCCCTATAACTAACTATTCAGGTACTCAACACCATCCATCTTCTCATCCCAAAGCAACCACACCAATGCACAAGTGACCATAGATAAGGCCAACTAACATATCTGCACCAACATTGCATCAACCTTGTGGATATAGACAGTCCACATTCAAGTTATCTCACTGCAGCCAATGGGTAGCTAAACCACCAACCACATAACTTGAAGATCAATTCCATTGAATGTGAAAACCCATCACCACATTAGTAATCATAACCGAGATATCAAAGAAGATAACCATGTAGACACCAATACTCCAACACCAGATCATGATGAAATTCGATTTTCCAAACATGTCCACAATGAGCACCATAGTCAAGGAATCCACAAGCAACACCACAAGAATGTTGAGTGACAAATCACATACCAAAACTCTCATACAGAGAAAGAATCTCACCTCCTCATACCATACCAAAGCACGCATGCAAAACTGCAACCATCTCATCCAGCAACGCCCCAAAAGCCAGGGTCTAGAAAATAGTTTTACAACTCCACATAATTACAATTTTTTCTTGATGTGTAAAACCTGCAAAACCACATAAAACATGCAAGTACAATACATCCTTAAAAAAGGAAACAACAATTTAAGAACTCCATGCCCCCTTCAAGCCAATTCCAAAACCATCAATATGCACATGCATCCGAGAAAGAGATAGGCTATTCTATAAGCTTTCAAACCATCTAATGATTAAATCCATAGCCTTCAGTATTCGAGGTTAACATAGTACAATGCCTTCCAACACCAGGAAATACCACCCAGCATAAGCACTCTCTTCCATGACTGAGACACAACCCAAGCTTCTCCATATCACCACGGAGCCTCTCACACAGACACCCAATATGAAAGCTTTACTGCAACTCAACCAAGAAACAAAGAAATCCACCTCATACATTAAGGTTATACCGCTGCCAAGATAACCAACTCCATCTTCACCATCCTTCAAACTACGTGTTGTCTCTGAATACTACAAGACTTCCACTCACCAAAGGATCAATACATCAGCCAATTCTTCCAGATTTCCTCAAGCCTGACAAACTAAGAAATCTCCACAGGAGAAATACACAAAACCAGCAACCAAAAGAAAGCTCTGATACCACTTGTTGGGAAAAATTTGTCATCTCAGAGAAACCTCCAAGAACAGTAGTGCCTTCGGTAACTTTAATTTCAAATAGATTGCCTCAAAAATACGTACAACTATGTCACAAAGCGGAATCAGACACAATTCATTTCTCACATTAATCTTTCTGAGAGAAGCACATGTAAATTCAGTTTCAACAACTTGCATAAACAGATTCAACAAACAGAACCATTAAACATGAAAGATAGTACAAAAGATTAGAACACACAGATTTACGTGGGGAAAACCCTTTCGGGTAAAAAACCCCACACTCCAAAAGATCCAAGCCATTGTATTATTCAGCAACAAATAAAGTTACAATACAATCTCTTCAGTTTCTAGCCTTTTCATGATTACACCTTTGTTTCATTCTCGAGACAAACCGGCAAAGAACCATGTTTTTGTTTCCCTCTTCCTAGCTCGGCCTCATGGCCTCGGGCCTTACTACCAAACCACGCCTCTACTAGCCAGCCTACTGCTCAACCATTCAACTAGATACAATGCATGGAAAATACATATTCGGGTTTCCAGAAATTCCCATCGCCCAAACCGATTCGGGCCACTAACCACCAAGAAGTTTTAATGGAATTATCCCACATTGGCACCTGAATATTAATCAGCCTTTAGTTTATAAAAAGCTCAAGACTTTAGGTATCCACGAGTTAGTCCTTTTATTACCAATTTACTCGTACACCGCATTTGACCATCGCACCGAACTGTTGGTCATTCCTTGTGGTCTCCACCATGACACGTGTTCACTGCTTGTGCATTTCCAGAGAATCAAGCTAGGAATCTGCTAAATATTCTCAACAAGTCTCCCGTAATTCCAAGTGGTCCCCTTTACACATCCTGGCTTGGCAGATGGCCCCACCAGTGAACATCTGGCCGGTGTGTCGCTAAAGATAACTTATAGCTACTCACAACAAGTTACGGATTTCAACTTCTCTCTGACAAGCCGCATACCACTGCCGCCGCCGAGAAAATGTAAACTTAATAACTCAACAAGGTTCTGCTACTAAAACCAATCGCATATTGGGCATAACTAAGGAGATCGACTAGACACACTTCTATTGCTAAGTCTTATCGGCCTTCACGCCACCCACCAAGTATCATCGATGTTCATCATGTGCAACTTATCGCAAGACCATCGCTATCGCAAAGAGCTCTATCGAACACAAATCCATCGCAAGAGTCACAACGATATGCATCAGGAACAGCTCCATTGGCCAACGAACCACTATCGGCAGCAAAACTAAAAACTCACAACGATAGCTCAAGTCACACCGATCACATCCATCAACAAAACAAACTAAATGTCACATTGATATCGGCCAGACTTCTATCGTCGAACAAAGCTTACACTGATAGTTTAGGTAATGTCGATGACCCTCATTGCCAGGACATTCTAGAGGTCACACCGATTCTGCTGCATAGCCTGTGACTTACAGATCGCCAAACATCTCGCGGGTCACACCAAATAGCTCACTCGGGGAGTTTAGGCCTCGATGGTGCACACCCAAATGTGTGTATCCCTACACCCTTCTCAGAACCATCACCCTATCAGGACCAACATTCTACTCTGTGTGAACAATATTGCTAAAAGAAGAGTTAAGGGTGGGTTCATGCTAAACAACCATATGCTAAAGGACTCTAACTACCAAGAAGTCATTGCCTCGCTCAGAGAAATAAACAAGCGGATGTTGAAAGATGCATCTGCCATTGAAATATGGAATGCAAATGTGGAGGGATGGTGAACCCTTTTTCAAATAATTGGAAAAAAAAAAAATCCCTTGACAATAGAAGGGAGGAAAGGGAGCTCCAAGATTCCTTGCTTGAAGCTAAAACGAGGCTGCAAGAGAAGATTGATGATCATAACTTATGTTAAACTTTAATTGCAGCCAAGGAAAACGTAAAAAGAATTCAAAATCATAAAATTAAAGGGAAAAAGGTCAGAGCAAAGTTGAATTGGCTCAACTGTGGGGACAAAGGTTCAAATTTTTTCTTCAATTACCTCAAAGAGAAAAAATCTAGAGAGCAAGTGGGAAAAATTTGGGATGGATCACATCTTTGCCCTTCTCAAGAAGAAATTTTGGCTCAATTCCATGCCTTCTTTAAAGAACTCTTTAGCTCTGAGGACCAGCTTGGGGGGGGGGAGAGGGGGGGCTCGACGAGATCCATCATTAAGGGCCTCACTCCAAGGAAACTTGGGGAGGAAGACTCGGTGCTTCTTGATGCTAACATCACAAAGGATAAAATTGTAAATGTTGTATTCTCAATGAGCAATGACAAGTCCCTTGGTTGGGATGGGTTGCTAGTGGAATTTTATAAAGTGTTTTCTGATTGAGTGTGTGATGATCTTTCGCAAGTTTACAAAGAGGCTCTGGATAAAGGATCTCTTGGGGAGAGCATTAACAAGGGAATTATCAGGGTCCTTCCACAAGGGGGAGACAAGACCATGGTTAAGAATTGGAGGCCAATAACTTTGCTTAATGTATCCTACAAAGTGCTAGCTACAGTAATTGCCACAAGGCTGGTGGACATTCTACCAAAGTTTATCAGCAACACCCAAACCAGCTTTATTAAGGGCAAATACATTTTAGAGAATTTAATCACAAGTTGGGAGGCCTTGGAATGGGCCAAAAACTCCAAATAGAATTTTTCAATGCTCCTTCTGGACTTCAAAAAATCCTATGACAGAGTAGAATGGAGCTTCTTAAGATCTATCCTTCTTGCCTTTGGCTTTTCTGGCAATTTTTGTGGCATGGTAGATACACTTCTCAAGGACTCCTCAGCCCAAATTGATGTAAATGGCATGCTCTCTAAAAAAAATCACCTAGAAAGGTCTATCAAACAAGGCTACCCCTTACCCTTTCCCTCTTTGTCATAGCTTCAAATGCTCTCTTCTATTTGTTAAGGGATCACACCTTCTCTCCCAGAATTAAAGGAATCAGCTTACCTGACAATATTGAACTTGTAAATGTCCAATTTGTAGACGACACTACTATTTTTTTGGGCCTGGATGAAGACAACATTGAATCTCTAATAAAAAAAATTGATCTATTATGCCAAGCCTCAAGATCCAGTCTGTCCAAGGCCAAATCAACCTTTCTAGGTTGGAAGCATGACCCTCCTGACTACCTTGCAAGATTTGGTTTTCAATGGGGAGGTCCCAACAAGCTAGTAAGATACCTTGGAATACCCTTTGCTATCAACCCTGATCTCAAAGAAATCTAGAACTGGGTTAAGTCAAAGATTGAGAATAAGCTTGAAGGGTGGAATAGGCAATACCTCTCTCTGGCTAGAAGAATTCAGGTATGCCAAAAAATTATGTCTTCCTTCAGTGTCTACTTCACCTTCGTGTGGCTTTTTAGCAGCTACCAGGTCAATGACATTCAAAAGAGAATCAGAAAATTCCTATGGTTTGATGGCAAAGGAAAGAGAAAAAGGCATTCGGTCAGGTGGGATTCGTGTTGTCTTAACAAAGCCCAAGGTGGCATTGGACTGAAAGACCTCAAAGCACAAGAGGTGGCTTTAGCAGCCAAGTGAATTCTCAAATCAATGGAAGGTAGTGAACCATGGAAGATCTTGGTTCAAAACAACATTCTTCGGGCAATTCCTAAACATGCCAAGGCATGGAAACACCTACCCCTAATTGGCATTCTCCTCAGCAAGCACTCTATGGTTCTAACTGGGTCAGTTGTTTTTAGAAGCCTATGGAAGGCTTGGGACCTAATAAAACACAATGTGCAGCTCATATCTTACAATATATCACTCAAAAATAATATAAAGTGTCATCTCCACAACTCCATCTGGTGGAACCTGGAGCATAAAGGTAATTTTCTTGCCTTGCTTCAAGGTTGTTCTGCCAAAATATGGAATATGAAAGGTATCAAAACTTTTGTTGATATCCTTGATAATGGTCAACTCAAAAACTAGGATAATATCCAGGACCATTTTGATCTACCTATGTCTAATATGAGAACAAACTCAACTCTTTTGGAAGCATGCAAAGATTTGTTTTTTCCCAAAGATATCGAGAAAGAGCTCTACCTCTCTGACTGCTTGGTCTAGAAAGATGGCACCAATATTGCTAATGTTAAGGCTAAAACCATATATAATGAGTTGGTTGATAATTCTTCTATTGTTGATCATGTTAATAAAAGTGGGGATTTGAAACTTGATATAAAGGATTGGCAAAAAGTTCTTTCATTTGTTTGGCACTCTTCTATGGAACCAAAAAAATCTTGCTTTAGATGGCTAGTTTTACTTCAAAAAATTCCTTAAAAAACTAATTTTGAAAATGTTGATGTTTGCAGTGTTTGCAGGGGACCTGAAACGGTTAAGCGCATACTTTTTGGTTGCTTTTATGCACAAGAAATCTGGAATTTATTCTATCATAACTTGAAAATTTGGGACAACAATGGTAAAATTAGTTGGCCTGATATACTATTTTGTACTTGAAGATTAAAGTTGATTAAATTAATTTCTTGTATTGTTTGTGTAACGAGATAATGTGGCATATTTGGAGAGCAAGAAATGACGATAAGTTCAAGGGCATCAAGAGGGTACTTACTGAGTTTTCAAAAAAACTCACATATACCAATGTTGTTTTGCAGGTCTCACTACATGCTGAAACCTCAATGGCGAAGTTCACACAATTATTAAGAGGTGGTGTTGTATCCTTTAGAAGAGAAGATATTTTCCAAAGAGTTTTCGAGGGACTACATAGAGCAATTGAAGTGGCGGCTAGACCTAATAAGCAAAGAGGACCTCAACAACTAAATCCTCATGATGGAAACCCAACACGCGTTGGTATTGAAGATGTGATCTCAATTGAGCATCGTTTTGTGGATGCATTTATTCAGGATGGATGATGCTAGTTGACAACATTCACTAATTGAATTCTTGATGGACTCGGCAAATATTCAGACGCAAACTATATTTTTATAAAAGTTTCTCATGTAAAAACAGTGATGTAAAAACGAACTGAAAGCAGATGTAAAAACAATTGTATTTTTTTGTTGCTCCATCTCCATGTACTGCCACAGGAGTCCTTTGTAATTTTTGATGCTCTATATTCAATACAAATTATCTTATTAGATTATTTTTAATATATTAAAGTATAAAAAAAATCATTATATTATAAGATATGTTAATTTTTTAAAAATAATGCTTCTAAGTAAGCTTATAATTTTCTAAAACAGAAACATATTTTAATATATTTATTGTTAAGTACCCTGTGAATTTATTTCTGTGAAAGATTATGCCGCTGCAGCCGTCCCGTCAAAACTTAGCGGGAGGGTTTTCCACAGAGCAGAGAAAAAAATCGCACATTTTCCTGTCTAGCAAAAGAATCCGCCAAAAATGCTGGTACTTTCTTACAGCGGCATCATAGTTTTAAAACAAATAAAATTAGGGTTTCGTATTCCATTACTGTTTTGATAGCGGCATGATTTTCTACACATTCCTCGTGTATAACAAATAAAAGTAGGGTTTCATATTCCATTACTGTCTTGATAGCGCCATGATTTTCTACACATTACCCGCCATACACGATTTTGTTTTAAGGAACGAAAATGGCGGCTGAAAAAATGTCGTTATTCCTTCTGCCAGAATAAATTGTTTCAGATCTTAAAATGACATTTTCGTAAGCCTTTTACTGTGTTGTTGTTAGTTATACAGTTATACTCATTCTGGTCTCTTCCTTTTTAAATGCAAAAATGCAGTTAAGTTATATGAACTTTAGATACGTATAAACCTGCTACGATCTCGGAAGATTTGTGAAGCCAAAGTAACATATCAAATACTTTTAAAAACATATTTGTACTAGGGTTGACGGTGTTAAAAATTTGCCATGTGTGGATTATCTGCACATTTTTTGCCTAGAGAATCTCCAAAATAGTGCTGAACTTAATGAAAAATAAAAATATATTAAAAAAAAATATTTTATATAAATAATAATAGGTTAAAGCATTCTATTGTAGTCAAGAGGTCACGAGGTCTAGTCTCCCCACCATCCCCGTGGTATGGGAGGGTGTGTCGCTCGATCGCCACCAATCATGTGGAAATTTTTTATCAACATACAGTTTATAGGGGACACATACCCCACCGATTTAAAAATAATAATAATGCGTATCATCTAATCGGAGTTCTTATTTTCATAATATTGTTATAAAAGTATTTGAGATGGCATAGCAATTTAAAGATAGATTAGTAATAGTTTGAGATTAATAAACTCTACAAACTTAATCTATTTTAGGGAGTAAATATTATGTTAGTTATATAATTTTACATTTTAGATTTATATATAAATATATTATTAGATATTTAATTAAGAATATTTGTTAAAAATAATTTTATTTTAATATAAAAATATTAATTTTAGACATTAAATTAAATTAAATTAATAAATCAGATATTATTATAAAACAATAGAAAATACAACACTTATAATAACCAATGTTTATATTCTAAAATACTACATATTATATATTAAATACAATTTACATATATTTTTTAAATATTAACATATTAATACAAAATTTATATAATCATTTAAAATACATACCTATATTCTAATCTAGTGAAACAAAATTGTAGTAATACATATGAAAGTGAGATAAAAAAAAAATTCATTTTTTCTTAAAAATAAACTCATAATACATCAGAAATATTTTTTTATTTTTTATTGGTTCAAAACCAATTTATTATTAATTAATTAAAAAAAAGTAAAACTCATTACAAAAACTTCATTTTTCCTAAAAATCCTAAAAATAATTTTTGTTTTTTATTGATTCAAAACCAATATATCATTAACTAATTAAACAAGAAAAAAACAAAACTCATTAGAATAAAAATACCAATAAAAAGAATTTATGAAACATTTTTACCACTCAAACTGATGTATTATATATTCTACACGAATACTAATGCTGCAGATGTTATTAGGTGAAACATTCAACAGAATTCAGCCAGTAAACGCTTGCTATAACTAGCAAAAATAAATCTTTAACCAGAATATAAAAAGGATTATTGTGAAGTAAGGACACTATTGTTTGATCCAAAATTGGAGGTTAAACCATTCTCATGAGACTTGAGAATATGATGAGTCTACCAAAGTTAACAGAAAAATAATTTTTGTTAAAAAATTTATTATTTTTTATATAATTTTTTTTTTTTACCAAGTTTGAGTCAAAATTGGCTTCCCAAATACTCCCCGAATCAGTCTCATAACTGAGTTAAAACTGATGCACAACTTTTAAAAAAAAGTAAAACCAAAAACAAAACAAAATCAAACCAATTTTGGCTGGTTTGAAGCTCTGATCAATATTTGGGGAAATTTCCTATTATACTGCAGAAATAGTGAATTATGAGAAAACAAGAATGTGCCCATATAGGTGAATGGGCAGATGGATGTGTATTTTATTATATAGTAGAGTTCAAGCTTAGCAAGAACCAAAAAGGATGGCATTGGAAATGGTCCTTGCAGTGATTTCTCTCTTGTATCATTTCCATTTTTAGAAACTTTATAACTGCAGGTACGAGGACTGGAATTCTAACTAAAACAGATTTCTTCACTTTAAAAAAATAGACTAGGATGGGTTCAGTCAATTAACAAAGCTCTTTATAACATTGTCGTGAAAAAATAATGTTAACATCGTTGGGATATGGTTATCATCATCTTCTCCTCTGCTCAGTTTTTGGTAAAGAGGAAACTAGGATACATTAATCCTCAATTGAATATCAACATTACAGGACTTTGTTATTGTTGCCGGTCAATATTATACAAATACATTAATGATGTAATATGCCTGGCTAGCAACTTGTTAGCAGGATTAGGATATTCAATTCAAGTTTGAAGAGCCAATTTTCATATTGCTGCGGCAGATCAGATTGCTCAGACATATTCTGGCCTATTCCAGAAGATGACACGTGGCCAAATTGTACGAGGAATCCAGGCACTTTAGGAGACTTGGATTGTGGTTAGGACATGATCAAGAGTCATGTCCTCTTGTTGGATTGAAGTACTTCATTGTGCCTCTTGTAAATGTAAGGATAGGCGTGCAATATATGACAAACCACCACATATTGGTGTCAACTAAATTGCAAGAACAAGGATGAACCAATGGAAAGATGGGAACAACACATAATGCAACCAATACATTAAATGGCATAAATTGTAACAATGATTGGGACCAGTTTGCTTAAGATTACACAGATGAATTCCATGCT
Source organism: Sequoia sempervirens (assembly GCA_007258455.2). Classification (NCBI taxonomy): domain Eukaryota; kingdom Viridiplantae; phylum Streptophyta; class Pinopsida; order Cupressales; family Cupressaceae; genus Sequoia; species Sequoia sempervirens. Next base: position 185,548,908 of record VDFB02000007.1, read on the forward strand.
GCTACTAATAAACTTAGAATCAGAGTCCATTAGCACATAAAGATCCTCAAATATGCTATAAAGGTCTAAAGGCTTACACCTAGGTAGACTTGAAATTTCTTCCAATCAAAAAACATCACAAATACTTGAATAATAGCGATGCCAAATCTGGTAATAAGAAACAATTCCAACAGAAAGTTAGTATCACTCACACCAACAACATCAACAATCGAACAAGAAAGTGCAACAACAATCAGATAAATGGTGAGATTTACGTTGGCCCGCTAAACACACAAACATTGAATTCCACACATAGGCAAACTATCTTAGCACAAGCACAAATGCCACCTACATTTGTAATACCTAGAAGCCACCTTTACTCTTTATCATGGATAGAGGTACCAAACCTGATTTCAGCTAGCTCGATAAGAAAGTGAGCTTGACTACAGAACAACATCCTCAGCCGTACACCATTGGTTGCATTCAACATGGTATAGATGTACATCACCCAGAAGTGTAATATTCATTACATTATCAATCCTTTCAACAATGAAGTAATTTAGAATTGAGACAAGCTTGACTTGACGTATCTTGTGTTCTTCTCAGGAATCCATTAAGGGAGGAAAGGCACAATGCACAAGAGTCAAGGTTATAGTGTGTGGGGCTGCAACAAAGGCAGGGTCAGTTTTATGCGATAACTCACCAAGTTTTGGGAAACCAAGGAAAAGAAAATTGGCAAACACTTCCAGGGATTTCTGGAGGAAGCCTTCAAATTTAATAAACTAGTTTACAAGTGGCTACTTATGAGGGCAGGAATAAAGTGTGCTGCAACAGAAAGAGAAGCCTTAGAAATGGTATACTCAGTTTGAAAAAAATTCCATTGTTACTTGTGAATCCCTTCATATTCTTTGACAGTCATCAAGTTCTCTTACACTTGCGAAGAAAACCAGTAATACATGGTTGTATTTTAAGATAGCTTCTCTTACAAGAAAACACTTTTTCAATCATGGTGAGAAAAGGGGAAAGACACATCACCATTTATGAAGGATAAATATGGATGAACCCATGTAAGGTACAATTGGTGATTATCTGAAATTAAATTTATTTAAATGGTTATTCTACCAAAAATAACACTCTCTGAGACAACTTGCTCTGAATGTACTAACAAATATCAAAAGACAATATATACTTAATCAAAAGTGTTACATCCCGAATATTATAGCTACTATTGTATAGGGCAATTGATTGTAATGTTTGAATCTTGATGATGAATAAAACATGGTTGATCTCGTTATTAAATGAATGAGTATTGTTTAAATGATGATTTCATTTGATTGTTACTTCTAAATGATTTAGTCTTGATTAAATGTTGCATACAATTATAGAATAATAGTATTCTAACTTGTGAGATGTTTTTACCTTGTTATGAGCATATGACTGCCGGTGTCATGTCATGATGTGCAGGTACGAAGACTGTACCTCCGGACAGAGGAGAGACATCATTCGGGGAGGAACTTGGTCGGGTAAACAGTAACGAATACCAAATTGAGCATACACACACATACTATAGATTGAGTAAGCCAAGTCTGTTTGTCGAGATAACGGTAAGTCATCCATAGGCTTGTTTATTGACATAAGGGTTTTGAATTCACTACTTTATGCTTAGGGAATGTGATTGTTTAAACGTCAGACTTGCTATACCATGGTCCAAGTATGAGTGATGTGAAAGTTATGTGTTAATGATTGATTGGAACGCACATACATCTATACATTGTGAACACGTATTTATATGTACAGACATATCAATACATGTGTATGTTAAGCAGACGGATATGCTCATACACATGTGTTGACATGTATGTATGCATACATACGTAAACACAGGTGTATATATGTACTCGTTCCGCCTGATATCTGTAATGAAAATAATATTTAATAATATTGCCTAGCAAAATTACATAAATATTTATGTATTAATGTATATATTAACAATGTGATTATATTATGAATATATATATACATAAATACATAAATACCTATGTAAATGTATTATATAGTTATATATTTAAATATATATATAATATTAAGGTAATATTTATATATATATAAATATATATACATCACGATGTAATGTCGGAAAATATATATATTTATATATTTAAAATATTACACTTAATTGAAATATATATGTGATAAAATATATAAATGAATAATATTGAAATGTGAATTATATAAATTTAAAATACCTTGGTAAA
>VDFB02000007.1:185551241-185636963 GCA_007258455.2 Sequoia sempervirens
ACTCTTTAAACCTTCCTAACACTTCCTCAAATTCTTTAGATTTCAAAAAATAAATCCAAGTCTTCATAGAGTGGTCATCAATAAACAAAACATAATACAAGAATCCACTCAAAGATGGAACAAACATAGGTCCACACAAATCAAAATGAATAAGGCTCCAAAATACACTTAGATCTATTTTCTCTACTATGAAAAAGGGGCTTCTTTATATTCTTACCCAATGCGCAGCCCTTGCAAGTACCTTCGTGCTCCTGGTTGAACTTAGGAAGGCCCATCACCATCTTCTCCATGATAGGTAAGGCTCGGAAGTGTAAGTGAGCCAATCTCCGATGCCAAAGATCGCAAAGACTTGAAGAGTCATGAATCAAAGTTTGTAAAGAACGTGTGCAAACCTTGTAAAGGTTTTCGTGTCTAACTCCAATTACTTGAGCATCCTTGAATCTAGAGTTCTCCATCCACACTAGAACTTTGCCTTTGGAGAAGGCAACTTGATATCCTTTATCTTCCAAAGCTGATATAGAAATGAGTTGCGCTTGATTCCAGGAACATAAAGAACATTACCCAATTGAAGTGATATGCCGGAATCCAAATGAAGTGTAGAGGTCCCAATTCCTTTCACGGAGTAGCTAGCATCATCTCCAATGATGACTTGTTCAGAAGACTCCTTTACCACCAAACTTGATAAGTGCTCCATAAAGCTGGTGATGTGTCGTGAAGCACCACTGTCGATTATCCAAGTGTTGGTGTGGAAGGTACATCTTGATAATGGAATAGAACAAATATTCACTTGAATCCTTTTGAGGAGAGGCATCACCATCATCCGCAACGGTGACTGTTGCTTAGGTCTAGTTGGACAATACTTGGCGAAGTGCCCAAACTTATCACACCTAAAACATTGAATCTTGGACATATCCCTCTTCTTCTTAAATGGAGGTGCATCATCATTTCCCTTGTCCCGATTCCTCTTGAAGAATTCTTTCCTTCCATCTTTTCCTTTCTTCTTTGAAGAATGGGAGGCGAGAACATGAATATCTTCATTCTTTGAACTTTGACCAACGCCTCTTGCCACCAACCTTGATTCTTCTTGAATGCAATCAGATCTTAGGTGATCAAACTTAGGCAATTTTGACCTTGCACTGATTCCCTGAATGTATGATTCCCAAGACAAAGGCAGCCCATTGAGAGCGAGCATAGTCAGATCATTGTCATCAACCATATGCCCAATTGTAGAGAGTTGATCTCTCAAATCTGCAATCCTCATAAAGTATGCAATCACTGATTCACCTTTCGCCATCTTCACATGATGAAGTTGTTGCTTCAGTGCAAGTGCCCGACTGGTATTGTTGATTTCGTACATCTCTTCCAAGGTCTTGAGCATATCTCTCGATGTCTTCAACTTAGAGATGATAGGAACAATGTGATCCTTTATGGAATCAACCAATATCTTCATTGCTTTAATGTCTTTCTTCAGCCACTGCAACTTTTCTTCTTCCTCCTCAGGTTTAGAAACGCTAGACTCCACAAACTCACCCAAGTCATTTTCACGCAAGGTAAGCATGATCCTGAATCTCCATGATGTGAAGTTGGATGCACCTTCGAGTCTATCCTCAACCTTCAAACCATTCACCATCTTGATTAAGTGAACAATAGGGTATGCTGATTAGCAATAATCTGATCACGATCCTCTCAAACCCACTCTGATACCATGTAATTTTAGTGAATAAATTATATGCACAGAAAATTAATTCAAAATCAGACACAATAACACAGCAGATACCCTAGGAAAACCCTCCTCTTGAGGGAGAAAAATCCAGCAACAAAAGTTCTCTCTTATAAAAATAATGGCAACAATTCTCTTTACAATGAGGCCAAACACAAGGCCAATATTCAGCACCTATACCAGATGCAATAACAGATGATGATCTGCACTTCCTTGGACTGCAAAATCTGCCCTTAAGAAATTCGCAATTATGCTCTTGATGAAATTCGCACTTCTGCTCTTGAAGAAATTCGCACCTTAATGAGAGAATGAATAGAACTTGCTTGATTACCAAATGAAGGGAAGAGACCTTGTATATATACAAGTGAGAGAGGTCGCACCTCTTCATATTACAAGGTCGGCCTGAATACAATAATATAATTACAAATAATAAATACAAATCATAAGGAAGGTCGGCCCAAGAGAAATTATATTGTTGCCAAGAGAAGCGCATATTATCATTAAATGATACATATAAATAAATAGTCGATAGGCTACATTTATTTATGTCTTCACTCGTGGCTGGAAGGATGAACCCGAAGCTACTCAATAACATTAACAATCATAAGTATATATGTTTGTATTAAAGATTGGAAAAGATAGTTTTTGGAAAGAATCTAGAATGATGAGCTTTAATTCATCTCATGCAAATGCATTTGATAACTTTATGCTTATAATGAAACATATATTTTTAAGTTAGTATAAGGCTTTAAAATGAGTATATGAATGGTTACAATAAAAGAAGGGAATTTGTCATGAAATGCCTTATGTTTTTATAAAAGCTAAATTACTTTGCAACTATCACTAATTTAGTATCACACGCGAGGTCCCAAGGTACGTCTATAATTATGAATGAACCATTTGATGTATGCATTATAATAGTATGAAACATTTGAATGGAAGCAACTTCATTGTCAAATAAATAACATTAACTATAAAATAATCCCACAGATTATATTAAAAAATTGGGCAATATGGTAGTGATTCTTTAAATCATAGGATAGCTATGCCACTATCAACATAATTTATTATTAAGAAAATCCACAAAATTCTAAGCTACAAGATTGGTCAATATTTAGGACATAAAGAACGCCAATATTGTAAATACGTGGAAATGTCTACCAAGCACTCACATTGTAAACCACAAAAAGTATGAGCCACATAAACATCACAAATCTTATTAGAGTTGTCGTAAGAAGTTTAAAATGAGAGATTATAGTTTGCATCTTTTCCTTGACACCTAATAGGAAGATTATTTAGGTATTGATCTCATTCAATGTTATGTGAATCTAGTGCCTCTACTTTAATCTCCCTATGCTTGGGTTAAGTATCATAATTTGAAGTTTTACCAATGAATATGGGAATTTGGTGTTGATGATTGTCTTTAGGTACCACACTACTTTGCTTATTGGAATAAGGGTGGACCATTTATAGAAAAGTCATCCTACAAAATGATGGTGACTTCTAGACCTCTTGTGCTTACCTCTATTACCAAATTTCTTGCATGGAGAAGTAAGAAGGCACCTTAGTCACAATTTATGTGATTGGCCCTAGTATTCAAGTAGGTCCAGAGATCTTGCAAGTGTTAAAGACTCTAAGGAAATCTTGGATATTTGATGTTGAAATTGTGAATGGGCATGTGAAATCCATAATAGTCATTCAACAAAAACAGGAACGCCATTGGAAAAAATAGAAAAAATGATAATATTTCTACTCTCCCTTAGTTTTTATACAAAAAAGTATATGTCAAAACATGCATGGATGGTAATAAGTTGTCTTCAAAACATGGAGAAGTCCAACTTATGAGTTGAAAATGAAATGAGTTAATGACCCCTTTAATGTATTTTGTAATACTTTAAATTCTAATCTATTTATACAACAACCCAAAACCCAACAACCCTTTTGTAGAGTAGTCTAATAGGAAGCCCTAAGAACTACTTAAGTCATTTAACTTTAGATTTTATTATTCTTAATGCATTTATCAAACCATGAACTAAATATTCAATATAAATTAAGATCTCTAGCTAACTTTGATTGTGTATTCAATCCAAACCAAATACTTGTACGAGCAACTTAAATTAGATTTGTGAATTCTAATTTCTAAGATATATGAATTTCGATTGTTGAGTATTAGGAATGGGAATACATGTGTGTTCAAGGGTCATTTGATTATTTAAAAACATACAAATAATTTGATTTAATCCAATTTATAGAATTTTAGATTTAAGTTCATGTTTAATTTATCCCACTTGATGTCATGATGTTTTGATTTAAGTGTGTTGATCATATGTGACATGGAAAGCCACATTGTCACAACTCTACTAGGTTGCAAACAGAGAAGCCTAAAACAACTTTTTTTTGGTTGTAATTGTTTGTTTAATAATTTTTTCATGGTACTATGTAATGTCTAAACTAATTAGGGTTTACAATTGCAAGAGAGACCATACTAAATTTTGTTGTTTGTCAAGGAGTTCAACTTACCTATAATTGAGGAGGTTTCCTAGTAGGGTAGTACTTCTCTCCTACTATAATTTTCTATATTTCTATAAAGAAAAAATTGATTACTAAAGTTATTTATGATGTCAAACTAAGAAAATCTAAAAAGGTATAATGTTTATTCATGAGTTAAAAAATACTAAATGAAGTAAAGCAACGACTGACTATATGACATCTAAATAACAATATCAAGGCATCATTCATTTAAAGAGCTTAATAACATAAAAACATTTGTTCCTTTTAAAACATATATATATATATATATATATATATATATATATATATATATATATATATATATATATATATATATATACTTTGTTTTTCCATTTGCAATGGTATAAAATACAACTTATTTTGTCATTACAAGTGATAAATTATGATCATGAACATGTTCCTCTTTCTTAAATAATATAATAGCATTAGATAAAACATTGATATATGGACCAACAACAAGGTAGAAATTAGAACTACTTCATCAATATCATACACCATATTCAACTAAATGCACTTTCTTAAATAATATAATAACAGTAGATAAAACATTGAGATATGAGCCTACAACAAGGTAGAAATTAAAACTACTTAATCAATACCATACAACATATTCGACTAAATACATTATTATCAACTCAATATAAACTTATACCTACACATGTGTGCTCTCTCTCTCTCTCACACACACACACACACTTACTTTGTATAAAGGTATACGTTTAATATGTTAAAACTAAATGGCATGAAAGAGGGAAATAATGAGAATGTTTTTCCACACACACACACACACAAAGACGTACACACATAGACATGCATGCACACACACACACACACATACTTGGTATGAAGGTATAAGTTTATTATGCTAAAACTAAAAGGTATGAAAGAGGGAAATAATGAGAATGATTTTCCACCAACCAAACGCACATGCACACACACACTTACTTGGTATGAAGGTATAAGTTTATTATGCTCAGACTAAAAGTTAGGTAAGAGGGAAATAATGAGAATGGTTTTCCACCAACCATAGAGTTGTGTAAGCTCCTTCATGTTGCACCATAGAGTTGTATAAGCTCCTTCATGTGTTACGTTAAAAGGTAAGACTCTACCCTTCATGAATGGGATCACAAAAAGTATACCATATAGGAAGAAATGGAGAGAAAGTGAAGATGAACTATGACTTTAAAAACATAATAAACCATGTCAATAAATTCATCCCCTTTGCCAAGTTTTAAAATAATATAATATAAAAAAAAATCATTTCATAATAATAATGATAATACCACTTATATAATCATGGGTAATCCAAAGTGATGACATTGACTTGATATTCACAACAATCAATAAACTATATCAATAAAGGACCTAATCACCATTATATGGAGATATCATATTGTTCCAAATACTAGCCTTTAAAGTGTTTTCTATGTAGTATACTTAGTATTGCATTCTCATCCATAGTCTCTCATAACACAAGAAGATTGAGTGGGGTCCTATAAACCTCATCATTCCTCTAGGTTGCCTGGGATTATCATATGTTTAAGAATGTGATAACAACATGATATTATTTCTTCATGTACTATCTTGAATAATTTAGAACAATTGAATGAGACCTCATAAGCCTCACAATTTTTTTAGATGAAAGACTATTACACAAACATAATACACTAGGGTAAAAATCTAGTAATACAATTTGACAAAAAAATGGGTTTGATAAAAAACATACTAATAATTTTGTTATTTAATAAAAATATTTTTCAATCAACTTTAAAAGTGCTCTTAAGTCAGAAGTTTATAAAGATTGTGAAAAATTATAACAAGATACACCTTACTCTGTTTTTTCATAGTATAGTAGTAGTTGTCAGATTTCAATCCCAACCTCAATATATTTAACATATCCTAAGTAATCTATCATAACACTTGCTAGAGTCTTAATGGCATATGTTGCAACACAATAGTATCCTATTTTTCATATACTATTATGTGATAGAACAATATCAATTCTAGCAATAAACTCAAGTGAATTATTAAAACCATCATATTTAAATAAACTAAATTAATATTTCAATGCACGACATGCTAAAATATTAATAATGAACCCAAACTTCAAACCACAAGGTTAATCACACTTACATACAAGAAGCTTAACATAGTCATACTACTACCCACCCCCATAATTCTCCCTAAGATGTTTACAATATATGTTGAAGTAATCACATAATTCCAATTTTTATATTGTGAAACAATAAAAATATTTAGGATTAAGGAAAATATCCCTACATGGTTTGCATTTCCTAAAGCTTCAATTCAAACTTGTTTTCCTCTATTAAACAAAAAAGAATATTAATAAGCAAAAAACATGCTCATGCCCACCAATGTTCGATAAGGCAAATGACTAAAAAGAATAAAGGTGAAAACAACATTATTATTTCGCATACTTGACAAAAGATACAACTATGGTGTTGAATGAGATTACACAAAAACTCTTATGCATTAAGGAATAAAATTGATCTACAAGGAAAAATCTAAATTACCAACTTAGTTGAATAGTTCAACCCAAAATATTAATAGGTATCTAATTTTGACTCATTGGTAAACCATAGTCTAATTCTACTAATATAAAGAGAATAACGTTAAGTTTAAATCTTTCAAAAACCCTAATATTCGAGAGCACACAAGTGAAGTACAACCATTACTAACATTCAATTATTTTACAGTCACTAAAGGACTTAATATTCAAACTTTCATAATTTTTGATAATTGATTATGAAAAGTGTTGGTTATTTTTTAGAACCAAACTTGATCTCATCGAATGCTTATGAATTTGCCACAATCCAATGATAAGCATAGGTAAGGATTGGCCAAAAAACAAGTAAAGGATTGTTAAACCTCTACTTCTACTCTTCAAGCTTTGTGAAACCCAAGAGGGTGATCCTGACAATGTTTATATGATGCTCTCGTGCCATTTTATCATGAACATTGGAACAAACATATATATTCCTATAAGGTGCAAATAGATAAAATTCATTAAGGATTTGGTCGACCCTTAAGCAAATTACTATCTATAGCAAGGAATAAAATGATATTTCATAATGATATGTCATAATTGAAGGTGTTTAAATGATTTTCGTCCTTATTTTGAGTTCTTGGTCAGGTGCAGGCCTGACTCATGACATTTGAGATAACCAAACAAATACACTAGTGTGTTATCCTCGGGTAACGAAGTCACATTTGTAACAACCTGTAATACATTAGCATTTTAGATTCAAAATTTGTAGACCATTGACATATTGCATTACAGTATTCAACTTATTGTATTAGAAACAAGACTACTTAGCAATCCTTGAATATTCTCTCACAAACCCATGATCCTATTAAAGCATTTAATCAGTTCATTGAACCAAAGCAGAAATAAAATCACCCATTCAACCAAAACGATTGAAGATAAACAAAAAGATCCTTAATCATTTCATTTATAATTTGGAAGAGAAAATACATAGGAGAGACTCTGTTTCTAAATTTGCATTTTCATTTCACATACTATTGCTACCGTAAAACTAATTAAACTCGTTACAAATTAGCTTACACCCTAGACTCCATAATGTTCTATTTATTTGTGCATGACTTTACAAACTGCTCTTACACGAGCATAGTTTCCTGACCTAGACCACTCGAGACCCAAAATTCGAACCCTTGTAACTAGCCCTGAATTCCCATTTATAGATATATGGAAGAAAACAAGCCATAGGTTGAATTACAATTTCAGTCACATTTACATTTGAAACTTAATTTCATTTCAATTTTAGAAACTCCCCCAGATGGTTATATTTGTGCATTACAAAATGGGGGGAAAGCAAAAAATAAAACTCCATATCGCTCATTGAAGAAGATCAACTAGCCTTCTAAAAGGCATCATTTGTCATTGTAGCAACACCAAAACCCCTCGTCTACCTTGACCAAAGAAGATTGTCCACGTTAACACCCAAGCTAAAAACTTACACATTTGTTGAAGAGGACGAGCCCGTTGTTGTGGTGGCAGTGTCATCAAAAACAAAAATAGAACCAGAGTGCTACTCTAATTCTTCAGAATCAGAGTAGGCACACTTTCTCCATGTTCTTGTTGAAATTGGAGAAGCTACTACCTCTCCATCATTAGAATACTCTCGACATGCTAGCATGAGAAGGTAACAACCGTACTCTGGATCAGCATCCGCTTCATCGCTCAAAGGACCAATCGAATCCTCCATGGCAGAGTTGTGCCTGCCCATATAAGAATCATAAGCCTTGTGGTACTTATTCCTCTTCTTCCCACAAGACTTATCCAATTTTCCACCAGACTCACCTTGGTTACGAATAAAAACCCTACTCCTCAGGTTGTAATTACTCTTGACACCACCCTTCATAGACTTCCTACAGGCTCTCCTCTTCTCTTTTGGCTCTATAGGAGCTCCTGGTGTTTCTTGTTCAATTTCAGGTGTGTCCTCCTGAGATTCAAGAATACTAATCTTCCTACACCTCCTGATTGGTTCAATGGATGCACTAGGCTTACCCATTCTTGTAGGAAACAGGACAAGAAGTAGCAAACCCTCACTCGCAGGAAATACTCACTGGTTTTCTCTTAAATTGAAATTTGTAGAGTAAAACCCCAAGACCTACACAATTCTTATCAATCTAAGTGGAAAATGCAAGCAATTGAAACCCTCACCGACCCCAGGAATTTAGAATTCACAAGCCAACTAATGCATAATTGGAATAGAGCAGATATAAACACCTACTTACTCGAGGCAATTACTTCAATATCTTTGCAATTACTTACTTTAGACTCACACGCTTCTCCTCTGGCTCTAAACCAATTTCTCAACTCTCGATGACTATAAATAGTGAGATAAAACAATAGATGATCTACATTAAGTAGATCAACTAGAGCATGTAGCCATTAGTTGTTCAAAGAAGGCTCACACGAGTGAGCTGGCAACTAGCTGCTCAACTTTGAATCTTGGTTGTCGATCATTTTTTATTTAAAACATAATCAATGATGCTCTTGAAGCATCGCCACTTGCCTTTTCATCCATACTGGGAAACAACGATGACACCTTGGAAAGCCACCATGTAGTTATCCACATATTTACCATATCTCTACATTCCATCGCTCATCGTAGTAATGCTCTTAAGCCATCTCCAAACTTCAGTGATGAACAACAATGATCCACTGAAGGGAATATTCCTTGGTATATCCCTTATCACTTATTGCATAAATGTGACAAGGTTGCCTTTATATTTCTGCAAAGAGGGTGTTTTGGTGATGCCACAATACATTCACAAGCCATTGCATATCGTTGTAACTAATTTGGAGTTGAGGATGCTTTCTATGATGGGAAAATCCAATGATAACACCCAACTCAGACACGTGGCAAGATCACACCACTCCCTTCAATCCATTCCCATTGTTCGTAATTGAAACTAAGAAAAGGTAATGGAATGTTTTTGCGATACCACAACACAAAGAAAGGAGAATTCCCATCGTACATTGCACTAATAGGACTAAGGGACCAAAGGACTTCAACGACAAGCGATAAGAGGAAATTGAGGACATCGCTCATCGTTGAAAAGAACCTAGTGGTAAGAATGAATTCGGTAATGAACGATGATTTGAGTGACTGGAAATAGGCACGTGTGCAAGTTGTTCTAACAGAGGGGACCACCTAGAACAACATATGATAGGGCCTCAACAGATTGATAACATTTTCTTGCAAAGGATGTAAAGGCCAAACAAGGCCGATAAACCAACCCTATAAAATGAAGAAAATTTTAAGGACCTAGGTACATGAAAAGATTCAACAACGGGTTGCAGGAGATCCTAACCACGTTGGGCCGATTAATCAATGGATTTCAATGACTTAGGTGCTTTTAACATGACCAAGAATGGGCACAAAAAGTCAACAACAAATTATAACATTGTTGGGAAAAATTTGTCATCTCAGAGAAACCTCTAAGAACAGTAGTGATTTCGGTAACTTTAATTTCAAATAGATTGCCTCAAAAAACACGTACAACTATGTCACAAAGCGAAATTAGACACAGCTCAATTCCCACATTAATCCTTATGAGAGAAGCACATGTAAATTCAGTTTCAACAACCATTAAACATGAAAGATAGTATAGAAAATTAGAACACATAGATTTACATGGGGAAAACCCTTTCGGGTAAAAAAAACCTCACACTCCAAAAGATCCGAGCCATTGTATTATTCAACAACAAATAGAGTTACAATACAATCTCAGGCTCTTAGCTCTTTTCATAGAGATTATACCTTGTTTCATTTTGGAGACAAACTGGCAGCAACCCTGATCTGTTTCCCTCTCTCCTTTTTACATTCCCTGATCAACCTCTCAGTCCATACAACCTTCACATTGCTACAATACTCTCACATAGTATACAGTGCAGATTAACACGAGAGATCAACCAAGACACTTAATCTGGAGAGATTTCGACAACATAATCCTACCTCAATCTTCCTCTCTCCTAGCTCGGCCTCATGGCCTCAACCTTACCAACCAGCCTCACGGCTCAGCCATTTTTTACTGGATACAATGTGTGGAAAACATACATATTGGGTTTCCAGGAATCTACTGTCCAAACTGATTCAGTTTGCTCAACCGTCAACATTATCCCACATTGGCGCAGAATATTAACAGTCTTTAGTTTATAAACAAAAGCCCAAAGACTTTACGTATCCACGAGTTAGACCTTTTGATTACCAGCTTACTTGTACACTGCATTTTACCATCACACTGAACTGTTGGTCATTCCTTGTGGTCTCCACCATGACACGCGCTCACTGCTTGTGCATTTATGGAGAATCAAGCTGGGAATCTACAATATTCTCAACAAGTCTCCCAGAATCCCAAGTGGTCCCCACATCCTTCGGCATGGCCCCACCAAAGTGAACACTCGTCGGTGTGTCGCTAAAAAAGATAACTTCATAGCCACCACAAACAAGTTACGGATTTACCAATCCCCACGACAAGCTGATACCACTATCGCCCAGTCGGAGAAAATGTAAACTTCATAACTCCCACTACCGGTTAGAAAGTTCCCAACTATGAGTTTGCGTGACCGTTGATCAATCGTCATTTGATCTCAATGGTTTCCCACCATCATGTGATCAGAAATCACAAGGTCTTTATTGATCGTGATATCACAGGTGACCACCACGTGTCTTATTTGGTAAAGCTGAAGGAATAAGGGAAATACCTTGGTAAATTAATCGGCCGACAATAAAGACTTGAACAGAGATAGAACACAAATCCATCGGTAAGAGTCACAGTGATATGCCTTAGGAACAGCTCCATCGGCCAGAGAACCACTGTCGGCAACAAAACTGAAAACTCGCAACGATAGCTCAAGTCACACCGATCACATCCATCGGCAAGAAAAACTAAATGTCACACTGATATAGTCATAAAGGAACTTTACAAGGAGAATTCAAATCGGGCTAAGTCACACCGATCTCACAGACAGTTCAGAATCACTTAAGAAAATCGGCCAGACATCTTAGTGATCACACCAAAATAGCTCACTCATAGGTTTAAGCCTGTGGGATTGAGGCACACAATTCCAACAATCTCCCACTTGATGAAGATCTCACAGGCACCTCCAGAGCACTTAGGAACTAAGATCACACTGGCTCCACCAGTCCAGACCCTGCTTTGTACAAGTCTCTATTCAACAGTACTCAGGACACCCAATCAACAAATTTCCATAGATACCAGTCTACCAGACAATCTGCAACAAAAACAAGTGTCCAACTGCAACTAACTGTCCAACATTGCAACTGATCACATCCTTCCATGAAACCACATAGATCTCAAACATGCTCTCATTCTCCATCAAAACTTTTGCACCAACATCCAAGATGTCCACCATTCAGGAAAAATCCCTTACATCTTCCAACATTCCACCAATGGAAGAAAGGTACAAGCCAAGGTGAATAAGCACCAGTCCAATGAACACAAGCAAAGGATCCCAGTGATATCATCAACAAGAAACCGCCATCACTCTAGAAAACAAGATAGAGCATCAGCTAGAGCAACAATCATCCTGACTGCTTCCATCCAAATTATAAACCTACATGACTAAAAATAGAACCCACAAAAAGTGCTAGAACATCCAATCATCCATACCTTAAATATATCAAACATTAGTAAACTTATGCCACCAACATAACCAACCCATGTGCTCCAAAAGAAAGCTCCATGTGCCAACCAGTCGAAGAAGACAAAACACATTCAGGAACTACCACTACATGGGTAACGCCAAATCTGAAAGATTAAAGGCATAACAAGTCTACCAATAACAACACATAGAAATGTAACCATGTAGTACCAAGGAACATTCACAATGATATGCACAACCTACGAATTAATAACCTACAAGAACAACTCTCATCACAAGTCTTCACAGCTCTCCCAAGTTCTCCACACCCAACAAAAGAAAAAAGATTAAGAACCTCCATGTCATCTCCCATGAATCATGAGTGAAAACACATGACCACAAGCTAGTGATCACTACAGCTCTAACTAAACCTCAGAACAATGTAATGTGAAACCGTACGTCAGGAAGACCATGAAGACCAAAGAGAGAAAACTCTACACAACATATACCTGTAGAACATCCTCCTACATACACTTCTAATAGCAAGCTATGTCAAGTATGATCTCCTTCCCATCCCAAAGAGATTCCATAACAACATCCAACCGTTCAATCACCAAGATCAAGCATATAATAAATGTAACATGTAAACAATCATGGATGTAAGTCTCTCAAAGAAGACCAAACTATTTCATTTCCTATTTCAGGAAATCAGCCCATATAACTATCTCCTACCAGTTCTTATCAATAAATGATATAACACAAAAGCTCAAGGAGATGTCCACCTTCCACTATGAATCCTCCAGAACCATTTAACAACAATTCAAGATCCATATCATGAAAGAAAGCATAAAACACACTTGAAAGATATAATGGGAAAATACCTCTCATATAAACTTTCGAGTAGACCAAGGGTGGGAAAAGAGAATGCTCCTCCAAGATATACAAGTCACCATGACTCATCCAAGAGCAATCTCCTCATTGGTCTCAGTTGAACTCATGTCCAACCAAGGTGCAGACTACTCAAACTTTCTGTTGAAAATAACACCTTTCTCATCTCAGGAGAATTACAGCCTCACCTTATTCTCCATGCATCCATGAGCACTTGCAAATGATCATCCCATGTTGGACTCCAAACTGCATTACTACACTAACATGAAGTTCTCAAGCATATGACCAATGTACTCAAAACACAGAGAAACTCTAGACCACTATCAAAGCTCCACACATTTGAAACAAGAACTTATCATGACACCATGATCTAAGATCTCCAAAACAAGGAGAGATTACCATCACTGTCAAAAGCTTACACAAAGCAATGTATCCAATCTATTCATGAAATCGTGATACAACATGCTATAGGTCCCTATAACCGACTATTCAGGTACTCAATACCATCCATCTTCTCATCCCAAAGTAACCACACCAATGCACAAGTGACCATAGGCAAGGCCAACTAACAGATTTGCACCAACATTGCATCAACCTCGTGGATATAGACAGTCCACATCCGAGTTATCTCACTGCAACCAATGGGTAGCTAAACCACCAACCACATAACTCGAAGATCAATTCCATTGAACGTGCAAACCCATCATCACAATAGTAATCATAAACCGAGATATCAAAGAAGATAACCATGTAGACACCAAGACTCCAACACCATATCATGACCAAATCCGATTTTCCAAACATGTCCACAACGAGCACCATAGTCAAGGAATCCACAAGCAACACCACAAGAATGTTGAGCGACAAATCAAATACCAACACTCTCATATAGAGAAATTATCTCACCTCCTCATACCATGCCGAAGCACGCATGCAAAACTGCAACCATCTCATCCAGTAACGCCCCAAAAGCCAGGGTCTAGAAAATAGTTTAACAACAACTCCACATAATCACAAGTTTTGCTTGACGTGTAAAACCTACAAAACCACATAAAACATGCAAGTACAATACATCCTTAAAAAAATGAAACAATAGTTCAAGAACTCCAGGCCCCCTTCAAGCCAATTCCAAAACCATCAATATGCACATGCATCCGAGAAAGAGATAGGCTATTCCAAAAGCTTTCAAAACATCTAATGATTAACTCCATAGCCTTCAGTATTTGAGGTTAATAGAATACAATTCCTTCCAACACTAGGAAATACCACCCAACATAAGCACTCTCTTCCATGACTGAGACATAACCCAAGCTTCTCCATATCACCACAGAGCCTCTCACATAGACACCCAATATGAAAGCTTTGTTGCAACTCAACCAAGAAGCAAAGAAATCCACCTCATACATTAAGGTTATACCACTGCCAAGATAACCAACTCCATCTTCACCATCCTTCAAACTATGTGTTGTCTCTGAATACTACAATACTTCCACTCACCAAAGGATCAATACATCAGCCAATTCACCCAATTTTCCTCAAGCCTGACAGACTAAGAAATCTTCACAGGAGAAATACCCAGAACCAACAACCAAAAGAAGGCTCTGATACCACTTGTTGGGAAAAATTTGTCATCTTAGAGAAACCTCCAAGAATAGTAGTGCTTTCGGTAACTTTAATTTCAAATAGATTGCCTCAAAAAACACGTACAACTATGTCACAAAGCGGAATCAGACACAGTTCAATTCCCACATTAATCCTTCTGAGAGAAGCACATGTAAATTCAATTTCAACAACCATTAAACATGAAAGATAGTAAAGAAGATTAGAACACACAGATTCACGTGGGGAAAACCCTTTCGGGTAAAAAAACCCCACACTCCAAAAGATCCGAGCCATTGTATTATTCAGCAACAAATAGATTTACAATACAATCTCAGGCTCTTAGCCCTTTTCACAGAGATTATACCTTGTTTCATTCTGGAAACAAACTGGCAGTAACCCTGTTTTGTTTCCCTCTCTACTTTTTACATTCCCTGATCAACCTCTCATTCCATACAACCTTCACATTGTTACAATACTCTCACACAGTATACAGTGTATGGTGCAGGAGCACCTGCCAAGGTGCCAAAGTACAAGTAGATTTTGAAGTTTTGTTTTAAAATCAATCTTATTTTGTTGGGAAAGGTCTTTAATACCTTCTTGATTGTGTTTGAGGATCTTTTGGTGCTTAGGTTAAAATTTGAATAAGGTGGGAATCCTTTGTGAGGTTGATTCCTAAGTTTTTGTAAAGATTGCAAAACACACTGTGTTTTCAAACAGTTAGTTTTTGGCCGTTCTTAGGCTCAATGAGAAAACCTAACTGTTTCCTAGGCATGGTAAAAGCTGATTCTCGACCTTTGAAGGAGGTTAGAAGTTTTTTTGTTAGCAGTTTCAAGAAGAAAAAAAAGAGAAACAACAATTTTGGCATGGGAAACTTTGTTTTCCTGTTTTGTTTTCTGTAGTAGCAGCTTGAATGAATTAAATAAATTTTTTGTCGAGTTGTGTAGCATGTAGTGAGGCCTTTTAAAACATTTCTTGTGACATTTCAATTGGTTTCTCCATCGCTTTCTATTATTGTAAATACTGTGTTTTCTTTATTTTGTTGTTTTGAACTGGTAAAGTCTAGAAATATGGAGTTCTAGCTGGTTTCTAGACCATACCAAGTAGTATGGGATCTGTGGAAACAAGACTAGACTCCCTCCCTATATATTATGTACATATAAAAGTCTTTTTGAGTGTTGGAAGCATGCTTGAGGACCTTCCCTAGTCGAGCTTGTTGAAGTCCAGTTAGGGAAGGACAGTGAAAAACTTGCATCTACGTTGCAGGAGTGTTAAATCTTTGTGTAGCAGCGTGTGTAGTGGTTGCAGGGACCTCCATAAAGGTTGTCAAGAAATTAGAGACCTTGATTGTTCAGCTGGAGAATGGAAAGTGCAAATAGTCCAAGAAAGAAGCAAAGAAAACCCTAGTTCTTGCAAGAATAGGGTACACCATATGTACGGACAAAAAATAGTCCAAGATTTCAAAAATTAGTTAGTACTCGGGATTTGAGCCAGAGTGTTAGAAGGTTGTTGGGTTCAACCAGCTGAGAGAAAGGAGTTTTAAGCACTTTTCTAGTTTGAGGAGACCTAATCCTTGTAGCCCTTTCCAAACCCTAAACTAAGGTTTAATGAAAGCGGTAGAAGAAGGAAGCTTTGTGCTTGGGCAGGAGCCATTACTAGACCATTTTGGAGTCAAGAAAACCTATGCACACCCCTGCGACATTGGTGAGGAGGATATAGAGGTTAACTAGTCTTTAGGCTTATTAAAGGCTAGATGGAGTATGTGTGGAAAAGCACCAAGAACTGATTGGTAGCAGCAAATTAGTAGGGTTGGCAATGAACCAGGGGTTCCTAAGCTAGCAGAGAACCTATAGGTTGAATGGTGTATGAGGTGACACCTTAGGAGTTCTAAAGAAAAGGACTCATAGCATTGAGATTGTGACTTTCTCAATCCAACCTTGTTTCTATTAGTGTAGATTAACACGAGAGATCAACCAAGACACTTAATTTGGAGAGATTTCGGCTACATAATCCTGCCTCAATCTTCCTCTCTCCTAGCTCAGCCTCATGGCCTCGGCCTTACCATCCAACCTCATGGCTCAACCATTTTTTACTAGATACAATGTGTGGAAAACATACATATTTGGTTTCCAAGAATCTACTGTCCAAATCGATTTAGTTTACTCAACAGCCAAGAAGCTCAACCGTCGACATTATCCCACATTGGCATGGAATATTAATAGTCTTTAGTTTATAAACAAAATCCCAAATACTTTACATATCCACGAGTTAGACCTTTTGATTACCAACTTACTCGTACACCGCATTTGACCATCGCACTGAACTGTTGGTCATTCCTTGTGGTCTCCACCATGACACACATTCACTGCTTGTGCATTTCCAGAGAATCAAGCTGGGAATCTACAATATTCTCAACAAGTCTCCCGAAATTCCAAGTGGTCCCCACATCCGTCGGCATGGCCCCACCAAAGTGAATACCTGTCGGCGTGTCGCTAAAAAAGATAACTTCGTAGCCACCACAAACAAGTTATGGATTTACCAATCCTCACTACAAGCCGATACCATTGTCGCCCAGTCAGAGAAAATGTAAACTTCATAACTCCCACTTCCTGTTAGAAAGTTCCCAACTATGAGTTTGTGTGACCATTGATCAATCATCATTTGATCTCAACAGTTGCCAGCCGTCGCGTGATCCGAAATCACAAGGTCTTTATTGATCGCGATATCACGGGAAACCGCCACGTGTCTTATTTGGTAAAGCCGAAGGAATAAGGGAAATACCTTGGTAAATTAATCGGCCGACAATGAAGACTTGAACAAAGATAGAACACAAATCCATCGGAAAGAGTCACAGTGATATGCATCAGGAACAACTCCATCGGCCATAGAACCACTATCGGCAGCAAAACTGAAAAATCACAATGATAGCTCAAGTCACACCAATCACATCCATCGGCAAGACAAACTAAATTTCACACCGATATAGTCATAAAGGAACTTTACAAGGAGAATTCAGATCGGGCTGAGTCACACCGATCTCACAGACAGTTCAGGATCACTTAAGCAGATCGGCCAGACATCTCAGTGGTCACACCAAAATAGCTCACTCAGAGGTTTAGGCCAGTGGGATTGAGGCACACAATTCCAACAAACATTACAATGAGTATCAGACTCAAGGTTTTTTTTTAGGAAGAGTTTTTTAGAACTCAAACCCTAAGGCATGATAGGTCAAACCCTAAGCCCAAAGACATGAGATTAGCCAAATTTTGCAAAATTTTGAGATGGAACACAAAGTATTTTTAGGGGTTCCATAAAAAAGAATAAGCATGTACCCAATGATTTTGAACCAAAAATGAACATGCCAAAACCAAATTGTTACAGTACTAACCAACATCCTTCCAATAATGTTAATGGCCATTAAACATACATGAAATAAAAAATGTTATACCTCTATACTAAGTAAGATTATAATTCAAATCATTTATCAGAAAGCAGTAGAGTAAAGTAAATAGATAAGCAATGATAAATAAATCTACAGTAGCACAATTCTATCAAGATAACTAAGATGAATATAGGAGCAATATAACTAAAAAAAGAACATAGCACAAATGAGTAATGAAACAAAACATTGTACTTAAATCTATGGTTTGTAATCAAAACTAGACATAGGTTTTATAATTTATATCAGACAAACAATAGATAAAATAAAGGATTTGAAATCCAATACTATAGGAATAAGGGATTTTAGATCAATAGGGACATGGCCATCAACATTGAATGTGACTTATCAATTGTACCATCCTCTTTGGGTAGTAGTGTTTAGAAATAGGTAAGCTTCAAAATCCCTTTCGCACCTAAAAATGTGTGGATGCAATTTTGGCCTTTCTTTGAGATGAATGGGTCCATGACTAGGGATCCCTCTAAATAGTAGTCAAGGCTGTTTAAGATCTAAATTAATAAATATCAAGAATAGTGGAAGACACACCATGCAAACATGCAAGTTCCTAGTACTATCTTTTCAAGAATGCAAGTATTGTTGCTATAATGCTCATATATGTTCTATACTACTAGTTATGTGAGATTGCAATAATAGGATCATATGTATAAAATTAATCTAAGGGATTCCTTTAAATACAATTCCCTTGTGCATCTAATCACATAATTCACACATGTTGGCATAAGAGGGAATGAAAGAGGTAGTCAACTTAGGAATATTTTTTTCCAAAAATGGATTATGGCATCATTTCCTACCTAAGACACAAATTCTTGGTGGTAAGTTATCTTATGATAATAGTAGTGTCCAAGAAAATGAAAGATCAAATATGAAGGTTGGAATATAGTCACTAACAATGAAAGGCTCAAAATATGTTAAATTAGAGGCTCATGTACTAATATAATGTACACACTAATATGGAAATGAAAACTAGGTTATCATATCAAAATCCACCACCTATAATAAGCACAAGGAAATATAAAAATGTGGAAGTGATGTACTTTTACCATTACATTTTATCACCTCTTTGACATGCATATGAATCAACATGAGTGCAAGCTAAATTAGTAATTACATAAAAGTAAATAAACAACCTTGGAATATGGAAGAAGAATGAGGGGATCCTTTGTCAACTCTCCATGCAACTTGTAACCATGTTGAATTTGGGAAACATAAACTCCATAGCCCCCAAGAGATCACCTACAATTAAACACCTATCATAGAAAGAGAGAATAGAAAAGCTATGGATGCCAAGAGTTATTGATCCCAAAAAGCATGAATCATTATGAATGTGCATCAAGTAATGATTATACAATAGAGAATCCTTATAAAAGGATAATTAACCTAGAAACCCTATGTGAGGATAAAAAAAATCATGACATGTGTCCTCACCCTATGACATGAGACATAAAAATAACATGACTTAAGTAAGCTTAAGTAATTAGAGAAAAAAGAACCTAATAATTAAATAAATAATTGATTAGGAAATACCTAAATTACTCTAACAACCCCCCTTAAGTGAAACTTAGGGAGAAACTCAAAATTATAAAGATGAATGAATGATGGGTCTCAAAAAATAAGGCTTGGTGAGGTACCCATGTACAAAAAAAGATCTCTCAAAGCCAGAGAAAAGGAGAAAAACCTAGTGGGAGAAAAATCCTATCCAAAAGAGATAAATACAAGTGAAGGATTGAAGAAGCCTCCAAAATAGTGTGAAGGATTGAGAAGCCTTGAAAACAATGTGAAGGAATAAAAATCCTCCAAACACAAATTGTCTCAAAAGAGTAGGAACAAAGGATGAACATGAAGACACCACTGAAGCATGAAGAAGCTGCAAACAATGTCAAAGAATGACTGCTATACTGCTGAAAGAAGAACCTCCTCTAAAAAAATTGACGTTCATGATCAAGAAAACAAGAATATGCATGAGTGCCCCCAATGACACTACTCAAATTATATGGAAAACAAAGGAAAAACATCTAAAACTCGAACATACAAATTCCACAAGTACCAATAGTCTGCGGAATTGATAAAATGAAAATGGAAGGTCGCCTCAAAAAATAGGAATGTAAGAGTATCCATATGATAAATGCTCAATCTCACCACAATGCATGGGTAACAAGTTGTTGCATCCACTTAGTACATAGGAAAAAATACTAGATACATAGCTCACTCCAACACAAAACCAAGGAAGCATTAGCACCAATAGTAGAAACCCCCCCATAATGCTGACAAGGGAGAGCCATGACAGATCCACTAAAACTAAATTCCAGAAAGAAGTGCATGAAGGAGAAGCAAGAACATCTGAATGTGTAACTAAAAGTATCAACAACTGAAAAAAGGGTGTGCAAAATAAAGGAAAATATTCATGAGGAAATAATCATTGCGATTCACTGATTTCGTGGATGGGACACTCACTTGAAAAAGGTGTGATGGAAAAGAAAAAGGCCTACACAACCCCCCAATGGCACTTTATATCATGGTGCAAGTACAAAAGGCACAGTATAATGTACAAGATCCCAATAATGCATGTACAATATTGAGGAACTTTATTTTAGTGTGTTTACATAAGAGAAATGCTTACAATGTCCAAAACAAACCACATGCTAAAACTACACTTTTTGACATTAAATGAGAAAACTGATAACACCATGACAAAGTACACAAAAAATAACGCGCCTTCAAAAAACAAGACACAGAGAGGATTCTATATGCAGAATATATGGCTCATCAAAGTCTCCAAAATGAGAACTGCACAACAACAATACTGAAATTATGATTTCTAAAAAAAACAGAAGCCAAAAATGGAAACCACCTGCACCACTGCAAAGAGCACAAAATTCTACCCATTTTTAAAAAAATTGCACTGAAAAAGACCACCATATATAGTTGAGATATCATCTCTAGAAGATGGAGTGCAAAACTAAAAAAACTCAACGGATAGGGGCTAGGCTAGGAAAAAAGTCTCCTCCACCAAATTTGGAAAAAAACACCTCCAAATGTGGAGGTCTGCCAAAATTAGAGTCTGCTAAAAAAATCCTCTAGGTACAAGTACATATGGATTTATTTGAAAAAAAAATATTGCTTCAAAAAAAATTACTATTTTTATTTTAGTTAAAAACCAGTTAAAAAAACCTATTATATTTTTAAATATATATATTATAATTTATATTTTAAAAAATTCTATTAAAAATATTTAAAGGGGCGACAGGGGGTGCGGAGCCCACCCCACGCCATCCCTTGGGCAGGTCCCAAGGGACCACCACCTGCCACAATGTGGTAGGGGCGGTACCCTATGGTACCCTCCCCCCCCCCTCGCTTGGGGTTGGGCCCAAGGGTCGTTGCCCTGCCATAGTGTGGCAAGGGGTGGTACCCCCACATTAAAAAATAATAATATAGTTTTTAAAATAAATAAAAAAACATGTGTTTACTCGTTTTAAATATTTTTTTTGAATTTGATTTCTTTACTTTTACAAGAATTTTTTTTAAAATACCTTGAACTACATGTTGGGGAGATCGTATGGCTTCTTTGGCAATTATTTTTGCCTCATATGCTCCCGAAATGGATTTCGATGATTTGATAGGCAATCTTAAAGTTTTTGGGCCTTTTGAGCACGATGGCAATGCCCGTTTTGGCTCAAAATGCACCGAAATTGCAACAAACCTTTGGATCTAGAAAAAATCAACTACTTCAAACCCTTGTAGATCTAACCTCTAGAGTCCAAATTAGGCCAAAATGCATATCTCACTTTCTCGACAACTCTGAATCTAATAGAAAAATTTGTTTTGGTCTAGGATGCACCAAATGACAGCTCAAGGCATGAAGTCTCTCAAAAGAAGGCCTGGAGCTTTGATACCATGTTGAAGTTCAGAAAAATCAACTCCACATCTCCCAAGGGATCACCTGCAATCAAACACCTGTCACAAAAAGAGAGAAAAGCAAAGTTGTGGAGGCCAAGAGTTATTGATCCAAAAATGTATGAATCATTATGAATGTGCATTTTAATGATTATACAATAGAGAATTCTTATTAAATGATAATTAACCTAGAAACCTAGGTGAGGATAAAACATGTGTCCTCATCCTATGGCATGAGACAATTCAACTATTATGGATATGTTGAGAGGAATAACAGTGCACTTGGAGGTCATAGAAGCCTCACAACAAAGAGGAATTCATATAGAGGATGTTAGTGAAGAAGAGGGAGAAGTTGCAGAAGTTGTAGAAATGGAAAGAGGAGATGCGTGTGAAGATAGATTCTTACAAGTTCTATCCAAGTTGGGTAGTAAGACAAGGATGGATCCACCGGGTTATAGTGGGAGTTTGAATCTAAAAGAGCTCATTGAATGGGTTACAAAAATAGATGTATTTTGACTTAGAATCCATTAAGGACAAAAAGAACGAGAAGGATGCTTGCATGAGGTTGAAATGCCATGCACCCCTATGGTCCATAATCAATACAAATTGAAAGACAAAGGAAAGTAAAAGAAAAGATTAAATCATGGGAGAAGATGGTTAGAAAGTTGAAGGATAAATTCTTGTCTATGGACTATCACATTAGTTTGTTTAAGAAACTTCAAAATCTTAAATAGAGAGATTTTAATTTCATGGAGTACATGGAATAATTCTACATATTGGGAATTCATGTTGGACATGTTGAAGATGGTGAAGAACATGTTGCAAGGTATGCGAATGGGTTGTAGATTGCTCCCCAAGATGGACTTAGTATGTTGATGATAAGAATATTGGAGGAAGCTTACCGATATGCTCTCAAGGCAAAGGAAATTTTGGCAAGAAGGAAACAAAGTAATTCCAAAGGTAGAGGAGAAACTTTAAGAGGTAGAGAACATAAAAATAGTGAAAGAGGACAATCAATAAAGGAAGGAAAGGCAAGATGGTCTCAAAAAAATTATGGCTCAAATGTGAGGGGAAGAGGAGATTCCTTCATAGAAAGAGGGGAAACTTTAAGAGGAAGGGGAGATTATGGAAGAGGAAGAGGATTTTTAGGAGTTTGTTTCAATTGTGGAGAGGTTGGCCATAGGTAATTTGAATTCCCTCAAGTGCAACAAGAGGATGGGAAAAGTAGGACTGGGAAGACATTTACCATAGAGGCTGAAGAAGAAAATAAATTAGCAAACCCAGAGGATGGAGAAGCTATTATGCTGAGGAAAGTTCTCTTAAAGTCAAAAAAGGAGTGGCAAGAGCCCATGCAGAGGAGTTTATTTAAACCATTTGCAAAATAAGGGGAAAGTGTTGCACTGTGATTGTGGAAAGTGGTAGCACAAATAATTTGGCATCTCAAGAAATGGTGGAGAAACTAAGTTTGGAGAAAACAAAACATCCAAATCCCTACAAGTTCATGTGGTTGCAAAAGGGCCGTCAACTTCTGGTGAATGAACAATGTATGATTAGTTTTTCAGATTGGTAGTTATAGAGATGAGATTATGTGTGAGGTGATGTCTATGGATGCTTGTCATATTCTTTTGGGTAGACCATGGAAGTATGACTGGAAGGCCATATATGATGGTGAAGCAAACACTTACTAGAGTATGTGTAATTTTGAGAAAAGAATTTCTAAAAGAATAAAAATGGAAGAGATGTGTTATGCCTTGGTGGGACAGTGGAAGAAGATTAGGAAATACCCATGGAGATCAAAGGTATGGTGAAGGATGAAGCACAAAAACCACTCCTTATTAAGTTTGCAATTGTTTTGGATGAAATTTTGGATCATTTGAAACAAGTTAGAGATATTTTACAAAGGTTAGAGGAAGAGAAGTTGTTGGATAACCTTAGGAAATTTAGTTTTGTGAAAGGGAAGTTAAAAAAAAACACCAAGAGGCAAAAGAGCATGTTGATCTAAGAAGGAGAAGACAAGAAATTAAGGAGGAATGCCTGATTTTATCTCATCAACAAAAGGAGACGTTTCTAAAAGGAAAAAGTGGAAAAAGTAGGAGTGTAGTAACTACCAAAAAAGAAGAATGAGGAAAATGATAAAGTGATGGATTCAAGAACAAATAGGAAGACACCAAGAAAAGAAAATAAGGAGTATTTGATTAGATGGAAAGGAAGAAAGATTGAAGGGATAACATGGGTTCAGAAACCCAAATCCAGTTGAATGTTTATGAGCTCCCGCTCATGAAACATTCTTTCTTACTCGAGTTGTTTGATGCAGGAGCATCCAGGTGCATGGACAATCCTACACACCTAAAAACATATTTATTTATTTATTTTGTGTTTTATTTGGTTTTTTATTGAAGGCACATTTTATTTAATTCCTCAACTCCCCTGACACTATATGGTTTGATTTTGGGTGTGTGAAAAATCAAAATATTAATTTATTTACTTGGTAATTTTTTTAATTATGTCTGTTTATTTTTTATTTTCCAAAAATGTAAAATCACATGCCCAAGCCCATGAGTGGGCATTTAATGTAAATTGTAACTCCATTCTTGATTTTTGAAAATGCATTTGTTGAGAAAATGGAAGGCAAGGAATGGAGGGAATGGAGAGAGTGGATGGAGAAGTAGGAAGGCAATTTTTCAGTTGCAAATTAAAGGCTCTTACCAAGTGTGATAGGGCGAATTTAGGTGTCAATAAAAACAACAAACAAAGGAAAGAAAATAACACTAAAAAAACTCTACACCTCAAGATTAACCTAGTTGGATTCAATACAAACTAAAGATGATAAATGAAACCTTTTACCTTGTCTCGAATCGATCCTTTGGTTGGCCCTTCGATCTTTGGTGTTGTATGCTCCTTGGATGGCAAAAGATGCAAGCTATAGGATGGATGAAAAATGGATGGAGGTGGATGCAAACATGAAAAATGGCTAAATATGGATTGAGAAATTTTTTTGCAAGAGTTTGGCTACTATGAATGATCTCTCCTAAAATGAAAAAAAAGAGGGGGGATTTATAGAGATTTTGGAATTCTCTAGGGAAATGGATGGTCAAGATTGAGCCACCAAGATCAAGATGTAGGGCTAAGGTGAGTTGAGAACTCACAAGCCCTCACATCTTGACATGTGGCATGTAAAGTGGCTTGAAAATGATGAAGTGGACATGAGGTGGAAGGATAGTACATGACATAGAGATACTATAGAGTACTTTGAGATTGGACAAGATCTCCTCATAAAGGAGGTACTTGTCTCCATGTGGGTGAAAGGACATGTGAGGAATTAAAAATTCTTCAAATATTCTCATGGGGATGAGAGAAGGAATTTAAAATTCCTTTAAATGCATTGGGGGATTACATGTGAATTAAAAATTCACATAGGAAATGGAGTGTTTTCTCCAAAAGGAGAAAGCATTTAATAGGGTTGACTCAATTAAGTGATTAATGTTGTGCAAGTACTTGATTAGACTAATTAATGACAGATTAGAAGAGGGTTAGATTTCACATGTGATTTGATGTGACAAGTCAAAGATCACATGAGGAAGAGAAAAATGAATTTAATATTCCTTGGAAGGATAAAAGGAATTAAAAATTCTTTGAGAGGTTGATTAGGCTAGTTAATGAAGGATTAGAGGAGGGTTAGGTGGCTAAGAGAGATTAGAGGACAACTTGCAAAATTTGGAGGATGTGACACATCATAATTAAGGATTAGGCATGTGCACACCTCTAATGATGAGATTAGAAGATGGATTAGGATTAAATAAAAAATGATGGAAGATGTGACATATGAGGAATTAAATAAATGTTATATTTATTTAATTCATTTGATGAAAAGGAGGATTAAAGAGATAAGGTATTTATTTATTAATTAAATACCTTAGGGATTTGACAGAATTAAGGATATTAATTAAATAATAGTGATATTACTTAATTAATGCAAATAAAGGGATGTTTAGATGAGAATGGATAAATTTGGATAAATTAAGTGTCCAAATTTAGGTTTCTACATTTTTACCCTCTTTGAGATGGTGTTACGAAGTAGCATCATTTCAAAGAATATTAAAACATAGAACCTAGAAGAAGATGGTTAGATTGAGAAAGATGCCCCAGTCATTCAAAGAAGTGACTAGGAAGGGAAGATGATGGGGGTGAAGATGAAAGTTAGGGATGAAGGATGCCCCCTCGAGAGGACATACAGGGGCAAGAGAACACAGCCCGGTGCTCTCGAAATGGATGAGATGATGCAAGGGGAGATGAAGAAGATGATGCAAAGTGATGGGCAAGATAGGAGGATAAGCGATAGGAGATGGATGAAGCACAAATAGATTTGAGGACAAATATGATGTTGCCCCAGTCAAGGTACAAGCCAAAAGGGGTTGATGATGGATGGAGTGTTGTCAATGAGGGAATGAGAGATCCTGAAACAACATGTGGATAGGGAAGGATACATCCCAATGAGTGGTATTGATGAGAGAAGGATACATCCCAGAACACCGCTAAAGGATAAGAAAGAATACCTCCCGATGATGAGGATGAAAGTGTTGTCGACGAGGGAATGATACATCCCAAAACAACACCGAAGGGATATGAAGGAATACATCTGGATGATGATGATGATGATGATGATGAGGATGAGGATGATTGGATCAAAGCTTGTAACAAGACTGGGAACAAGACCAAGGATATGGTTAGATGATTTATGCTAGATTTAAGGGGGGAGGATTGGATTGGGATGCGAGATAGATGAAAGGAATAAAAATGATAATGGAAAAGATGCCTAGAATAACCAATCTATATTATTCTAAGAAGATTGAAGAAATGATGATAAGAGATTGGATGGATATGGGAGGGAGAGTGAGGAAGGATGAATGCATGGGTGGGGAAGATGAAATGCAATCCTAATGCAATTATTCCATCTTTGGAGCACTATTTTTTGCTATAGCAAAAGAAATGATACACCAAGGTATAAATGACCAAGGAAGATTAGTGTCTAATGCATGAAACAAACACATCAAACAAGAAGTCTATCCCAACACCCCAAAGTCATGATGGCCTTGGTCGGGCCAGGTATTGGGATAACCACAAGCACACAAGGATGCCCCAGCATAACACAAGACCTCAGGGATCTTGGTGGGTACTACGTGGGACAACCGAGAAGAAAACAACAAAGAAAAGATCAAGATACACCCCTATGTTGACTAGTCAAAGCACACCATGATATGATGGATCAAGGTGACCATGACAAGTGATGATATGGAGCCCAAATGATAAAAAAAATCCAAAAGCATCCAAAGATCGAAATCAATTTCAAACATCCTTTGCCATAGGATCAAGGGGATGGATGGGATTGATGAGGTCTGTTAGGAAGGATACATCCTGTTGAGATCGATGATGGATACTAAACTAAAAGATTGATATGACGCAGGATATTCAAAACCAATTGGATTTGTTGATACAAGTGGATCTCGTTTGTTAAGGACCAACTAGATAAGGGCATAGCTTGACAACACGACACAAGAGACATGACACAAGATAGGAGACTAACACATCCTAGCGACCTAGGGGCTCGAGGGCTGATCAAAGATTAGTCTTGCCTATGTGAAAGCGCATAGCTCTCGTAGTTCGATAAAGGGCGCTGACGACAGACCATGATGGAGACCTTCATGGATGGTAAAGATAGGATGGAAAAAAGGATCAAAGTGCACAATATAGATCGATGATGGATGGAACCCCGAGGGTAGATCAAATGATCGACCTTGCCTACATGAAAGTGCAGGGGCAACGTAGTTCGACAAAAGATCAACGACGGACCATGGTGGAGACCTCGATGGATGGTAAAGATGGGATGGAGAAAAGGAGAAAAGACCAATGATAGATGATAAAGGAGTGGATGGACAGAACCCCAGGGGCGGATCAAATGATCAACCTTGCCTACGTGAAAGCGCAAGGGCAACGTAGTTTGACAAAAGACCAAAGACAAGTGATGGATAAAAGATGATGAGATAACCCTAGATAAGGGGATAAAATGGTTGGACCGACATGATGGGACATGTTAGAGTTGTTTGATTGGACTGGAGGATGGTTACTACACAAAGCTCAGGGATGGGATAGTTATCCAAATCATCAAAGATGAAGTGGGAGGATGACATGACGGATAGATGAATGATGAAGTGATAAGATAGATGACATTGGATTGTATGGGGAGTAGCCTATAGCTAGATACCAATGACAAGGGATTATAAGATGGGATGAGGAGAAGGAGATGAGGATTGGGAGATGAAAAGGATTGGTTGGATTGATGGATAGGAAGATAAGGATTTGGATGAGGAAAAGGTGACCAGATGGATAGATGAAAAGGGATGCTATGATGGAAGGATAAGGATGGGGAGATGAATATAAGGATTGGAGATGAGGAGAGGGAAATGGAAGGGATTGTTCTAATGGAATGAATGACGTCTCCAAGTACTATATCACAAAGGAAGATAAATTCCCCCACTCTAGATATGTCACATATAATGAGGCATGAGAGATGGAAGATGGGAAAATGAAGGAGATAACTGGAGGAGGTAGGATGGGTGATTAAGGGATATGATAGAGCATGTGTGAAGGGAATGTATACCAAGAGGTGTCCAAAGCATGCATAGATAGATGCCCCTATTTTTTTATCAATATCACAAGAAGGATGGAGGGATGTGATAAATGAGATATGCCAAGCAGGATGTGTAAGATAGGCAGGATGGAGGGAATGCATATCAGGAAGCTACCCCAAGTGCAGATGGGGATTTATGCATGACGCGTGTTTTCCAGGTTTTCATCATGGTACTTATCTAAGGCGCTTGTTTTCCAAGTTTTCACGATTGGACAGATTATTTCTCTTTACTATTTGTTTTTTTTTCTAATTTTTTTTGGATTTTTTGACTTTTTGGATGGCATGCGAAAGGAGATGGATAAGGATAGGGAGGCGAATAGGTGGATTTAAAAGACATGTGATAAGGATATGGATGAAGGACTCAAGCTTCAAGTTCTATATGAGGTATTAAGAGCCCATGTTTGAAGCGACTGTTGGGTGTTGGTACAACCTTATTAGGATAAATGGACTATGCAAAAGGATGAATTAGAGGGATTTGAGAGGGGAGATACATGGGATAATGGATGGGATGCTGCAAGGGGTATGGATGGAATGATGGGGTGGATATGTGATGGGGAGATGTGTTCAGAACCAATATTGACACATGTGGTGGTGGATGTGAAAAGATAAGAGGATTAATGGATGGAGAATGTGGGGATAATGGAGGAGATGGGATGGTGAATTTTGGAACATAAGGACCCAAAACAGATGTAGGAGATGAAAGGGGTGTATGATTAGCTTTTGGATTAGCAACTTTGGATGTTCTTACATATTTTTCGTTTGATGGCATTGCATCTTTTTTCTTTGGGATCCACATGGTTTTGATTTTTGCTTTAGTGGGCCTCTATGGCCTACGGATTTGATTTGGATTTAGATTTTTCTTCTCTTCACCATGTCTTTTAGAGGGGACATGGGGAGCTTTAGATTCATGTGGATGTTTGGATTTATGCATTTTTTCTTTAACATCCAAAGTGCTTTTAGTAGCAATGAGATGGGTGTGAGGAGATGGATGATGTGGAGCAATGGAGGGAGAATTATGAGGATTACATGTGGATGGAGAATGTATAGGTATGTTCCTTTGTTGATCCTGATTAGGGGACATGCGAGAGGGATGTTTATGATGGATGACATGGGTAGGTGTTGGATGGATGAAAGGATGAGATGGAGGAGGTGATTTTGGGATATACGGACCCAAAGCAGACATAGTGGGTGGAGGGACATAAGAACCCAAGATGGATGTAGTGGATGAAGGATGGGAGCTGGTGGATGGAGGGATGTAAGGACCCAAAATGGATAGAGCAGATGAAGGAGGAATATGGATGGTTGTTTTAAGGTGATACGATAGAGGAGGAGGGATGGCAACATATGATCTGGTAGAGCAATGGGAAGAGCCAACATTTATTTTGGAAAATGCTTGTTGAGGATGTCTAGAGGTTGTACCAACATCTTTAGATTGCGAGTCTTGGGAAATAGGTCCAAGACCTTGCATACAGATTTGTTCTTTGACCTGGATGGGCTCTAAAATACCTTGCTCATGAAGGCCTAAACCTTTTCCTTGATAGTTCATTTTCTTGAGCATGCGATCTATGATAGGATTTGTGTTATTCTGAAAACATGATGCGAGTCCATTATTAGGTGGAGGATGATGGGTGGTAAATACACTGTGCTTTTCTTCTGCAAGGATGCCACCATGGAAGAATGCGAGAGTACCAAGGGGATATGCAAGCGGTGTAGGGATAGCAGTTTTAGGCGATGATGGGGGATCATGATAGGGAGATGATGGGATAGAAAAATTTGGATGGGTGGTATCAGGAGAGGGATTAGGGGATATGATAGGATCTAGATTTGTGGTAGTGGATTCATGTGATGGAGATGGAGATGGAGCGGTGGAATCTTGAATGGCAAGGGGATAATGGGATGGAATGGATGGGGGATTGTGATCTTGAGGTGGACTAGATGGGATGGTAGGATCTTGATCTGGAGAAGGGGATATGTTGGCATGCTTTGGATTAGGCTCTTGGCATGACTCATCGTGTGTGGGAGGCATGATAATGGAGTCTTGGAGGGACTCTTCAAGTGGGGAAGATGGAGGGATGGAGGATTCAAAACATGCATGGGAACGGATTTTAGTGACACTAGGAGTGGGAGAAGTGGATTGGATTTGGGTGTCGTCGATGGGTTTGACGACTCTTGGAGTAGGAAGTGAGTGTTCAATGGATTAAGTAGATGTGATGGTAGGAGATGGGGGCTCAGTGGATTTAGAGGATGTGATGGTTTTGACGGTTTGAGTGGTGCTATGGGTTGTATCATCAATGATAGGTGTTGGGTGGAGAAGGGTATCATCACTAATGACCGTGGATGATGGGTTGGGATGGCATGATTCCACAACTTCAAGGTGTGGAGAGGGAGATGTCTTCTTTGTTATAAGTCCTTGGAGAAACTTGAATACTCGAGGTTGAGATGGCATGGTAGGAGTGGATGAAGGATTAGGGATTGGTGGAGGATTAGGACTAGGGATTGGGGAACTAGGATTAGATGGGGGAATGGGATTGGATGTAGGATTGGGAATATATGGGGGATTATGATTGGATGAAGGGTTAAGATAGGGGTATTGGAATGGTGAATTAGGACACGAGGATGTGGGTGGTGGATCGTAGTAAGGGTATTGGGATGGTGGATTAGGATGCTAAGATTGAGGTGGCGGATTGAGATAGGTTGGTGCATATGTTGGATTAGGATAGGAAAGTGTGAATGTAGGATTAGGGTGAGCAAATTGGTATGGAAGATTAGGGTAGTGGGTATATGCAGATGAAGGATTGAGATAGGAGGATGTGGACAGGGGATTAGGAGAGGGGTATTGTGATGGTAGACTAGGATAAGAGGATGCGGGTGTTGGATAAGAGGATGATGTAGATGAAGAATATGATGGATATGATGGGTATCCCTTGTCAAAGGTAGCATAAGGAGCATGATTAGGCATGGATGAAGACATAACATGATAACTCAAAGGGGTGATTGGATTTTGGAAAGCGGGTGGAGAAAAATTACTAGCAATGATGGTGTCAAGGGGTCTATGTCACATTCTTCTTGATCGACAAGACTTTCGTTATCATTGTCGACGTAATTAGGGTTTCCCTTGACCACTATTGATGGAGGATAAGGATTCATGATGGTGAAAGGATAAAGAGGATGGATAAATATTTTGGATGGGAACGAACTAAAGCTCAAATCAGGATTTAGGTCAAGCTCATATCAGGATTGGACTAAAGCTCAGATTAGGATGATTAGATGATATGATGGGATTGATTCTGACGATCGACACCGAATCTGCTTTGAGATGGAAGTAGATTGATTGGGTCAAAGGTGATTGGATAAAGATGCGATTGGATTGGATTGGATAAGATTGATCAATGGATTGGATAGGATGATGGAAGGGATTCAAAAACTCATTCAGAGATTACCCTAGGTGACTTAGGATACTGATTGATCGGATTAAAGGATAAATGGATGATTATGGCATTGAATCCACTTTGAGATTGAAAATTGATTGATTGGGTCAATGATGATTAACTTAGGATGGATGACAATCCTAAGCATATTTTGATGATGACGATTAGATCAGACACTTAGGTCAATTTGGATAATAACCCAAGATGAAGTTTAGGGGATTTGGATGGGGAAAACGATGATTCAATTGGAGAAATGGATGGATGAATGAGTACTCAAAACGAGTAAATGATTGACTGGAACAAATGAATGACTACTCGGAACGAGTAAATGAATGCCCACAACAGATGAATGATTCTCGAAATGAGAAGATGAAGGATCAGAATGAATGATAGATTACTCAAAATGAGTAGATGATTGATCGGGACTGTTGAGGAGGGAAGGTATGGCTTCAGAGGGGGGGCAGGTATGGCTTTGAAGGAGGGCATATATGGCTGTCTAGAGGGGATGCCCCGGTCTCGCAAGGGAAGGTTTATGATGGAAGATTGAGGGAGAATAGTAGGGTATGCCCCCCTTAAGAAGGTGGACGGGGAAGGAAAAGGGGCCTTGGGAAACTTCTCGAAAAGTATGAACTGGTATATGTCGTTGGAAAGAGCACAAAAAATTGAGAAGATTGGTGCTTGAATGGAGGAAAACGGGCAAACAATGTGCAAATGGAAGGGCATATATGGCTGTCTGTCAGGGCAAATCCTACTGTTTGTCAGGTTAGGTCCACCCCTAGATGGTTCAGGTCCGCCCAAGGAGCAAAAATTGGTCAAATTTTGTTAAAACAGGCTTGAAAGGGGTGGGTCAAAGGTCAGGTCCACCCGTGGATGGGTCAAGTCCGCCCAAGGAGCAAAAGTTGGTCAAATTTGGTCAAAACAGGCCTAAAAGGGGTGGGTCAAAGGTCAGGTCCGCCCATGGATGGGTCAGGTCCGCCCAAGGAGAAAAAGTTGGTCAAATTTGGTCAAAACAGGCCTAAAAGGGGTGGATCAAAGGTCAGGTCCGCCCATAGATGGGTCAGGTTTTCCCAAGGAGCAAAAGTTGGTCAAATTTGGTCAAAAGAGGCCTGAAAGGGGTGGGTCAAAGGTCAGGTCCGCCCATGGATGCGTCAAGTCCGCCCAAAGAGAAAAATTTGGTAAAATTTGGTCAAAATAGGCCTGAAAGGGGTGGATCAAAGGTCAGGTCCACCCAAGGAGCAAAAGTTGGTCAAATTTGGTCAAAACAGGCCTGAAAGGGGTGGGTCAAAGGTTTGGTCCACCCATGGATGGGTCAGGTCCGCCCAAGGAGCAAAAGCTGGTTAAATTTAGTCAAAATAGGCTCCAAAGGACTGATTTATAGGTTAGGTCTGCCCAAGGAGCAAAAATTTTTACAGAGGGAAAATCCGGTTGTGTAGAGGTCAGGTCCAGCTGTCTGTTAGGGAAAATCCAGCTATCTGCCAGGTCAAGTCCGCCCCTGTAGGTTTGACTTGAATTTTGACAAAAATACTAAGGCAAAAGACTCACAACACAACAATAATCAATCAAAAGGATATGGCTGAGTGAAATAAATCAGACAATCACTAGTTTCACACAAAGAAGACAATTTAGACAACACAAACCTAAGTCTAGTAGAAAGGGTTTGGTCGACAAAGTCTTCTAATCTAGGATAAACATGGTTACTAGGGAGTCCTTGATATACACCCGGTACGTGAGGCCCAAACCATGAACACCAATCCATTAAAAACGTGAGTCGAGATCCTTAAAGGCTCAGACCAACTCTTCACATCATCCCGATGCTTCGCCAATTACAACGTGGTTGGATTGAGGTACATCTTTCACTCTCCCCCCTTTATATACCCTACTGGTACGCGTGGTTGGAATCATCCCTTGGGGTGATGAAATCCCCAAGCAGGTCCCGCTAAGAAAAATAAAAGGGGTGGACTCAAAGGACATGGTAAGCTACGATTTCTCGTCACCCAGGATCGTCGAATGGCGCAAGGGGATTGGATACGTCAAATAGCTCACCCAAAAACACGGCAAACAAAGTTGATTGACACCTTCTAGTTAAACTATGTTCTTAAATTAGGGGTTAAAAACCCTTAAAACAACCAAAAAGATTGTTAAAAAGTGAAATTTTACCTTTTGGGAAAAATTCTCTAGGGCAAATCTGGTTGTCTATGAGGGAAAATCCGGCTGTCTGTCAGGTTAGGTCCGCCCCTCCGTGAAAAATTTTCCAAAAACAATTTCTGAGGTCGGTGGAGGGCAGGTCCGCCCCTAGGAAAGGTTAGGTCCGCTTGTGGAGGGCGAGTCCGCCTGTCTATCAGGTCAAGTCCACCCCTGTAGGTCAGGTCCGCCCAAGGAAGGTCAAATCCACCCCTCTATAGGTCGGGTCCGCCCCTCTGTAACTTGTACCTGCAAAAAGTAAAAAAAATAGTAAATGTGAAAGCAAGAGACCCATTTGTGGGTCCCACTGGGCGTGCCAGAAATGTGATAGGGAAAATTTAGGTGTTAGAATACGAACAACAAAAAAAGGAAAGAAAATAACACTAAAAACACTCTACACCTCAAGATTAGCCTAGTTGGATTCAATACAAAATAAAGATGACAAATGAAACTTTTTACCTTGTCTCGAATCAATCCTTTGGTTGGCCTTTCGATCTTTGGTGTTGTATGCTCCTTGGATGGAAAAAAATGCAAGCTATAGGATGGATGAAAAATGGATGGAGGTGGATGCAAGCATGAAAAATGGCTAATATGGATTGAGAAATTTTTTTTGCAAGAGTTTGGCTACTATGAATGATCTCTCCTAAAATGAAAGAAAATAGGGGAGATTTATAGAGATTTTGGAATTCTCTAGGGAAATGGACGGTCAAGATTGAGCCACCAAGATCAAGATGTAGGGCTAAGGTGAGTTGAGAACTCACAAGCCCTCACATCTTGACATGTGGCATGTAAAGTGGCTTGAAAATGATGAAGTGGACATGAGGTGGAAGGATAGTACATGACATAGAGATACTATAGAGTACTTTGAGATTGGACAAGATCTCCTCATAAAGGAGGTACTTGTCTCCATGTGGGTGAAAGGACATGTGAGGAATTAAAAATTCTTCAAATATTATCATGGGGATGAGAGAAGGAATTTAAAATTCCTTTAAATGCATTGGGGGATTACATGTGAATTAAAAATTCACATAGGAAATAGAGTGTTTTCTCCAAAAGGAGAAAGCATTTAATAGGGTTGACTCAATTAAGTGATTAATGTTGTGCAAGTACTTGATTAGACTAATTAATGACAGATTAGAAGAGGGTTAGATTTCACATGTGATTTGATGTGACAAGTCAAAGATCACATGAGGAAGAGAAAAATGAATTTAATATTCCTTGGAAGGATAAAAGGAATTAAAAATTCTTTGAGAGGTTGATTAGGCTAGTTAATGAAGGATTAGAGGAGGGTTAGGTGGCTAAGAGAGATTAGAGGACAACTTGCAAAATTTGGAGGATGTGACACATCATAATTAAGGATTAGGCATGTGCACACCTCTAATGATGAGATTAGAAGATGGATTAGGATTAAATAAAAAATGATGGAAGATGTGACATATGAGGACTTAAATAAATTTCATATTTATTTAATTCATTTGATGAAAAGGAGGATTAAAGAGATAAGGTATTTATTTATTAATTAAATACCTTAGGGATTTGACAGAATTAAGGATATTAATTAAATAATAGCGATACTACTTAATTAATGCAAATAAGGGGATGTTTAGATGAAAAGGGATAAATTTGGATAAATTAAGTGTCCAAATTTAGGTGTCTACACTAGGAAAAGAAAACCTAGGCCTAGGAAGGGAAAAAAAGAGAGAAAGCCATGCCCAAGTTGCTAGGAGAGTTTTGTCAGGAGAAAGAATGAAGAGAATGCAATAAAAATGAGATTGTAAGGAAAGGAGGATGAATTTGATGGGATTGTTTCTATGTTGCAAGTGCTTTTTTTCATAAGAGTCGTGATCAAATTTTTGGCTTGCATATTTTAAAATGTTTGAAGTTTGCATATGATTTCCTGTAGATGGTTGTTGCAAGGGTAGCATAGTATTGAAATTGTTGAATTCATTGTACCTCTAAATTCTTGAAGACTCTAAATTGAAATAAAAATTTTAGATTATATCTCATATGTAGTTCTCATTTGTGTATTTAAAAGGCTCAAAATTTACACCATTGCAACAATTGAGAATCTTATGGATTCTCAATTGTTGTGTTGTACCACTATTGTAAAGATTAGGGAGTGCCTATTATATTTTGAGTGATAAAAATAATGTGTTGTTATATTGGGTAAAAATATAAGGGTGTAATTATCATTTTTTAAATCTTAGGATTGAAAGTAATATGCATTTTATATTTTATGGGCCAAAAACACAAAATAACATATATTACATGTAAATAGTTTGGTTAAAATATGTAATTATTAAATGGTTTCGTAAGTTGGTTGAATAATTACCCAAAAACTATTATAAATATGTAAATTTTGGGTGGGTGAGGTATGGTGAATCTTTTCTTGTTTAATCAATCACAAAAAAGTGACAAGTATTAGAAAACACACAAAATACTCCTAGAGAGTGCCACAACTTGATAAGTCTTATGTCAAACTAACTAGAAAATAGAGAATCCAACCCATTAAAAAGATAAATATATATTTCAATTCTTGATGAATAAAATTTATTTAATATTATTCAAAAATTATTTACATTATTTTAAAAAAATTATGTATAATTTTTGTTGTACATTAACCTTAAATTTTCAATTAAAATTACATATAAATTTGTGTAATTTTATACATATATTACAAAAATATTTTTCTCATTATAATATGTTAGGTATTTCTAATAATATATCTTCATGCAAAACATTATATTACATCAAAATGCTTAACCCATCAAATAAAATATTAACAATATATATCCTAAAGTAGCATGGCTTGTGAAAGAGCATGTTGAGAATTTATTAAAGATTAATTTTATTCCTCCACCAATTTCTCATTGTGGATCTTTGACATTGTACTATTAGCTATGCTCAATGTGCATATTAGGATATGAATAGATTTTTGGGACTTTGATAAGGCATTTATTTTAACTTTCCCAATATAGATGTGGATTTAGATGTGGATTTCATGGCAGATCCTAAAATGTTATCAATTATGGATTATTATTTTTTAGATAGAATCAAATCCTTGCTAACCCACAAGATCAACATAAGATAACTTTCTCTAATCCTTAGGGTGTATTTCATTATGTCTTCATTCCTTTTGGATTGAATTTTATTTTACTACATACCAATGGACTATGTCCCTTATGTTTCATGATCTAATGCATCATACATTAGAGGACTAGGTGGATGACATCTTATAAAAATCTAAGAAACAAGCTCAAATCATCTTCAAGATTTACAAAAATATTTGATAGATTGATACAATTCCATATATGTCTTAGCACTAATAATTGTGCCTTCAAGATCAATAATTATATTTTAACTCATCGTAATCAAATTCAACCATAAACATTTTATAATTTTATTTGTAAGTTCTTAATTATAAGTGTCAAGGTGATCAAACTTCTAAAGAGAAAATATCTCTAAGATTCATAAAAGTTGAATGTATCTACAATTAAAAAGAGTGGTCCCACAAATCTTAAAATAATCTAAAAATTTAAACAATTTCAAAATCAATAAAGATAGTTATCTAAAGTGAAAGATCTCAAATTTTTGAAAATACTCATCTATCATAATTATTTCCTTCTCTTCCTTAAACTTAACATGCACACTCATTATTTTATTTATTACAATTGAAAAAACTCAATAATTTCAAAATGCTTTTGTTCTCATAAATATATTAATAATCCTAACTCAATAATTTCAAAATACTTTTATTTTCAATTTTTTTTTAGACTACAGGAATTGGTCGGGTATATGTCCCCCTATAAACTACAGTGCGCTTAGTAAACTTTTTTCACGTGATCGGTGGCACTGGCGTGACATGCCCTCTGGTACCATGAGTTTGGGGGGAGACTAGACCTCGCGACCTCTTGCTTGCAACAGGATGCTTTAGCCAATTGAGTTAGGCCCCCCACCCCTCAAATTTAATTTAATAAGACAAAAGTCATTTATTTTCTTACAAATATTATTTAAACATTATAATTTATTTTTTAGCTTTTTATTTTTAAGTTTTTAATGGTAATTTTAAAGTTTTTATTTTTAGGTTTTTAATATCTTGTTACAAGTGGGAGACCTCATGCTCAATATAACCATTCAACAATACCACCCCAACGGGGTTTGAACCTTGGTGACAAGAACAACAATGTCACCCTTAAACCATCACACCATGCCAATATTGATAATTTATTTTAAAATTTAATATAACATTTTAATATTATTATTTTATAATTGTATATATTATTTTATATTTTAAAATTATAGTTATTTTTAAATTTTGTTTCAATTTTCAAATTTTTGTATAGTGTACAACGTAAATTTAATCATAAATTTCAATTTTTAATTTTTTAAATTCTTTTAACATATATTTTTTAAATATTTTTTATTTTAAAACATTTTAATTTTTTTTAAATGTTAAAGTTATTATGTAATTTTATTTATTTATAGTTTATAAATTTCTCTTTTGTTAAAGATGATATACTAGTACTCATCATTATTATTCTTGTACTAATTTCAATTTCTTATTGTGATCTTAAATGTTTATCCTATTCTAAAGATGCAAAATAACTATTATGCAATAAGGAAAAACACAAAAGACAGCTCAAAGATTAGCCTAAGGAATTGTTAACACAAAGAAAATAGATGAAATCATGCAATTTCTTATACCTTCTCCATGTTGATGAATCCCTTGTTTGGCCCTTGATGTTTAAGATCCTTGTGTGCTCCTTGGATGACTATAGATATGATTAAATGCAAAATTGACAATGTGATGGGATGCAAATGCAAATGGCTAAAATGGCTTGCTAAATGAGTGAAAATACTTGTGAATTAAGTGCTCAAAATGACAGCATAAGGATGCTAAAATGACTAAGTGTTCAAAAT
This sequence comes from Sequoia sempervirens, assembly GCA_007258455.2. NCBI lineage: Eukaryota > Viridiplantae > Streptophyta > Pinopsida > Cupressales > Cupressaceae > Sequoia > Sequoia sempervirens. The sequence continues at coordinate 185,590,701 of VDFB02000007.1, forward strand.
GTAGTAGAAAAGGGGGTATTTATAAAGAAATTTGAATTCTCTAGAGAATTCAATGGTTGAGATTAAGCCACCAAGGTCAAGATGTAGGGTTATGGTGAGTTGAAGACTCACAAGCCCTCACATCTTGACATGTGGAATGTGAGATGGTTTAGGATAAGATGATGTGGAAGTGAGGTGGAAGGAAGGTACATGATGTGTAAGAAGGACATGTACCTTGGAAGTACCTTGGGGGATGAGAAAAATCTTGGGTGAATAAATGTGAATTAAAAATTCACATGCTTGGAAGAATCCCATGGACAAGACAAGGTTCCAAAAAGGGAAGCACTTGTCCACATGTGACTTGATGTGACAAGTCAAAGATTCTAGAAGATGCATGGGAAAAGTTGATTCTAGGAGGAATAAAAGTGAATTAAAAATTCACATGGGGAAAAGAAGAGCCTTGGATGAATAAAAAGGAATTAAAAATTCCTTGGGGGATGGGGAGAGTTGACCAAGGTACCAATTAGATTTAACAAATCAGTAATTAGAAGATAATTAGAGGATAATGAGGATTAGAAGCCAACTTGCAAAAGCTGAAGGGTGTGACACATCCTAATCAAGGATTAGGCATGTGCACATCCCTAATGAAGAGATTAAGAGATTGATTAAGATTAAGGAAAAGTGATGTGACATATGAGGAATTAAATAAATTTCATATTTATTTAATTTATTTGATGAAAAGGGGATTAAAGAGATAAGGTATTTAATTATTAACTAAATACCTTAGGGATTTGGTAGAATTAAGGGTATTAATTAAATAATAGTAATATTACTTAATTAATGCAAATAACAGGATGATTAGACGAAAGGGGATAAATTTGGATAAATTAAGTGTCCAAATTTAGGTGTTTACACTTATATATATTTTTGTTGTTTCTAAATTTTCGTTTTTAAATATGACAAGCTAGTATACATATGTTGGAATTTGAAGAGATTGTCATTGATGATGCTAGTTGGCAACATGAGCATGGAGATTGTACATAATAGTGTAATATAGTGTTGTCATTGATGTCAATGTTGTTGTGGATCATTTTGATTAATTCTAACTTATTTTGAGGTGTTGTGGAAGTCATTCGTGCAAGAAGATTTGGTCTGAAAAGTTCAGTTATGTGAAAATCTGACTAAGTGTTAGAACTGCATGTTTGAGGTTACAATGTATCAGTCTTTTGGTCTGCACCTCTCCGCAAGGGAAGATTTTTCTTTGTAGTTCTAACCTAATTTTTGTGGTTGTTATAAGACTTTAAATCCAAGATTTCATCTAGTTTGGTGAAGTATTTTGAGAGATAAGAGTGTCATACTTCAGTCTGACATAATATAGTCATTTCATGTACAGTGTATTGGTGTGGGAGATTTCGTACTTCTTCGCAGATGAGTCTTTGATGTTGTAGTGTTGAAGATAAGTTGTATAATTTCATATGAGTATGAATTCTAGATGGTATCGTGTTTTTTTGTTGGGAATTGGATGAACAGTTGAAGGATTTTTGTTTAGGTCCTATGGTGTGCCAACCTAACACGTTTGATGTGTATGTGAAGGATTAATATGTGTTGAGACTCTATGTGGGATCTATTATAGGTCCATGCCGACCTATCCTAAGGTATTTTGAGATTTGAATTGAGGCACGTGTGTTATGGATGATAAGGTTTGGAGCCGACAAGGTGAATTTGTGTGTTACATCCAATTAGGTCGACCTAATTAATGTTACACTTGATGCTGATATATATGTTAGATTGTTTACAGTATTTTGATATGATGGTGTGTTGAATGTGAGATATGTGATGTGAATTTGATCAAAGCAGAGATAAGTTTTGAATATTGAGATTAGGATTGTGTGAATACGGAGCAGAGTAGAGCATTGTTCCTGATCAATGTGAAGTTTTTTATTGTGCTTCATTGGAACTGTATCCCTGCATGTACATTCTTTTGTAACAGTTCAAATAGGTTGTGAGTCACCCCTCTCTCTTTTATCTTTTTCTTTTGTGGAAAATGAGTCCACTTGGACAGTGAGTCCACCTGTAGTGTGCACTTCTGTAATATACTATAATCAGTTATAATATATTGTGAGCTAACCCTCATCGTGGTTTTTCCCATTTTGGGTTTTCCTTGTAAAAAATCATGGTGTTCATGTGTTATGTGATGTTGTGGATATTTTCATTCTTTCTTTCCTTACTACAGTTGAATATGCTATGGTAATTGGATGGATAATGTTTGAATGGTTTAATAGAATACTGATTCACCCCCCTCTCAATATTCTAGGTGTTCAAAAACATCTTCATTACTCTTGTACTATTTTGAATTCTTGTCTCTTAGATGTTGAACAAGACAACTAAGAGCAGGGGTGAATCAGTTGTAGAAAATTTTAACCTTTAAAACATCCATCGGAAATCATATCAATCACAAATCCTTTATTCTGCTAAAATGATTAAACATTAAGTGCAAAGGCAGAAACTGAAAAGCAACACACATACATAATAACACTAGATTTACATCCAGAAAACCCAATAAGGGAAAAACCACGATGAGGATTAGCTCACAATATAAATAATATCAAAATCGATTATTAAGGCTCACTGCCAAAGAAGGCTCACTTCCAAAGCAAGACTAACTGTTTGGATCAAGACTCACTGTCCAACAAGGGTTAACCACTCGGAGGGCTCACTTCCACAAAGATACAAAGAAGATAGAATAGATATGTTACTTAGAGAATAAAATCTCAATGCAACAGATATTTCCACCACAATTCACTCAAACACTTGTAGACATGCATGAATGATAGAGTACACCTTCAGCTCACTACATCCAAAAAATTAACATTTAGAATTCACACTTATCTGCCACACTCATATCACATACACACTATTTCACATCTATCTTTCTCTATTTCTTTGCACTTATCTCTTGTACATCTTTCACCAATATCTCATCATGTATTTATACCATATTCAACTTTGAAACATATCCAAAGTTGGTCATCATTTAAATTCAAATTAGGTTGATGCCAAAACATTCTAGGGTGGAATTAGAATGAGGGCGATCCAAACACATGATTGATGAGGACCCAAATAAGTCTCAACATGCTTCATGAACTTTAAATGTAGTGTTTAACACAAGGTCGACCAAACCAAGGTAAAACACATAGAACAATTAAGCACACACAACCCTTAACAAGATCCAATCTTTCCACACAACAAAATTATCTTCAACACAATCTCAACAACTTAACTCTAGAACCACAAGTCATAAGAATCAACCAAAAAGAAATCTGGAGCAACTACATTTCTCCCAAACCTTAGCCAGATACACAAAAAACCACAGTTCACAACTGGTGAACACAACTCACACTGCACAATGAATTAGAAGCCCAAAATCTAGATATAGTAGCTTCCAACAACCATGATCAACATATTTAAACCACACAAACATAGGAGCAAATCCTAGAGAAAAACCCTAAGCAACCACTAAACACCTGTAACCTTTCTTCATTACAATTTTCTCAATATACTCGACATATACAGCTAATAACCTGCATCTATGACATCAATGACAAGAACAACGAGTTGATAACCAATTGACTAGTTGACATCAATGACAACACCTTCATTCTTGCAACATTAGATACCATGCTAATATTTGAACATGAGGAATATGCCTTCGAAATAATAATAATACAACCTAAATTACATGATATGCAATAAGTAAAATGAGTTCTTTAATAAAAAATGAAGCATCCAAGTACAAGAAAAAGGTGAAAATTTATCCATCCAACAACTAAATAATTTTTTTATTGGGAAAATGCATTCTATTAATAAAAGAAAAAGAATTTACAAGAGTGAAGAAGTGCCTTGAGGAGGCACATCCCAACCAAAATAGGCAATTATACAAAAAAAAATAGAGCACATATCAGCTAAGATAGCTGAAAAAAGTTGCTTAAGGGCAACGTACAATTTATAAGAGAATCACTTTTCTCCAAGAGTGAGCAGTACATGTTCTTCTATAATGATATTAAACATTGAGAGTAGAGATCCATTATGCTTTTAAGCAATCATTGCTAGCTAAGGCTAAATTTTTGATAGTTGGATTTGAAGCTTTGAGATGTTACTATGTTTCTTCTTCACTACTTTAGCAAGAGTTGGCTAGGTACATGCAAGAAGATGAGTCCACGAAACGTGGAAGTTTTTGCCTTAGGCAAAAAAATGAAATCGGCTTGCAAAAAATGGGATCCCGTTTAGTTTTGGGATCCTGAGCCTAAATTTAAAAAACGGGATCCCATTTTTTAAATTTCCATTTTAAAATTTTCAAAATGGGATCCCATTTTGAAAATTTTCCATTTTTGGAAAGTTTTCAAAATAGGATCCCGTTTTGATAAGTAGGAGGTATTTTTCCACAACGTGTCAAATTATGATATTGCTATCAGGATTCAACCGTGTAGTAGTTTTGAAAAATTAGGATCCCGTTTTGAAAACTTTCCATTTTTGGAAATTTTTGTTTTTGGAAAATTTTTAAAACAGGATCCCGTTTCATAGAACCATAAACAATGTTTTTTTATGAAACATGATCCTGTTTTGAAATGGGATCCCGTTTTTTAAATTATGAATTTTTGGGCGGGTTTTTGGCTTGTTTTTTGGTTCAAGAAATGGCTTGGGGACCCGAACCTAAGCTTTGGACCTGGTTTGACCTGCAACTTGAAGGTCCTATTAATGTCACAGGGAAAATAATGACTTTGGACATATGTCTGAAGACCTATTTTGCAAAAAAAAATTACGAAATTAAAACCCATTATAGATGAGACAGTGCAAATTCCAAATATGTAATTTTTTTAATAACTTGATTATTTTTTCTATTTTTCAATTAATTTCTAATGAAACTAGTCCATAAACTTGAATTATCAAGTGTTTTTAGTATTTTAATAACTTTTGATCAATATAACATTTTGACGACGAATTGCACGAGAACAAACTTCAGACAATTCTTTTCAATTTAAAATAAAAAAATAAAAATGATAAGTTTAGGTCATCTTATGTGTGTCGTACATGATGATTTTTCAAAATGACAAATATGTTTAATAAATATTTAACAAAAAAGAAAAATATTCAATAAAAAATTACAAAAAAATATCGAAAACAAGCTTCAATGAGTTACAAATCTTTTCCCAAAAGGATTTAGAAAAATATGATAATTTAGGTCAAAATATGGATGTTGTACATGTGCATGGTATGGTATAAAAAAATGACTTTTAAACAGTGGTTTTTAGAAACGCCTATTGAAACTCAATTTTTACAATCTGGGTATTGAAATAAATTACATATTTGGAAACTAGACTCCAAGTACTACATTTTATGATTAGTGACTTTTTTGAAGATTCCATATCTAAGTGCTTCAAATTTTAAGGTCAAATGTGTCAAATTCTGAAAATCAGGGAAAACACTTCCACTTTTTGGCCAAAAAGTGGACTCAACTTCTTGCACACACCCGACTGCTATAAAATAATATTAGAGAATAAACCATGCATGATCGCTTCTATAGGAGGAAAAGCATTAGAAAAAATAGATTTACATCTAAGCAACCAAATATTTTGAAGGATACATTGACAAATATTTTGAAACTATATTATGAGAACATTGCAGCCCTAAAAGAGTTGATTTTCATTTTAATTTGTTGTTGAACATGTCAAGAATAAGAGTCATAATTGTTTTCCAAATTAATTGTGAGTGTTTGCATGACCAAAGGCATGTTCGATGGTTTCTATCTTGTGAAAATAAAGACATTTAGTGGGTTGATTACGTAGAAAGGTGAGGTGTTCTCCCACAACAATTTTGTAATAAATAATCTTCCATGGTAAAAATTGAGCTCTGGTCTCAACTTTTGATTTCAAATAGCAGTGCTCAAGCTAAACCATTTGGACTTGGACCAATTTAGATTTAATTTCATATTTAATCAAGATGAATTTGAATTGGAGGAAGGATATTAAGGTAAATAAGTTTGAGAGGAAAAATTTCAATATTATAGCCTGGAAACCACCTCCAATCCTTGAAAATATTACAAGAAATAGGAGTACATAGTTTTAGTTGCAACCCTAAGAGAATAACATATTGCACCTTGTGAATGCCATTGATAAGAGCATTGGATAGCTTGAAGTCCTGCTTAAGTTGCATGTCAATTTTCTGAGTTAGAGTTGTGAATTCCCAAATGTCCCTGATTTCCTTGATTCCTTTTTTGAATAAGAGTTTGCTATGCAGTTGAGAGATGGTCCCTAAATTTTTCTCATGAAAACATATCAATCTATTCCACCAAATAGATGAAGTAGAAAAACTCATTCCATGACTAAGATCTTGTCCTTTCCATTCAAGAAGAGGAGAAACATGTTTCCAAGCTTTCCATGTGCTTAAAAATTGTTTGGATGCTTGAGGTTTGAAGTATTTAGCCATTAGGATTTTATCTTTCCACCCAACCTCTTTCCAGGCATTATTGGCTTTGGTTGTAACAATTTTGTGCCTAATAAGAGATTTCCATGGTGTTGCTCCATTAAGAGATGTAGTAATCCATTTAGCAATGAGGTAGATCCCTTGTTTGAGGGGATCAATTACTCCTAAACCCCCTTTTTTTTTGGTTGGATGGAGTATAACCATGAAGCAATTGGAAGACCTTTTTTGTTATTCCCTTTTTTCCCCATAGAAACCCTTTGATTAACTGAGTTAGTTTATTATAACTGCTTTTGGAAGGAAGCCAACATGATGAGATGTAAACATGATTGGCTATGAGGATTTTGTTGGCAATTTGAATGAATCCAACCATACATAAAAAATTGTTTGACCAAAGTTGGAGCTTGCCTTTTACTTTATTGATGAACCATTTCCATATTTCAGATAGTGAAACTCCTATTCCAAAGAGAATTCCCACGTATCTTAGAATTACTCCATGATTGTTGAATTTCCTTTGTGGGGAAATCCAAGGAAGTGGTTGATCAACCAAAGTCATCCAAAATTTAGTTTTATTGAGAGAAAGTTGTGAGCCACTTGCTGAACAAAAAATACTTAACTTTGTGTAAGACTTGTAAATTTTGGTACGATAATACTCTATGAATGAGGAAGGAAGATAGAGCTAAGTGTTGCATGTAGCAAGGGAAAATAAAGAGATATTAAAGGATATGGTTCTTCCTATGATGATGGTAAAGGAGATACTAAAAATAGTGAGGGCGGTGAGGGGTTGTTCCCAGGCATTTCCCCCCTCTCCCCTGTGGTGGCGGTGGATGTTGTTAGCTATGTTCCTTCTGAAGCTAAGGGGTAGGTGGATGTTGGTGTTATTAAAATGGCTTGTGAGGAGATAGATGTTTGGTGGGGGGAGGAAGAATATTCTACTCCCCCATCTACCTTTGAATTCCTAGTGAGGGTGGTGAGGGGTTGTTCCCAGGCATTGCCTCCCTCTCCCCTGTGGTGGTGGTGGATGCTTTTGGATCTATTCCTTATGAAGCTAATGGGTATGTGGATGTTGGTGTTATTAAAATTTATTGTGAGGAGATAGATTTTTGGTGGGGGGAGGAAGAATATCCTACTTCCCCATCCACCTTTGAATTCCTATCTTGTGATGGGGATCCCTCGGATGAAGAGGAGGAGTTCCTCATGAATTTCCTCTTGGATGCTTAGATGAAGGAAAACAAGCTTGTTGAGGTTCCTATGGTTGAGGCCACTAATGGTGCTTGAGAAAAGGCTTCCTTTTCCCTTGTAAGGGTGGTTTCCCTTTCACAACGAAATGCATGAAAACTATTCTGCATTTTTCCATTTCTTCTGCTTTGGACAAGTGAGCCTTTTAGTCATTGTGATGAAGTTGTTGCTTCTTCTCCTATTGTTGTTTATTCTCCTAGTTTCATTTTAGAGATTGTTTTCCTTTGGTTGTTGTTTTAGATCTTACCCCTAAGGGTGCAGAGGAAGGTTATTCTGCTAGGAGTTTTGGCTCTCTAGAGGATAAGGAGGTTGCATAGATCATTATTGATGTTCTTGATTCTCTCCTTATTGAAATGGCTGATTGGAAAAGGTGTTCACTTATTGGGAGATTTTGAGGTAATTGTCCCAATATTGGTAATGTTTTAAGATGGATCTTTCAAATTTGGAAGCTTTGTGGCATGGTTGAGGTATCTACAATGTTGAATGGATTTTTTCTTTTTTCCTTTCCATGCCAAGAGGATAGTACTAAGGTCCTACTCAATGGTCCTTTGTTTCTGGGGTTAAATGGTATGTCTCTATAATTGGTCACCTGGTTTCAACCTTATGTTAGACACTTTCAAGTTTCCTATTTGGGTTCATCTACATGGGCTTCCCTTAGACTTTTGGAATGAAAATATTTTCATGTCTATCAATTGCCAATTCTTTTGGGAAATAATATGATACTATCACTAAATTTATGAAGAATTTTTTATTCACTAGATTTTGTGTGTTTGTGGAGAAAAATCAATAGCTTCCCACTTAGGTTACCTTTCCTTCAAAATTTGGAGTCTGGGTGCAATAGATAGACTATGAAGACTCCTCGATAATCTTCCTTTCTTATGGTAAAGTGGGTCATACCTCCACTACTTGTCTTAAGAATAAGAAACAACACTTTTTTTGGAAGAAGAAAGATCATCAACAAGTTGCTAAGGACGATTCATTTACTTCCTAATTGTTGATGGACACACTATTTATTACCTTATGGATGGTTGATGGCTCTATCAATTGTATGTCTCCTCTCTACCCCAAAAAAGTTAGGTTTGGGGAAAATGAACCTTGTTTTGAGATAAAGAAAAATTCATTGGAATAATTTTGTAAACCACCCTGACTTTGGGTGGGTTAGTCGGTTTGTTAATATTGATGTTCCTTCTATTGTATTTTGTTGTTTTTTGTTGCCGGTTGTGCTTCATGATCTATCATTTTCTTGTACAAGGGTTAAGGCTCTTTCAAAACCCTACTTATCTAATAAAAAATAACTAAATGCTTAGAAATATACAAAAATCCATTTCCTGCACATTCTAGGAATAGTTAATTTATGCAACAAGTGCCAAAAAAATCAACAATGAATCACACAACATCAAATTGTAAATATTACAAAAATGACTTCAAATCCCAATTGTATTAGCAATCAAGAAAGGTTAGTTCAAATGTAAGGTGTGAGGCATGTAATTCTAAGAATTGATGATGACTATCATATAAATTCAACTACCACAACATTGAGGCTCCCTACATAATTGTAAAATAATGCCTTCATCCTAAACCCATCATATAAAATATTATGAGAAATTAAAATTCCTCTTTACAACTCAATTTCAACTTCAATATGGGGTAGTGGGCCTAGCTCAATTGGCTAAAGTATCATGTTGCAGGCAAGATGTCATGAGGTCTAGTCTCCCCACCATCCCTATGGTACCGGAGGGCATGTTGGGCTAGTGTCATCGATCATGTGAAAAAAGTTTACTAGGCGCACTATAATGTATAGTGGGGCAACTACATGATTCTGATTCTTGCAGTCTAAAAAGAAAAGTTCAACTTCAATACATGGTTGATAGAAATTAAAATTCATCGATATAGTTGGTGACTAGGCTCTAATCGACTTATAGCCACCAAGACCATTATGACCCTTTTTTAATCTAAAAATATCAAGACTAAACAACCCTTTTATTCTAAATAATAACTCATAGCCACTACAGCTATTAATCAACCCATAAAAAATAATACCAACAATATCAAAGACAAAAACTACCTCCAAAGAATGAAGCACCCACAAAGCTTCAATTGTTGGATCAATATTGTATAATCTATCCCCACAAATACCAAAAAAGAGCCAACCACCTTCAAACATGCAAAACTTATCACAAACAAATTCAAACAATTAAAATTAGAGAAAATATTTCCAAAGATTTCAATATTAAATCAAAATTTAATAAATACACAAAATACATTATCAAACCACTCAGTTCAACCTCACCACCCATGGCCAAAAATGTTTAGATTTCACCATCTATGGGTTGTGGCATTCAAACATCGCAAACCATCGTTAGAAATACTTAAGATACACAAAATTTAGCCCATATAACCTTATATTAAAATGGATCCCATACCATCATCACTTTTTCAAGGTACACATCATTCATGCCCCCAACACCATGGAAAATCATCTAAAAACCTAAGTATATAAATCTATTTTTATTAGAAGAAATAAAAATTGTAGGTGGAATTACTCAAACACCTATTTCATCTACAAATGTAGAGCCTACAAGTGATATCTTAACATCTAATGTTACAAAATTTCAATTTGAAGATTCATTCCATACCTAATTCAAACTTAGTGACATTTCATGCTACCCAATCTTCCTCAACAATAGATAGCCAACTAGAATTGCCAACCAAGATTTGTGTAACCATTAAAGGCATAATAATTGTAGCAAATAAGTAAAATACTAAGAGATTTTCTCAAAATAAGTATACAATTAAATAAAAACTTAGCATGGGATGCTAATTTTACTTTTATAAAATGATACAAAAATAGGGGTGGGTCCAAATCATAATTAGATTTGATATAATATAGATATAACCAAAAAATTAGATATAATAATCCTAATAAAAGAGGGATAAACCCAGGTCATGAAAGAAGTTCAAGTTCACCAAAAATGTAAGGGAAAATAAACTAATTACACAAAATATCTAGGTCAATTAGATAATCAAATCAATTAACTAAGCATTAACCTAGATAAATGAGTGAGTTATGACTGGGAACAAATAATGTGGAATTGAATGTAGAAATTAAATAAATTTTAATGCAATTCTTAGTTAGATTTTGGAGATGGGAATTAAATACAAAAATTAAAGGAAAATCGTTTGTCTCAATCTTATGTTTTCTAAGTTTGATTTTAAGGTACCAATATTTATAAACACCTTTAAGGAACCAGCTAAATTCAAGGGTCTTGTTTACCTCAATAAAACATCTAGTGGATTGACTTTATAACTCTGAGTGAAAGATCAAAGATAACAAGCAAACAAACAATGGTGTCTAGAATGGTGGCACAATTAAACAATATAAAATATATATTCTTCTTTAAGCTCTTTGAATTTGATATTTTTTTCACATTCCAATATTTCTTGATGAACTCCAAATGAATGAATAATATCTTCAAATATAATGATTTAGCACACAAATTAATACAAACATGCAATAAGTCGACTCATAATAAGTAGAAAAAAACTCTATAGTTGTAGATCTCATCCAAGATGATGAATACGGGATCTAGAGGTTGAGATCAATCTTTGAAGAAGAGTGAAAATAGAACTACAATGTGATGATTCATGAACCAAACTCATCCAAGAATATGCCACTTAGACTAATCACTACATTAAATGTCACTTAGACTAATAATTACATTAAAAACACTAATCAAATAAACCCAAAACATAAAGAAAATAAACATACACATAATGTAAAAAACTTCTAATCGATATTGTTTTTATGCTTTTAGGATATAAATTTATATCTAGATGGCTATACGTAAACGTATGACTCACCCAATACCATTTAATTATTAACACAAAATAACATTTTTATTTTTTTTTGATGGAGGTCATCCACAAATTATTTGTAGCTACTCGATAGGGGAGCACGAGCCTTCTTGGGCTGAACCTCTTCGGCTAAGAGCCAAGGACTGAGGGGTATCCATTCCACCAAATTCACCCGGGACACAATCGCGACCTCATCCCTTTTTCGGAGTCGGAGCCTTTACACTCAGAAGACTTGATCCCTGGTGGACTCATTTACAACCTTTCAACTTCGGAGTAGACCAAGAGCCCATTGACCAAAATAACATTTTTAATATATATTAAAAAAGCAAGATTTGGAACTCAGCAACACATCTGCAACACAAATCCAATGTTCATTTTAAGCGTACAGAGGAGCGCAATTTCAACATAGAACACAGGTAACAGCAAATTTGTGCCAGAGGAAAAATAAAGGTTTCCTCCAAAGCAGAACAACTCGGTGATCAAAGGAAAATATAAATAGGAAAAAAGTCACCAACTCTGTAATCCAAGGTCCTCTATTGGAGCATCTGGTCCTTGCTTTCAAAGAAGTGTAACAGAAGGTTTGCAATCAACTTAGAGAATGAGGATGCGAGGTAGATTTTCAGAATTAGAAAGTGGAACACTCCCTCAAACTCCAAATATCATCGATATTCACAGAAATAAACAAATGAACATATCACCACTTTTGAAGAGTTTCATTGTTGTCGTCGTCTGTCGCTGAAGTAAATTGAATAAGCATGCAAATTCCCCATTCTTCATTTACGTTTGCATCCTCAACCCATCTCAATCTCTCATCATTATGTAGAGAGAGTCGGTTGAAGAAGGCGCTACACATTCTGCTGCCTGCATACTTCACTGCAGACACTTGTACATATCTTCAATTGTTGCAGACCTGCATTGCCAAGAATGCGCTTTTACGAGGCAAACAATTCCACTCGTTCAATACTCACAGCCGATTTGCATTTGTTACACAAACTTTTTTTCAAAACAAACTTATCAACATGTATGTCGAGTGCGGGAGTTTGGAGGATGGTCGTAAAGTTTTAGCGGACATGAAAGATCCAGACGATTTCTCATGGAATACAGTGATTTCAGCTTATCAAAGACATGGGTTTTCTCACGAGGCATTGTCACTGTTTCACCAAATGCAACGAACAGGTTTCCAGCCCAATCACTTCACCTTTGCCAGCATACTTCCAGCCTGTGCAAAAATAAGAGCTTTGGAACAGGGTATGAGAATCCACCAAAGCATAATGCAAAGGGGATTTTCGTATGATGTTGTAGTTGGAAGCTCCCTGGTAGACATGTATGCAAAATGTAGAAGCATATACAAGGCACGTGAACTGTTTGAAAATATGCCTCAAAGAAATGTGATCTCGTGGAATGCTATGATCACAGGATATGCACAAAATGGGTTTGTGGAAAAAGCCTTAAAACTTTTCAAAGAGATGCCTCAACGAGATGCCATCTCCTGGAATGCCATGATTGCAGGATATGCACAAAATGGTATTCTTGACAAAGCCTTTGAGCTTTTCAAGAAGACACCACAAAGAGGTGTGGTATCATGGAATGCGATGATTACAGGATATGCACAAAATGGATTTGCTCAAAAGGCCTTGATTACATTTAAGCAAATGCGATTAGCAGGTGTAAAGCCAAACCACAGAACCTTTGCCAGCATCCTCCCAGCCTGTGCCAAATTGGGAATTTTGGAACAGGGTATGGCTATTCATCAAAGCATAGTTGAGAGAGGATTTTTATCAGATGTTGTAGTTACAAGTGGCCTGGTAGACTTCTATGCAAAATGTGGAAGCATACGTAAGGCACAGAAACTGTTTGAAAAAGTGTCTCAACCAGATGTGATTTCATGGACTGCAATGATTACAGGATATGCACAAAATGATTTTGTTGAAAAGGCCTTGGAAACTTTTAAGCAAATGCAGTTGTCGACTGTAAATCCAGACTCAACAACCTTTGCCAGCATCCTCCCAGCCTTTACCAAAATGGGAGCTTTAGAACAAGGTATGGACATCCATCAAAAGATAATTAAAAGTGGATTCTTCTCAGATATCATTGTTGCAAATGCCCTGATAGACATGTATGCAAAATGTGAAAGCATACACAAGGCATGTGAATTGTTTGACAAAATGCCTCAACGAGATGTGGCATCATGGAATGCAATGATTGCAGGATATGCACAAAGTGGTGTTCTTGACCAAGCTTTCAAGTTATTCAAAGAAATGCCTCAAGCAGATGTAATTTCATGGAATGCCATTCTTGCAGGATATACACAAAATGGATTTGTCGAAAATGCCTTGGAGACATTTAAGCAAATGCAATTGGTAGGTTTAAAGCCAAACTCCACAACCTTTGCCAGTGTGCTCCCAGCCTGTGCCAAGATTGGAGCTTTGGAACAGGGTATGGGCATCCATCAAAGCATAATTGAAAGTGGATTTTTGTCAGATGTTGTAGTTGTAAGTGCCCTGGTAGACATGTATGCAAAATGCGGAAGCATACAGAAGGCATATGAATTGTTTGACAAAATGCCTAAAAGAAATGTGATCTCATGGAATGCTATGATTGCAGGATATGCACAAAATGGCTTTGCCAGGGACGCTCTCAAACTCTTCGAACTAATGAAGCACTCTGAAACATGCCCTAACCATGTAACCTTTGCATGTGTTCTATTTGCATGCAGCCATGCAGGTTTAGTGGATGATGGATGTAAATATTTCAATGGCATGCATGACTCTTATTGCCTTAGGCCTTCAATTGATCATTATGTCTGTATAGTTGACCTTCTTGGCCGTGCTGGCTACATAGAGGAAACTCTAAACTTTATCATCAAAATGCCAATTAAACCTGCAGTGGTTGTGTGGATGTGTTTTCTTGGTGCCTGTAGATCACATAAGAATATGGAGTTAGGAGTATTTACAGCCACTCTCCTTTTTGAGCTGGATCCTTCAAATGCTGCGTCTTATGTTCTTCTGTCAAACATCTATGCAGAAGCAGGCAGGTGGGATGAGCTTCAAAAGGTAAGAAGACTGATGATAGATAGAGGAGTTAAAAAGCTACCTGGATGTAGTTGGATTGAAGGCCATGAAATGGTACATGCTTTTAGTGTGGGAGATAGATGACACCCACAGCAACGAGAGGTCCATACAAAGTTGGTGGAATTGTCTTGGAAGATGAAAGTGACAGTATTTTCCAGACTCGAGAAATAATGAATTATGTGAAGGAAAAAGAATACCATGGTGAGAAGCTAGCAATTGCATTTGGATTGTTAAGAATGCCCCCTGGAACAACTGCTAGTGTCAAAAACCTTTAGACTATATGTTGACTGCCACATGCAACCAAGTTTATTTCCAAGATCGTTGAAAGACAAATTATTGTCAGAGACCTTAACCAGTTCTATCATTTCACGTGATGCGAAATGAAGCATTTTCTAAACATAGAGTTGTACTATAAAAAGATGGAACATGTCAAGACCAGCAGTGATAAAGAAGGGATCAGATTTTATTTTCAGTTTGTGAAATGCGTTTTTCCTTTGAGTATCTGTAGCTATATAAGATCAGATCTGGATATACCGACAGCGTACTTATTGAAACTCTGTTTTAAGATACAATAGACGTAACATTGAGCTGTTTTAAAGGAATCCTGCTCATCACTGGAATGAAGAGCTGAAAGAGGAGAGAAAATTCTGAAGAAAATTGAAAGAAATGTGAGAGAAGAGCTTTCTATAAACTCAGTGCTCGGAGACGATGAGAAGAGCATGTCTTGATAGTTTTGCTCACACTGTGCACTAATTTGCAGATTTCAACTTGTTTGTTTTTAGTTAGAAATCGATTATTACAATTAGTGTATGCAGAAATATGGTTACAATTTGTAATTGGCTTGAAAAATATGTACAATGAGGCTTATATGTTAATGTTGTGAGAGGAGGAATTTATAGATGGGTTTTCATCTATTTAATATTAGTGAATAAGTAAAATATAAAAAATATAACTATTAAATTTTGTAAGGGATTGTAGCAAAATCTAACATTAAGTTCAATTGATCAAAGTGTTCTTTCATTAGAGTATAAAGTCCTCAACACATTACATCCACCCACTCTACATGCAAGACCACCCAAAATATCACTTGAACTAAATACCTCCATCTACACCACCACCATTTTAAATACCAGACCAACATCTCTTCCATCACTGCAACCAACTAGGGCGGGTGACATGAAACTATGGATATTTTTTTGTCTTTTTGTTGCATGTGTTGTCACACCTAGAAAAGACCAAAAAGGTAAATAAACTTGTTACTTGTACATACACCATAATTATGGAAGATGAGAAGGTGCTTCACTACCGTGCAAAGATTCAAGTAGAAGGCCCTTAGATCTTGAAGCTTCTTATTCACAACCAGAGGTTCTTTGTGTTGGATAAATGTTGTATACTTTCCATGTTTAATACTCAAGATGAGATGGGTGTTACATTGGCTTTTTCTATTTTTTCCTATGTTTTAAAGCACTCATACTTATCTTTTACATGATTTCATGAAATGTGTGGAACCACTTTCAATGTGCATATTTATATCCACACATGCTTAAGGGTGAAGTAAGAGACATTCACTATTATATTGGAGAACGATTGAGTTTTTGCAATAGTGGGAAAATTTATTGTGTTGGAGTTTTTTACTCAAAAGGGCTTTTCCAAGTGAAAATACTACCTATTGAGTTTGCTTCTCATTTATTCTATTATTGTTTTAAATTGTATATGCACTACTTCTATTGTACAAGTTCATCGAGCTTCCTTTTCTTTCCACATTTTTTTGCTGCTTAAATTTTCCCGTAAATATTGACACTCCTAAACTACTTAGAGGAGGCTTGTATATCATAGACCCTTCCTCCACCAAGAACTTGTCTTTAGGGGAGAGGAGGAAGAGATGAATCAATTTCACCACTTCTAGATTAGAGATAATTAATTGTATTTTGAGAATGCAACCTACCTGCATCCTCATAATCCTCAGAACTTTGAATATTGTTGACCAAATTAAGATAAATAGAGTTTGGACCCATAAAAATGGAATCCAAACAACTATTTGGAACCTTTCCCTTAAGAAAAGGATAATGGGGTATGTTACAAAAACACATGTGTACCCTCCTCATGACAAAAGTACAAAAAAATAATAGCTAGACAAAGATAAGAGATACACACATATGAAACTATATATATATATATATATATATATATATATATATATAACAAAATTGGATTAAACTTGATAACTAACTAAAATTATTTTTCCACCTCTCAATGTAATACCCCAAGCTTTCGCCCAAAACATTAACCAAATACACATTTTTTACACATTGCAAATGCAACATTTATGTCAAATTGCACACTTTCAAATGCACAAGGTGACAAACAAAGCACAATGACACACAAGGTACCATCACTAATGCACCAAGAATGGTGGCACAAGTGGAAGACTAACTCAATTGCATGACTAGATCACTACAACAACTCTATGAAGAGAAAAATTCCATACATTTCCATGGATCAAGTTTAGCATCACAACTATCCACACTCACAAATGGGAGAGAGAGGAACATGGTGGCACATTGACAAAGTCTACAACCCCAAATACATAAATATGCATCCAAAAGGATGCAAATATGATGACCAAGTCCTCGGTTCACTCTCACCAAGGTAGGATAGAAGGAAGGTTGATTACTCAAAAATCACTGAAAGGATCAAACAAAATTAAGTGTTAGAAGGTAAAGGCATACCTCGAGGAGCAACCCTTCAAGAATGCTTCTCAAAAAGTATGAGAAGCACTTACTATCCAAGGGTTGCCCCTTTTACTAGTCATTGTCACCCCTTTTCCAACTAGGGTCACTCAAGATAGGACTAGGTTACCCATTTACCAATATGGGTTTCCTAGGAGGTCCAAGGTCACGGTTACCCCATTTTCTAGTTAGGGTCACCCAGGAGATCCACCCCTACTAACAAACAACCTAGAATAGAGGCCAAACTTGAATGTGCTCTAGAGGGCCTTCAAAGCACCAAAATGGCTCTCCAAGTTGCTTGAATTTTCCTAACCACGTGTCCCTAACTTTGATAATTCTAAACACTAAGTTACAACCTCATTAAAAAAGATAAATGAGCCTCAAACCCAAGACACAAAAGGACTAGCCATGAATAACCTCAAGCAACCTAGCCACTAGACAAGATATAACTACCTCAAGAAAAGTGTTGTCAAGAGAAAGATTGAAGTAAGCAATCACATTTGACTCAAGGATAACATTTTTGTGGTTGGGTGGTGCTAAACCACCGTTGGAGCTAGATGAACTTAGAGGGTGCTCATTGGATAGCATATTGAACTTGTGGTATTATGCTTCTTGTACCTCTTTTTTGTTGTAATAATTGTAAATTGGGTCTTTGAGACCATTGTAATAGGAGTGCAATTGTATATTATTGGATACTTATGTAGTTTACAATCCATCCATTTTTGAGATGAGACTCAAAAATTGTAATGATTCTATGGTTTTATTTTAAATGATTCCATGCCTCAACTTGTGAGGTTGTTGGCATGACTTGTAATGTGCAATCATGATATGTAAGCATGTTTGTTTAAAAAAATGAAACATGTTTATATTTTATGAATGATTTTGTGTTGGAATGTATTCCACTCACATAAATGGTAATGGCCCCATCTTTTCTTTTAGTACATGTCGATATTGGTGTTAAATCCACACATTTGTATCATATCTTCCATAGTTTTCTATGTGGATGCAAATGGATTAGTTACCTAGTTTCATGTGTTGGTTTTGTGATCATGCAATTTGGGGTGGGTGAATCATATGCTTTGGTTAGTTAATGTAATTAAATTGTATCATGAATGTCCTACTTGTTCTACCTCATGATTTTAGTGTTACCTTGTGTTGCTTGTGAGGTTTCTAAGTGTAATAAGGATAATAGATTTTTAAGTTGAAATTTCTCATCCCTTGGAGTTTTGAGATTAACCTTAGACCCACCCCACTATTCTAACAAATAGTTGAAATGGGGTACTAAATACACTCACACAAAATAAAACAACATGGAAACACTCACATCAATCCAAAAAAATACATGTGTAGCAACTCATGTCAATCTAATGTATATGAGAGTATATATCAAAACACAACAATCCAATATATACAAGAGTATAGGTAGCAAAACTCGTTTCAACACAAGCATAAAAAGATGTCAAACAACATCCATGCATAATTTTTTTTTAAACCACTAATGGACACAAATCATTACATAAATAGAATCCAAACATTTATTCACAAGGATTCTCCACACATCCATACAGACAAATCAATACATAAATAAATAAATAAACATATATGTATGAGGGTTCAACAAGCCATCAATATACATGAAGATAGTCTCACACATTAGATATTGAATCCAATGATAGGATATAACGAGGGTCATAGATATAGACCAAGGAGTGTCATTTATAGTAGCACAATGACTATGTTGAAGTTGAGTACAAATCCCACCTCGCAAATGTTACTCGATGGCATTCATGAATCCTCTAAGACATTTGACCCTAGGCGAAGTATCTTGCTTATGTGTGTATTATTTTTAATCCCCATTCACTTAAGATCTATCTTTTTTAAACTCTCACATGGCTCTATTCATAAACTCCTTTAGAACACAAAGTCAATAGTGAGAGGCTACTCCTCTACTGATTACCTCATCCTAAATGCCCAATGGTCCAAAATTCTAATTTTTTTCTTTGCATGAAAAACAACACAAAATTTAAAACCCCTACGTGTGAAAAAAAATGGCTCGCATGCAAGTTTTGGGCAAAAATAGCAGCAAAGGTAAGTGGGGAGACTAATCTTCAATAATTCCACCTTTTGCCATTAGGAGGAGGAGATGCTGGGAAAAAGGTCAGGCTTCAACACAACAGTAATTTTCAGGAGAAAGGGGCAAGGGCTTCATACCGTATGGGGAATGGGAGGTTCGGGAATCAAAGAAATAACAACAGAATGGAGGAAAGTAGAAGGGGTTTTATCAAGCCACTAAAGAGCAAAGCCTTTATCATTCCCTCAATAACCCTATCCCCGTTGATGAATCGCCTCAAGGAATAGGCTCTCTTTGTCAAATGGTGCGACCAAGGATACCCTAGGAGGTGGATCTTCGATTGGTGGTACCAAAAATTTGCAGATCAGGTAAGCATTAGATCCTTACCAAATGATATATTTTTGATTGAATGCATAAATAAGGAATTGAGAGATGAGATCTTGCATAGTAGCCCCCTCCTTTTTAAAGGTTTTAGTTTTTACACTCTAGAATGGGAAACCGATTTTGATCCATTCAAGCATCACATTACAAAGGTTTTGTTATGGATTAGGCTGGTCAACCTTCCCTTAGAGGATAGGGGAAGCTCTAGGGTCCTTTTGGGAGTAGATGAGGATTTTTCAATGGAAAGGAAAATTTGATGGAAAAAATTTGTGTAGAAATTGATTAGGAGATTGGGGTGTGGGAAGAGCTAGGAATCATTACTGAAAATAGGAGGTGGTTTCAAAAAATATTGATTGACAATGTGTGGGTTGGGGGAAAATTTCACAGTGGAAGGGGGTTGGACTAAAGTGAGCCTAGTGAGGGTCCATCAAGATCATAATATTTGAGGTTAGAAAAGGATCCACCTTTGGCAGATATAAACCCTAAACAAGCTCTTGAGGAAAACATAATTTTGGGAGATCTAGAGGATGCATGGGTAGCTAACAAGATCAAGTCACCACTAGTGGAGGTTGGTTGTGTGAGAGATTCAAAGGAAGACAATGATATGAGACTTTCTCCAACTCTCCCAACATAGGGGCAAGGGTTTGGTGCCCCAACCCCAATTGTAGAGAAGACCATTTTGATTCCTCTTGTAGCTAGAACTAGAGAGGCTCTAACAACCCTCCCAAGTTTTGGAATTGGCCCGTTGATAGATTCCACCCCTTACCCAATCTTGGTACCCTCTCAAGAAGTAGAGCAGGATGGTTCCCCTCATCCTCTCATAGAAATCAATGATCAATTCATGAAGTTGGCCTGCAAATTGATGGATACTACCAATACCATTCAGGATTGGCTTGGGGATGGGTTTGCACTTGTAGATCAATTTTCCCAACAAATTATAGGCTTTCAGAAGGCAATGTTAGAGGAAGGAGAATTATTAGAGGAAGAACAACTCTTTCTTTTTGATGAGACATTAGATCTAGAACCTAACAATACTCTTGTGGAAAACATTGTAAAGATGGGTGTCAGTCAAAAGTCAGCCAAGAAAACCTCTTTAGATTGTGGTAAAATAAAGTCCAGAGGAAGGATAAAACTTTAGGAGAAGAGATCTATGGATGGGGTTGTTGAAGGCCAGGTCAAAATCACAATAATGTTAAGATCAGGGAATGGAGTCAACCTTCCCATGGAGTCATGAGGCTCTTAACATGTAATGTTAGGGGCTTAAATGCCCCTAACAAGTAGCACTTGGTCAAACACAAAATAGAGTTCTCACAAGGATATATTTTCTTAATTCAAGAAACAAAGCTGACCAATGTTGATTTAGAAAATTTTAGGAGAAAATTGAGAACTTGGAAAGCGATGACGGTTCAGACTACTAGGGCCTATGGGGGCCTTGCTATTTTTTGGAAGCCATAATTCATTTATTTGGAAAAATTGGTGTAGGGGTCCAATTGGATTAGTTTCAAGGTCATAAGTTTTTCTTCAAATCTTCAATTTGTCCTAATAAATGTTTATGGTCCAAATTCATGCATTAGGAAGAGAGAGTTGTGGGTGGAATTGGAGATCTTCTTAGGAGCTCATTCCAACCAATCTCACATAATTGGGGGTGATTTCAATACCATTCTCCTTAACAGTGACAAAAGAGGGGGTTCTAGAGGGGAGAATCAATCCCAAAATAATTTTCGGGATTGGGTGGATAGGAATCATTTTATGGAAATTAATCCATCTAATGGTATTTACACTTGGACTAATAGGAGATTGGGTTTCAATCATATTGTAGAAAAGATTGATAGGTTTTTATTCTATTAGGACTTTGGTTCTATCCCTTTTGGCTTTGAAGGTTCAATTCTCCCATGTTATAGATTGGATCATTATCTGATTTAGTTGGATATTCTTGGGGATAGAAGGCTAATAAGAAGTCCCTTCAAATTTAAAAATATGTGGATGAGAGATCCATAATTCTTCAAACTTGTGGAAAGGTGGTGGAACAAGGAGGATCCAAGTGGTTCTAAAATGTTTTGCTTTATCTCCAAATTCAAACTCTTGAAGTAGAAGATTAAAGAGTGGAATCTGACCCAGTTCAAGAATATTTTTTATACCAAGAGGGAGATAGAAGAATATTTGTGATTGTTGGGTGAAGAGGTTATAAAAAATGGCATGGATTAGGTCAACTAATCCAAAGAAAAAAAATTGATGCTCACTTATGAAGAGGTTCTTGATAAAGAAGAATTTTTTTGGAGACAAAAGTCTCGTGAATCCTGGATAAATGATGGTGATAGAAATACTAAATACTTCCACAATGTCACCAAGCATAGAAGGAATGCGAATAGGATCTCTTCGATCAAAATTCCAAATGACACAATACTTAAAGATCTGAAGGTCATTACTTAGGAATCTGTAACCTTTTTCAACAATCTCCTCAACAAATCAAAAGGTTCCAACTATCATGCGTAGGAGATGATTTGTAACATTCCCTCTATGGTATTGGAGGCTTAGAACTAAATGTTGAATGCAAGATTTTCTTTTTTGGATATTAAAGAGACTCTATTTCAGCTACACCCTGACAAAGCCCCTAGTTTGGATGGACTCCCAGTGAACTTCTTTCAAAAATGTTAGAATTATATGACGGGGCAAGACTTAGTGGACGCCATTGAAGCTTCATGGAATTCAAGAAATCTACTTAGAGAATTCAATAATACTTTCATTGCCCTCATTTTGAAAAAGGAATATATTGGTTTTCTGGATGATTATAATCCAATCTCCCTCTGCAACACCATCTACAAAGTAATGACCAAAGCAATGGAAAATAGGTTAAAAATAGTTCTACTTGATATCATCTCTGATGAGAAAACCGGTTTTGTTATGGGCAGATCCATCCTTGAAGGAGTTATCATTACTCAAGAAGCTCTTCACTCCATACAACATACAAAAGGTAATGCATGGTGATTAAGATGGACATTAAAAATTCCTATAATAAATTGGTTTGGCAGTTCCTCTTGAAGGTAATGAAAGCATTTGGTTTCAATAAAAGATGGTTGAACTGGCTTTTCAATTGCATCTTTACCCCTCGTTACTCAATTCTTCGCAATGGATCCCCCGAAGGATTTTTTGAATTTTCTCGAGGACTTCATCAAGGGGACCCTCTATCTCCCTTCATTTTCATCATAATGGCAGAAGCCCTAGTTAGGGCTTTTGGGAAAGAGGTTTTGGCTGGGAACATTCAAGGTGTTGAAGTCACTAGAGTGCTCCCTGTTATTTCCCATCAGCAATTTGTAGATAACACTATGATCTTTGGAATTTCTAAAAGGAAGGAGGCTTTCCACTTGAATGCTATTCTAAGTCTCTACTCCTGGGCCTTGTGATAGGAAGTTAGTAAGGTCAAATCAGAAATTTTCTTCTCTCATACCCTTGTTCGAAATGATCGAGAAATTCTCAAGATTCTTAATTTTAAAAAGGGGTAGTTACCATACACCTACTTGGGGCTCCCTTTTTCCAAAGGTCTTAGATTAGGAATACTTTGGGACCCCCTAAATTTGAAGTTGACTTCTATCCTATCCTCCTAGATGGGTAGATAGTTATCATGGGTATGAAGGATCACTATGTTGAAATTAATCATCTTTGTTATCCCCATCTATTTGTTTTCTTGTACGGCTTTACCTTCTAGGTTTGGTAAAAAATTAAGCCAAATGATGATGAAATTCTTTTGGTAGGGGAATGATGATAATGAAAAAATTACACTAATATCGTGGGATAGGATCTGCAAGCCAAAGGAGGAGGGTGGTGGAAGAATATATTGTTCAAAAATTAAGCCTCTTGGAATGAAATGTTGCAGACATAGAAACTATGATCCAAAGATTTATATGGTATGGTTCAAGGACAAAATCAAGGGCAGATAATTTTGGCATATTTTTTACTTCTTGGAGGATGTGATTAAAAATATTTTTGACCATCAACTACAAGAGGAGAGAAAAATGAAGTGGTTGGCCTATGTCAAAATGGACAAGGAAAAGCAGGATAGAGATCCCACTTTCAAGGGGACGTATGTTGATATTGATAATTGTGTTGTGAGGATGGAAAGCATACTATAGAATTTTGGTAAACTCAAGAAAGAAAGAGAGGTGCAAGATAAAGGAAAAGTACCCATGGGTGAGGAAGGGCCATAATATTAGCCACCTCTAAAGTAGTTTGTTTTCTCAAGGAGAAAGGAAGTTGTGAGAAAGGAGCAGATTGCTCCCACTCCCACTCAGTCAAAAGGATCCAAAGTCTCTTCCCATGTGCACCACAGGCCATCTCCTCCACTTGTGAGACCACTTTCCCCACAAGTCATTGAGCTTGACTCACCTCCAAGGGCGTCATCTCCAAAAAGAAAAATAATAGAACCATCAAGAAGTGTTGCATCTATAGGACTTGATGATGAAGTCATTTTTACCATTGAGGAGATGATGCAAGGTATTCCTTCACCCCCAAGGGAGGAAAATCTACAAATTCAAAGGCTCAGGCTAAGCAAAGTTGATCTTACTGGAATTAACAATGTTGATGATGTTAAAGAAAAGGCATGTAATGACTTTATGGATGATGACACTTTTTTCAAGACAACTGTTTTCTAGGAATCTGTCTAGAGAGCCAGGAGAGAAGAGTATGATGAAAGTGTTAAAATTGAGATGGTTAAGAACCCAAAGCTACCAAGGAAGGCCATTGAGAATAAAATTCTTGCACAAATGAAAGAGAAGTACAAAGAGATAACATGTGTAGAAGGAAGGAAAATTGTTAGGGAGAGTGTAGTACTCCTTCTACCTGAGTGGGATATGGAATCTTCCATAGCTTTTGACACTATAAGGAGGCATGATGCTCCTATTTTTGCAACTAAAGAGGAGGCAATAGTGGCTTTGCATGGATCAGTTTTCAGCCCATAGTGGGATATATTGGCCATTTGGCCCTAGCCCCAAACACAATAAAACCAAAAGTTGCAGAACCATCAAGTAATTTGAGAGGAGGGCTAATAATAAAGAGAGTGTCAGACACTCTAGCAGTGGAGGCAGCCACATTGGTTGTGAATGTGGCCCAGTTTACCAAAGCTACTATGGAATCATTGTAGGAAGAATGTTATAAAAAGAATAAGGAATATAATGATCTGGTGATTGCATATAATAAGGATGAGCAAAAAATTATAGAATTGCAATTGGAAGTTGCAATGCTGAAAGAGAAATTGCAATCACAGTAGCCTAGAGTGGCAACACAAGTAAATGTTCCCCCTTATCCCCCATTTCCACAAGCTCAATCACCACCTCCTACCCATCCTTCCCTTCAACTTCAATAGAACTGGTTGTATACAATCTAGATGATGTGCCCATTGTATATCTCACTCCAAGTACATCAACTGCAGCTCAACCAAGGTAGAGGGCTAGTAGAAGGGAGTTGATTGAACAACTTAGTTTTTATGATGAATTCCTCCAACATGTTGACAGGATATTGTATATGAATAGCATGTAGATTATAACTGTAGTATTGGAGCACTTGAATAAGAGGATTAAGAGGAAGATTAAAAAGTATTCATTAAAATTATTCTTCTATGTTTGATGCAATAAAAAGATTTGATAGGGATAGATGACTTTCCATCCCATTGATGGAAAAATGGATTCCCAGGTTGGAAGCATTAAATAATATGGTTATTGGATCAACAAATGATGATAATTACCTTACATTTCCCCAACCAATAAAATTGTGAAAGGAATTGTGGAATATCAATTGGTGGATCCAATGGAGAAGAAAATCAAGGAGCTCATGCAAAGGTTTGATAAAAGTGATTTTGGCTTGCCACTTGATATTTTGAATGATGTTGGTGATGTCAAGCCTATTCAACAATGGAGGGATCAGATGAATGGTTTGGTTGCCACACAAGTAGGACTCATTTATGAAAGAGTGGATATTGAAATGCTGAAAGATAGTATGGATAAGTTATCTTTCACAAGTAGCTTCCTTGAGGATTTTGATAAAGAAGCAAATCAAAAAGTTATCAAATATGACCCATATAGAACCAAATTGGATGAATTTATTTCATACACATGGCCATCTAATGATGATTATGAGCTTTGGAAAAGGAAGTATGTTGAAATCCTTGACTTGTAAGCTATTGTAGTAAATTTTGATCCTTGTACACTTAGCAGGTAAAAAAAGTCTTCAACAGGGTAGAAATGATAATTGTATTCTTTGCACACATGGAATTTTGTCTTCACATGCCAGCTCAATTTCTATGGGAAACCTTCAAAGATCAATGAAGAGAAGAGTAGAAAATCACCTCAAAGGGACAAATGAATTGCAAATATAAATAACGGTTTTGTCCTTGGAATATTCCCATATTTTTAAATGTAATTGTGATTGTCAAATGAAAATGTGACAAGTGTACATTGGCCTGAAGCTTTTTTTTCTCCCTTGTTTCTATAAAAGGGAACTCAAGGCCAATTACACGGGTTTTTGATTGATCTCCAAGAGAAATTTTGTAATAGATATTACAGAGAATAGAGTTTGAGTTTGTATCTAGGATTTTGGGTCTTTACTTTCTGCAAGTTTCATGTAATAACAGTAGTACAAGTATCTGAATATAAGAATGAAATAATTCTAAAGCCAATTCTCTCCTTAGGTATTCTTTATATGAATTATCAAATGGAAATGATCAAAGGTATTTTAAGCGATCTTCATTGTGTTCCAATGAATGTATGATTTTATATTTATTCTAATTCAAAGAATTAGTTAAATCACTTTGATAGAATCATAGGTTTGTGTAATTTGAGTACGAGGATATGATAATGAGTTTTGGTTTTGAATATTTGAGTATGATATTGTAATGCAGTGTTGTAGTAGCTCTGCGATGCTAAGTTTTGAGATGTTACTATTCATCATGGTTTGTGTCAAATCAGACTCAATACCCTAGGTTAAGGCACTAATCTAGGATCTGTATTTACATTGCATATACATGATCTTTCACAAACACTACATTCAAAATCATTAAATATTTAATTTATTGTTGAAATGTATGTCAAGTTGAGGTTTACCATGCTCTTTTGCTTATGAAACGATTAATGTGTAAAGGATTTTCCATATCTTTGCATTCATTGAATTGTCAAGCAATTATGTGTAGAGCTTATTTGATATTTACAATGTACAAGGTTAATTGGCACAGAGGATCTTAATTATATTGTGTGGGATCACCCCCCCCCCCAAGTCTTACAGAGCCCAAAGAGCAGGAGGAAAGTTAATATAGCTTTCACTCATTTGTTGGTCAATCCCTCCAATTAGCTAACCATTGGAAGATGACAATTCCATAGGCTATTTGAGATATCGATTTGGTATTTAAAAAACACCAACACACCCTACACCCTAGACCACCCTTTTTTGGCCCCTTTTTGGATATGTCGATGTCAATATTTTATTATTTGAATTTCCAAAGTCATTTGTCAGCTATTCATATGTGATTTTTAGGAAATTAGAATAATTACATATAAATATAGAGTATTTTCAGCATTTCAAACCTAGCACTTTCATGGAGAAAATTTGAACATTCTAAGAGCAGTCAAGAGCATAATTATCAAGATTATTGCAACATTTATTTGAGTCTAACATCATGTCAATCATTCACCATGTTGTTATATAAGTTTGTTCATGTTTTTTGATCTTTTTTTTGTGATTACTAACACTTGCAATTGTATTTCAATCAAGCAATCAAATTCTCCTTGAAGGTGATGAGTACATGAGTTCAATCCATCAAGGAATGAAAATATGAGTGGTGAGTTGCAACATTATTCAATTCATTACTTTTTTATCTTTTAGACTTTTCCTAACCAAGGGTAAGCTCTATTTATATATCATCATAGCCATTGTGGAGCTTGAAATACCAAAACGGAGTTTGACTTAGGAAAGCCCCTATACGACACAACCCTCCCCTCTCTTTCATGGGTGCAATTTTTTAGATCTGGAGCTAAGTGGAGGAAGATTGAGGACTAATTTCTAATTCATGCATTCAAGCCCTACAAGTTGTTAAGACACATAAACTGGATTTTCTCATCAAAAAACGAAGTTACAAACTAGAGACCTTAGGACTTTATTTTCAAATCATAAAAAACAAGAGGACATTCTAGGGAGTACCATTCCCTAGACCAAATAATTCATCTTTAAATTCACACACCAGGTTCCTTTATGTCTACTCTCTATGTTTTTGGATTTGGTTTTTGTCATTCTACATTTCATTTCTTAGAAATCATAATTGTTTTTGTATTTTCATTAACCTAGTAATAACATTGTATCATAGAATTCAATCAATCCAATAATCAACATTCGCATCCACATCAACATCATAAACAAGGATTAGAATCTTGATCCACCATTCTAACTCTTCCATTCAAGTTTGTAGTCAAGTGGATTTGAGATCATTTCTAATCCTTTAATGCCACATTGGGAGAAGCGTGATTTTAGGACCTAGATCTCTTTTCCCAATCAAACAACTTTAATAAATCATACTAAGTTATATAAATTAATATTTTAAATGATTGGAATAATTTAATTTTAATAACTTGTTGAAAATAAAAAAAAATTGAAATGATTTTACTTGAAAAAAATTCAAAATAATTTAATTAGTAGTAATTAGCACTTATGGTATAATTAGGGTAATGGTTATTGTTAATGGTTGATTTAGGTTTATAGTAATGATTTACATTAGAAATAGGGTCAGGGTTAAGGTCAAGCTTAGGACTAGGGTTAGGGTTAAGATTAGAGATAGTGTTATTTTTTATAATATTTGATCTGGACTTGAATAAATCATTATGTTATATATTTATATGATTAAAAAAAATTATTTCTTTACTATATATGAAAAAATAAAGAAAAAAGCAAAGAGAAGATAGTTACAAAATATAAGACATTATATTTATTAAAATAAATTATTATATGATAAAGTAATAGTTTATTGCATGGTTAGAACAATGCTATAACACTATACAACATAATTTGAGTATTAAATTGTCAATATTTGTGTATAGCTATTTAGTGTTTATAGAAATGGTAGTTGCACTAAACTCATGAGAATACTTTTACATCAATTTTTTTTAAGGCATTGACCCTATTTTCTTCTTCTTTTCTCCTTGCAACTTACTTTCCCTTCTTCATTTTTTCATATCTGTCATATGTGAATGGTGGCACAATTTTTAGTCCTTGTAAAGACTTTATGTGAGAAATTACCACAAATTTTAATCATGTTTTTTCAATTGGTCCTATATTAACAATGGATTTTGGAAGAGTCAAACCTTGTGATTTGTGTAATGTTAATGACCAATCCAATCTTAATGGTATTTGTATTGAACTACCCCTTTGAATTGTTCTAATCAAAATTATACATGAGTGGTGATTATTGAATGGTATTCTTGATTAACTATTGAACTAAACAAGTACATATGTTGGTGAGAGGTGGTACAGTTCTAGGTCTATATACAATATTTTGAATATCATAGAAATCTATTTACAATACCTAATTTTATCAATAATTTGATGTTAAAATTACCCTAACATTCTTAATAATAATTTTGTATCAAGTTTTTCATTGGGACTTCTATGGCACAAACACTTCTAATTTTTATTGCAATCCTACATGCAATTGAATTTGTCAATTTGAATACATTTATCTGTTATGGTTGTGAACATTATCATTTGTTGAAAAAAATGAACACTATAAGAAAAGTCTTCATTTCTTATTGCATCGATCATCATATTGTATCTTTTAATTAACAACATCCAATCATCAATTCTAGGGTTTGCATCTTTTATATTTGTTAAAAGTTGATGAAATCTTTCTGGGTCAATTTTTTATCCATCTTTTCTAAAAATGTGATCTAAAATAATCATAGTTTTGAATTCTTCCCAAAGTAACTTAGCTCATTTTTTCAATCATATGGTGGGTTGTCATTAACTTGAGGCAATTGTCCCAAATCTCCAACCAAGATCATGTATTTTCCTAAAAATAATTTATAATTATTGTATTGAATAGTATGTACTATAATTATAGAGATTAAATATATTTGAATTAAAATTAATAAAATATAAAGTACATGATATTAATAATTTGAATGAAAGACATTCCTTCAAATCTTTGATTTGCATTTTGAGGAAAAACATGACAAAGTTAAGAATCTATGTTTTCAATCATTCTTTCACCTAGAAAAAATCATTTCATCAATCAAAATGTATTTGATATGTGTTATTTCCTTTTGGAAGCTTGTTAATCTTGTCCCTTTTAGTTGATTAAAATATCTTATTGGGATTCTCAATTCTGAATGAATAGTCAATGCTCCTATATTGAATGTTGCAACTCTAGTTGGTGCAAGTAGAAGAAGGGGAGATCGATATGGTATAGTACCATTTGCAAGTGCTTCAATTATGACACCTATTAAACATATGACTTACCTATTCCTATTGTCCCTTGAATTTTCGTAAGCAAGGGAGATGCATTATGATTTGTATGGAAGTGTGAAATGATTATGGTGAGTGCCTTTTTTATTTATTACTAATATTTCCACAGTTGACACATTGTGGTATGTCATCATGAATGAGGCAACAATTAATTTCATGGTGCTAATGAAATGAATAGTTTCAATTTTTTATTGTTCACCTTTAAATTCATTAGACCAATTTGTCTATATATCTACACCTCGTTTTCCCAACATATCTATCTCCAAAACTTGCATAATTTGACCATGATGGATTATTGATATAATCTCTCATTCATTCTCTATAGTAGTTCCTTAGACAATTACATTTGTAAATAACCATAAATAAAATCAACTATGAAATGATGAAAGAATAAAGCAATAATCAAAGAAAAACACAGTTAAATGATAACAACAATGAAGTAATAAGATAAATTGAATTAACAAATGATACAATCATTGAAACACAACACGATTCACCATAGTGCAACTCCATTGCTCTCCTCTATTTCACCTTGGGAGAAATGGTATGATAGTCTTTTCTCTTAGATTTGTATTTTAGCACAATTAGCACAAAAGCACCTGCAAAATATGAGTATAATTTTCCTGTTGATCTGTGATGAAAAATGATTGATAGTATGCTTGTATTTATAGATATTCAATGACATCGACCAATGGTCAAGATCAAAAGAGAGATTGAGAAGATCAATGGTTGAGAAATTTTTAGAGGAATTGAGGGTTAGTTAAGTGGTTGCATGATTTTAGGTAACTATTTGTAGGATTCAATTAACAAGATTGATCGATTTGTTAACTCAAACTGATGGTTAGTGGACTGAATTGATTGCTTAGAGAACTCAAAGTGAGTGGGAGTGAAGTAGATTTGATTGAGGAGTGGATTGAAAGTAAGTCTCAGTCAACAAGCAAAGTGGAATTTGCATGAGTATTTAATAATTAAATAAATTAATTATTATTTACATGTGCAACATGGAATTTAATAAATAAAATAAATTATTTTATTTAAATTTTAGAAAGAAGATAATGTTGAGAGATAATTGAATTAATTAAATGATTGAAACAATTATTTAATTTAGGAAGTGGGAAATGAATAGTTAATGAAATAATAATGAATTATTTATTTAAACTTTAGAATAGAAGGATAATTGGTTAATTAATCAAATAATATTCATTACTTAATTAATATAGATGAATAGAGGAATAATTAATAAATTAATTAAATAAACTTAATTATTGATTTAAAATAGAGGAATAGATAGTATGAATTTAATCAAATAATATGACATTATTCAACTATTAGAATGAAGTGAAAATGATCATTAATTTAATCATTTAGTCAAAATTAAATGTCTACAACATTGTCTTCCATTTTACAACCACTAATGTTGTCAAATTTTTAGCAACTATTCTTTGTTTCATACATGTCATTGATTATAATTGAAGCTCTCCTGGCACCTTGACACTATAGATCCAATGTTATGGCCAATATCTCTTTGAATGTCGTTGAATGGTTTGTAAAGTAAGAATTTTGAGAAGAAAAAATCATACCATTTATCTGAATCATGTGCAAGAATGGATAGAAATCTAAGAAATATTCTTACAATAACTATTGTTTTTTACAAATTCCATTTATTAACTGATTTTTTTCTAGGATTATATATCCATGATTTTGTTGTATCAATCAATGAGACAACTTCCATAATGAAAGGCATATTTTTGTATGCATTAATAAAAAAATTAACTTCTTTTCATTTTTATTTTCCTCACTTACAACTACACCACAAGGGTTATAGGAAAGATAATAAAAAATAAAAAATAAAAAAATTGTTGGGAGAATAGGGCGGGAGGAAGGTTCGTGAGCAAGCATTATGCAAAAATCAGGAACTTCTCCAATGAATTTCTGCTCTCCAAAGGTGTGACTCTTTCAATCTCAGCATGGAGAAACTTGTGAAAAACACCATTTGCTTTTTGGTACAAAAAAATCCTAGGAAGGAGGGCTAATATGTAGTGAGCCAAAACTCTAATAGCTACAATGAACTCACCACAGAAACAATAATTTGTTGGAAAAGAAGAGGATTGTCATGGAAGATTTTGTTAGGCTTTGCTTCAACAGAGAGATAGCCTCTTTTTTCTCACATCGGTAAGTGCCTTTGCAAGACACCACTCCACTTCTCACTTGCAAGTCTTATTACAACAAACACATCAATTAACTTATAATTTCCACGAAGAAGAAGACATGAGAAAAACCTTATTCGTGCTTGGAAGATCTCCAATGCCCCTTTCTCTCCAATGTGATGGGAACAAGAACAAACTTAGGCCCAACACCATTTTTAGCTCTCCCTAAACCGAATGCAATCACGATGGAAGAATTACTACACAATATTCTGAAAGTGACCCTAGAAATTGCCCTCAAACCGCTCCAACCTCTAACTATAGTGTTTTGATGACAAATTTTCAAAAAAATTCTCAGCCAGAGGTGAATGAGCAACCTAATTCTCATGTATAAGAAGGAACACCTAGCATTCATCCACAACCTCAAGAAGCAACCAATGGAGGTAAGAACCTTGAATGCTTTCTTCCTAATGAGGTCTTAGAAGTAATTGATGATTGTAAGCAAAAAATAGTCATTTTAGTTTTCCTTTGAGGGATTCCTTCTAAACAATATTTTTATAAATGGGAATAAACGCATTGGGAAAATAGGGGTTGGATGATAGGATCTATTAGAGGGCTAGGCAAGGGTTACATTTCATGCACATTTTTCTCAGTTGAACATGCATAGGCTGCTCTACATTATGGTTCTTGGAAAACATGTGGTCAAATGTGTTATCTATAGGCATGGAATTTTGATTTCCACCCTAAAGGAGCCTCCAAGTCTTGATACCCAATGTGGTTAGAATTCACCTCTTTGAATTTGGCCTTATTTCCATTCCTCAAAGACATAGCACCCCAATTAGGTAGAGTTTTATGGTGCAAAAATAATGTTGATAAGTATTCAAGTCTTCATGTTCACCCTACGACCTGCATTAAAGTTGATTTAAACCAAAATTTTAATGATACATTGCAACTAATTAGTCCAAGATTTTTCTTTTCTCAACCCATTTCTTACGTCAACAAACGTAATGCTTATTTTACTACTGCAAATAAGGGAATTTAATTAGAGATTGCCTTGTGTGTAAAGGTTACTCACAAGTAGAAGGAATAAACTTTGAGGAGACATTTGCTCTAGTGGCAAGAATGGAAGCTATCAGGATGTTTTTGGCTTTTGCAACACAAAGATTTCAAATTTTATCAGATGGATGTGAAGTTTGCTTTCTTGAATGGCGAATAGAAGAAGTATACATAGAACAACCAAAAGGATTTCAGTTATCAAATAAATCAGATATGGTTTGCAAATTGAAGAAGGCATTATATGCATTGAGGCAAGCTCCCAGAGCTTGGTATGCAAGGTTGGACATTTACTTGTTACAACAAGGATTCAATAAAGGTATCGTAGATAGAAATCTTTACTTCAAAGTTGAAAAAGATAAAATCTTGATTGTGGTTGTGTATGTTGATGACATTATTTTTGGAGGAAATGAAGTTATGTGTAAGAAATTTGTAGAAGCGATGCAAAAAGAATTTGAAATTTCTATGTTTGGGGAGATGAATTTCTTCCTTGGGCTACAAATCAATCAAACATATAAAGGTATTTTCATTTCATAATCAAATTATATTAAGGAAATGTTGAAGAATTTTGGAATGGAAGATTCTAAACTAGTATGTGCCCCTCTAGTTACTGGCTACAAGTTGAGCAAGAATGATGAGTCTCCTAAGGTTGATCAAAGAAAGTATAGATCAATGATTAGAGGACTACTATATCTAACTACTACTAGAACATATATCATGCATGTTGATTTTCTTGTGGCTAGATTTTAAGAAGATCCTAGAGAATCATGTGTTGTAGTAGTGAAGAGGATATTTAGATACTTGAAGGGCACTTTGGATCATGGCTATTGGTATCCAAAGGATATTGACTTTACTCTGATTGCTTACATAGATGAAAATTGGATTGGTTGTGTAGATGAAAGGAAAAGTCCAAGTGGTGGTGCATTCTTTCTTGGATGCATATTGGTGTAATGGCTAAGCAAGAAACAAGATTCAATGGCTTTCTCTACTACATAAGAAAAAAATATTGTAGCAACATCTTGCTACACACAAGTTTTGTGGATGAGGAAAACATTAAAGGATATCAGAATAGTATATGATGAACCAATTTCTATCTTCTGTGATAATACAAGTGTTATAAATATATCATAGAATCTGGTAATGCATTCAAGGAAAAAACATATCTCAATCCGATATCACTTTTTGAGGGAGAAGGCTGTAGAAAATGAAGTGAAGCTTGAATATGTGCCTATAAAGAATCAAGTTGATGATATATTTACTAAGGCTCTTCCTAAGGATACTTTTGAGTATCTTTGGGAGAAGTTGGGGGTTATTTCCCCTCCTTTGAACTAGATGCATAAGAAGATGCATCAGTCTAGTGGATATCAAGATTCATTCTTTAGTCCAGACTAATGTTGGTGGCTACCTCTCAAGGGGAGATATAGTGACATTATTGGTTGGTGCAATAAGGATGAGTGAGAGTTATCATTGTGTAGTAGTTGATTGATGGATTTTGGTGTGTGCTCCTAAGGGGGGCATGCAAAGCAATAAAGAAAAGGAAGTTGCAAAGCAATAGTGAACAATATGATTAATGTCAAAGGGAGAATGATGATGCAAACATTTTATCCTTTGTCATTGATGTAAAAGGAGGAGAGAGAGCAATGTGAAAAGAATTTAGCGGAGAAAGGGGGAGAGAATGGTGTAGCTGGGACAGAGAGAAATGTGATAAATAAAGGTGTTAAAGGGAGAGATAAAGTAATAAATTGGTGTGAGTATTGAGGATCAAAGTTGTGTTTGTTGTTGATGATTTTTCACATCATGTGTTTCCATCAATGACAAAGGGGGATATTTTTGCAAGTATGTGTATGATGACTGTATGAGAAGGAGTTTGTTGCAAGGATGTGTAGTCAATATTGAGTTGGTGTTGTCTCTGATGTTGCTTTGATTAGTTGCATTATGTTGTCATTAGTAAACTTGTAGTGCCTCTCATGTTCTGATACTCTGATACTCCTTTGGTGTGTGTGTTTTGATTTAGTGTGATTTTTGGTTATGTTTTGATGCATATTTGATACTTGTTTGACAGCTTGTCCACCATGCGTTGGGAATGGCAGACAGTTATGATTATTTTCTTATGATAGTTGGACTTATGTGTGGGATACTCATGTTATGATGATGTTACTTTGTGAGTTATTTTGATGATGTGATGCCTAGATTATGTTTGATGTATTTGATTCAAGTGAAGGAGATGGGGTGGCATTGCTCATCCTTGAGCGCCCTGCATCATCGTAACTCTCCTTCACAATGTGTTTGACTATAAATTATTTGCATATGTATATGTTGTTCGACGTTTTGTGTTATGCAGGAATGTAGGTACTGGGTGCCGACTCCACCCACATTGTTGGGTTTGAACGCATCCTACAGACCCAATGGTTGATGTGGTTAGGGAGTTGGTAAGAAAGTACCCCCACCTATGTTAGTGGTTGGTCCAAGGATTGTTCATGTCGTGTCCATACTTTGTTCGTGTGGGTATGGTTGTTAATTAAATCATTTTATTTCATGAGTTTTATAAGTGTGTTTATGGCTTGGTCTAGTGCTTTATGATTTAAATTAAATGCTAGTCTATGGTGCAAAATATTAAATTAATGAAAGGATCTATATTGTTTTTGATATTAATACTTTGGAAAATTATGGTGTACATTAGCACTTTTATTGTTATTTTAAAATGTGAAGCTATCCTTTAATTTAAATCGTTAAATTAAATAAATAGTTAGATAAATTATTATGGTTTATTTTTAAAAGAAATAAAGTTAAGGAAATCATTATCTTATTTGTTTTAATTAGAAAAAGGTGATTCAATAAAATAAATTTCAATCTTCAATTATAATTAAGTGAAATGTTGTTTAAAATTATTATTAATTAATTGTTTATTTTTCAAAAAAATAATTTTATTAAAATATTTAAAAAGGAATATTTTTTGGTATAAATTAATTATTCAAGATTCTTCTTCCAAAATTGGAAAATGGCAAAAATTGTGGGTTAAGTGGAATTTGCATGGGAAAGTTGTCAGAAATTTTATGACAACTTCTGATTTGGCTTTTTTGGAAAAAATATATTTCCAAATATTGTTTTTTCAAAAAAGCAAGAGGGAGGAAATGAAAAGAAACATGAAAAAATGTCTGCAACTCAAAAAAATTGTTGAAAATTTTTCTGAGGATTAGTAATCTGTGTGGTTTTTCATCGATTTGATCTGAGAATATTTGATTTTTGGCTTGCACTGGGTTTTGTTGTTGAATCCGTTGTTGTTGGGGTTTTGAATCTTTGGATTACGGAAGATTGCAGCTGGCTAGAGTCGCGCATCATTTCGTCCTCGAATCGAGCTTTGTGTAGGACTCTAGGTAATTCAAATTTCATAATTTGATCTCTGTAGATTTAGTTTTTAAAAGGAGAAAGGAAATTATGTTTGAAAGAGAAAATATGTTTTCTGTGTGTGTTTGGGAAAATTCCATTCTCTGTAATTATTTCTTCTTGTCTATAGATTTCCCCTTCCTCTCTGTAATTTTCATTTTGGAATTCCTATTGAAATCTTGTTTCCCTTTGTCTTTGGAATCTTCTCAACTTTAAACCTCTGAGAATCTCTCTCATCTGAGAACCCTTTCGTTCCCTATATTTTCCCTATTCGAGCACTCTGGAAATTTTTTAGACTTCTCTTTTGTCACTGTATTTCTTTCATGGGAAAATTGTTGGATAAAATAAACATATATATGATATTTTATTATGTTCTATAGTTTTTAAATATTAATGTGGAGGTTTTAATATATATGTGTAAATATATATATGCATATATATGTATATATGTATGTGTATATATTTTGAGCATGTAACATCTGCCATGAAACCCTAGAGAATGTCACACACATAACGGAAGCAAACAATTTTTTTTTAAGTGTAATTAAACAATTAAAGTAAACTACACTAACACATACATTCTCTAAGGTATGTGACGACACTTACTTACAATACCCATTACAAACAAAATGATTACAATGCTTCAAGATTATAATGATCCACTGCACAATACAAACAGACTGTCTAACGGTTTTCATAGGAGGAGTGTCATCACAAAGTTGCATGGGTTACCCTAGAAAATCTTCCTAGGCTCTGGCCCCCATCTTGCGTTACCCTGGTGACCTCTTACGAAACCCAGCCCCACATGCAATCCAATGCAGAATCGATTATCTTTTATAGAGACAAGATAACGATATTGCCATTCCAGGCCTTCTCGTCTCATCTCCAAGTCTATACTAGCCCTTGAGTCCATGAGCGAGGAACTTATAATAAGTTAAGTGTTTAAACTACCCTTTTCCCCTAACATATTTATTTAGTTTTCACTGATTAAATAACTCTACATGAGTTACCCAGGCACCACTTTGTGTGTCAGCCCCCATGAAGAGCCACTCCCCTACTAAAAACCTATGGAACCAATTCCACTAACATTGGGTAGACAAGGTGCACATAAATCAATTACAAATACCAACTCAATAACAATATACAACATAACCTGTTCATAGAACCAGGTGTCCATACTTAATAAAACCCACATGCACTACCCAAGTTATTTCAAAGGCTAAGCCAACACAAGTAACAACTCCATCTCAAAGAAAATACATCTGAAAGACTTATAACCCAAATAACCCAATTGCCCACACAACGTGAATAAGAGGAATCACAACTTAAAGCAATACAGGTAAATTAATAATCTTACTCTAAGATTTCCTAAATCCAAATAATTCAATAACACGTTGCTTGCAATTACTCAAAGTAAATATAATTTCATTTGCAAACATTAAGGAATTCTAAAAGTATTTGTTTAACTTCAATTTTCGTAATTACATCTAATGATAAAAACCAATTTTCAAATAAAATATTTTACCATAAAATATCATAAAATGTCAAATTGTACTTGCATGCACTAAAAAAAACATATTATTCTTTTAAATAATATACATTTAAACATAAATTTAATTCCCATATATTATGTTTAAATACATTTTTATCTAATCATTTAACATAATCCATAATTTGCTAATTAAGTATGCAAATAATAAATATATATATATATATATATATAATTACAAAACATATATATATATTATAAATAATATATATAACACATTATATATATAAAAAAAAACATTTTAAAATAAATAAAGTTCACTGACACAGGGTCAAACCCTGCGTAGGTGGGCTACTACGTAGCCTCCCCCTATGGGGTCACTGCTTGTGGAGGCAACGTTGGGCACTGACTCCAAAGCCAATGCCTCCCATAATAGGGCGGCTGTGGGGGTAGTTCCCCAACACCCCAAAAAAATTTAACATTAATTTTTTTTATCAAAAATTCTCTAGATTCAACAATTTCGCCATACGGTGAATTTTCACCAAAATTTTAAATCAATTCTTTTTTTAATAGGAAAAATTTCCCATAATTTAAAGCATAAAATAATTTTTATATATTGTATATATATATACTTCCAACCAATAGTCCAATTGGACAAAATCTTCTTTTTTTAACAGAGTAATTTACAGAGAAAATAAAATTTCAAAGCACAATTAAGAAATTTCAATTTCTAAATTATAATGGAAGATCTCAAATCTAATTATAGAGATTCACAAAAAAAATTGTTGTTTCCTCTTTCAATTTTCTACTGTTAAAATTTGTTTCCCTACAGAGGATCTAAGATTTTTCTTGATTTCTTCTTCAAAGGTTTCAATTTTTCACTTCAAAATTTAAAATTAAAACTTCTAAACAATAAAGAAATAATAGAACCTATTTTCCTGAAGCTTGAAGAAATGAAAACTGAAGTTGAGCTTCCCTGCAAAATCCAATCTTCCAGAACCTCTTCCAAAATCATCACTTCTAGACCAATGCAAAAATACAGAGCAAAATCTTCCTCCATTTCCACAACCAATTTTCCAAGATATATCTCTTTTTTCCATCAAATCCCTCGATTAATTCCCTCAACACTTAGTCAAAATTCAAAAATATCTTTCTCAACCACCATAGATATTTCCTCTTATGCATTCACAATTTATTTTTGCATTTAAATAATTTAAAACATAATTTAATTTCAAAATAAATTTAAATCACTTAATCTATATGCACTTTACTAATACAATTAAACTATTCGCTTAATAAATTTAATTGATTAATTTATTTACTCAACACAATTAAATTTAATTAATTTATTTATTTACTTAATAAAATAAATTTAACCACAAGGATTAAATTACTTTACCACATAAATTAAATCTAATTAATTAAATTAAATTAAAGGTTTTAACAACTTTAATCTAAAATACATAAATAATCATTTAAACCTTTTAATCAAATTGATTTTCACAAACAACCTTGCAGATAATTAATTATCAAAACAAACAAGGACAACATGACATTACGACATACCAAACATGAACTGATGACACATTGTGGCTGGGATTGTGGTTTGACAAGGAAGTCCCATTACTATCTCCCAATCAACAACACCATTGGGATATGGACACACTCAGACCTGTGAAGTCAGGTGGAGACAATGTCCTATACCTGTAATCCTGCAACCAAGATGAATGTCGTACATAGATAAAAACATAACAACCACATCGTGAAGAGAAATTGCAAAATCACAAGGCGCTCGCAAGTGAGTGATGTAATCTCGTCCCCTTCACCCATACAGTCACAACAAGGCTAACAAAATTAAAGCATCAATAAATCACCACATGAGTGTACATCAATATTAACTCAAATAACAACTACGCTAATCAAAAGCATCCACATAATGTATCATCACATTAAAGTATAGCATCATCATTGCTCCGATGTCAGCTACCATAAAACAATAACAAGGTATCAAGATCTATCATAGTAAAGGTATTGTCTAACAGCATAAGCAAATCGGAACACATAGTAGCAACTAGAGGGGCACTACATCCTCCCCCCCTAGGATTGAGCTTACTCCTAGAAGCCTACAAACAAATAGGGATAGAGCTCCCTCATCCTAGTCGCATCCTCCCAAGTAATTGAAGTATCATCTCTAGGATCCCACTGGACCCTGACCTGCTCAATATCGTGAACCCTGAGGGCGAGTCTCCTGTGCTATGTGATTTCCATGGGATCCAAAGCCAACTGCCCATCCTCTACCTATAAAGCATTCCAATCAAGGACGTGAGATATGTCTAGATGATAAGGCCCAAGAACTGAAACATGAAACATGTCGTGAATATGAAAGAGATTGGGTGACAAAGCAAGTCAGTAAGCAACTAGACCAATCTTCTCAAGAATCTCAAATGGCCCAACAAAGCGAGGTGCGATCTTAGAGCCCTTTCCATATTGGATTGGACTCTTTCACGGGCGCACTCACAAAAAGACTCGGTCACCTATTGCAAACTGATGATCCACCCAATGTGCATCAACATACTTTTTCTGCCTATCCTGTGCAACAACCAAATGTTCCCTGATCCGAATCACCTGCTGCTCCATATCTCGAAGCATATTAGGACCCAAAAGAACACTTTCCTCTAATCAATCCCAACTGAAAGGAGTCTGACACAGATGCCCATATAATGCTTGGAAAGGAGGCATACCAATCAAACTCTAATAGTTGTTGTTATAAGAAAACTCCACTAAATGGAGATAGTCCTCCCATTGTGTCTGTTGGTCCATCACATATATGCACAACATATCCTTGAGGATCTGGTTGACCCTCTCGGTATGTCCATCTATCTCAGGATGATACATTGAACTGAAGTTCAACTGTGTCCCCATAGCATGTTGTAATGACGTCCAGAGAGCTAAGGTGAACACATGATCCCTATTAGAAATGATCCAGCGAGGAATACTATGCAACCTAACAATATCTCCCATGAACACTCTAGCAACGAAAAAAGCATTATAGGAGAAACAAATAGGCGAGAAGTGTGCAACCTTCATCAACCTATCCACCGTCACCATAATAGCATCGTGTCGTCGCGAAGAGTTGGGTAACCCAACAATGAAATCCAATGAGATTATATCCCATTTCCATTATGGCACCAAATGTGGTTGTAGAATCCCCACTGGATGTTGGTGTTCAACCTTCACTCGCTGACACTCCAAACACCTCGACACAAAATCAGTGATATCTTGCTTCATACCTACCAAAAAATAAAGTTGTCGCAAATCGGCATGCATCTTTTTCACTCCTGGATGAGCTGAATAAGGTGCCTGATGTGCCTCTATCATAACTAAGGTACAAAGATCTCCAGATAATGGAACATAAATGTGTCCCATGTGCCTCAACAAACCATCTGAATCTAGAGAATAATTTGAGAATCTACCTTCCAAAACCCTGCTCGACTCTATCTTTGATCTCACCTCCTGGTACCAATTGTCTCTAAGAAGTGATGAAAGAATCTGACTCCTCAAATCCACACCAAGAGTCAACTTAGATAACTCGTGTCTCCGCCTACTGAGAGCATCGACAACTACATTCTCCTTCCCCTAGATGTACTTCACCTCAAAGTCATACTCACAAAGGAATTCCATCCATCGCCTCTACCTAGCATTAAGATTAGGTTGCAATAAGATGAATTGTAGACTCCGATGGTCACTGTGCAACTCAAATCTATGCCCCAACAAGAAATGTCTCCATCTCATCAAGGCATGCACTACCGCTGCCAACTGAAGATCGTGTGTAGGGTAATTCAATTCATGATCCTTGAGTTTGCATGATTCATACGCAATCACTCGACCATCCTGCATCAAGACTGCTCGTAATCCCTCCAAAGATGTGTCGGTACAGACAACAAAATCTCCATTAGGATCAAGTATTGCAAGAATCGATGCACTGGTCAACTTATCCTTTAGTGTCTGAAATTTTTTCTCACACTGCTCTGACCAAACGAATCTCTTCCCTTTCCTTTGAAGAGAAGTGATAGGATGTCTTATCCTCGAGAAGCCCTCAACAAAATGTCTATAGTAACCTGCTAAACCCATGAAACTACATATCTCTGCCACATTAGTCAGTGTGGGCCAATCAATGATCGCTTGGATCTTCATAGGATCTAATGCAACACCCTCTCCTATAATCACATGTCCAAGATGCTTGACCTCAGTCTTAAAGAACTCACATTTGGACAGGTTAGCGTACAACTGATTATCTCTCAAACACTACAATACCTACCTCAAATGCTCCTCATATTCCTCTACTGTCCTGGAATAGATCAGTATATCATCAAGGAATACCAATACGAATCTATCCAGATATGTGTGAAAGACTCCATTCATCAAGCTCATGAAAACAAATGGCACATTCATCAACCCAAACAGTACCACAATAAACTTGTAGTGACCGTAACGTGTGCAAAATGTCGTCTTATGGATATCGGCATCAAATATGTGTAGCTGATGATACCCTAACTTAAGATCAATCTTTGAAAAGACTGTAGCACCCTTGATCTGATCAAACAAGTCATCAATCCTAGGTAAGGGATATCGATCCCTGATTGTCACTTTGTTCAACTGACAATAATCAATGCACAAACGAAGAGAACCATCCTTCTTCTTCACAAAGATTACTGGTGCTCCCCAAGGTGAAGCACTAGGGCGGATGAAACCCTTCACTAACAACTCCTCTAGCTGCAAACGGAAGCTCCTTAAGCTCCTGTGTAGTCATGTGGTATGAAGCTCATGAAATAGGCTTGGAACCAAGTAACAGATCAATCCTGAAATCAATGTCATGCTGAGGTGGCATCCCTAGAATATCATCAGGAAATACATTTGCATACTCCTAGAGTATGGGGTGTCTATCAAGAGTAACCTTCTCCTCACTATCACCCAATACCAAGTCATCTACTATCACTGCAAATAACTGACATCCCTGACGTACACATCTCCTCAATTGCATAGCTGAGATCATCCTCAATGATATGGGTCTCTGAACTCCCACTATCTCAACCTCACTACCAGATGCATCAATGCATCGAATCAACTTGCGTCGACAGTCAATCACGAACTTGTGAGCCTCAAGCCAATCCATCCCTAAGACAATGTCATACGACCCCAATGGTATAATGCGGAGGTCTAATGTAGTGTGAAAGGATCCAATCTCCTATTTGCAGTCAGGTACTAGGGATTGAACTGCGAGTTTAGCACCGGAGGCCA
Organism: Sequoia sempervirens; assembly: GCA_007258455.2. Lineage (NCBI taxonomy): Eukaryota > Viridiplantae > Streptophyta > Pinopsida > Cupressales > Cupressaceae > Sequoia > Sequoia sempervirens. The sequence goes on from VDFB02000007.1 coordinate 185,634,362, forward strand.
ATTTGACCTTGCACTTAATGTCTTGCTTTGCTGCCCTCAGTCTACATCGCACTGTGATAAACGATGAAATAAAGGAATCTAATGCTCCAGAATCAACTAAAATGGTAACCATGTTACCCTATAACATACCATATGTCTCTACTACTGTGCTTTGATGATCAGCCTGGTGGTTATCAACTACAACAAATACTCGATGCCCTCTGCCTACATCACCAAATGTCGCCTCTAACGCCACTGGCCCCTGAGTGTACCCTAATGTGCGCCTATTGGGACACTGTCGCGCTACGTGACCATGTTGGCCACACACAAAAAATCTAGTACCTCTACCAAAACCTCTCCCTCTAGGAGGTGTGCTTGACTGTTGAATGCTACCCCTATAGGTAGACTATGTACTCTGTGTTGGCTGCTCATAAGTGTTGCATTTGTTTTGCCTCCAGTTCTTGTCACCACCTTACTGATATATGTCACTCTATCTCTGCTGGAAACTCTTTTGTTTCCGCTATGAATTATGATACTGTCCACTATGTGCAGACACCTGTTGTGTCCTAGGTAATCCAACTCCTTGAGTCTAGCCACTACGTCCACTCAGTCTTGCAGCTGAAGAACTAACTATATGTACTCCAGTGTGACCACCCAATGCCATCGCCAGGTTCTCCTCCACCAATCTGGCCTTCTCCACCACTATCTCCATAGTCTTGGGTTCAAAAACTGGCACACCACCATTGATCTGGGCGTTTAAGCCCCTGATGAAATAATAAACAAGCATGCCCTCATCATCACCGATGCTCGCAAATTGCTTGAGCTCATAAAAACAACACTCATACTACTCTACGGACATAGCCATTTGTCGCAAGGCATGTGTTAGGGTTAGAGATGGCAGATATCTAACAATTAAATGTAGATTTAATTAATAAACAGAGAAACTAAAACACACACAGAATAAATCATAACACAGAGAATTTAATGTGGTTCACCCAATCCAAGCTACATCCACCAAACCGAAGCCATCCAATACTTTTATTATCTAGTGCAAAACTTATTACAATCTTCCGAATAATCGTGTTTTTCATCATAATGTAATACCCATCCGAACCCCTTTTTAACAAGCTTAGAAGCTTCCAGATTTTTGGGTTCTACAAAATGGATTTTTCCCTTTTTCGGTGACGACACAAAAAGTAGGAGGAAAATTTTTCTCAGGGGTTGCCACCCCTGGACCCCAGCAAGGATACATGTCAGGGTGTATAGTATAGCATGATCAGTCACCACATACCAACAATCTCCCACTTGGAGACTGATCAAGCTCCACACCAACACAATCTCCCACTTGGAGACTGCTGCAATTACAGCTCCCATTGGAAATAAGTACCTTGGACCCTGCTGCTCTGTTATACTTGAATTCAACCTTGAAGGCCAACTGAAGCTGAAGAGGAGCTCAACTTCTCCCTTTTCACTGCCTTCGTAAACATATCCACTAGATTGACATCTGTATGTATCTTGTCCAGCTTGACCTGTCCATCCTCCAACACTGACCGAATGAAATGATATCTCAACTATATGTGTTTTGTTTTAGAATGCAAGGCAGAATTATTTGCAAGATTTATAGCACTTTGGCTATCTATAAACAAGTAATTTCCAACCTGTTGTTTTCCCAACTCATCCATGAAAAGTTACAACCATATCATCTCATTTTTTTCCTTTGTTGCAGCAACATACTCTGCCTCTGTGGTGGATAAAGCAACCACCTTTTTCAATCGAGACATCCAACTCACTGTTGTCCCACGAACTGTAAAAACATAACATGTGGTACTCTATCTGGTATCTATATCCCTTGCCAAATCTGAGTCAACATAGCCTTTTAAATTAGTGTTAGAGCCCCCAAAACATAAACATTTACTGGATGTACCTCTCAAGTACCTGAGAATCCATTTTACCGCATTCCAATGCTCAACTCCGGGATGACTTAAATATCTACTAACAACTCCTACGACATGTGCAATATCCAGTCTCGTGCATACCATGGCATACATTAAACTACCTAGTGCTGAAGCATATGGTACCTTGGACATTTTTTCTTCATCTTGTGTCTTTGGACACATATCCTTAGTCAATTTAACATGTGACTAGGCAAGGAGTGTGATTGTTGACTTTTGCATTCTCATATGAAATCTCTACAACACCTTTTCAACATGGTGAAAGCTTGGGATACAAAATAATTGTCTATTTTTCCTCTACAAATTTTCATACCAAGGATTTGTTTGCTACCCCAAATTCTTCATGTAGAAAAAATATTTTTCTAACTGTTGTTTTAGCTCACTTATGTGATCCATGTTAGAACCTGCTACAAGCATGTCATCAATATATAAACATAAAACAATGTAGCTATCATTATCCAACCTCTTAAAATAAACACAATGGTCAGAATTACACCGGATGTAGCCTTGCTCTCCCATAAAACTATCAAATTTCAAGTACCATTGCCGAGGTGCTTGCTTCAAGGCATATAAAATTTTCTTCAATCTGCACACTAGTTTCTCCTTACCTTTGACCTCAAATCTTTGTGGCTGGTCCATATATATTTCCTCTTCCAAATCACCATGGAGAA
>VDFB02000007.1:185637063-185835800 GCA_007258455.2 Sequoia sempervirens
CTACCATTACTCCCACTCAACCATGAGACCTTCCTGCAGACAATAATCGAAACACAACCTGCTCTTATACCACTTGTTAGGGTTAGAAATGACAGATATCTAACAATTAAATGTAGATTTAATTAATAAATAGAGAAACTAAAACACACATAGAATAAATCATAACACAGAGAATTTAACGTGGTTCACCCATTCTAGGCTACATCCACCAAACCGCAGCCATCCAATACTTTTATTATCCAGTGCAAAACTTATTACAATCTTGTGAATAATCGCATTTTTCATCATAATGTAATACCCATCTGAACCCCTTTTTAACAAGCTTAGAAGCTTCTAGATTTTTGGGTTCTACAAAAATGGATTTTTCCTTTTTCATTGATTTTTCCCTTTTTTGGTGACGACGCAAAAAAGTAGGAGGAAAAAATTTCGCCCCTGGACCCCGGCAAGGATACGTGTCGGGGTGTACAGTATACCATGGGCTATACAGTATATCATGATTAGTCGCCACATACCAATAGCATGGAACTCGTCTCCTCGACATTATCGCTAATGATTAGAAAGAAATTTGGCCCTGAACCTCTCTAAGAACAAATCCCAAGATATAGTATTAATATCAATGTGGAGCTTCTGCTCCTCCAACCTCCACCAAGTAGATGCAAAATCTCTCAGTTGCATGATCACACATCTAGTTTTGGTGTTGCTACCATAAGGGTGCATAGCAAAACACTAATTCAAATCTATCAGCCATGTCTTAGCCTCTAATCCACTACCTAAACCATCAAATGTAGGCAGACAAGCTCTAAGCAAGTCTCTCATATGAGTAGCCATGACTACCTTTTCCTGAGCTGGAACCTCTCTCTCACCCATAATATCCTGATCTTTTTCCTTCCTCGGGCCCAAACGAGCTAGTGTCTCCTTTAATAAATGACGCAACTGAGCGTCCCCTATCCCTAGTGGACCCTGATTCTGACCACCACCCTCAGGAGCATTTTGGGAAGCCTGCTACCCCTCATGATCTGAGTCATGGGGAACAATGGGAGGTGAATCCTACCGATTACCTCTACGACCGCCTGCATGACCATGACCTCTACCATGACCTCGCCTAGGTGGCATGATCCTGCACAGATACACACCACGACATAAGACAAGGTACGCAAACTTAAATCCTACACAACTACCAGCTTAATGGGTTCAACATTATCCCAGAGCATCCAGTGTTTAAACTTGGGCTCTGATACCATGTGTAACACCTGCCACGAAACCCTGGAGAATGTCACACACATAATAGAAGCAAACAATTTTTTTTTAAAAAGTGTAATTAAACATGTAAAGTAAACTACACTAACACATACATTCTCTAAGGTACGTGATGATGCTTACTTACAATACCCATTACTAACAAAATGGTTACAATGCTTCTAGATTATAATAATCCATTACACAATACAAACTAACTAACTGACGGTTGTCATAGGAGGAGTGTAATCACAAAGTTTCATGGGTTACCCTAGCAAATCTTCCTAGGATCCAGCCCCCATCTTGGGTTACCCTAGTGACCTCTTACGAAATCTGACCCCACATGCAATCCAATGCGGAATCAATTATCTTTCATAGAGACTTGAGATAACGATCTTGCCATTCCAGACCTTCTCGTCTCATCTCCAAGTCTATACTAGCCCTTGATTCCATGAGTGAGGCACTTATAATAAGTTAAGTGTTTAAACTACCCTTTTCCCCTAACATATTTATTTAGTTTTCACTGATTAAACTAACTCTACATGAGTTACCTAGGCACCACTTTGTGTGTCGGCCCCCATGAAGAGCCACTCCCCTACTCACAACCTAAGGAATCAATTCCACTAACATTGGGTAGACAAGGTGCACATAAATCAATTACAAATACCAACTCAATAACAATATACAACATAACCTATTCATAGAACCAAGTGTCCATACTTAATAAAACCCACGTGCACTACCCAAGTTATTTCAAAGGCTAAGCCAACACAAGTAACAACCCCATCTCAAAGAAAATACATCTAGAAGATTTATAACCCAAATAACCCAATTTCCCACATAACGTGAATAAGAGGAATCACAACTTAAAGCAATACAGGTAAATTAATAATCTTACTCTAAGATTTCCTAAATCCAAATAATTCAATAACATGTCGCTTGCAATTACTCAAAGTAAATATAATTTCATTTACAAACATTAAGGAATTCTAAAAGTAATTGTTTAACTTCAATTTTCTCAATTACATCTAATGATAAAAATTAATTTTTAAATAAAATCTTTTACCATAAAATATCATACAATGTCAAATTGTACTTGCATGCACTAAAAAAACATATTATTAATTTAAATAAATATATATTTAAACATAAATATAATTCCCATATATTATGTTTAAATACATTTTTATCTAATCATTTAACATAATCCATAATTTGCTAATTAAGTATGCAAATATATATATATATATATATATATATATATATATATATATATATATATATATTTATAAAATTAAAAAACATATATATATATATATATAATATATATTATATATATTATAAATAATATATATTATATATATATTTTATATTATATAAAAAAAAAACATTTTAAAATAAATAAAGTTGCCTAACGTAGGGGACACAGGGTCAAACCTTGTGTGGGTGGACTGCTACGCAGCCTCCCCCTATGGGGTCACTGCCTCCATAGCCAACACCTCCCATAATGGGGCGATTGTGGGGGTAGCTCCCCTAGCACCCCAAGAAAATTTAACATTAATTTTTTTTTATCAAAAATTCTCCAGATTCAACAATTTCACCATACGGCAAATTTTCACCAAAATTTTAAATCAATTTTTTTTAAAAGGAAAAATTTCTCAAAATTTAAAGCATAAAATAATTTATATATACTGTATGTATATATATATATATATATATATTCATCATTATATATATATACTTCCAACCAACAGTCCAATTGGACAAAATCTTTTTTTTTAACAGAGTAATTTACAGAGAAAATAAAATTTCAAAGCACAATTCAGAAATTTCAATTTCTAAATTACAATGGAAAATCTCAAATCTAATTACAGAGATTCACAAAATTTTATGTTGTTTCCTCTTTCAATTTTCTACTGTTAAAATTTGTTTCCCTACAAAGGATCTAAGGTTTTTTTTTATTTCTTCTTGAGAGGTTTCAATTTTTCACTTCAAAATTTAAAATCAAAACTTCTAAACAATAAAGCAATAACAAAACATGTTTTCCTAATGCTTGAAGAAATGAAAACTGAAGTTGAGCTTCCCTGCAAAATCCAATCTTCCAGAACCTCTTCCAAAATCACCACTTCCAGACCAATGCAAAAATACAGAGCAAAATCTTCCTCCATTTACACTACCAATTTTCCAAGATATATCTCTTTTTTCCATCAAATCCCTCAATTAATCCCTCAACACTTAGTCAAAATTCAAAAATATCTTTCTCAACCACCATAGAAATTTCCTCTTATGCATTCACAATTTAATTTCAAAATAAATTTAAATCACTTAATCTATGCACTTTACTAATACAATTAAAAAATTCACTTAATAAATTTAATTGATTAATTTATTTACTCAACACAATTAAATTTAATTAATTAATTTATTTACTTAATAAAATAAATTTAACCACAAGGATTAAATTACTTTACCACATAAATTTAATTTAATTAATTTAATTAAATTAAAGTTTTTAACAACTTTAATCTAAAATACATAAATAATCATTTAAACCTTTTAATCATTGATTTTCACAAACAGCCTTGCAGATAATTAATTATCAAAACAAACAAGGACAACATGACATTACGATATACCAAACATGAACTGACGACACACTGTGACTGGGATTGTGGTTTGACAAGGAAATCTCGTTACTATCTCCCAATCAACAACACCATTGGGATATGGACACACTCAGACCTGTGAAGCCAGGTGGAGACAATGTCCTATACTTGCAATCCTGCAACCAAGACGAATGTCGTACATAGATAAAAACATAACAGCCACATCATGAAGAGAAATCACAAAATAACAAGGCGCTCGCAAGTGAGTGATGTAATCTCGTCCCCTTCACCAATACAGTCACAACAAGATTGACGAAATTAAAGCATCAATAAATCACCACATGAGTGTACATCAATATTAACTCAAATAACAACTAAGCTAATCAAAAGCATCCACATAATGTGTCATCACATTAAAGTATAGCATCATCATCGCTCCAATGTCAACAATCATAAAACAATAACAAGGTATCAAGGTCTATCATAGTAAATGTATTGTCTAACAGTATAAGCAAATCAGAACACATAGTAGCAATTGGAGGGGCACTACAATGCATATATTCAGTTTATTATGTGCTTCAATTGCAGCAGCATTTGATGAATGGATATTGATCTATATTTATTTCATTATTTATATACATATATGTATATATGTATATATATATATAGTGTATATGCAGGAAATGTGAGCAAATAATGAAAAATAAAAATAAGTTATTCTCTGGAAAGAAATTATATATAAAGGGGAAAAATGTTATTTGTAAATTTTGTTTGAAAATGTCTTTTAATTTAAGCTGTATTTAGAATCTGGGGAAAATGAAAATTGTGATTTAAAATATATTGTAGAATTTGATTTCATTATTTTCCAGTCAAACTGTATTGTGATATATTAGAATAGTTGTTCAAAATAAATAAATATTATAATCAGATTTTGAACTTAGAAGATTAATAGCTTAATTCTGCATTTTACTTTGGACTGATTTTTTAAAATAAAGATTAGATTTCCATTATCTTAGAAAAATCATAATTTAGAAGATTTTGTGTGAAAAAGATTTAAAATCGGAAAATAAAATATAATTATAAATAAATAAAAATTAGTGAATGATTTATAATTGGTTTTTAATAAATTTAGTTAGTATCTTTATTTTTATTTTTTTTATAAATTTATTTTATTATGTTTAGATAAATCATGGAATTGTCATTGCTACTCTTTAATTAGCTTTTTAGCAAGTTTATAGACTTAGATATTTAATAAATGAATTATTTACGTGTAGGAAGATATTTATTAAATTGAATATTGTGCTTGGGATAAATAGAAGTATTAGTGAATTTCCTTACTTTGATTTTTAATTGATGAAGATGGTTATTTGATTGAGAATTGGATGATTTATTATTTAAATTCCTTATAGTTAATCATATGGTGTTATTTAATTGGATGTGATATTTTACTTTGTTCTTTTATTGATTAGCGCTATCTCCAGAGGTTAGGGAAAGTGTGAATGAATTTCTATGGTTGCATCTTTCTAGATGACTTCATCTAATCAGCCTCCTCCTTGGATACCATCACAATGGAAATTGAACAATCACAGTGTTATTTCAAGCTACCTTGGCATTCCCTTTGGGATCATATGAGTTTCATTATCTAAAATGTGGAAATGGTTCTTACACAAATTAAAAAGAAAGCTTGAACTGTGATCAAATAAACTTCTTTCTATGGCTGGGCACATATAAATTGCAAACAAAATTCTCATAGCTAGTCATGTTTACATTTCATCATGTTGGCTTCCTTCAAAAAGCGACTATAATCAGCTAACTCAATTAATTAGAGGGATTCTTTGGGGAAAATGGAATAACAAAAAAGGTCATCCAGTTGCTTCATGGCTGTATTGTATTCAACCAAAAAATAAAGGGGGCTTAGGAGTGATTGATCGCCTTACTCAAGGGATCTGCCTCATAGTAAAATGGATTACTAGATCTTTTCATGGAGCAACCCCATGTAAATATCTTATTAGAAACAGAATAGTTATTGCCAAAGCATTTAATTCTTGGAAAGAGGTTGGGTGGAAAGATAAGATCCTTATGGAAAAATACTTTAAACCTCAAGCTTCTAGACAATTTCTAAGCATATGGAGAGCGTGGAAAAAAGTGTCTCCTCTTCTTGAATGGAAAGGTCAAGACCTTAGTCATGGGTTGAGCTTATCTTCCTCATCTATTTGGTGGAATAGATTGATCTTTTTACATGAATAACTTCTTCCCATTAATTCCAATTTTCATAGCTAGACCTTATTCGAAAAAGGCATCACTGAATTCAATGACATTTGCGAATTCTCATCACTAACTTGGAAAAATGACTTGCAACTCAAACATGATTTCAACATGTGTAATTCTCTAATTAGTGTCATCCACAAGGTGCATGATATTGTCCTTTTGAATCTTCAATTGAAACTTTCTACTCCCATTTCATGCAATTTTTTTAAAGATTGGAGGTGGCTTCTAGGTTTTAATATAGAAAATTTTCCTCTTAAGTAAATTTTCAATAAGATTCTTCCTCCAATCCAAATGAAACCAAGGTTAAATTTGAAATGGAGAGTGAACTGGTCTGAATCCAAGTGGCTCAGTTTGAGCCTTGCTGTTTGGAAATCCAAAGATGAAGCTAAAGTACAATTTCAAGCATGAAAGATTATCCACTATAAAATTGTTGTGGGAGAATGCCATAACTTTCTTCCTAACCAATCCTCCAAATGCCCTTTTTGCTACAAGTTAGAAACCATTAAATATGCTTTTTGGATGTGCAAGTACACTCAAGAAATTTGGGAAACAATTTTGGTCTTGATCCTTGCTATATTTAACAAAAATTTAAGATGGAAATTAGCATTGTTGGGGCTTCATTGTTCAAAAAATATGGTATCAAAATCTTTTCATCAATGTATCCTTTTGCACATTTGGAAGCTTTTATGTAAAGCAGTTTTTTCTAATGCCTTCCGGCGTGTGGAAGTTATCATGCATGGTTTGCTCTCTAGCATTATCTTGCATCAATCAATTCTTGTTAGAGCCCTGAAAGAAAAAGTTGGCTTCAATTCAGAGCTCATAATGCAAATAGCTCAAGCGCAGTCCCAGTTGACAATGATTGCTAAGAATTACTAGGGATCTCTTCTCTCATCTATGGAAATTGTTTTAGAGGAGCAAGTTTTCTCCACTCTTGACGAAAATTGATCATATTGTAATTTGCAAGTTGCAGCTCTTTTGTCACTTGCAACTATTTCATGTTAATTTGTTGAATACTTTTAGCTGTAATTTCTTATCTTGAAAGAATATTTTGTACATTATTTTTTTATTATTAATATATACATTTTTCCAATAAAAAATAATAATAAATTACATAAATTGTATAATGTTTAATTGGGAGGAACAACTTAGATTCATGCTTAAACTGGGAACCCAAACGGGTGCCCAAATGGCCAGCCTGGAATGTCGAATAAGTCAAAATATGTTTATTTATTATATTCATTGAAAGTCATATGTCTTGATCAAAGGCTTACTTTATAATCTTTTATTTTATGCCATTTATGTCCTCGAAAGCAGGTAACTTAGGGAGAAGTGTATCATAATGTACCCCACCTACTCCCAATATTTTAAACAACAAATTAAATTATTGTATGCCATATCGAAGTCCCAGCCCACGATTTTAGGTTTGTAAACTATGATATGAAAGTGTTGTCGGTGCAACCTTCAATGAATTCACTCATGCAAAGTCGTCCAAATGACATGACACCGCGACTTGTTAGATGTACCCTCAAATCTTTAGTATTATACCATTTACTGAATGAATGAATGAAAGATTTTAATGAAGTCCACGAGACTAAACAGTCTATGGGACCAAGACACAACTTAATTTTCTTTCATGCTCTTTTCTAAATCAAATCTCCTACTATTGATTTTGACTAGAAGACTAGCCGTCTGGTTGATCTTATCCTCCTCAAATAACTGTTACATATCGTCCATATACAAACTATTTGCATACTGTTTACGGATGTCTTCATAAGCTGTGCATTCCATGAAGAAGTGTCGCTCCATCTCAACCACCCCCTTATTGTAGAATATGCAGGTTCTTTCTTCCCATGTTTCCTTAGGAGACTTCCATCTACCGGTCTCACATCTAAGATGATGCAATCTCATCCTTAGTTGTGCAATTAACACCCTCACTTTCCCTTTAATAGCAGCCCCTAAATACATTTTTTCACCATGATCCTTTGTCGAGTTAAACTCTTTGACGTAGTATGCTTTTTTTAGCCCAATCTGATTTGACCACATGGCAGTCCTAAATTTTTCCTTCACGTAATTTTTTATTTCACTATTGGTGCTAGGACACTCCTGTAATTTGATGTCCCACTTGTTCATCCACTTGTTGTTTTGCTTCATCCAAGTTTTCTTTTTGCGGTTTAGCACCTCCTCCATAACCGCTTTGGGCCACTGGTGGTTGTCCATGTTTTCAATCTTCTTTAGATAACTTATCAACCGAGTTATCGCTGATGCCTCCAAGGGAAAAGCCCCCGCTTCAGCTAAAAGAATTTCATATGGGACCGTGGCCTTAACTTTGAGATTGCTTGTTATTAAGTGTTTTTGGATTCTTTCTATTTGTCTCCAACTGCACTTTGACATATTGCTTCCTATTAAGTGTTTTTGGATTCTTTCTATTTGTCTCCAACTGCACTTTGACATATTGCTTCCCCACACTTCACACCCATAAAGTACAACTGGCGTGACAAGTAAAACAAAAAGATTTTTCATGGTTTTCCAATCCCAAAGTTCTGCTTTCCTACATCTGTTTTGCAAAAAGAAAGAGGCTTTCCAACCTCCATGTATCCTTTTCGTTCTACAAGTCTCCCAACTGAGCTTATGGTGAAAATCAATCCCAAGATAATTGTATTCTTTCACTATATCAAGTGGACTACATTCAAAAAGAAAGATATTTTGTTTTTTTTCTATTCAAAGAGAAAATCATGATTTTGGTTTTGGTGATGTTCACTTGCATCCCCACTTCCTGACATAAGTGTTCTAGAGCTTTCAAATGTTCTCTTAACCCATGAGTTGTTTTTGAAATCAAAATAAGATCGTCAGCATATAGAAGTAATTTCACTACATAACCTGCCAATTGGATACTGTCCCCTCCATCCTTGCTTAACCAAGCTTCCAACTTATCAATGTAAAGCCCAAAAAGCGTGGGAGATAAAGGGTAGCCCTGCTTAACTCCAATGTTGCTGCCAAAACACTCTGACATACCCTCACTTGTTCTGATTTTAGCATTAACCTTCTCATATAACCTGTGAGCAGTTGCTCTGTACACATTAGGAATACCTAATTCTTCCATCCTATTCCAAAGTTTATCCCTAGGCACCGTGTCAAAAGCTTTCTTGAAGTCAACGAAACAACAATAAGCTTCCTCACCCTAGCAGTCCCAAATCTTCTCAATCAAGTGCCTAAGGGTGATGCAGTGATCAATGGTAGAGTGCCTAGATCTAAAGACTGCCTGCCCCTTTGCCCTTTTGCCCTCATTTTATGCCTAGTTGTTGATCCTACACTCAACCATGCTCCCAAAGAGCTTGCCAAAGATAGGATTAACCATAATTGTGCGGTAGTTAGATGGGTTGTTGATATCACCACTTTTAAACAAAGGAATTACCACACTGGTAGTCCACTCCAAAGGGAAGCCTTCCTGATTGACATTGTTGAAAATTCTTGTTATGTAAGGAGCAAGTGTTTCAATCCCCCACTTTAAAAATTCATCCTGTAACCCATCTATATCTTGCGCTTTCCCACTTGCTAACTTCTTTATTCCCTGTTTAATATCATCCACGGTGAATAGTTCCATTGATGTGTTAACAACCGGAGGATAGTATTTCTCGTGGACTCACTCACAAAGGAGCCTAGCATACTCTAACCATTGGGTATCTATGATATTGTTTTCCAACTTCTTTTTCTTTTGCTGCAGTTCCCTCCAAAAGCCTTTAGGATTCTGCTTCCCAAGCGAGATTAACTCCTTCCTTCTTTCATTAACATACTCAGTTTTTTTGGATTGCACTAATTTTATATATTTTTTCTTGTATTCTTTGTCCATATCACTCTCCTTTAGTGATCTCTTGGCTGCCTTACACTCATCATCATACCACGGATTTGCCAGAAATGTGTTTGCAGCCCCCACCTTGGGAAGAGACCTTTTGCAAGCATTTAATGCTTTGTGGATTATCGGGATCAGCAAATTGCTGTGAATATGGGCATCAACCTCTTTAACAGCATTAATCCCTCCCTCATTCTTCAAATCATGGAACTGCTGCTTAAGAACAACATTAAATATTTATTTATTTTCCTGATTTATGAGGATTTTACCCTTGGGAAGGGCTTTTTTTTGCATGTGTTGAACTTGCTTGTTGTGTTGATTGATTAGAGAAATGTGAAGCTTAACACAAAGGGGTAAGTGGTTAGATTTCATCTCAATAGGACAGTCCTCTATGTTAAACTCCAACAGCCTAGAACCAAAACTTTGAGAGCAAACCATGTAGTCAACCACACTTTGACCGTTGTAAGTCTTGCAAGTGACTCCCCCAGATGTCGGCCAATCTCTCACCCCGTTGCAAATAACCATGCCAAACAAAATAAAAATCCCAAGTAATTCAGTCCCAAACGAATTCACAGTGCCATTATCATCTTGAGATGTTCTTTCCCAATGGAGACCACCACCTTCCTCCAACCATATAGGATTTTTCTCCCCTTTTGCTTCACTGCTCAACTGAAGAGACTGATTGTTGGTTGTCCTTGCATTAAAGTCACCCATTAAAACCACATCTCCAAGTATGTTAAAAGTAGAGATATCTTTTTTTAGTGATGCATACGGATCTTCATTGTCTAAATTCTACTTATAAAACTTTGAATTTTTTGGAGCAAAGTATCAAGCAGCTAGACTAAAAGTTACTCCATTTTCAGTCATTTGCAGCCATATGTATTGTTTATTTGTGTCTTCTTTTACAAACTCAAGAATTCCCTACCACTTCTCAGCTATTAGCACTGCAACCCCTCCATGACCTTTACCTGTTTCATTTCCTTCATTCCAAACTGAAACTTTCTTATACCCTTCGAAATCTAGAATTTTGCAGCCATCATGTTCATGCGTTTCCGTAAGAATGATAATATCCTTCCCTTTTGCTATGGGCCCCAAACCAGGTCCTCTTCTCCATGGATATCCTCTACAATTCTAGCTTACAACATGTAGGTAGTCCTGTGGGGCCCATAATTCCTATTTCTTGTTTGAGAGACGATCACTAATTTGGGCTTTCCCGTTCTTCAACCAAGCCCACTTGCCTTCATTTCTTGTTGTTTTCACCTTCTCCCATTCTTTCCTTTGTTCTTCTTACTGCTCGAAGGTCAAATCTTCATCTAGATAAATATGTGTGCCTTTAAGTAACCCCCTATTTTTTAAGATCTTATTCTTATCTTCTAAATTTCTCAAAGTGACTCTTACATGCCTATCTCTTCCTCCATCTATCTTTCTTCCAATTCTACTAGCTTGCTGAATATGCCCTACCCATTGCAACTTATCTTTAAGAAAATCTCTTGTTAGAATGTCGGTTCTCTCCTTCTCCCCGAAGTCCCTCAAACCTTTAATGATAATGTTTGTAACCCTGCTTTGTTTATCTTTTTCTTCTCTTAATTGTCTTTTAACTTGTTTTTCAATGATTCCTTTTTGCTTGTTTGATGATCCACTCACCGCTTGTGACCAAGATTTGGCCTCTTCTATGTGTACCCTTAATTGATTCTCTTTTACCTCCAAGTCTGCTAATGTTGTTTGGATCCCCTTTAACTCCATTATATTTTCTCCTCCCTCTACTGCTGATTTCTCATTTTTTGCTATTTTTAATTGGACTAACTCTTGCCTTAGAGTGACCAATTCTTGCTACCCCCTCTCCATGTTAACTTGCAGAGTTAAAATTTGATCTTGCAGCATTTTATTATCCTTTTCCAGCCTACAGTTTGCTTCAGTAATTATTTTAGATCTGCTATCTTCGTACATCCCCTTTGTTTCTAGAGCATCGAGTCTACTTTTCATCCTCATGAGCTCTTCTACATATAATTATGATGACCATAACAGTAAACACAAAATTTTGACATGAACATTATAACTAATATGGGAGCTCAATTCATGTATTTGGTCTTCAATTTATGTTAGAAAATAATTATTAACAAATGTAGTGACACAATCCATGAATCATTATCCACTCTAAGTTTTTAATATATTTTTTTTTAAAGTGATGATATTGTAATTGATTAAATTTATGTGTTTATGTTAATTTGTATTTAATTGTAGGATATTTGTGTTAGGTTTGACTTCTTCCTCAATTCATATTTAGTATTATATATATTTATCTTCATTTATTTTCACATAGTCAATCTTATTATAATTTTATTTGCATTATCTCTACACTCATTCCATTATCAACCTATATTTCGATATTTTTTACCTTATCTATTCCTATTTATACATATTATTATACATTCACTATCATTTTTCATTTATTGTATCTATCGTTGCACCTATTTGCACAATTTTATTTCTCACCTTCTGATTTATGCTTTCCTATCCCAATTCAATCACACAACACATGAGTTCAACTACAAGCCACTCAATACTAACCCCAAAATTTTAAAATATTAATTTTAAGCTTAACCAACTCCTACATTTTTATCAATTATTATGAGTACACTTGGTAAACATTCACATGATTTATTTCTATTTCTTCATATTTAAAGGCATTAAATGTATAATTAATAGACACGATTGACTATCCAAAAAAAGTATAGGGAGAAATCATTTTTAGAACATTTTGATTTGGAGCATTAAATAAATTAGAATTTGTATCAAAATCATCTAGGACAATTGCATATTATAGCTCATGTTAGTTTTGATATTCATTGAAGTTCATATGACTAGTCTAACAAGGAGGTTAATTTAGAAGAACTTGACCCTCATATGTAAGTAGCTTAATTGAGGTATGTTTAATTAGCATTAGTTGTCGTGCATTAGTAGATAATAAAAATTATATCAAATTTGATTCTATACATGTCTACAAACTATCGTATCTAAATAAAACCTCAAAGTCTGGTTTCACATTTTGTAGGATTGACCCTTCATATTACAATTTTTGTTCATATTTATTCACTTCAATGATATATTTTGTTTAAGGGCTTGAGTGTCACTGTATGATATTGTTTTTACTCATCCTACTCACTCTTAGATTCTTCTTTAAGGTTTCTAATTTTTAGATTTGATATAACACTTATTCTTCTAACTTTTAAATCTAAAAGTGATCTATATTGCCACATATTTCTATTTCACATCCATATTATTTTGTTTATGCCACAAGCTACCTAATCCAAATCTTCCTTTCAAAAGGAGCACTCTTCTAATATTGATTATGACTATGTATTTTTATGATAATGCATAGTCATTGATGCTCATATTGAGAACCATTTGGAGTATTAAAAGTATCATCATGATGTTTGTTGGCATTCAATTTGATAATTCCCAAATTGCTTGAGTCTAGGCCCCCTATGAGCAATTGGCTTATTTTTCCCATCAATGATAATCATTCTAAGAAACCTCTAAATGGGTCCTCTTGGTATAAATTATCCATGTATTGTTCGTTTTCATCTCCTATGTTCATATATTATGTTAGAAGCTATACAAACTCATAAAAAATTTATGTTTGTGAGTGTTTTGGTCATTTTCCACTATTTTCGCAAAGCTTCGGTGGACTATCGAACATATCCTACTTGTCCATGTTCTTTCTTGATTATTGGCCCTACATTTAAAATCTCCATAAGGTCTCTCAGATTCCTCTTTCCTAAGTTATTTTACTCTACTTATTTTTTGTAGGTTTTCAAGGGACATTCAAACTTATGTCTCACCTCTTGACCTTGAATGTCCACTCTCATATTGTATCATTATAATGTTCTCGATTCTCTTGCTTTAGTTCCCATTTCCTTGCTTTGTAGGCATATAGATTTCCAATGGTTTTTCATACTTCCCTTCCTAATCCCTATGTCTTGACCCCCTTCCTTTCTTGCATCCTCACAATCTTCCATTTCCTCAATTTTATTTCCCATTCCCCTCTAGCTCACAACCTCTAATCCTTCCCCACTTCCATTTCTTGCATTTTCTTCAATTCCCTTTTGTTGAATTCCTTTGCACCTCTAGACCTCCAATCTTACCTCCACTTCCCTTCATTGGTTAAAATTTTTATCCTTGCATCCTTTTCACCCTTTTGTATTTTTTTTATGGAATTTTAGACTTTCATCCCCATGTCAATTTTCGACCTCTAGTTCTACCATAAATCTCTACACATATTGTCCTTCTATCTATTCCCACTTTCCCTCCAATATTTTTTTATGTAGACTTTTGTTGGACATTTAGACTTCATTTCAATGTCCCATCATAATTTCCACTTCTACATTCTTGCAAATTACTTCCAATTATTTTCATTAGTTTCCACCTATGTAATCAAGATAGCTTTTGAACATCCAATTTCTCACCCATGCAAATTGTGCTAATCTATAATGATGCATGTTTTTCTTTCATTTTCCATATTTTTTTATTTTCTTGTTTTTCCCTTGTTTGGAGCTTTGATGTACTTCTTAGCTTAGATTATTATGTCATGTCCTAATGTCTAGTCCTAATGTGAAACCCTAGATCTCTCATTCTCACCTTTTGATTCACATTGAATCCTCACATATCTTCATATTCACCTCAACCACTACTTGAATCTTAATAAAAAAAAAATTAATGACTAGATTTAACCCTATAGCTACTGCATAAGGATTATTCCACCTAAAATAGTAGTGTCCATCCCAAGGTCATATATTTTCTTGCAACTTAAATGGTCAATGATGAAGATTTATAGTCCACCATTAGTATGGAAATTGAGTTTTATCTCTTGATGGTCCTTGATCACATTCATACGTGTTCATCTCATATATATCATCGGTTTTACCTTATCTTGCATGCCAAAATGATAATATCTATTTATTCATCAAATTCCCACAAGTAACCTAGAAAAGAATCTAAACATCCCTACATGACTCACAAATCTATTAGAACTCTAGGAATGGGTACAATCAATAAGAGAAGACTCTCAAATGCATCCTAATATTTGTGGACCCCTCTAAGACATGGTTTGTGTATAGAGTTGTATGGTATTTAATATAAGCCCGGGCATAGTTTTTGGTGTATATCCATGTAGATGTGATACAAGAAGGCATAGGTGATGTATAGTCCCAAAACCCTGGTTCTTCCTCCAAGATTGAATGATAGTATTGGAAGGAATGTATATATAATATTTTAATGAAGAAAGGATGGAGAAATATTGTAGAGCTAAATAAAAGAGAAAAAATTACAAAACACTAGGGTTTCCTTTCATCTTTGGATTTAGGGAACTTTATGTATTATAATTTTAGCTTTCTTCCAAATAATGTGATATTGTATCATAATCCAAAAGGAAGGTTTTAAATGTGCAAATTTGACATATTTCTAAATGTATCCATGAGAGTTATGTAAGGATTAAGGTGTCATTCACCTTGTAATCATATGTATTATTCATGTATGTTGGTGTAAATAAGTGTTTTACCTATCTAGTCATTAGTAGGTCCTATTTACATGTTAAGTTTATTTAGGTCCTAGGAAGGAATCTTTCTAGAAGGTGTTAGTTGGCATTAGATCTTTATCTTAAATTTTTATGTTTTAACACATGTGTCCTAGGTAGTTATGATATGTTGTCACATGACATAGGATTAAAACACTTGTCATAATCCTATGTCTCACCTTGTCTATATAACTGTATAGGAGCGAATTTGCGCCCCTTATGAAAATCCCCCTTTTACCCTTCCTCACTTTAGAAAACCAAATTTGAAGGCTAAAATTCACATAAGCTTGTTTCCTTCATTCCACTTGGTGTCTTCTTTGTGTTTTAGTAGAGTAATAACTGTCGGGAATGCCCGCACGATGCACAGACGTCTGTGTGGTGCGCTTACGTCCCTAGCAGATTCCTACATCTGGAGCCTACAGAGGCGTTACACTTCCCATTGGAGGTTGATTTGTAACACCCTCTTCAACTAACTGACCCAAACATGGTTGTTTTCTTCATTCTCTCCTTCAAATTCACTCTTCCTTCGTGCATTTCAACTTCTTCACAAGTCCAAGCAATCTTCTAAGCATTTAGTTCATCTCTTTGAGCCATTCTCTAAGCATTCTACACAGCTTTTCTTGCATCCATCACTCTCAAGCAACACTTTGCACTCCATAGCAGCAACAATTCAATACTTTGTTAACTCCGTAGAGCAAGTGTGGAACAACACCATTGCAATAGGGGCTTGAGTCCTCTCATTTTCTCCTCCATTAGCTAGTGAGCTCTTGGAGGAGGTGGTAAGCTTTCTACTCCTCTCCTCTACGATTTGGTCAAGGGTAGCACCTTACTGTTTTGTAGTGTTTTTTGTGTTCTTTACTTCATTTCGTTCTTTATCATATATTTCTCCATTTTTGCAAACTTGGTTGTCCGTGCAGGTGGAAACACCAAAACGGGGGCCTGACTGAGGCAGGCCCCTATACAACCCCAACAAATTTCCCTCTCTCTTGTGTGTAGGTGGATGTGCATTTGGAGCTAGCTGATGAACGAATACCTTTGCAAGATCATTCTTGCCACCCTAACTCTTGTATATTTACTTTATCATATTTGTTTATATCTCGCCTACTTCATAGCCTTATTTTGGCCCTTTAGAAGTGATTAGATAGGTCGTTAGTCTATTTTCTAGTGGTTAACCTTGTCTTATTGGTCCTCTGGTCGTACGAACACTAGTGCATCTGAGAGACACCAACACGTCATTCTATCGTCTCGAAACCGCGCTTTTTCCCTTAGGCAAAGAGCTTCCTGAGGCACAGTGTTGAACCCAAAAATTGGCTTTCCTAGCCCCATCTCGAATCTTGGGTCTACAGAGTGGTTGAAGGACCTCATAGTTCTCATCATTCTTGTCCCTTATTTCAAAACACCCCTTTAAGTTGATGTAAGTTAGGGAAACCTTCCGCTCTTGGATCTTCGTGGCCTGGGGCCTTGAACATGGTTGGTCCCCCTCTCTTACAATAACCAAGGGGTTCTCATTTGCAAATCAATTCTTAGATTTAATTCCATTGCAATCTTGAGAATTGCATATTGATCTCTCTTGTGATTTTGTGAAGTTCCTAGATCTTGGGTGGCTATAATATTCAACCAAATCTTGCATGGTGTAGAGTTATTTTATACCAACTCTTACATGGTGTTAGAACTTGTGGGCTTGCTTCTTGTTAGTCTCTATTGATAGATCTAGGTTGCAAATATTGGTGGATCTTGAAAAGTTGAGTATTCTCTCCTCTTCCAATGAATGATGATCTAGAGAAATAGTAAAGCTTGAAAGAAATACTATATTTGGGGTTTTCTCTTTGTGGCTTTGTATTGTAGGTTCAAATCAAATCTTGTTGGTGAAAATCTGAGCTCACCATTGAGTTCAATGGGTTCGAGAAAGTCAGCTTTTCCTTTTTTTTGTCCAAATCAAACATATGAGGCTAGATATATGAGGGTTTGAAGTTGAAGTGTGGTTGCAAAATCTAGAAGGTAGCTACAATTTTGGAGCACTTTGGGTCAAATTTGGCCCTGCCTTGCATATAGGAGGCCCAAAAACCCCAAGATCGACTTCACCAAAATCAGACAACTTGCCCCAGGCCCTCAAAAAAATTCCCCTCTTGGCATCATCGTACAGTCATCCATATAATTTGTACGGTTGTTGTATGAAAAATTCATGCAGGTATGCAAGAAAATTAAATGGTAGGTGAATTTTTTTTAATAAAAAGATTTCAAAATTTTCATATAGTTTGTCTGGAAATTTTTATTTTAAATAAATAAATAAATAATTTGTAGATAAGATAGGTCTACATACCTATCTGTACCATTCAAGGTATGCCACTTGCAAGGCCTCCAAATGACACACTTTCATTGGCCCAAACGGGCCCTCCTCCATGCCGAGTTGTGTCCCATAAATCAACAAACAATAGTGAATATTATGTCATGCAATCAAAGATTCTGATTGGTGCTGACTGAGGAATATTCCATGAGAAAATATTCTTGACTCCAAAGGCATATTCTATATTCCTGCAAATATCCCCAGATTTCTTCGATGTCAACCGACCCAGAATATTCTAAGGGTGTATTTTTTTTGCAGCACCCTAGCTGTCAAATTTAATTACCTTAGTTGTTGATGTCGGTACTACATCAGCATGATGTCAATGTTCAATTTGAATTTTTTCCCCGGCCCTCTTCATTGGAGTTTTTAATTTTGCAGTCTAACTTTGAAAGGCCATAACTCAGTCATCCAACTTCCTTTTCTCGAGCAATTTTTTTATTTGGGGTAGAATTTTGTTCTCTTCACAAAGGTGTAGTTGTTTTTTTTATTTTGGTGCCTGGTTTTTCCAAAAATTGTAGATTCTCACAAGTGTTGCTAAGTTGTTCTCATTTTGAGAACTTCCAAGGCTCCGTTCTTGGTCCTACGGTAACATTTTTGGGTGAATTTTTTTGAAAGTGCATAATTTTACATGTATTTTCTAGTGGTGTGATCATCTAAGATCAAGTCCACTTCAGTATTTTTGGAAAGTAGAACCTATAATCACACTAATTATAAGGTGCCACAAATCATATATTTCTTGGGGGGTTTCTTGTTTTAGTAATTTGGGGGGTAATATTGCAGTGGTTGATTACTTTATTTTGCTCTATGTCATGCAATGGGGAAATCTCAAATTGAACTCCTAACTTTGGATATAATTATGCTACATGGAGAAAATCAGTATAGAATTATCTCACAAGGAAGGATCTAATAGGATATCTAAATGAAACTATTTCTCAACCTATTGATGTTAAAGAATTGCCAAGATGGTAGATTAATCATGAGAATACTTGGATGCATATGCTCATTAGTCTCATTTGATTTGAAATTTCATGTTGAATCATGCAAAACACCTAAAGAGGCTTGGGAGGCTTTTGAGAAATTATATGGTAAAACTAATTACATTAGGCGATATCAGATTGATAATGATTTGATGAATCTTGATCCTAAAAGTTTTGACCACATCCAAGACTACATCTCTAAGGTTAAGCAACTAAGAACACATCTAAAAGATTACAATATTGATAAGGAGGATTTACAATTGATTCTGAATGTGTTATCCAAGATTGGTCTTCAGTATTCAATGTTTGTTTATGGATTTCATACCCATTGACTTTCTATGGGAGCATCATATGTTGATCCTAAGTTTGATGACTTTGCAAATATCCTAATCCAAGAGGAAGAAAAGTTAACTAATATGGGTCTAATTAAGTCTTCCAAGTCACAAGCATTATTGGCTAGTGAGTCTAAGGTACAAAAAGAATCAAGGAATTTTGATAAGAAGCAAAAGAAGAAAAGAAAAATCCACATAAGGAATCAAAATCCTCTCCCTCAAAAGGGGAATCATCTAAGAAGGAGAGGCCTACATGTGCATATTGCAAGAAATTAGGGCATGATGAACATCAATGTTATTCAAAACAGATTGATTAGTTGAAGCATCTTCTTAAGAAGCATTAAATCAATGAGTCTCCATCATCAAAGGGTTCATCATCTTCTTTTCCATCAAAGTCTAATAGACATAAGGGAAAATCACTTGTTGCAGTTGTAAATTCTGAGTTAGAGAGGTGATACTCAATTCAGGAGCCTCACATCACATGGCTTCATCTAAGAGTATGTTCTCTTTATTTGAGTCTTGTTCATCACCACATGCCATTTTGATGGCTAACAACACATATATGCATGTTTGTGGGAAGAGATCCATTGACATGGATGATGGAGCATTCAATGATGTTGTTTGTGTGCCTTCATTTTCAACCAATATCCTTTCTATCTATTAGATCACACATGGTGGAGCAGACAAGAGTGTTGAGTTCACACCAGATTCTATCATAATCTGAGATTCACATAGTAGAGATATAGTTGTAATTAGGGAGGTTGATCACCAATCTCAAGCCTACACCTTCTCACATTTTTCTCCTACTATTGACCGACATATGTTCACATTAAGGCATCTAGTGTGGACACTTTTGAGGAGATTTGGTATGGTCATTTGAATCTTGGTATTGTTTCATCTACTGAGGATCTAGTGACATGTGTTAATATTCCATCTCCTTCATCTACTAAGGATCTTATAAAGTTCACCTCTTGCTTGTTGATAATTTCTTAGATTTGAATTGATAAAAATAATTTGTATTTATCTAGGTATTTATCTAATTTCCCAAAAATTAGATTCCAAAAGATGACAATTGAATATGAAATTTGAATCATTAAAATACTGCCAAAAATATATTTAAAAATGGGTCATGGCACTTAAGGAGGACCCATTTTCCCTTGGGCGAATTGGTCCTGGCCTAAAATACTAGGACACTCATTCTCCAATGTTATTCAATTATTAATTGCATCAATTAAATGTAGGTTCCCCTTTCAAAAAATGAGCAAAATAAGGCTTTGGAATGCATAATTTAGGCAATTAGAAGCTTAATTAAGTCTAATTAATTAAGGAACCCAAACAAAGTGTGAAATTATAAAGGTATACAATTCCTACACTATAGTTAGTAATATAAATTATAGATTTAAATTGGGTGATGTAAACAAGTTCAATGTTGTGAAAGAGTTATTGTGATACATTTGATTTATTAGATTTGTTTATCAATTTATGATAGCTCATAGTATAGAGGCTAGTTTAGTGAGCCCAATTCCATACAATATCATGTCACTTATCATTATATATACATAAATTAAAATATTACCTCAAAATAAAAAACTAAATAAGAAATGACATTTGGACGTAAGAATTTCACCATGCTATATATATATATATATATTCCAAATAAAATGGAATATTTAATTTACACCTTTATTTAACATTCATATAATTACTTTAAAATTATTCTAACAACCTTGTAGATATTTCCAAGATCATAAAATACATTTACTATAATTGTTCAATTTCATTTGGCACCCCAAGATACTACACCTTAAACTCCTCATTTGATTCTATGAACTATTTTGAATGTTCTCTTAAAATTGAGAGAGTAATAAGATACTTGTTCCACTTATAAATATCTCACACTTTCTCAATAAAATTTCTAATCATGATATTTTTCTATCCCATCACTCTCTTCCACTTGTTTTCATCCACATGTTGAATTTGTGCACTTGCTAAGTCTTTAGGTTCTTAGATCCTAGCAAGCCAAGCATTACAACTTATGTCCTTGAATAAAATGCACATGTATGCCATCATATAAAAAATAAAATTTTAAAAATACAATTTGTATTCATTACCTTAAGCTAAAGAGGGTCCACTTACAATTATGTGTATATATATCCCTTTATTCAATATATATTATAAATAATATTCATCTTGACACTCAACTTAAGGGAATACATTTTTTAGTATGTTGTTTATATACTTAAATATTTAATATATATATACACCCACCCATTTTGTAATATGTGACCATTTGAAAGACATAAATCATTGTTCATCACCATGTGGATGTTGGTGTTCATGTCTCACCTTTTTTAAGTTGTTTTAGAATTGTGCATACATACATAGGACATAATCCTTGTTACAATCATGAAATGCAAATAAAGTGGGTGGAATTATTTAGACACTTGCAAGGTTCGTGGCCTAAGCAAGGATTCATAGATATCCTTACTTCCCATACAAGTGTGTTGTCCCAATCTCACGCTCCTTCAAATTCTTTTCTGTTAACACCACCATATCATTGGAAAATCTATAAGTTTTTTAAAATTGTGCCTCTTTTGTTAGATTATATAGAAATAATTTTATACTTTAAAAAAATTATAACCTTGAAGAGAGATTATTTGAAAAAGACAAAAAAAGAAAAGAGATTTACTTGAAACACAATTATCCATCATCACTAATAAAAAGAATAGAGGATAAAATATCTCTTTGATTCTACATTAAATGAAATCATCATATCCTTTGTGTAGTTTTTGAGAAGCATGTAAGTAGATATCAATCATCATGTACAATTAAAATTTTACCCTTTTAGTTTTGGAGAATAATTACTAATATTTTTAAACATTATTAAGTTTGATTCTTCTGCATTCCTTTCATTACCATTAGAAATTTATAAATACCATTTAAGATGAGAGTCACATTGTATATTAATTGTATTCATGAACACGTCATCTAGGGATGAGCACTATAGTTAGATGACATGCATTAAGATAGATCACCTCCATCACTTGTTGCTTCATTTATATCTAGTGTTGCTTCATCCATGAATTTGAGTGGTTCAATGAAACCTAATCATATCTATCATCTTCTAATGATATCTAGTTATATAGGTACTTAATGAATGTATCTTTGTCTTTTTATGAGTCCCATCTTGAAGAATTGTCGGACTCCATTAACGAATTGTGTCTCTTCTTTTCATAGCTCATATAGAGTTGTATCTTTTTCTTTAAATGTCATGAGTAAAATTGAAACCATCTTGTTTTTTATCCACCTATATTTTCTTCCATAGTGATATATACTATATAGATATTCATAAGTCCACATATTCCACTCAGTCATTGTTATTATTGACACCTTTTGTAGAAGTACTAGATTCTCATTAGTCTTTAGTTGTATTGCCTATGGTGAAAATCATACATCCATGGATGTTGTACCTACACATTTCATGGTACCTAATTCATCTTGTCAATATTTGTTACAATTCAAAAACAAAATTGGTGATATTTGAATAGTATTTAAAGAACTCATCTTTATATTTGGATTAAATGTTCTACATCCATTTCTACAAGGCTTTGGATTGTCACCTTCATAAGTGAGGCTTGGAACTCTTGATTTTTCTTGAGCACTTGTTTGACATCAACATGGTATCACTTGAGAAAAGTTTAGGGATATCACACATCTTATGTTTTATTCCCTCATGTTCCTTTTAGGAATGGAAAGACTTCTTGCATATATTCTTGGTTTTGTTTCTTTCGAAGAAGAGAAATATTATTCAAAATTCTTGGATATTCATTATCCTTTGTCGACCATCCACTATCACTATAGGAGATTTTAAATTGAGGAGGTTATATGGTCTCTTTTGTTCTCTCTTATGGGGATGTTTTTTCTCACATTGAATTTTTTCTCTCACACTTTTGGAGAGCATCTTATCTTTTCTCTCTTTTGGAGAGATTTTTTTCCTATGAGTTTTTTCCCTTTTTTCCATTTGTGAGAGCTTGTTTTATACATGGGTACCTAGCATGACCTTATAGTCAATAACTATCATTGCATCTTTGTGGGTTTTCTCATTCTCTTGTTTTTGTGTTGGTGTTAATGATGTATATTACCTAATTGGTTTACCTTTTATGTCCTATTCATATTATTTTACTTGGGGAATTATTAAAAAATATTAGTTTATGTATAAAGTCATAATATTATGTAATTCTATGTGGTATCCTCATTACAATTCAGCATAATCATGTATGTACATATTATTTTATAGACTTTAACAACCACTATAAACTAACTCTATAATCTTTAAATATATCATTAATTAATTATTATTTTTAGGCATTAATAAAAGATTTGTGGATATATTTTTTATTAGGAGGGAATTGGTCACATGCCTAAAATACAACATAATATTCAAACTTAGACACAACTTTAACACTACATCATTCATATTTTTATTATAAAATTAATCCATTTAATTAATCTTCCAAATTCTCATTATTCTTCACACCATATTTTATGTTTCTTTTCTCAAAAGTCTAAATATCTTTCCACCAATAATAATCTTCTAATGATGACCATTTAATCTATCATTCATATTATTTTGGAGGGTTATGATTAATTGCCAATAAAGTATGCAATTGCAAACTGCTTGTGGAATACGAATTTTAGATTTCTAATTTTATTTATCTACATAGTGAACCCTTCACACTCATAACTTATCCATCATTTCTTTTTAATTTTTAATTTTTACTATTTATTTAATTATTATAATTTTTCAGTTAATTTTCTTTCTCATTTAAGTAAAAAAAAATCTACCTGATTCTTATTCAACACCACCACTTGGAGATTTTAGTAAGCTCCACTCCATGAAACCATAACTTAATAAGCGCTTATGTTTCCCACTTCAATTTCCTATGCAATATATTGACCTTAAATACACAACTCTAATAACGATTCCCCTTGCATTGTAATTTTCGTCCATTTATATTACCTATCTCCCAAATTCAATGTTTAGATCTATATGTTTGTAATTTACCCTAGGAAATGGTAAACTATTGGCTATGTTGTACTTCTTAGCCAAAGGTGAGGAACCCACTCAATTGGTAGGTGGGCAATACTTAAAAGAGGGTTGGGAAATGAAAACAAGTATATTTTACAACAAGAGTGTGGGAAAGATGAGATGACACTATAACATGGAGTGCTCAAAATATAACAAAATTCATATAAATTACGAAGACCACTTTAAAATGAATAACCTAAACACCTTGTTTAAAAAGACAAGATTGATCAAAATTTTCTTTTTTAGGGGAGAGGACCTGGTATTTGAACACCCTAAATTTGTGCTTCTCAAAATCCTACGTGAAAATTTCAAAAAAATCTCAAATTTTTACAACAGCTTGCTTGGCAACACCCCTGCTTATAACTAAGGTTTCATGGCCACATCACCAAATATGATGCCACATTAGCATGCTTTTTGTCGAGGTGTCCAAAAAGGTCCAAAAAAAAGTGAGACTGATACTTGTGCACTAAATCATGTTTATTGGTGCACTGATGTGGCATCACATGATTTGTTGCTTTTTAGATCTAAGGAATACATATTATTCAATTATTGGTAGTTATCATCTAACACTAACAACTTTAAAGTCACAACTATTGATTCAATATTGTTAAAAATATTAGACATTAAATCAACAAATGCTATAACAACTATTGAAACATGCTCTTAATTATGCTACCTTTAAACCTTGAATTATGCTACTCTTAATTCCATAAACCACTTGAACCTCCTATCCATATTTATTCTGCCAGCCAGCTAAGAGGCTTCATGTATCCATTCAATTGTTATAGTGTGAAAGGAAAAGTATACATATTTAGTTTCTTTCAGCCAGCTTAAGAGGTTTCATGTATACATTCAATTGTTATAGTGTGAAAAGAAAAGTATACATATTTAGTTTCTTTCCTTGACACGATTGAGGGAGTTGACATTTTTCCACGACGTAGTTATCCTCCCAAAAATAAATAATAAAAAATTTAAAACACGTATTTCTAGGAAGATGATTGGTACGAAATCTTGATAGAAATATCCCGTTACACTTTATTTTTAATTAAATAAAAATTAAGTCAACGTTTTCTAAATCTGTAACTTGAAAAAAATCTTTTAATTCTACTTAATCTAAGAAGCGCTTTCGTTTCCCACTTGCATTTCGTATGCAGAGAAGATCGGCCTTAAATACACACCTCTATAACAATTCCCCTTGCATTGCAATTTATATTGTCTGTCTCGTCCATTCAGTGTTTAGAGATTTGTTTGCAAGTTACCGAAAGAAATGGTTAACTGTTGGCTATGCTGCACTTCTCAGCCCAACGTGAGCAGCCCTTCTCATGAGGAACCCACTCAATCCTTGCCGCCTCCTTCAATACCCACTACATCTTCGCCTCCTCCTTTCATCGACTCCATGAAGGTAATCATACAGCAACTTGAGGTAGTTCATCCAACTGATCAAATCGATCCGCTCATCGACTTCATTGATTATCTGCTTCCCAAGATCAAGGTAAGGGCAACGCTCTATCACTCTCTGCTCTTCATTTATTAGTCAATACTCAATTGGTAAGATGTGTGCTGATTATTGTAGGCTTCGCCAGAACAAGAGTCCACCTCCTCATTTTCGTTGGATTCCGTAGCCTCCAACACAAGACTGGCTGCTGACATTATAGATAATATTTCAACAGAAGCGCTAGAGTGCAAGGTAAAGCTTAAATGTCTGATCGAAAATGGCACATAATTATAGGAAATGAATATTATAACTGAAAATAATTTTGTGTTGTCAGCATCTAGTTAAGGATATGGGAAGTTTAGCTGTGAGTGGGATGAAGATGGCGGGGGAAGCCCACTGGCTTTTCTTAGGGTTGTCTGTGGCCGCATGTGCACTGGAGAGATGTGTGACAGTGAGATCTAATGTGTCCGGGTGTAAGGAGCTGTTGCAAGGAATTGCTTTCCTGGCTAAAGTCTTGAAGCAGTTTAGGGAAGTGGTGGCTGGAGAGAGCGATAGACTGTGCCTTGCGGTCCAGATGATAGTGGAAGGGGCAGTCCTGTGTTATGATTACATCAGCAAGCGAACAATTTCCAGGTTAGTTACAATCGTCTTAAATTTTTTAAGTATTGTTACATATTTGTTGAACCGTTCAACGGTTACTGTTCATCGTTTACGCGTGCTTATTTATGCTCTCAATCACGTTAATGTTGTTACATTGGAAATGGATTTAACACCCAGAAATATATATCCACTAGGGTATTTTTTGATCTACCATTTGAATTAAAACCAAAGATGTTAAAAGTTCCAAAATATCCTGAATGACATTTCTATAATACTTTGACCTTTTTCCAAGGATTTTGTGTATACACATTCTTTACATGGGAAACAACAACCTTTGAGTTCGTGAATATATTTAAGGATTTGGTTCCATTTCTTTGAGTAATGTGTAAGTAAAGAAGTTAATTTACATACTTAATTATATTATTTGTGCATTGGAAAGTAAGTTTGAATGAGAATCTATGTACCTTTCCATCGAGGGATTTGAGAATTTAACTCATGTTGTTAACCCCTCTATTGAGCATGCACCATCAAAATACAACATCCATAGATCACTAACATCAAAATCATAGGTTCACAATATTCAAAGTGGTGTGTAAGCTACTAAGATAATCACAAGAACTCATAAAATTATCATGATCATCACCTAATTTATTCAAGGCCCTTTAATGGTCTTCTTCCATATTTAACTATGGGTAGCTCTAGATTGTTCTAGAATTATCCATGCCTTGTAGAGCATAAATATGGAACATCTTAAAGTTGTGGGTGCCTATAAGTTTAATATAATCACATTTATAATTTCAAGATAATCATTCTTATAAAAGATAATCTATGGGATTGAAAGGCTATCTCACTGTCTACTCTAGATATGACTATTATTTTAAAATCTAAAAGGGGAAGAACGCGCCAAAAGGAAATACGTATAAGAAAAATATAGTGAGGTAATTTTATAGAACAATTATCCTCTACCTACTGCTAAAATGGGTAGAGACACATGAATCAATTATCTACATGTGACTAGTTCAACACATTACTAACAAAATAAAAGGTGTACATTCATTTATACAACATAGAAATTGGACCAAAATAAAATAGTAATCACTTCTTGTATTAATATTCAAGAAAATATGCATCTTAATACAAGTAAATGTTTGAAGCCTTAGACAAACAAAACAAGGCCCAAGTTTAGGCTTAACAAATAGATAAAATGAAAAAAATATAAGAAATACTTGCTATTGAGGACATGCCTATAAAATTTATATGAACAAAGAGAAAGAATATCTTGTTTATACACAAGGAGGCAAGAAAGAAAAAATATGGCATTAATTCTAGGTATAGCTACACCAAAGTGCTTCCTTCCAAATAATAGGATATTGAAGATTTGAATTAGTGAAATCCTTTTATAAATTGCACAAAATCATCTAATTATTGAATAGGTAAGTGGTTAGGGTGCAAAAATTATAAAGGGGTAGGTGGTTTTTCAAATGCATCAATAGTTACTTGATTTCTAAATCTAATCCCGGTGCCAAAATCACATTCCATTCTTGTCAATTTGTAACCCTTGAAATTCATGGGCCTATGAGTACATATTTTGATATAATCCTTCCCACTTTGATACACTTGGATGAATCTTTTGATTATTTTGTACCATTGATTAAAATAATTTAAAAAAATGTATAATTCTCAGCTATCACATATAATATTTACCAAAAAACCATTATGGACTATTATATCTAATGAGTCACTTGCCAATTAGGTGGTTCTTGATCCCATGAATGCATTTGAGTAAAAACTATGGGGCCACCCTTATCCATTTTTAACTAATCCAAAATTTTCTCATTAATGACTCCTTTTGATACTCATTGAATGAGAGCCATTAGGTTAGGTATAAATAACAAAGATCAAAAGTTGTTAACACTTTTTACTTCCTTCAAGCTACTACATAGTGTTGATTATCAAAATTAGTTGGGATTATAGGGTTTGAGTACTATAATACATCATGAAGTCCCAAGGATCATTCAATCAAAACATGATCTATATCACCCCTTAATTATTATCAAAATTAGTTTCCCACCCTTTTTCTTTTCAAAATTAAACTACCCCTTTCACCTACAAAGAAAAAAGTGACATGTATATAAAAAACTAAAATTGTGGTGGATTTTGAGAGCTTTCCAAGTCATGGAGAAGTGAGGAACCCCCAAAAATAATTCATTGGGCTATGGAGTCCTTATGCTAAAATTTTAAAATTTTGGGGATAAAAATAGTAGTGAGAAAGAATATCTATGGATTCTTAGGACTTCTTGGAGGTTCTTTGATTCATCGTCACTATAGAATTGAAATCGCATGTACTCTTGCAAATATTGCTCCAAATCCATCATGTTCTTGTATGATATGTATTATATATTATCCATCATTTCCTTCACATATACCTCCAATCATGCCAAGGATTAAAAAAATTCTCACTTCTTTAATGTTGGGTGTTTGAGACCAGACGTAGAAGATTGATTGATCTACTCTTTCATCCTCTAGAAATTGCATTAATTGATCATTTGGAGGTATTTTTCCATTATGATTTAGATGAGAAGGGAGACATATCTACATAAGTGTATTAATGTTAGCCCTCACATTCAAAATGGTTTGGATTAAAGTGGCCAATTTTGAGTATCCCTCTCCTTATAAAATAATTTATTAATATTTCTAATTGCATCCCTATCATTGACTACACCCATTGTGCTACTCTTCTCATTTTACAATTTCAATATAAATTATAAATAAATCTCTTATCACTTATCATCCTTGGATATAAGGTTTCTAGGACCTTATAAGCATTAGATTTCACCTCTTTTCCTAGTGATTGAGTTGAGTCCATGAATCTTAGCGTATACTACATATCATTTGATACCTCTAAAATGGTGGAATAGTGTGAGGTGTGTAAATAATTCATCATATTAAAGAATATACAAATGAAATTCCTAATTATTTTACCTAAAGATACAAGTTCCCTATTTTATCTTAGAATCTCTTGAGAATGTCATTGGTTTCTTCTAGCTTGCTTTCCCTTTTCTCTAGCCTCTTATTCATTGAAAGATAGTTTTTACTTTTCTTTGAGTTCCCTCCATAAAATTTACCTTATCCTCAACCCTAGCCCATAAAGATCAATCCCATTTTATGCATTTGGAAATCCTCAAGCCTCTTTGAGATTTGTCACTTCTTCATTGTTGGTTCAATTTAATACATGAATAGCCCACTTAGTGGGTTTGATTATATTATTCTTTTGACCTTTTGTAGATTTGGAAGAATTTAATTTTATCTTTCTTTGATCATTCTTCCTAGTTATCTATCTCTAATAAACTTACATTCTATTAAAAAAATATTCAAGATAATTGATCATGATCTTTTAAAATAGGGAATAAAATGAGACCAAATAGGGGCAGAAGGTTATTTATTGTGAATCAATCTAGTCAGAGCCTTCCTTGGTAAGTGTGGCTTGACTTTTAATGGTTGGGGAGAATGGAATCAAACCCAGGGAATGATAATTAATATACTAGGAAGGTGCACCTAGGGAATAACATGTTAGAGGAGTGGGAATGAAGCTAGGTGAGGTACATATAGTACCCAAGGTTAAAAGATGTGGTTGCCATAGCCTGTACCAACTATAAAATCATTATGTCCACTACTATGAGGGTGGTTTTTTGGGTTGGATTGGCTATTATATACCACCTTTTATCATCTGTTGCTTCTAAAGAGGTGAGGATCTAGTCATAGTTCTCAATAAATCATATCATAGCTATGAAAGGGTTGGGATGTTTGTAGTGGCCTTAGAGGTGATTATTGTGAGCTTTGGGAAACTTGATCTGTTTAAGTATATTGATGATGTGGATGGGTAGTCTTACAAGACCCCATAAGGATTGATAGAGCTACCTCAACCATATTGTCAAAGCTCTCATCCTTTGATTCTTTGATTCTAGTTCTTCACTATGAGATTCTTCCTAGTATGGAGGGTTTTGGTAGGAAACTCCCATATTTTAACATAATCATTTGGGTTATCCATATTGGGATACTTCATATACTTAATATTAGGTATCTATTGATGGACATATATATCTCTAAGGACTTGAGTAGTTATCCAATGAGCATATTATCTTGCTAGGTAATAGACCCAATAGTATTCTATTAGCTCAAGGCTAAGATTCTCTATTGGTTTGTTTATTATTATTCTATTAGTGTTTATATTGTATGTTTTTATCCCCCATGAGTGAAGGGGTGCTATACACCAAAATAATCTTCTTTCCAACACCATACTTGGAATCTATGTTATCTAACTACTTGACTAACTCAAGGGTAAATGCCAAGTATCTAAAGCACACTTTGGTAGATTGAATACTTCTTCACTAAAACCATGCAACTTGAACATAGTTTAGTCCTCATCATATAACTATTCCCCTTATGTGTAAGTTACTAGCCTATATAGTCCCCTTAAATGTGTAACTTACCAACCTATATAGATATAAGCATCAAGTATGTTAACAAACTCTTCATTTTTAAAGGTATGTATTGTTAGTGCTATACATAAAATACCTTCTTAATAATTAAATCTTCTTTCCAACATAGTACTTAGAATCTATGTTGTCTATCTACCTGATTAATTTAGTAGTGAATACCTTATCTAATAATTGTGTTGGTAGCTTGAATACCTCTTCACTAAAACCATGCAACCTAAGCATAGTGTAACTTCTCACCGTAGAATTGGTGCCCTTTGGTGTAATTTGTCAACCTCTATAGATTTGTGTCAATTATCTTGAAAAGATCTTAATTTTTCAAGGAATATGTTATTGGTGCTAGAAAAAACTCAACAAAATTGTTATAGTAAGAATGTGGGTCCATGTAGAGATTGGAGTAGACCTTGAAGGTTAACATTTTTTTTTAAACATATAGTCTTTTGTAGTTGAAGAGATCAACACCTTAATACAAAATGAAGTGGGCCAAATAATATGGATATCTAATTACTCATGGACACTACTAGATATACAATCAATAAAATCAAAGTTCTAGTATCTTTTAAGTGGATTTCATTTCATAGAGCAATCTTAGTTGAAATTCATTGACTAATTCATTTTCCTCAAGACTAAATAAAGGCCATCATAAAGTAGGCATACCTAGTATCAGCTGAAAATATATTTGAGGTTATATAGTTGGCCAAGAGATTCTTATTATTACAAGACAACCTCAAATATTTGTTCAAGAATTATAACTATTAGAATTTATAAAACAAATACTAACCGAAAAACCAGTGCAATTGATAGATATTATTAAACTATTAAATACAAATGATAAATTTTGAAATTAAAATATCACACAAGACTTAGTTTCTTGAGAGACAAGTGAAAAATATCAATAGCTTATTCAGTGTATTATCAAGGAAGTAAATAGCTATAATATATAGCATCCAAGATTCCAAATCCATGAGGATCATGGGGAAGAGGAAGAAAACCAAAAAATAAGTGGTAACTTTAACTAAGTTTTCAAATTTGGGAGGATAAGGAAAAAATAAAAATCCCATGAAAGAAGGAGATTCTATGTAACTCATTATCCTATCTTATGCAATTAAAAGGAAATTTCCCAAGTAAGCTTAAAAAACTAATGCAATATCACACTTACCATAAAACATATCCAAGGTGAATAAAATATTACATTAACACACCCCCTTATGTGCAACTGACATAATAAAAAAAATGGTCTCAATAAGATAAGCCATGTTAGATACCCATTTAGAATCTAAAGCAACCCTAAAGTACGAAGAGAGTGTAACCCCCTAGAAGTAGAATATGATAAAACCCAAATGAAAAAACTACATCACCTATTGTTTCATTAGAGAGATATTTGCTTCTTTGAGTGATTCTAGTGATTCTATATAGTAGGGTTCTTCATGTCTATAAGATATAATTCATTGGGAGCTTCTATTACCAAAAAAATCACATATATTTGTGGACTCTCACATTTTAAGATCTTGATGAAATTATTGAGGATATTTGTCTTCTATTTAATGATAAAGTGGATTGAGTTGCATCATCTCCCATGCTATGTTCAATTTTTATATCTCCACCACATCATGCTACTCAATTTATACTTCTTCATTCACATTAGTCCAAGTCTCACACTTCAATGATTATTCTTATCAAATCTTGTATGGCACAATCGTATCTCAATGTTAGTATCAAGAACCACAAGTTCTAGATCCATAAATCATGATTCCTTTCTAAATTCCACTCAAGCGGGAATTTAGTAGTATGATAGCTCAAGGTTTCTATCTTCCAAAAGGAAGGTGCATCATTTTTACAAAGGAACCTACCATAGCATTCACCATGCAACATTATGCATTACTCTTCTCTCTTTTTTGAGGAGGCATGTGTGCATTATCTTGTAAGGATTTCAAAACAAACACTTGTGGGGGGATATTTTATTCTCCTTTACATATATAAGTTGGGATAGATTTTTGATCTATTTGGTTTCTCCAATTATACTTTTTGTTGGTATAGTTTCTTTGTACTTTGAGGTTATTTTATATTTTACATGGGTACCTAACATAGCTTGTCTTGTTGCTCGATCCATTTCATTATTACCTCCATTACTTTTAAGTGGTTGTTAGTGTAAGAATATTAACCTTGGATATGTTTCATCCTAATTGTGATAAATTATACTAGTTTGTTAAGTTTACTTTAGTAATTTCTTCCTACAAGTGATATAGATTATTAAATTATTAAATATAAATGATTCATAAAACCAAAATAGCATAAAAAATAGTTTCTTGAGAGAGAAGTGTAAAACCTCACTACGTATTTATTAGATATCTTATTAAATAAAGAGTTGCAATATATAGCCTCCAATATTCCAAATCCATGAAGATGAGGAAGAGGCCAAAAACCAAAAAATAAGGAATTTTTTAATGCAATTTTCTAAATCTATGAGCTTAAGGAAAATAATGGGTTAGACTAGAAAAGGGAATCAACATAATAGGAGGTTGTTATAGGAACATAGCCCTCAGAGTAATCATTCCAACAAGTATAATTTTGAATTACATATAATTTTATAATTATATTTATTTTCAATTTCTAGTGAACGTAGATTTTTCAAAGAACATCAAGGTCACTCTTTCATATATGTGAAAAAAATAGAAAAATAGAGATTTTTTCTTTGCTAAGGTGTATCTATGCATTATATATTTATGTAAAAAGAATTTAATTTGGATATATATAAGAATATTTATATGGTATGGAATCAACCTATGTCTAAATTACAAATAGTCTCACTTCAAAAATTATAAAAAATATCTACACATCAAATGTTGGTGTTACCAATCTATGTTTAAAAATTTATAATTTTATCATTTTCATAAAAAGAGCTATCTAATATGGAATAAATTTCACTATTTAAAAATATTGTTAATTATAAAATATAATTTATTAGAAATTATGTAAAAAAAATCACAAATAAAATTTTTAAATTAAAAAAATACATATAGAATCTACAAATGAAATATCAAAAATCATTTTCAAATTCTTAATGGTTTAGTTTCTATCCAGTGAAAAAAGATGAAAATTTTGTTTATAATGTCAATTTCAATAGTCGACTTTGACCAAAAAGTGGGCCACACTACTGCGGGATCACCTCCATCTAAACTAAGATATGTGAAGGAGGATAAGGTAGCCCCTCTAAAAGTGAGTTTTCTAAATTCCCTACAAGATAAGGCACATATATACTTCCACAAAGAAGAGAGAAGAGCAACAAATAATGTCACATGAGAAAGGATATAGTAGGTTACTATGCAAAAAATGATGCAACTCCTTTTGGAGGATAGATATATTAAGCCATCAAACTATTGAATTCCCACGAAGTAGAATATAGAAAGGAATTAAGATGGATGGATTTGGAAGCTATTCAAGTTTCTTGATGTTGATATTAAAATATGACTCCAATATTTGAGAATAGTGACCACTAAAATGTGAGACCCAAATCAATGTGAATTAGGATGTGCCAAGCAAGTAGCATGATATGGTAGATATGAAATAAGTGAATACAAAATGGGAAATAATGAAACTTAATGTAATATGTCATCAAATATAAGATAAATGTCCTCAATAATATCATCAAGATTTGAAATGTGAGAGTCTACACAAAAATGTGAAACTTTTGGTAAGTATCTACCTATTATTGAAGTGGATACTATAGACAAG
Organism: Sequoia sempervirens; assembly: GCA_007258455.2. Taxonomy (NCBI): domain Eukaryota; kingdom Viridiplantae; phylum Streptophyta; class Pinopsida; order Cupressales; family Cupressaceae; genus Sequoia; species Sequoia sempervirens. The sequence continues at coordinate 185,671,598 of VDFB02000007.1, forward strand.
AAGAACTCTACTTCAAAGAATCATTGAAAAACCTAAAAAAGGTGACTCTAAACCTTAATGAAGTAAAAGGTAATGGATAAATGTCCTATGAAATAAAAGCTAAGTCCTTAATGGTATCATCTAAATAGAAAATGTGGGACCCTATTAAAAAGGAAGATATGTCTAACATAGGAATGTGTTTCAATAAGGTGAATAGATAGAAGACATATATAATCTTCTTGTACAGAATCGTGCTAGAACCTCTCAAATAAGTGACTCTAAACTTTGATGTAAAAACATAAATAGGAAAAATATCCTCAATTTTGATGGGGAATCAAGAGGAAGAGTATTAGTAGTCTAGTATCATCTATATTTGAAAAATTTTCTAAGGAGGCATCACTTTAAAATGAAGAATCAAAGTCTCCATAAAAATACCAAATGAAGATCAAAGTAGTGAAAGGGAACTTAGTGTACTCAATTGTATGTTGAGAATCCTTAGAAACAGTAAGACATATTAGTTTCTATATCATGTCATCATTGTTAACAATGTAAAATTTTGTTCACAAACCCTTGTCTATGAATGAGTTTATAGAGATAGGGAAATAGATACTAAAAAATATAGTGATAATGTATCCCTCATTTTTTAGACAACTAGTTTGCTAAATTTAGCTTGACAATAGAAAGAATTTCATACCAAATTCCATGATTAAAATCTCCACAAAATAAAACTTTATTTTAGTTCATGATTACAAAATGCTTATATATAAACCCCAAATGACTAGTACATTAAATTGACACTTTCTAAGATGAATGTGTGAGCATTAAATTCCCCCTCTATAATTTTTTCTATTTTAACACTCTGTAGTACCCCTCCATTTATGCTTATGTTTTTTGTTGCATGTTTTTTATACTGTTAGACTTTGGTACATTGGTTTGGATATTTTGATCGCTGATTTAGAGCAACAGTGGATTCACTTTGTGACAGGATGATACATTGTATTACAATACTTTATTTCTAATATGCTTTGATATAGTGTAGATGTTTTCCTTCAGATGATTATTGCTATATGTATGTTTATGATGGACTAACTGTTATTTAGGTTGTCAGTCTGATGTGATGTGTATTGGTGTGGAGAATGAAATTGCATCACTCGCTTGCGAGTGCCCTGTGATGCCCGTGATTTTCTCTGCACGGTGTGCCTGTATTATGGATTATATGTATATGCATGTTATTTGTTTGGTTGCAGGATTGCAGGTACATGACACCAACTCCACTTGGTTACTCAAGTCTGAGCGTGTCAATACTCAACGAAAATGTTGATTGGGAGGTAGTAGCATGGTTCATCCTAGTCTAGTCTTTAACCCGATCATAGTACATCGTCTGTTTTAGTCCAGAGTCATATATGGCCTTGTCGTTTCCTATTTGGATTAATTGCTTTGATAGGAAAATCTTGATAATTTTAATGATAGTTATTATTCCTTAATTTACTGTTATTTAAATTAATTTTTAAATGTTAAAGAAATAAGTTTTACATGTTATTTAATAAATTAATTAGTTTGTTTGGTTAAATAATTTGATCTTAGAGATTAAATTTATTTAATTAAATAAATTAATTAATTAAATTAAAATTGTTTTAAATTGTGTGTGAATAGATTTAATTTTTAAATTAAATATTATTTGTGGAAATGGCATTTTGAAATTGTTAAATAAAATTATTTTTGAAAATTGAAATTTTAAATCTTAAATAAATTAAATGCATGCAAATCTTGAAAGGCAAGATTGCCGAGAAATTATTGAGGATATTTTCTTCTTCTCGACATGTGTGCCAGTTTAATTTATTGCTTTTGGTTGAGGAAATTCTCAGAGGATATCTGGGATCTGGGAAATACAAAAGGGTTATCAATTTTCTTCACGGGAAATGAAAGAATAGCTTGCTGTTAAAAAAAATATTTTTAGAGAAAATTGTGATTTCCTCTGTATGTTGTATATTTGTGGAAGATCCCTTTGGTTGGAAGTTCTTGGTGGTTGTTTTTAGCTTCCTTTGGATTTGGGTTTTCTGGAGAAGCATTGGAGGATTGCATTCTACAGGCAATTTTCAAGCTACGGGAAAAAGAGGTACTTTTCTTTGTAATTAAATTGTTTTCTTTAAATGATTGCCTAAGTAAATGTCTGTTTAAGAAAGCTGTATTTCTTCTCAGGAAATTTAGAAAATAATTCTATGAAATTTGATTACCTCTCTGTAGAAAATACGTTTGAGTGAAAGGAAATCTTATATATATATAAAAATAAAAAGGAAATAGAGACTTCTGGTAATAGAATAGAATTTATCTGAAAAAAAAATAAAATATGGTGCACACTGTAGAAATTTTATAATTCCCCCTTGAAACCCTATTGAAAATTATTTCATAAAAAAAAAAAATTGTAGAATTTTCTTATTTCTCCAATAGAAAATCCTGTGAATTTGTATATATATATATATATATATATTATACATTTAAATATTCATATATAAATTAGATTGTTAAAAGTGTTGTTATTTCTTTTGAAATCGTCGTACACACAAGTTTCAGATTTGGGAGATATATATATTTTTTTTTTAAATGGAATTAAAATTAGAGCCATCTGTTTTTTATTGTTTATGAATTTATTTTAATTTAAAAAAAAAATGAATTAAATTTTATAGAGCCGAAGCTCTGTGTGAGGCGAGGCTACCCGTAGCCGACCCCGCAAGGGGACGGTGGCGAGGGTCGAGCCCAGCACCACCCTCGCGGGCAACGCTCGGCTCAGCCGCCATGACTGAGCCCTGTGGGGAGGGCTGTGGTGGCAGCTCCACCCATAGCCGCTGTGGCTGTGATGTCGTGGCAGGGTAGAGGCTGTAAACAGCCGACGTAACCCTAGTTTGTCTTCTTTGTAATGTAAAATGAAATTTCAATTTAAGTGCGAATTAATAAATATTGTCATTCAAAATTTAACTTTTATGAATTATATTAAATAAAATATATATATATATATGTATGTATGTATATATATGTATGTATGTATATATATATATGTATGTATGTATATATATATATTTGTTTAATATAACATAGAAAATTGTAAATATATGTATTAGATTTAAAATTTAAAAGATTATTTATTGAATTAGTTGTATGTAGAAATATGTGAAGTATGAGATTGATTAGTTCTAAATTTTATAAATGAAAGAGTAAATTTAGTTTTTATAATTATGTGAAATTGAGGAAATTAAAATTAGAATAATTTGTTACAATTTCCTTCAATGTTTGAGAGAAGAATTACAATTAAGATGCTATAATTTCTTGTTGATTCTATTGAGTGATTGGATTTAGTAAATCCTAATGTAGATGTTTATTTTTTCCTAATTTTCCTTCAATAGAAGAACAAGTCTTCCAGACAAATTGTAAAACATGGAAATTGTGATTGTTTATGTAGAATTTTTGTATTGGCTAAGGTTGTGTACATGATTTTTGTATGGTGTTTTGACACCTGATTTTATGAACATAGACTTGATGTTCGTTATGAAAAGTGTAGAATTTTATGTTGTATGTTTGTACACCTTGTTTACCTTAGTCAGGGAAACTTAGAATTCCTTTGTTATGTTTAGGGGAGTGGCTCTGTGTAAGGGCCGACACACAAAGTGGTGTCAGGGTAACTTACAAAGAGTTAGTAATTCAGTGATAACTAAACAACACAGTAGTTAGAATTAAAATCCTTAACAAGATGATTATGCCTCACTTATGGACTCTTGAGCTAGTTCAGTCTTGAGTATAAGATGAGAAGGCCTGGAATGGAAAATCGATATCTTGTTACCTTAAAAGATATTCGATTCCGCAATAGATTACAAATGGGGCCGGGTTTCGTAAGAGGTTACCAGGGTAACCCAAGTTGGAGGCCAAAACCTAGGAAGAAACACCAGGGTAACCTTTGCAATATTGTGATGACACTCCACCTAAAATAACAGTTAACCTTGTGTACTTAGTACATTCGATTGTCTTAAATCTGGAAGTAATGTAACCGTCAGTTAGTTATGTACTTGTGTCTAGGGTTAGAAGATTATGTCTAGGTAACCATATTACTATCTCCTAGCATGGGGGGTGGACCTACGGGTACCACATGGTTGGGTGGAACATGCAGCTTACTCCATTGGGTCCCCAGTTTATGATCATGGTAACGAGAGCTTCATGGATGGAGAGCTCGTATTTGGATACAGATGTACTTTCTTTATTGCATTATTGTAAAACTTGTATTTAAAAACATCCCTCAATTGATTATGAGGTGAACATTTGTAAATGTAAATTGTAACTATTATTTGATCTACCTCATCAGATGAATGGGTATTGTAATATCATATCAAATGCAATGTAAGAAAACATATTTGTACTTTAAATTATCTTGAATGGAATTTCAAATGTTATGAAATGTTTATTTTTAAGTTTATGATTAATTAAATATATGCAATGCAAAATACTAAAGTCATCTATGGAAACTCAAGTAGTGTAACGTCGTGTAACTTAATGGATGTATGCAACTAATTAAGTTAATATTATTACTTTAAAAAAAAAATATCTCACCTTTATACACAATTGCAACATTCCTTAGGTTACTAAGACGGGGCATTACACACTCTAACTCTCAGTTACTGAAATGACATCCTCGCCAAGTATAATGTTCACCACTTTATGATTAAAGTGATTATAATATAATATTCCAATTTTAATCAAGTTTAATAGAGCCCAATACTAGCCAAAAATTGAAATTAATATGTGTGTACAACCTAGGAACTCAAACTTTACACCACCATGTAGAGCTCAAAAAATACCAACTTAAAAAAACACCCAAGAAGGAGCTCTTTTGTGAATGTTTTAAGCATTTGAATTTCTAAAAACTAGAATAGAGCAACAAAATATTTAAGAAAAAATTTTAAAAAATTAAGAAAACTAAACTTTTAGAAAATATGAGCATCAAATTAAGAAACCACTTACATTATTGTGAAGAGCTTCAAAATTCTATCCCAAATAAAAAATTGCTTCTGAAAAGGCTATGGTTGAGATTGGGTATCTCAATTTTTTTTGATTAATTAATTTGGGTTATTTGAGAGAATTAGGGGACCATAAGGGCAAGTGTTCTTAGGTGCCCAATATTTTTGGAAAGTGGCGAGGGAATATAGGCTTAATTAAATAATATTATTATTTAATTATTTTGGCCACATGTTTGAGGTGGATCTAATAGATGGAAATGATAATTATTTATTTATTTATTTATTGTGAGGAGATGGAAAAATGTGGTTAATTAAATAATGTGATTATTTAATTAATTGATGTACTTTAGATGAAGGGGTTAGACTAGGTGATGATATTGGTCAATTAGGACTACGTGATGGGGATTAGATTAGGTGATGAAATTGGTCTATCAAGACTAGGTGATGGAATTGATCGATTAGAAAAAGGTAATACAGAAAAGGTATGGGGAATATTTTAGGTGTATACATTTTTCCCCTCTTTGATACAATGTCGGGATTGTGGAATTGTGTCAAATAATAACAAAAATTAAGATGGCATGAAGAGAAGCTCTAGTAGAAAGTTTCACAAGTCTTTTAGGGGTGATCATGGAGAGGGTGAGAAGATTACCTCAAAATTCAAAAGCATATAAGACACATGAAGGCTTACAAATTTACTAGTTTGAAGAAGGGAAGAGAACACACATGCATTCACTATCATTTTCCTGTCCAATCCATCCATCCCCCAATCCATTCCCATTAAAATCTACCCAATTTTCCTAAAAACTCAATTTTCCAAGAAGAGGGTTTTCGAGGCATTTTTCTGCACAAAAAGAATAGTGAAATAAAGACTTCTCTTTCCTTTTTGAACCTTTTTTTTTTATTTTCTCCTTTCTAATTATTTACTTTCTTTATTTATAATTTCTCAAATTTTCCATTTAACAAAATAAATCATTTATCATTCATTCCTTTGCAATCATTTAGCCAAGATGATTAAATCAAATATATACACATTCCCAACCCAAGGAATTTTTGAAATAATTAAATTACTCAAATTATTTTCATTTTCCCTTTTTTCCAAAACACAAAATTTATTTTTCTAATGATAAAATAAATCATTGAACATTCCTAACTTTTTTAATTATGAAAAATGAGAAATTAAACCATTAAATTAAATTAGACATTTATTGGTAACTCACAACATAGATAGACTTCAAAATCACCTTTGATTTAGATTTGCATTCTCACAAGGTCAAGCATGACACATACCATACTCGATCTGAGTATGATAAAGAAATAATAAAAGAAACGCCCAATAGGACATCTCTAAAATAACCACTATGTGCTTGTAAATATGCATGAGTAATCAAATTAAATAACAACACACCAATGAAACATTATATTAGAGAATTTAAATAACAAATCTAATCGAATTGAAACAAATAAACTCTCTAAAGTCGTCCCATTGTTCTCTATCTTCAAGGATTCGTTAAATCATAATGGCTCTCTGATTGTGTATGCACTATGACTCTGTAGAATGACAACCTGAAGAATGAGATGCTAGAAAATGTAAGAAATCTATTCCTGCAAGATTGATAAACTATATGATTGATGCTATGATAATGATGTTGTGATTTTGTTGATGAAAGTGATATGAAAATGATGTAATTAAACTATTGCAAACTACGATGCAACTAATGATCAAACCATAATTATGCTAATGGATTCTAAATGCTAAAAATGTTAAATTCTCAAATACTAAATGCTCATAAATGTTCTAATGCAAATTCTGCAGATTAATATTGCTCAAAAGTGGGATCCTTTTGCTATAGAATGAGGTTGTATTTATAGATTTTTCAAGGCATATTCTGATGTGGCAACAATCGATGGTCTGGATTTAATCCGGATAGATGAACGGTGGAGAGTGAAGAAGTTGGAGAGAATCAAGGAGAGTGTTCCCTTTAGGAAAACAATTTTCCAAGTGTTAGGAAGAATAAATGGAGGAAGAAAGCCAAGTGTCCCAAAGTTTGTTTTAGAATTTGTTGAAGATAATGCAAAATTAAATATTTGACATATTCAATTTGTTGAGACACATGACAAGGTGGAAAAGTTGTAGACATGTGACTAAATTCAAATTTAGAATTTAAATTTAATAAGAGGAAGATAATTAAATAAAACAAACTATTCAAATTTGTTTATTTAATTAAGATTAGAAGAATATGATTTAAGATAGAAGAAAGAAAGAAGGTGAACTATATAAATAAATTTTACAATTTATTTATAAGTAGAGGAATTAAAGATTTTATTAATTAAATAAATTATATTTAATTAATTTTCTCCAGACCAAATTTTAGGTGTATACAACCACCATTAGGGAATAACTCAAACTGATGTAGCCAAGCAGATAAATAACCTTGTATCTATAACCACTCAACGCACATGTCAAGTGTACCTAATAAATGCATATATATTTAAAGCATAATAGAATCACCCAATGGGGTACAAAATTATAACCATCATATAAGGATAGAAATATGATCATTTAGAATATCATAATATATAAATATAAACATCTCAGAGCAAGGAATAGGTGGGGCATTACATAATGGAATAAACATCACTTCTAAGAATATTGTTAAATATAAAATAAGTTATTAAAACATGTAAGAAATCTATAAATTAATTTTAAACTTTTAATATATATATTAGAATTTACATGAAATCTCAAAAATCACTAGTTCACATCATCTTCCAAGACTTAACAGTTTCATTTCTACATGCGAAAAAAGGTATTTAAATTTGGTTAAAAGTGTTGATTTCAATGTCCTACTTTGGCTAAAATGTAGGGCACACTAGTGTGGGATCACCCACACACATGCACACATACATGTACATACATATATAAGTACTTTAGACATAGTGCATGCATAAAATAAATAATAATTAAGTTTCAAAGATGTAACAGGGAATAAATTATATTTTTAGAATCTTGATACTTTCTTCAAGATAAAAACCTTTTATTAAATTATTGAATTTAATTTTGTTTTAAATTATCAACTTCAAGGGTGGTGTTGATAATTTTTTTAGAATAACACTAAGGGAATGATTTTGCAAGACTTTGCATGTTTTGGACTCCCACTTACCTAAATTAAAGGTAATCTCAAGGATTATTTAGAAAGAATCCAAATTCTAGCTACCAATGTTGGCACTTTTTCATCTATTTGATTATTTTATTATTGCCACTATTTGGCCCATCCTGATCGTACACTCACCCATGCATTTTTTATTAATGTCTTCTTTATAAAATTATGGGAATTTTTCTCAAGAAAAAAGTGAGGTCTTTTTAAAGTTCAAATAGTTTAAGGATCTTGTTAAGAATGGATAGAGAAAAAGATCAAGGTGTTGAGAATAGAAAATGTTGGAGAATTATGTTTATCAAAGTGATATTTTTTATTGAGAATGTGGTATTATGAGGTACAAGACTACTCCTTTTACCCATAAATAAAATGGAGATGTAGAAAGATTCAATAAGATGGTGACGGAAATAGCTAGAGACATGCCTTTTGGTGCTATATTAGATCAATTTAAATGGGTGAAAGCTATGAAAAATATTATTACCTTAGTAATAGGTTTCCTATTTCATCTCTAATGGAAAAAACCTAAGGAGGCTTCATTGAGAAAGAAGAATTGATTTCATCATATCAAGTTTCTTGGTAGTGAGACATATGTACATGTGCCTAAGGAGATCCAAGTTAAATTTTAAATTTCAAATAAGTGTTCTTCATCAATTATAGTTATGATTTAAGGGTACAAGCTTTAGAAATTTGAAACTTATAAGACAATGTATAGCTCTATTTCTATATTTATATGGAGACTAGATATTATCTTATGTTGATGTTTGGAAAGAAAGAAGAAAATAAGTTGGTGTAGATAAAGCTAAAGTCCAGGGATGTTGCACCTAACATTGAGCTAGAGGATTATAATGGACCTAAAGAGGAGATTGATTTGGAATTCTTAGAGGAAGAAGACTAGTTCCTCAAGCCCTATTCTTAAGGAGGGACATTCAACACTTAATATGGTCTTATAGGCATAATACATTTGATTTCAATTTTTTTTCCGTTAATGACCTGATGATCCTAAAATAGTAAATGAGGTAGTGTTTTCTACAAAGACTAAGTCTGTAAAGGTGGCCATGGATGAGGATATGGTGAAATGTGAGAAAAAAAAATACATAGGACTTGTTAAATCTTCCTAACAGTATGACTTAGGAAGGTTGTTGGATATAATTGGGTTTTAAAGAAAAGTTTAGATGAGAGATCAATATTGAGAAATATAAGCCAAGGTAAGTGGCTAAGGGCTATCCTCATGTTGAGGGAAATATTTTTTATCAAATATTCTCTCCTATTGTGAAGTAGAAATTATTAGAATTAGGAGAATCTAGGAGATAAAAGACAAGCATAATGAACAATATGCAATATTGTATTTAGACGACCCAAATTACAATGAATACAAAGCCTTGCATATATAGGCAAGGAAGGTGCAATCCACCTATGAGGTGAATTGACAAGTGCCTCATGAAGTGGCACAAAATAATAGACAAGTGTCTTATAGGTGTCAACCTTGGGATCACTTAGAGTGTGCAAACCAACAACTTTATGACCAAGTCATCAACCTTGTGTGCCAAGTGCTGAGTGACCTTTGAGGTGAGATGGAAAGAATTCCAACCTCAAAAAGGTATGTGCATGAGGTTAACCAAATAACTTGGTAACCTCTAGAGGTCTAAAAGGTTGCACATTTAGTTAGACAAGATGTTGTCTAACCTCATCAACCTAAGTACACTTAAGTATAGTGAATAGATTAATTATTCACTCTAACAAAAATCCAACATTTTTTTGTTATTTGTTACTATTGTATATGACCTTGGAGAAGAATAGATGAATGTGAAGATTAAAATTTTGCATAAGGATTTAGAGGAAGAGATATACACGATGAAGCAAAAGTAATTTATGGGAAATGGTAAGAACGAATATATAGCTTAAAGAAGTCTCTCAATATTCTTAAATAATCTCCCATAATGTGTTATCAAAAGTTTGAAAGTAATGTGTTGAAGTTGAGGTATGCAGGAGAAAAATATTAATGTGTTTACTAAAAACATGATTTTGATCATAATACTAAATTATAGATATTTATATGTTAATGACATGTTGTTGATTAATACTATTAAGATGGTTTTGGCTTTTAAATCTCAACTTTTAGGATAATGTGATAATCAAATGACTTGGATGAAGCTAGTTTTTCATATGGAAGAATGTCAAGAGAGACTAAGGTAAATAAATAATCTATATTTCTTGGAGGTAGTATGTGAGCCCTATGTTGTAGTAGTTCAAAATGAGTGTTCCCATTCCTATGAGGACAAAGCTTTATGTTAATCATTGCCCTTTGACACTAGATAAGATAGAGAAAATGAGCCACACACCCTAGATGGGATTGAAGTTAGGATCCTTATGTATGTTATGGGTTTTACTAGACCAAACATTTCCCAAGTAGTAGGAATCATAATCAACTATATCTCCAATCTATGAAAAAAGAATTAGACTATAGTGAAGAGGTTCTTAAGGTATCTCAAATCCATGTTATAATTTAATATTTTCTACTAGGGAGGATATAATTTTGGCACAATAGTGAATACATAGGTATTTATGGACTTTGATTGGGTTAGAGATGTGGATAGCAAAAGGTCAACTAGTGGGTATGTGTTTACCACGTTTGGTGGTGTGACTAGTTAAATGATAAAGAGATGGGTTATGGATACTCTTTCAACTACTAAGGCTAAGTATATGATAGCTAATCATTCATGTAATGAAGTAATATGACTATAAATTATGTTTGAACATTAGGTTTGAGCACACACCATAATGGTGATTCATTGTGGTAATCAAAATATCATTAGCTTAACAAAGGAATCTAACTTTCATACATGGAAACAACATATTGATGTGCAATATCATTTTTCCATAAAATGGTGGTGGATAAGAGGATCAAGGTAAAAAAGTATATATTTGGATAAATATTGAAGATGCTTTGATGAACCTTTTGAGAATAAAGTAGTACAATTGTAGGTTAGCTATGAAATTTCTAAAATTTTGCAATCAATACAAGTGGGTGAATGTTAGGATTAGGGTGTATTGTACACCTTTCAAATCTAGGAAAACATTATAATTATTTAATGTTTAATATTCATACTACTACATGTCCATATGAAAATGGTGCACCACCTAAAGTGACACTCCTTTTCTACTAGTAATTAGTTATATGATGTGTGTAAGAGGAATTTATGTCATTGTAGGATGTGTAAGAACATGTAAGAGCATGGAATAGTGGGGCTACAAAGATTACTTGTAAGAGCATATTGATCAAATATTATTACCATGTGTAAGTGCATTATTTAAGAGACTAGATGTAACAAAAATGGGTTTCCCAAATTGGTAGGTGGAATATTTGACTAAGGGATTATTCTTACACATTGAGAATTACATTCTATTGATGGATTGTTGACCCATCAGAAAGGGCACCCAAATTGGACTCCTTATTTTGACACATGGTTCTAGAAATCACTTGTGGTTTCCTAGTTCACCCTTCGCCTATATATTGGATGCTTAGGATGAAAGTTTCCATGTCCAATTTTATGTAGGGTTATGTTGACATTTTTTCTCCAAAAATGGAGTGTAGACACTTGTGAAGCACAATGAGCTTAAGATTGTATTTTAATAATTTATTGTTGAATAATGCATTGCTTTAATTCTTTGGTGGCAAGATTTTTTCCTTCATAAGGTTTCCCAAGGTATATCTAGTGTTTCTTCTTCTTGTAATTATCGGAGTATGCAAAGATCGATGTTTCTTACACTGCAAACCGTATTTCTTTCCTTTTAAAATTTTATATTGACGTGGAGATTCTTTGATGACTTGAACAGGTTTTGGTCCGCCGCAACAGCCAACGCCCAGCTTGAAAAGACTAACAAAAGTATAAGAGACATAAGAAATTCTCTCAACTTTGCCCTTAATCTGCAAAATCTTCGACAAAATACCTTTACTTCTGAGCAATCGCCTTTCGATCTACTTGACTTTAAGCCCGGTAACACACTTTTTAAGGTTGAAGATTGTATTTTGAAATAGTTTCCCTTAGAAGTTGTGATGTCAGTGTTGTTTCTAACCTTTTTACTTTCCTTTCGTTTTCACAAAAACGAAAACAGTGGGTATTGAAAAGCAAGTTGCAAAGGTGAGGGAGCTGTTGGATATGGAAGGCACCGAACCAGCGCTTGCCGTTGTATTATGCGGGTTTGGAGGCGTTGGTAAAAGTACACTTGCTGCTTCAGCTATTCAGAGTTTGAACTGGCCCAAACTCAATGCTTCTCCAGACTTCAAATTTTCCAGTGTACAAATAGACCACAATACTCCAAATATAGAGTCCCACATCATCGACCTCCAACAATACATGATTACTGATATTGGAGGAAAGAAACTCGACTTGCGAAGTTCCGATGACGGGCGAAACAAGCTCCGAAAAGTTATGGAAAACAAATTCTGCTTTCTTTACATCGACAATGTCGTTGACAAAGAACATATTGGGCAGCTATTACCCAATATGTCCATGAATTTGGAGAAGCAGAAAACAAAACTGAGGATACTGGTGACTTCGAGGGAAAATAATCTCAAACCCAAATTAAATATTAACTACAAGGAATATGAAGTTCATGCTTTCTCTGATGAAGCGGCCGAGCTCCTCCTGAGAGAACAAATCCTCCAATTGCAAGGCCAACTCAGTCTCGAATTTGATGAAAGAGGTCTCATGACTTCTGTGGCTCGAGCATGCAGAGGTGTTCCGCTAATTTTGTCTCTCTACGGGAAGCACTTAAGAGCGGAAAGAGAGGAAGGAGCAGAAAGAGCGGAACGAAGTTACAGGGAAGCCCTTCAAGCTCTACGAGAGGGAAACCTCGATAGCTTCACAGACGACGATATTAGTGGAAAGCTCTTTTATGTTTTTCGTAAAATGAGAGAAGAAGAAGAAAAGGATGCATTCCTGGACATTTGCAAATACTTTTATGGTTGGGAATGGAAGCTTGTTGGCAATATTGTAGACCTTTCTAGACTTTAGTCTCTTCAGAGGAGAATGTTGATAAACAAAAGCGACTCAGGAAAAGTCATTGTTCATGACATCCTTCGCTTGATACAAGGCTTTCAAATTATGAGGAGTTTTCTGAATTCCTCAAAGATAGTGAGGCAAATCTCAAAACTTTGAAAGGCATTTCACTTGTCAGTGACAAGTATCGAGCAAGATTGGAATCGAAACACTTGGATGCCGTATGCCACTCGTTGAGAGTGCTAATCATAGGAGACTGCGTAAAGATTGATGGGCCTCCTTGCAATAGTGTTTTAAAAAATTTGAGATTTCTCAGTGTGGGGGATTTGATTGATTTTCCATTTCAAGATGCCTCGGAACTGCAGAAGCTCACGGTTTTCTTCAACAGGTCAAAGCACGGCATGGATTTGTATCGGGTAAGGGGAGAATTCATTAAATTAGATATAATGAAATAACTAGGATATTAATTCTTTTTAATCAACGTCGGCCTCAAAATTTCTAGAATATAAATTTATATACAGAATTTGCAACTTTTAAAATTACTGCTTTCTTAAATGGTATTACTTAATTTTGGAAGCCCTTAACTCATTCTATTTAATCCATTGCGACAATGATGGTAATAGCGTGATTTATTTTGCACATAGCTTCCACGCAGTCTGAAAGTAATCTCCCAAGTAGTAGCGGCTCCAGATTGCCATTCGTTTGAAATACTTACTTTGCAAAGTCTGTATTCTTTGCAGAATTTTACAGTGAAAACGGGGAAAACAGTGGAACTTCCAAAGGAATGCCATCTTCCTGCATCTCTAGTAGATCTCGAATTGAATTGTTGCAGTCAGCTACCGAAAGATTTCAGCAATCTGACTGCTCTTGAGCGCTTGACTCTCGATAAATGTGATTTGGAATCTTTGCCTCGAGGATTCGGAAAACTCAAGAAATTGAAGCATTTGAGCATGCAACACTGCACAAGTTTGACTTCCCTGCCGGAAGAACTTGGGTTGCTATCTTCAATGACTTGTCTCAGGCTGCGCGGATGCACACTTCTCGAAAAGTTACCTGTTGATCTGGGAAAGTTGAGTGCAATGGAAGATCTGAGCATGGGAGGGTGTGAGAATTTGAGGGAACTGCCTCAAGGCTTTGGCGGATTATCTTCTCTCCAAAAGCTGGACTTAACTGGATGCATCAGCTTGCAGCGACTACCAGAAAGCTTTGAGAAGCTTCCATTTGAGTCGCTTACTCTCCAATCACTGCCGAATTTAGATGAACTTCCGGAAAGTACTGGAAACATGCCACGTCTTACTCACCTGAAATTGATATCCTGCGACTCATTAACCACGCTTCCCAATAGCTTTGTGCAGTTGAGCTGTTTAGAGACCTTGGGAATTAAGGATTGCAATAAGCTTGTAGCGCTTCCCATAGACTTTGGCCAGCTCAGTTCCTTGAAGGAGATGACCGTGAGACGCTGCCCTAAACTGGAGGAGCTGCCTAATGGGTTTCAAGCATTGCCCGCCTTAAAATCCTTCGAATTGATAAATTGTGGCAGTTTACTGAATCTTCCGGCAGGGTTTGGGGAGCTCCAATGTTTAGAATTCTTAAGTCTAGAGGACTTGTTAATCTCAAGTCTTCCTGATGGATTCGGGAAGCTTAGAATATTAAAGAAGCTAGAGATATCTGCATGTCACAAACTAGAAACTTTGCCGGATGATTTCGAAAGTTTGGCGTCTTTGACTGGATTAGGGTTGCGGGCGTGTCCCAATTTGGACGGCCGAGCAATGGAGAGAACAGTGAAATTAAAGCTTTGTTATTTGGTAAATATTGCAAAAAGCTTTAAAATGATTCAGAAATGGGAAAAAATGCGGAAGGAAGAGGAATATCCTATGATGGTATCGGTTGATAGCGGATGGCATTTGATAGCAGAGGGAGGAATGTATCTTTGCGTGGTAAGCCGTTCTTTAATTTTCTTCCCTGCGTTGTTTGTGATTCTCTTTGAAATTTCAATTTGAGATATATCTGTCATGTGCAGGACGGAGAGGAGCTGCGTCGCACAGCCAGAGAGGGTTTGTTGGGTGCGAGGTGCATACAGCTGGACAGTACTACACAATAATTGATGGAGCGGCCGACTACCATTTTGTTTGAAGTGGACAGAATTGTTGCAGTGATCGGCCTTCCTGTCCACATGGAAGATCATCACCATCTGCTCATAGATCGACTTGTAGAGGTGGTGATGGAAAAAGCAAAGATGGATTCTACAGGACGCCTGCTAATTGTTATTGTGAAAAGAGTGAAGCAGAAGGGCGAAACAACAGAAAAAGAAAAACAGGAAGAAGAAGACTGTTTCCGACAAATTTTAATGGCGATGCCAAAAGGATATTCATGTGCCATTCCTTCCACTGAGATGAGGCACCATCGTCTCTTTGATGACACTGCTGACAACAAACTTGGTTGCCGCATACTGAAAATGGGGGTAGATGATAAAGGAAATAAAATCTTGCAGTTTATTGATTTGTTTGGAGAAGATAACATTTCAGGAGAGGCTCTCCACAGCTCAGAAAGCGTGTATCAAGAAAATAAAATCTCTAATTGCATTGGAAATTATATAGAATCCATATGTGCAGGGAAGCTTCCTGGAACAGTTGGGCTATCTCAAACTCCGCCCAAAGAACGTATGTTTACAGAGTTCCTTCAAATATTGAAGGAAAACAATGCAGATCACCTCATCGACAGCAAACTGAACAAGGTACTTTCAGAATATAATAAAACTACAAAATATTAATTTATATAAGCATACAAATATAAATTTGAAGCAAATTGATATATGTATCACATCGCTAAAACAAATATTAGCTATGTTCAAAATGAAGGTCAAACGTGTCCAATTGATGTAATTTGTTGTAACATTGCATGTTTCAGGTAGATTTGGATCAGTTAAAGGGAAATGTGGTGGGCATCTTCATATGTGATCAAAACACTCATGAATATATAAAATTACAAGAGGTCTATAAAGAATCAGGGATAAAAGTTTCAATTTTGAAGTGATTTGAATTCCTCTATCTGAACAATTTTGTGGGCTTGGTACTTATACAAGGGCTCTTCAAAAAATGAACTGGACAGCTCTTCCTGATCCTAATTTGGTCAGTGTGAAAAGTAGAAAACCACTTTTTATTATATTTGATGAAGAAGGAAGGATTGGCTTGTCTCCGATGATGTTATGGGGTGTAGGGGCCTATCCATTTACCAAGAGCGAGATTAATGAAATTGTCTACTGAATTCAGTTTAAATTTTCTCTTTCACAAAATAAATTTGGTAAGAATTTAAAGTCAATATGTATTTTTTTTAATTATTTTTTTTAGATTCTAAGTTATAAAGTTTTTTAAATGAGTTATATTTTTATATTTTATGATTTTTATCATTAATATTATTTATAATAATAAAAATTATATGGTTGCAGTGAATAAATAAGTAACAAAAAATAAATTGATTTTCTTATATACTAAATTTCTAAGTCAAAATTTTGAAATATAATCTATGTTAAATCTATTAGCACAACTCTGTGATAATTTTGAAATTATATATGGACCTAGGATACTATTTTGTGGAAGTTCATATGATAAACCAACATTCAAAGAAAGTTATGAAAATGTGATGCAAAAAATGAATTGTCCCAAACTCTCATTTGAAGATATGGTTACATTTTGGTGTCGTTGCGAGTATTTATTTGAAGAAATGGAGGACCAATCAAATGTGATTATTGAAAAACTCAAAATACTTCTTAAGCTTCTATATATTGAAAAGAGATGGTTAGTTGTACTAGATGATAATGACACAGTAACAAGGAGTAGATATAAAATGGTGAAGATGATGTGTAAAAAAATATATAAGGAAAGAGGTGGGGGTGCTATAGTCAAAAATGAGTTCTTGGAAAGTTTAAAAGTTAGAAAACATAATGAAATAGTGAAGACATTTTTCAAAGATACAATCATAAACCATCCAAAATATTTACATCATTTGATAATGGATGGTAGACAAGGACCAATCCATTATACCTATGACATATGTAAGTCTCATAATTCACTCAAATGGGACCAACAAAGGTGATATAGGTGTCACCAATGCGATTGGGATTTATGCCCAAAATGTTGGAAATTGTTTGTAAAAATTCAAGTACAAGACTTATCATTGACTAAGGATAAGGACAACTAAAAGGTTCTCCTCACACACATTCTCCTTCTCAAAAAGGAAACAATATTTCTATATTTATCATATCTTCATAAAACTCACTTTTAAAGCATCCATAGTCTCATTGTAATTTGGACTAGGGTGAAAATATGATAAATGAGTTTTTTATGTTAGATTGAGAGTGTTTGCATAGGTCCAATAATATTTTATTAATGATGAATTTGATGTTAGTCAAGTACATTTTACAAATTAATTGGTATGATTATACTTATGACTAACATAGTATTAATTGGTATATTACGCAGTCAATCTGGGTCTACAAGCTTCTAATTATGCAGAAGTGGCGGTTGCCTATCTTGGGATCCTTATTGATAAGAATGTCGAAGTGTCCACTTTAGGAATTGAAGGTGATTCAAGAAACACAATCATGTTGTTGAATGGGAAGGTGACCCTTGGCTGGACCTTATGAGACCCCATCTTAGTGGCTCATAATGTCATAATGAACTTTGGGAATTGTAGATTTTCTCATGTGTTCTGAGTCGGTAACAATGTGGTGGATGCTTTGGAGAATATGGGATCCTATCAAAGAAGATTACAATTTGGAATGATCACTCAATGATCTCAGATTACGTGCATGAGCTCTTAATTAATGATGAAAATGTACTCTAATTTTATGCTGGAGCTTAACTCCTCATTAGTTCACATTGACAACTGGCATGGGTTGTGTATTAAGAAATATTTTCACCCCGTCCTGCCTTTTCATAAGCTATATCTATCTCCAATTGTGTATTGTGACTGGCACTTCTATAGAGTTCTCAACTTTCTTCTAGATCTAAAGTGTTTGTTGTGATGGGTGGTGATCTCATCCAAGAGGAGCCCGCCTCTTGTGAGGTTTGGAAGAAGGAAAATGATTTTTGGTCAATATTTCAATAGGGTAAATTTGCTAATTATATCGAGGGTATGATGGGGCATGACCCTAACATCTCCATGGAATTTTCCAACTCTTGGAAGGATGACAATGTGGTTATTATGGGCTACTATTTCTTTGTTAATATGGACCGAGGTCACCAGTCTTTCTTTAAAAGGAACCTATCTCCCTAGGAAGCCTAAAGGCCACTATCAAAAGGATATGGACATATTTTTGAAGAAAGGGGAGAAGATTAATCATTTGTAGAATGACTTTAACAAAGATGACCTCTCGGGTGTCTAGAGAAAAATGGAAAAATTTAAGATGAGATATGTTACTTTGGAAGGTAGGTAAATAAGCACTTCCATGCCCACCTTTTTCCCATTCTTAATCACTTCCATTATAATGTGAAAATGAATTTTGCATTCTAGATAATCTCCTCTCTTGAGCAATCTATTAAGGTTGTTCATGATGAGGGGAAGAATTTAGCCCTTCACCAGGGGTTGTTTTTAGATTATATCATTTCAAGGTAGCCCTTTCCCCCTCTTTGGCCTCTACTAGGAAAAGCTCCCTTGTGGTTAGGGATTATGTTAAGTATTTAGAGGACCTCCCTTCTACCCTAGGCCCTGAGTCACTGATGTCCTCAAATTCCCAAAGGGTTGCAAGAGCTAAAGATAAATATTCTATTAATAGCATGAGGTTTCCACAGTCCATGATCAATAAGTGCTGAGATTTCTGGATTACAACTATGTGTAATATTTTTTGCATCAACGTTTCAGATCATACTCTATGATCCATCATCAAGATGTTGAACATAGAGAATAAGAGAGTGAAAAATAGAAGCAGACTTGGATAGTTAAAAAGGTGATGGGGTTAGGGAAAGAGAGAGAGAAGACAAGGGAGACAAATTAGAATAATAAAATAATAATAAATATAACTAAAACAACAACCAAATAAAAGCAATAGCTTATATATAATACTATAGTAAATAAACTAGAACATGAATAGAAAGAAGGAAACAATGAAAAAGATCATTGATATCTAATATAATATTTTATGTTCTTTAAAACCTAATTATAATTATAATATATTAAGCATAAACCATATTAAATATAATGTATTTAATTATAACGAATTTGGAAAAAAAAATATAAATAAATAAAGGAAAAGAATTAAGGACAAAACTACTAATAATAATAAATATATTTGAATATTAAGAAAATATAAAAATGAATAATGCAATATATTTTGATTTCAAATATAGGGAATAAATAAACCCAAAACAACAATAATATGAATTTAATAATAGAGAGAAGATAAAGAGCTAAAAATAAACAAACTAGACACTAGCAAACTAAATATTATAGGGAAATAATAGACACTAGCATATAATAAAATAAAAACAAAATGGAAAGGCTAGAAACTAAAATACAATTTCAAACTAAAAAGGAAAGGAAGAAAAGGAATATGATAAAAGGAAACAAATAAAATCACGTAACTTCTTATAAACCTAACAAAAAATATATATTATGCATCATAACAAAATCCATGAAATGAATGGATATAAAGATAATGAAATTATAAAAGAAAAATAGTAATTGAATTAAAAGAAGGAACAAAATTCAGAGAAATGATAAAATAAATATATTCTTAGTTTTCAAATATTTAATTTTATTATTTCTCTGAATTTTGGTCCTTTTAATTCAATTACTATTTTTCTTTATATTTTCATTATCTTTATATCCGTTCATTTCATGGATTGTGTTATCATGCATAACATTTTTTCCGTTAGGTTTATAAGAAGTTATGTGATTTTATTAGTTTCCTTTTATCATATTCCTTCTCTTCCTCTTCTTTTTTGTTTGAAATTGTATTTTAGTTTCTAGCCTTTTCATTTTGTTTTTATTTTATTATATGCTAGTGTATATTATTTCCCTATATTTAGTTTGCTAGTGTCTAGTTTGTTTATTTTTAGCTCTTTATCTTCTCTCTATAAATTAAATTCATATTATTGTTGTTTTGGGTTTATTTATTCCCTACATTTGGAATCAAAATATATTACATTATTCATGTTTTTTATTTTATTAATATTCAAATATATTTATTATTTATAGTAGTTTTGTCCTTCATTCTTTTCCTTTATTGATTTTCTTTTTTTTACAAATTCGTTATAATTATATACAATATATTTAATATGGTTTATGCTTAATATATTATAATTATAATTAGGTTTATAAGAACATAAAATATTATATTAGATATCAATGATCTTTTTCATTCTTTCCTTTTTTCTATTCATGTTCTAGTTTATTTAAATTATGGCATTATATATAAGTTATTGCTTTTATTTGGCTGTTGAATTTATTATTTATTTGGTTGTTGTTTTAGTTATATTTTTTATTATTCTAAAATTTGTCTCCTTGGATTTTGTGTGTACCTTTCTCCTTGTCTTCTCTCTCTCTTTCCCTAACCCCCCCATCTTTTTAACTATCCAATTCTACTTCTATTTTTCACTCTCTTATTTTCTATGCTTAACATCATGATGATGGATCATCTAAAATGTTGATGCAAAAAATATTACACACAATTGCAATCCAAAAATATCAGCACTTATAAATCCTCTGTATTTGAGGTCCCCACCTCGGTTTCTAAAAAATATTGTTTCATTTTTTGACCCCACCTAGATCTCTATTTGGTATAATACTAAAGATTCCTAGTACCCCGTCCCCAAAGGTTCCTCTATTGGCTACCCTATTTAGGAAGACTTTTCTAAAGCCTCCAAGTCTCCCTTATCGACCAACCCTTCTATCCTTATGAATTCCCCTACCCTTTTTGTTAACTTGGATAATGCCCCTGGAGACCCTCTCTTGGATGTTGTTGTTTTGAATACCAATTGTGCCCCTCTGAAACCGAAAAATTCATGAACTAAGTGTGGTTGTGAATGTTTAGAATAATATTCTAAAATGGTTGCTCACTCAATTAATCATGGATAAAGATAAAATTCAATATCTAGAATCAACCATAAGGATGCCTAGACTGGTGAAGTTGATGACGAGGGTTGTTGGGCCCTTCTGTCTTCTCTTGCTAAGTCTTTTGACAAGTGGGCCAATTGGGAAACTAAAGTTGATAGCTCAAGGCTATGGTTGGAACTATGGAGGAGAGGGAAAAGTTGTAGGAAGAGGTGGATACTATCCATAGCAACCAAGATAAAACTCTAAAGTAAATGGTGAAAAACAAAGATCACCATTCAAGTGTTTTACTAGGAGCTGCACAATAGTCATGGTAAGAGGGTTGGGGAGGAATGTTAGGATGTTGTGTATTCTAAAAAGAAGGGAAAAAAAGTTGTTTATTCAACTGTGCCCAATACCCATGCCAACTCATGTAAAAGAAACCATTATCTTTTGAAGAAAAATTACATTTTTTGGAAAATGAATGGAAGGCCATTAATGGCCTCAAGCTGTTGGGTGACCAATAGTCAATATGGTTCCTAGCTGGTCTTCTCTTGTGTTTTATTTCTATGCTTTAGCTGGTCTTCGTTTAGTTTCTTTTTTTTTCTTTTTGAGTGCCTTATGTCTCGTGAGCTCCCCTATTTGGCCTTCATGGTCATTTTTTAAGGGTACGAGCCCTTCCCAACATTATCATAATCAAAACATAGTATTATTATTATTTGGTGGATTATGGGAAAAGAACACCAATTTATCTTGTAGGTGTCAAGGTGATGTATACTTTGTGACTATTGGAGAGGAAGATCATGATGCTAAACTAATCCCACATTTGTTTATATGTATATTATCCATAAATTTAAAATTAGATCAAACTATAAATGCATCATTATATACTTATATCTTTTAATAATGATTATATTTAATTTATTAAAATATAAAATATTGTCAAAATATAAACTTAATACTCTAGAAATATCTTAACTATGTATAATATAAATTTATAATATATTATAATATTATAACAACAAAATGATTTTAATAAAAAATTCAGACGTCAAGATTGGCAACATTTTCAAGTTGTTTTAGTATTGATACCATGTACCTTATAATTCCATTTTTTTTGGTTGTTGTTCCTTTAATTAAATGTTATTGTAAGCACTTCGTTAAGTGGATGAATGATGGGAAAATGAGCATGAAATATGTTAGCCACTTGACCTTTCCATCCATACTTTCATCCTCTTTTCATTCTAAATTTAAGTGTCCCTCTTGAAAATAATGGATTTTGGATTAGAGATGTTTGTTTGGAATATAATCTTATACCATGTCTGCTTGGTTTTGTCCATAAGGTTACCTTAGCCTCTCTAAATTATAAACAACAGTTTTTTTCTCTTTTAAATATTATGTAGGGTGTCACAGACATGAATCCCGGGTTTGCAAAAGCATTGTACAAACTATGAAATATATGAAGAAAAGTAGGAATGGTAGTTTATATGTAGGAGTTCATAGTGTAATAATTAGTAGGATGTTATAATGTGGATAGAGCTTAGAAATAAGGGTGGGAGTATGTCCGATTGGGAAAAGGGATCTAGGGTTTAAATCAGACTTGTCCCAATTGGGAAAGATTAAAAATGATCTCAATACCCACTTGGCTACAAACCTCAATGGAAGCGCCAGAATCATGGATTAGGGTTTTAATCCTTGTTGGTTTGTAACATGTGGATGTGATTAATTGATTTTTGATTGACTAAATCATATGATGCAATGATGTTCCTAGGTTATTTACAAAAAATGTAGCAAACTAAGATGATTTCTGAGAAATACATAATAGATAGACAAAAATATGTTCCAAAAAAGAAGAGGGCGGACACAGAAGAACCTGGAATATAAATTTAGGGTAGAACTAGCTAGTCAAGGGTGTGGGATGCCCTAGATTGGGTAAGTTCCACTCAAGATCTAATTTGACACTTTTGTTGCTCTAGATCTGCAAGTTCTTGTCTTCTGGGATCACAGTCAAAACTTTGTTTGTAGCTGATAAAATTCACTTTCCTTGAGTTGATAACTTGTAGGGCTTGAATGCATGAGTGAGAAATTAGCATTCAATCCTTCCTCCAATTTTTTTCAAATCCAAAATCCTACACATATGAAAGAGTGGGAACGGTTGTGTTGTATAGGGGCTTGCCTAATTCCAACTCTATTTTGGTATTTCTACCTCCACAATGGTTATGATAATATAAAAAGAGAGCATACCTTCAATCGGGAAAAGGCCAAATGATAAACAAGTAATAAATTGACAATTTCTACAACTCGCCACTCATATATTCATACCTTCATGGACTTCAAAGTCATGTACTCATCAACTTCAAGGAGAAATTATGCCCTGATTTGAAGTCTTACAAGTGTTACTACTGAAAACATGAACACAAAACATGAACACACATAAAAATATGATGCATGGCTAATATGATGCTTGATTGAAATAAATGTTGCTCTTGAATTGCCTTGACCAATTTTTGGATGCTCAATTTTCTCAATAAAAGTGCTAGGAATTCCTTAGGATTAAAATGGTGAAAAACTAATTTGTATTTATATGAAATTCTTCTAATTTTCCAAAAACCAAATGTTGATAGCCGACAAATAAATTCAAATTTTTAAATAATAAAATATCGACACCAACATATTTAAATTTGAGCCAAAAAAGGTTGGTCAAGGGTTGGATTCCTTAGACTAGACCTATCCTTATCGGGGCCTTAAATGTTGGGGGAAAATATTAAATGACTACAGTCTAATCATCTTATAGCCACCTCTTAGACCATTATGACCCTTGTTGCATCTAAAAATCTCAAACTCAACAACCCATTTATTCTAAAAAATAACTCATAACTGTGCTACAACTATTGATCGACCCATCAAAAATAATACCAACAATATCAAAGGTAAAAAATACCTTCAAAGATTTAAGAACCAACAAAAATTCAATTGTTGGATCAAATATTGTTTGATCTATCCCTTGAAAGGAAACTTGCAGCCATCTAATGACAATTTCCATATAACCCAAAAGAGAAATCAATGCAAAAAAAGTACTCATAATCTATATGTAAGAGAATAGAAACATACCCATGAAAGAGTGACACAAGATATACCTTGGGAAAACCCTCAAGAGGGAAAAACCCAGCCTCCAAAAGCATCCATGATTCATGTATTATTCAGCAATAAACATTACAATACATCTTTAGAGCCTCCATGAACACATATGAAACATCAAGCCTTCTCAATACATCCTCCATGTGTCCAAGCATTTAACCACACATCCCATGCCATGCTTCACATATGCACTCTTCAGAAGAAGAATCAAAACCCCAACTAGCCAACCTTAGACAACTGCCCTTGTGTTTTCTTTTATAGAAACAAGCTCACACAAACCACCAAGTGGTATTACATAAAACCATGAACCCACATTTAATATTGGGTACTTTTTTAAAATACTTTCCCCAATATTAAATAAATACATTTTTATAACTTGCATTCAACTTATGTCCCAATGTTACATATAACATAAAGTGGCCCCAAGAATGTTAACTCTTAGTGATGCACATACTTCTAGGTCCCCCTAGGTGTGCCACACACATAATAATAAATTAAATATTACAAACATTATGCAAGGTGTACAACACCTAATTCCTAATATTCTCCTGGTTGTATACAATGAGAACCCGTGAATCACAAAGATTGAAATTCCAAGCATAAAACAAGAATTTGCACAAAACCGATCTGATATTTAGATAGCAAGAGGTCAATATATATAGGATAAATATTCCAGCATGAGGTGTTGAGGTGTATAGACACCTCTCTAGTCTAGCTAATGAGGAAAATATCAACCTGCACAATAAATGCCTAAGTAGGCTTAGGTTAGCCTGTGGATATGCAAGCATTAAGTAAACACTGACACCCCCCCTTAAGCATAACTTAGGTGGGCATGGATAAAATGGGTCCTAGCTACTAGCCTGGTGAGGTACCCATGTACAATGCAATCTCTCTAAAAAATAGAGTAAGATAGAAAACCCAATGGGAAAAAAACTATCCTCAAAAAAAGAGAGAAGAGACGCATAAAAATTATACACATGAAGAAGTACTACTTCTTTCACTAAGTGGTGCAATATATGATTTCCTCCATAAGAGAGAAAATGATAGAAGGTCTATGAGATCACCCCATAATACATGTCTTGCTACATTAAAGTTGGATAGTTGACAGAGGATGCAGATGTAGTTCCAAGAACACTTCACAATGTTCCTTCCCTTGGGAAGAAATGAAACCAATTAAAGATGCAGGATATCTTCCCATGTGAGAAGATGTATGTATGATCTTGAATAGAGTTGAACCTCATCCAAGAAGGATGATGATGGTTTCAATGATGTCTTCGAATGTTGTTCGGGAATATCCAAGCCAATGCTGACATGTAACATGGGAAGAGCAATCATATCTGAAGAAGACCAGGCTGATGCAACTTTATTGAAGTTGTCATCAAAAAGAAGACCGATGTCCTCAATGTGTGCTTTCATGTCAACAATGTGGGACTCTACGAAAATAAATTAAATGTCAGGTAGATATACATCCTAATCAGCAATGCTAGGAAGACTAATATCATGTTGCAAATAAGTGTTGGAAGCTCTCGAAGAAACGATTCTGAAATTCGATGAAGCAACAAGAGGAGGTGGAGGAATGATGATTTCCTCTATGTCAACTGGACGCTCTGTATCTGAATCATGATGAGGGATGTGAGTTGTGATCATAATAGGATCATGTGGGAAGGGAGAAATATTGGAGTCTCCATGTATTTCCCAAATTTTGATCCATAATGCATGTGGACATTCAATATCCATGATGACATACAAAGAGTCATCTAGAATATGTAAACTGATTAATCCACGAATATGATCATGATTATTAAACCATTTATCCTTTTGAGATTGTTTACTTGGTTCAGGGATAAGTCCATACAAATATGGCATGAGATTATGGAACCTGAGATGTTTCAAGATGCCTTCACACCAAGACTTATAGTTTCTCATTTTTAGGTTAATTACAGAAGAGTGGGTTTCATATCCCATGATTACAAACAGGTTAATTCCTTTAGACAATAGAAAATTAACGCATTAAGAACCCCCCAGATAAATGAGGCCCCCCCCATTTTGGCACTTTATAAGATAGTGCCTGACATCATTTTACACCTTTTGCTGATTTGATTTTCCCTCTAACATAAATTTTAGAAACAAAAATCATGTAAATTTTCCTGAAAAAATACAATCAGTTCCCTCAGAAAGGAAAATCATACACTTGGATTGTTGGTAGCAAAGGTGGATTTGGGTGAATGGAAAATTTGAGGTTGACAACTGTGAAGTCACCGCTTGTGAGATCCATGCAATTGTTGTGGATGCCAGTGCATGGGAACTTTGACTCTCGTGCCATAGCATATTGCTTTTCCCCAAATCACCTCATGTTGTTGCTTTCTCCCTTTCCAAATGCAAGTGTGGTTGAGTGTAGAGGACAAGATACTGGCTTGCAGATTTCTTCAAGCATTGCAGAGGGTGTGGCTTGTAGATGTAAACCATAGCTCTTCAGAAAATTCAAATAGGACCTCCAAACTTGTCACGTGCCTCCCACAAGGAATAGACTTCTACCTCTCTCCATGTCGAGTTCCTCCACACTGAGTTTCACGCCTCACACCTCCAACCTGGGGTCTCTTGGGCGGTTCTGGGAGGTCTCTAGTTCCTCCAACAATGCCTCTCTTTGTAAGTTCTAACACTCCTTTATGGAGCACCGTGGACTTGGGAAGAATTCCATGGGTCTGTGACCACAATCGACCACCAATCAGGTTAGCAAATTTTTTGTGTGGCCTCTCACCACACCAACATAGATAACTTGATGAGATTTGACTTCCAAAAAGTGATTTTGAATGAAAAAAAGAGATTGGCAACCGTTTAAGAAACAGAGAAAATCAACATGCCCTCACACAATCGCTCTTCACTGCATTCAACTTTGGCCTAAAAATGTCCTTTTTTGCTCTGCTACCATGTGAGAACCTGTGAGGGTGCTGCCACAATAGTGGTTTACACTTTCTGGGAGATCCTGATTTTTGTTGAAATCACATATTTTTAGAAAATATAATGATTTAAGCCTTGAAAAGTTTCATTTAAAGGATTCCAATATAATAGGGTTTTATCAAAACACCTTATACCAAGCCCCTTTGGATAGAACCCCACTAGTTTTAAACCATACCTATAATGGAGTCTCTTATAAACCTATCAAAATGTTGATAAAAAACCACTTTTGATTTACCTTTTGAAGGATCAAATAAATTTGTTTAAAATTTATTTTTTGTAAGTATGTAGTCCTTATTATAAGCTTCCAAAAAATTATAATGTTAATTAAATTCAATTTGATTATTATATTTATTTTTTATTTCTTGTGAATGTAGGTTTTTCACCAAAAATGAAGTTCTTTGTTCTGCACATGTGGAAAAATAGAATATTATCAAAAAAATTGAAAAATATGAGTGCACCAGATATTGGAGTCCTTGATCCAACAAAAAAAAGAAATTTGAATTTTGATACATACAAAAAAAAGTTACACGTTATACAATCTGCCTATGTCTGAATTGTAATTTGTTTGACTTTGAAAATTGATTAAGGAAAAAATATTCAATAAACACTATCTAACCAAGTGGAAGCACTAGATATCAGAGGTACAAATCTAAATTCAAAAGAATTAGAATTTTATCCTTCATGGAAAAAAAGTTGTGTTATACGGTGAGCGTCACTTTTTAAAAATGCTATTTTCTAAAAAAAACTAGTTTTCGAGGGAGATGGAAAAAGAAGTGCAATCTGATTCCAAAAATTTTGAAAAAAATATATTTAGAATCTACAAACAAAATTTCATGGAACTCTAGTTTGCATCATCTTCAAATTCCTCACGATTTAGCCACTATAGGTGCCCGAATGTGAAGATTTAGTTAGAAAAAATTATTTCAGTGTCCAGTTTGGCCAAAAATTGTAAACCACTCTTGTGGGATCACCTGTGAATCACAAAGATTGAAATTCCAAGCACAAAACAAGAATTTGCACAAAATTGATTTGATATTTAGACATCCAGAGGTCAACATATATAGGATAAATATCCCAGCATAGGAGAAATATCCTAGCATGAGGTGTTGAGGTGTATAGACACCTCTCCAGTCTAGCTAATGAGGAAAATATCAGCCTGCACAATAAATGCCTAAGTAGGCTTCGGTCAACCTATGAATATGCAAGCATTAAGTATACATTGACATATACATTGCATAAGGGGTAACAAGTAATCTCAAAACATGAATAAGGGAACAATCCCTATAGCCACATATACCATCAAGGAATCAAAGTGCTCCATGTGCTCCATCAACATAACAAGAAACAAGGTGACCACCATCCCAAGCATGAATGCTCTCGTCCTCCATCATTCAATGCACAAATATAATAATCCATCCAAAGAGAAGCCACACAATCTGTCACAACGAAGCATAAGTTCTGCTTCAACTGATATCCTAAACATAAACACTCAATCCAAAGGTATCAATATGCACCAATAGTTGCCAAGATACACTAACCATAGCTAAAATGGAAACCACAACAAGTGCTAACACATCCAACTATCCATACCTCCAAGGTGTACAAACATAGTAAACTCATGCCATCAACATATACACCCATAAACCACAATCACAAGCTCCATGTACAAACTTGTCAAAGAATGACATACACATCCAAGAGCTCCCACTGCATGGGTAATGCAAATCTAAAAATGATCAAGGCATACCAAGTCTACCAATAGCATTGCATAGAAGGTGTAAACAACATCTTGTAACTTACCAAGGAACAAAAATAATGATATGCAAAACTTGTAAATAAATAACTTTTAAGAACAACTCTCACCATAAGTATCCATAGCTCTCCCATGTTCTCCACACCCAACAAAGGAAAGAGATAAATGAACCTCCATTTCATCACCCAAGAACATAAGTGAAAACACATGACCACAAGCTAGTGATCACAATAGCTCCAACCAAACCTCAAAACCAATGTGATGTGAAACCAAACATCCAAGAAGATAACCAAGACCAAAGAGAGAAACATTGCACATCATACACCTGTAGAAATTCTTTCTAGATACACCTATAAATGCTAATTGTGTCAAGTGTGATCTCCTCCACAACACCCCAAAATAAAATCCATAACAACACCCAATCATTCAATCACCAATATCAAACATAACATATGTATCATGTAACTAACATGGATGTAAGCCTCTCAAAACAAGAAGATCAAAATCAATGTAATCATTCCCAAAGAAGGAAATTGTATCATAAACCATCTCCTAAGATCCACATGATGGAATCATAATATCAACTCATATATGCAAGGAGGTACCAAACATCTCTCAAAATGAATCCTCCAGAACTACCCATGTATCCATAGCTCAAGATCCATATCTATGAAAGATTTAAGCATAAATCATATTACACCTTAAAGGAATAATCGGAAATACCTCTCAATTAAATTGCCAAGTATACCAAGAGTGGGGAATGAGAATGCTTTTCCAAGATATCCAAGTCATCATGACCCATTCAAGAACACTCTCCTCATAGGTCCATGTTAGACTCATGTCCAACCAAGATGTAGGCTCCTTTGAATTCCTATTGAAATCTTATCAAGAGTAACCATCTCAACAACATGTCTCTAACCACAAGAGAAATCACCTAAGTCTCCATGTATCCATGAGAACCTGTAACCAATCAATACATGCCAAACTCCAAATTCAGCATATAGCACCATCATGAAGTAATCAAGTAAATGATCATGTACTCAATACAAAGAGAACAAGCTCCAATCATGAATCAAGAATATAAACATGACAACATGATATAACCATCTCCTCCTAGGATATCACATGCTCCATATGTACATAACATATATGTTCTAATCTAGACATAACATGCATTTGTATCATTCGAAAACTCTATTGTACAGAAACAAGAATATACCATGACATAATAGCAATCATCCTATCAAACAAGGAAAATACATCAAAAGACAAAGCATATGTACAACACCTCAACCAAATAAAACATGAGTCCTCTATGGCTCCAAGATTCCAAAATCTCCAATCATCATGAAGATATATGTCTCCCATCAGTGAGCCTACAAATGTGAAAGACCATTGTATAGAAATAGGATCTAAGAGCTCCTCCAAACATTTTCAACACTAAAGAAGATCATCCACCATCAAATGGTGAATCCACATCACTGCCAACAACTCCCACTGAATTGTGATATTAAGTCACACATGGCATGATGATAACTATCTCCTAAATGAAGATCATCTAGGTCTACACACACAATTAAAATTTCAATAACATCAAGTGAAACCAAGATCTCCAAGCCAAGAAGATACAACCACCAACAAACCATCATAAATATATCCAACACCACCAATCCATCACTGTCAAAAGCTCCCACTAAAAAGTGTAACCAAGCTATCCATGACAAAGTGATAAAACCATCATGCTACAAGTCCCAAAATTGATTAGCTAGGTATTGTAAACATCATCCATCCTCTCATCTCAAAACACACATACCAATGTACAAATGACCACAAACAAGGCCAACTAACAGAGTCTGCAACAACACTGAATCAAACTTGGTGGGTATAGATAGTCCACATCTGACTCATCCCACTACAATTAGAAGGTTTTGAATACCTACCAATCACATAACTCATATATCCAATCACTAAAACATGTAAACTCATCATCACATTAGTAAACTACAAATTAAGATATCAAAGAGAATAAAGTTCTTTGTAGACTAAATGACTCAAACACCAAATCAACCTTAGATCTGATTTTCCAAACATGTCTACACCCAAGTACCATAGTCAAGGAACCAAACAAGCATCTAGGAGATAAGAAACAACCTCATAACACCAAACCAAAATCACCACCAAATGTGATTATGTCGTGCCAATGCAAAAGTGTACCTGCATAATCATGACACCATAATCAACACCAATATTATACCTACACTCAACTATCAACCACATGAGACTCCAAGTCTCAGTCCATGTCCAAAAATGTCCTCAAAACTAAAGACAACCTGTGTACATGTCATATCAAAGTCCAACTCTAAAGAAAAAACCTATAAACTTGTACCAAGAAGGACCAAACTGATAATTAGTTGTACCAGATCATGAAAATCACATGAAAACATGTACTCCCTCAAGGTTTTGCTTCTTAAATCATTTGGATGCTCACACAATCACAACCCAAATCTTGAGCACCAACAAGTGATCAAACAAGTACAAACCCCTCTTTACAACACAAAATGAACATATTACTGATCCACTATGTAGTATACTAAACATGCTCTCCAATCCTTATTAGAAAGCAAAAATATGATTCTATATGCAAAAGTTATGCTCAAAACTATGAAACCTAGGACATTTTTCTTTCAATCCCCAAAACTGATCAAAATAGAAAAATTAGAGAACCAAAACCTATACCATAGTGTAGTACTCAGAAGAAGCTTTCCAACCCAATTTTCCCTATACATTGCACAGTGGTAGCACTCTGGTGGCAGGTCAACGGTCCACCGGTGGCACCATTGATGGCAGTGACGCACCGATGGCCCAGTCGGGCAGCACTGCCGAGGAAGGTGGCAGAATTGAAAACAATTTTAAATTTGTTATATATTTTCAACTTTAAAATTTGAAGCAGCAAACTTTTAAAAAAATATGTCGGTTTAATTTTTATTTAGCCTCGCGGGGGGCTCCAACTAGTTCACCCATCGAATCAAGGCCAAGGCTAAGGAGCTAAGCCCCTATCGACTTGGCACACTAGCTAGTGGGACGAAAGCCACCAACAGGGCCTAGTGCCCCGTATCGACACTGTCAACGCTTGTGAAGGCCGATGCAAGGGGTACGAGTGAGGGTTTGCGGACCCTCCCCCCCCCCCTCCCAATCAATATTTTTTTAATTTTAATTTTTAAAATTAAAACTTTAATTTATTTTTGTATGCTTTTAATTCTTTTAACATGGATAATTTTTATTTTTATTTTATGCCCTCTACAAATTAACGATTGTACAATTGAGGGTTCATCCCTGGCAATTTTTTTTTGCATTTTTCCATAGTGATCAAAATAGGTCAAGTTTTATATGAATGTTCATTCCTCAGCCAGCCTAGATCCAACGAGGAGGTCAATTTTATCCCAAGGGGTCATCTACAACACTTCCCCCACAAAAACCTCATTTGAAAGCACATCTAAGAAACCCATTTGACACAACATTTTCCAAATCCCAAATCTGCAAAAAACCCATCATAATAGAAAACCCAAAACCCTCATATCTATAATAAACAACCTACAAAACCCTTATATCTTGCTATGTCTTTCATTCTTTCATGAAATACCATAGATTCAAACTTAAACAAGATTTGTTCAACATAGGGTTATCCAACCACAACCATGGCTCTGATACCAAATGAGAGGAAACTTGCAGTCATCTAATGACAATTTCCACATAACCCAAAAGAGAAATCAATACAAATAAGTACTCAGAATCCATATGCAAGATAATAGACAACATACCCATGAAAGAGTGACACAAGATATACCCTAAGAAAACCCTCAAGAGGGAAAACCCAACCTCCAAAAGCATCCATGACTCATGTATTATTCAGCAATAAACATTATAATACAACTTCAGAGCCTCCATGAACACCTCTGAAACATCAAGCCTTTTCAATGCATCCTCCATGTGTCCAAGCATGTAACTACACATCCCATGCCATGCTTCACATATGCACTCTTCAAAAGAAAACTCAAAACCCCAACTAGCCAACCTTAGACAACTACCCTTGTGTTTGCTTTTATAGAAACAAGCTCACACAAAACCATCAAGTGGTATTACATAAAATTATGTGACTAAAACCATAACCCCACATTTAATATTGGGTACTTTATTATATTACTTTCCCCAATATTAAATAAATACATTTTTACAACTTATTGTCAACATGTGTCCCAATGTTACATACAACATAAAGTGGCCCAAAGAATGTTAACTCCTAGTGATGCATGTACTTCTACGTCCCCCTAGGTGCACCACACACATAATAATAAATTAAACATTATAAACATTATGCAAGGTGTACAACACCTAATTCCTAACATCCCTAGATATACCGAAAAGAGCCAACCACCTTCAAACTCTTGATTTATCACAAGAAAATTTAAACAATTAAAATATTAGAACAAATATTTCCAAAGACTTCAATATTAAATCAAAATTTAATAAATACATAAAATGCATTATCAAACCACTCAACACCTCACCACCCATGGCCAAAAATGTTTAGATTTCACCATCTATGCCCATGGTGACATTCAAACTTCGCAAACCATGGTTAGAAACACTTAAGATACACAAAATTTAGCCCCTACAACCTTAGATTAAAATGAATCCTATGTCATCATAATTCTATCATGGTACACATCATTCTTGTCCCCAACCTTAGGGAAAATCATCTAATAACTTATGTCTATATATTGTTGGTGGCTTGCCTATTGACGGGACCAAATCTATTTTAATCAAAAGAAATAAAAATTGTAGGTGGAATCACTCAAACACCTATTTTATCTACAAATGTAGAGCCTACAATGACATTTTAACATCTAATGTGGCAAAATTTCAATAAAGAAGATTTATTTTGTACCTAATTCAAACTAAGTGGCATCTCATGTCATCCAGTCTTCCTCAACAATAGACATCCAACTAGAATTACTAACCAAGATTTATGTCACCATTAAAGACATAAGAATTTTAGCAAATGAGTAAAAGATGTTAGTATTAAGACATTTTTTCAAAATATGTACAAAATTAAATAGAATATAGCATGGAATGCTAATTTCTCTTTTATAAAATGATACAAAAATTGGGATGGATCCAAATCCTAATTATATTTAATATAATACAAATGTAATTAGAAAAACCAATATAATAACCCTAATAAAAGAGTGATAAACCTTAGGTCATGTAAGAAGTTCAAGTTCAAAAATGTAAGGGGAAATAAACTACAAACATAAAATATCTAGGTTAATTAAATAATCAAAGCAATTAACAAGGAATTAACCTAGATAAATGAGTTAGGATTGGAAAAAAATAATGTTGAGTTGAATTTAAACATTAAATGAATTTCAATGCAATATTTAGTTGGATTTTGGAGAAGGGAATTAAATACAAAAATTAAATGAAATTATTTTGTATCAATCTTATGTTCTCTCAATTTGATTAAGGTACCAATGTTTATAAACACATTTAGGGAACCTACTAAATTACAAGGGTCTTTTTTTCCTCAATAAGACACTTGGTGGATTGATCTTATGACTCTGAGTGAAAGATTGAAGACAACAAGCAAGTAGGAAATGGTGCCTATGATAACATTATGTAAATAGACAATGTAGAATATATTCTTCTTTAAGCTATTTGATTTTGATGTTTTTTCCACATTCCAACATTCCTAGATGATTTCAAAATGTCTTCAAATACAATGCTATGCATAGCACACAAATATGTACAAACATGCACTAGGTCAACTCATAGCAAGTAGGGAATGGTGCCTATGATAACATTACAAATAGACAATGTAGAATATATTCTTCTTTAAGCTCTTTGATTTTGATGTTTTTTCCACATTCCAACATTCCTAGATGATTTCAAAATGTCTTCAAATACAATGCTATGCATAGTACACAAATATGTACAAACATGCACTAGGTCAACTCATAACAACCTACATGTAGAACTCTCTTGTAGATATAATCTCAATTGAGATCAAGCTTTGGAGAAGAGTGGAAATAGTAACATGTGATGATGTCATGAGCCAAATTCATCCAAAAATATGTCATTTGTAGACTAATCATTATATTAAAAATACTCTAATCAAATGCATATATAATTTTTAGCCAAAACTAAAAAAAATTCCATGTGATATTACTTCTAGTATAAAAATTCGGAACTCAGCAAAATTCCATGTGATATTACTTCATGCATATATAATTTGGAACTCAGCACGCAGCTGCCTGCAACACAACTCCTGCAACTCCCTATGTTCCTTTTAAGCGTGCAGAGGAGCCAAATTTCAATATAGAACACAGGTTACAGCAAAATTGTGCGAGGAAAAATAAAGGTCTTCCCCAGAAGCTGATAACTCGGTGATCAAAGGAAGATATAAATTAAAAAAGTCACCAAATCTAAGGTTCTTTATTGGAGCATCTGGTCCTTGATTTCAAAGAAGTGTAACTGAAGGTTTGCAATCAGCTTAGAGAATGAGGATGCGGGGTAGAAATTCACAGAAATAAGCAAATGGCCATATCACTACTTTTGGAGAGTTTCACTGTTTTCGTCGTCCGTCGTTGAAGTAAATTGAATGAGTATGCAAATTCCTCATTCTTCAATTACAGTTGTATTCCCAGCCCATCTCAATCTCTCATCATTATGTACAGAGAGTCGGTTGAAGAAGGCGCTACACATTCTGCTGCCTGCATACTTCCCTGCAGACACCGGTACATATCTTCAATTGTTGCAGACCTGCATTTCCAAGAATGCGCTTTTACGAGGCAAACAATTCCACTCGTTCAATACTCACAGCCGATTTGCATTTGTTACACTAACATTTTTTCAAAACGAACTTATCAACATGTATGTCGAGTGCGGGAGTTTGGAAGATGGTCGTAAAGTTTTAGTGGACATGAAAGACCGAGACGATTTCTCATGGAATACAGTGATTGCAGCTTATCAAAGACATGGGTTTCCTCACGAGGCATTGTCACTGTTTCACCAAATGCAACGAACAGGTTTCCAACCCAATCACTTCACCTTTGCTAGCATACTTCCAGCCTGTGCAAAAATAAGAGCTTTGGAACAGGGTATGAGAATCCACCAAAGCATAATGCAAAGGGGATTTTCATCTGATGTTGTAGTTGGAAACTCCCTGGTAGACATGTATGCGAAGTGTGGAAGCGTATGCAAGGCACGTGAACTGTTTGAAAATATGCCTCAAAGAAATGTGGTCTCGTGGAATGCTATGATCACAGGATATGCACAAAATGGGTTTGTGGAAAAAGCCTTAATACTTTTCAAAGAAATGCCTCAATCAGATGCCATCTCCTGGAATGCCATGATTGCAGGATATGCACAAAATGGTATTCTTGACAAAGCCTAGAGCTTTTCAAGCAAACACCACAAAGAGGTGTGGTCTCATGGAATGCGATGATTACAGGATATGCACAAAATGGGTTTGCTCAAAAGGCCTTGATTACATTGTAGCAAATGCGATTAGCAGGTGTAAAGCCAAACCACAGAACCTTTGCCAGCATCCTCCCAGCCTGTGCCAAATTGGGGATTTTGGAACAGGGTTTGACTATCCATCAAAGCATAATTGAGAGCGGATTTTTGTCAGATGTTGTAGTTACAAGTGGCCTGGTAGACTTCTATGCAAAATGTGGAAGCATACGAGAGGCACAGAAACTGTTTGAAAAAGTGTCTCAACCAGATGTGATTTCATGGACTGCCATGATTACAGGATATGCACAAAATGGATTTGTTGAAAAGGCCTTGGAAACTTTTAAGCAAATGCAGTTGTCAACTGTAAATCCAGACACAACAACCTTTGCCAGCATCCTCCCAGCCTTTGCCAAAATGGGAGCTTTAGAACGAGGTATGGAAATCCATCAAAAGATAATTAAAAGCGGATTCTTCTCAGATATCATTGTTGCAAATGCCCTGATAGACATGTATGCAAAATGTGAAAGCATACACAAGGCATGTGAATTGTTTGACAAGATGCCTCAACGAGAATGTGGCATCATGGAATGCAATGATTGCAGGATATGCACAAAGTGGTGTTCTTGACCAAGCTTTCAAGTTATTCAAAGAAATGCCTCAAGTAGATGTAATTTCATGGGATGCCATTCTTGCAGGATATACACAAAATGGATTTGTCGAAAATGCCTTGGAGACATTTAAGCAAATGCAATTGGTAGGTTTAAAGCCAAACTCCCCAACCTTTGCCAGTGTGCTCCCAGCCTGTGCCAAGATTGGAGCTTTGGAACAGGGTATGGGCATCCATCAAAGCATAAGTGAAAGTTGATTTTTGTCAGATGTTGTAGTTGTAAGTGCCCTGGTAGACATGTATGCAAAATGCGGAAGCATACAGAAGGCATATGAATTGTTTGACAAAATGCCTAAAAGAAACGTGATCTCATGGAATGCTATGATTGCAGGATATGCACAAAATGGCTTTGCCAAGGACGCTCTCAAACTCTTCGAACTAATGAAGCACTCCGAAACATGCCCTAACCATGTAACCTTTGCATGTGTTCTATTTGCATGCAGCCATGCAGGATTAGTGGATGATGGATGTAAATACTTCAATGGCATGCATGACTATTTTTGCCTTAGGCTTTCAATTGATCATTATGTCTGTATAGTTGACCTTCTTGGCCGTGCTGGCTATATAGAGGAAACTCTAAACTTTATCATCAAAATGCCAATTAAACCCGTAGTGGTTGTGTGGATGTGTTTTCTTGGTGCCTGTAGATCACATAAGAATATGGAGTTAGGAGTATTTACAGCCACTCTCCTTTTTGAGCTGGACCCTTCAAATGCTGCGACTTATGTTCTTCTGTCAAACATCTATGCAGAAGCAGGCAGATGGGATGAGCTTCAAAAGGTAAGAAAACTGATGATAGATAGAGGAGCTAAAAAGCTACCTGGATGTAGTTGGATTGAAGGCCATGAAATGGTACATGCTTTTAGTGTGGGAGATAGATGACACCCACAGCAACGGGAGGTCCATACAAAATTGGTGAAATTGTCTTGGAAGATGAAAGTGACAGTATCTTGCAGACTCAAGAAATAATGAATTATGTGAAGGAAAAGGAATACCATGGGGAGAAGCTGGCAATTGCG
Source organism: Sequoia sempervirens (assembly GCA_007258455.2). Lineage (NCBI taxonomy): Eukaryota > Viridiplantae > Streptophyta > Pinopsida > Cupressales > Cupressaceae > Sequoia > Sequoia sempervirens. Next base: position 185,709,810 of record VDFB02000007.1, read on the forward strand.
TTTGGATTGTTCAGCATGCCCCCCTGGAACAACTACTGGTGTCAAAATCCTTTAGACTATATGTTGACTGCCACATGCAACCGACAGTGTATTTATTGAAGCTCTGTTTTACAGGAATCCTGCTCATCACTGGAATGAAAAGCTGAAAGAGGAGAAATTTCTGAAGAAAATTGAAAGATGTTTAGCAAGCAGAAAATGTGAGAGAAGAGTTTTCTATAAACTCTGTGCTCGGAGATGATGAGAAGAGCATGTCTTGATAGTTTTGCTTCACACCCGTTTGCTTTCTAGAGAGCCAATATGTGCACTAATTTGCAGATTCCAACTTGTTTGTTTTAAGTTAGAAATCGATTATTACAATTAGTGTATGCAGAAATATGGTTACAACTTGTAATTGGCTTGAAAAATATGTATAATGAGGTTTTAATGTTGTGAGAAGAGGGATATGTATATAGGCTCTTCATCTATTTAATAGAATATATATAACATAATATAAAGTAACGAAAAGTAGAGCTAAAAATATTGGGGTTTCAAAACAATTTTTTTTGCAATCATATAAAGTAACAAAAACCTACTAGGGGAGAGGACCCAGTATTTGAGCATGTTTCAATAGTTGTGATAGTAGTTGTTTATATAATGCCCAATATTCTTATCAATATTAGACCAATAGTTGTGACTTTAAAGTTGTTAGTGTTGATGATGACTACTCATAATTAAACAAAATGTATTCCTTTGATCTAAAAAGCAACCAATCATGTGATTCCACATCAATGCTCGATAAAACACGTTGTGAATGCACAAGTATTGGTCTCACTTTTTTTTTGGGCTTTTTAGGACACCTTGACAAAAAGCATGCTGATGTGGCATCGTATTTGATGATGTGACCTTGAAACCTTAGTTATAAGCAGGGGACTTGTCAAATAAGCTGCTGTAAAAAATTGGGAGTGATTTGAAATTTCCATGTAGGATAATTAAAAGCACGAAGTTAGGGTGCACAACTATTGGGTCCTCTCCCCTAATTGCGAATGGGAATGGACGAGAATGGGAAACAGATTTGGAGGCTCCCACATGAGCCACACTAAGCAGTCAACGCTTAGTGTGTTGTTTAAGCCCAACCAAGATTCCAAAGGCACATGAATTGGTTGACAAAATGCCTACAAAAGAAAAGTGATCACATTGCTTCACATGTGGGATATTTTTAAAATCACTAAAATGGAATCTAAATATTTATTGAAGCATAGAAAGTCATGGTTGTGATCTATATACATGAATGGATCCATTGACAAGATTTTATATGCTCAGGTGACCACCATCTCAATTAAAAAATCCCTCATCCTTCATCATGCCAACACATGAAAGATAAGATCCTATCTAAATATGATGGTATAGTAACTATCACATAGAAACATAACTAAATCTTGCTTCAACTTGGTATCTAAAAACAAACACCAGATCCAATGATAACAAATAGGCTTGAGTAGGTACTAAAAAATCACCAATAGCTAGAATAAAAACCACAACTAGTTGCTAACACATCCAACTAACCATACCTCAAAAAATATATACTTATTATCATAGGTAGACCTTCTTCCATCAACATATTCAACCCAATCCATAATCATGGGTAATGTCAAATCTAAAATAAATCAAAGCATCTAAATTTCCACAATTAAACTCACAGGAAGGGTGTGGTGAATTCCATTAATATCTAGTACAAATAACATACATAATATTTCAATAAACTATCAAGAATGTAAGCCTCTCAAACCAAAGTAATATCAAACCAACAAACATATAGTCCCTCAATAAGGGATATTTCCTAAGACCATCCCCTATTATCATCAAAGTTATCTTCATGTAATAAACTCATATGCATGTGGAGACAAAGGTTAAAAAAAATCATGTCAAGTACTCCTCAAACTAGCCCTCCAAAATTGACATCCACAATTCAAGACCAATCCTAATGAAAAGATAAACCATGAAACAAAATATATTTGAAAACAATATGAGAAATCCCTATTAAATGATTCTATACCAAGTGGACCAAGCATGGGGAATGAGATTGCTTCTCCTAAGATGCAATGAGCCACCATGACTCTCTACATGAACAATATCCTCATTAGATAAACACTAAACTCTCGTACAAATATTAGTAAAGGCTTCTCAATCTTTCCACTAAAAATTCATCAAAGAGTCACCATTCCAACACAATCCCTACAAATAAGAGATATATGTTGGTAGAGGATAATGCAGAGGTACAATAGTAGTCAAAACCTAACATAATGAGCCACAAAAGGGTTGTGAAGGACAAGGCCAAGCCATATGAAACCCCCTATAACATTATACTAGAAAATGGTGGGTGGTTCATCAATAGGAAACTAGAAAAATGTAGAAGTCAACAACCTTGGGATAAGACAAATAGTATACTTCAAGATTATTAAGATGGAAGAACCTTTTGATACCTTCTACGAACTCTTTAGGTTACAATGGTTTGTAAAATCTAATGTTAATATAGACTCAATGAAGGAAGAACTGTTTGTTGCAAATGATGAGAAAATAGTTCACATACCCCTAGGTACAAACATTAGTAATACATACATAGAGAAGGTAGCACAAGATGAATATAATAATGAGGATTGTAAAATATTGTATTTCTAAGCAAGATTGACCAAACAAGAACCAATAGAAGAACCAAATTCTTAAGGGGAAAAATAAATTTAAAGTAGCAATGATAGCACAAACATTGAAGATGTCCTAAATGTCTGGCGAAGGGAAGAACCAGAGTTACAATCCCAAAAACTAAAGGCTCTACACTCCCAAAAATTAGAGGCTCTAGAAAAAATGCATGACACACTAAATACTAAAAAACCTATTGAATTTATCACAAATAACACAAATCCATTACAAATCACATTAAACTCACTTGAATCTTGTACCATACCTATCATCCAAAAATCACGTCATTTGCATCACATCTCATTAGAATTTCACATATTAAGTTACTAAAATATTCAACTGTAGGAGACCTTAACACATACCTAGAAGAAATGGAAAGAAAAACTGATGGGGAAGAAATAAGACTGGAATCATTACAACATACACTGATTTGTAATGCCACAAGCTAGTGGAATACCCATAAGGACAATATCCCCAAGTGGCATGCCTTAAATTTTTTAATAAAATCAAGGTCTCACCAAAAGAAGGCAAATATTAATCAATTCCTAAGTACAATGGTACAACTCCACCACAAGAACACTTAAATATTTGTATAACCACATGGAATTCCCAAAGAGAGTATGATACAAACTATATGTATAGATGTTTTATTGGATTCTCACACTATAGTATAGACTTGGTATATCAAACAAGAAATAAGGATAGAAACTAAAGATTTAGAAGAACTCTAATAGAATTTCTTAAATATATTTTCTTTATATAACCCAAATAGGGACATCTATAATTCCATAAAAAAGATCAATGAAATTGTATGTATACCTACAAAGAAAGATCCCATACATATCCAACACGAAACATTGGCACTGCTAAAGATTGAAGGGATCTGAAAATTAATAGAATGGATGGATAAATAGAGCCAATATTTTGGACGAAGGCGCTACAATACAAACCAAAAGGACAATGAGAAAAAACCACAATTGGACATAGAAGTTAAATAGATAGAAAGTAATATAATTTCACTCACTTATCCTAAAGATAAATATTACAATCAACCACTAAAATTAAGGGGAAAAAACATAGCTATTGAAGGAAGCCCCAAACTAGAAAAGATAAGAGATTATTGGGAGGGAAGAGTAGTCATGCAAGTTGCAAAAATATTATCAAAACATGAAGAGACGTTTCCTCACACTTTTACTAACCTAAAAGGGATTAAAGAGGAGGTAGGAATAATAAAGATACAACTCAAGGAAAGGGAAAATTCAAAATAAGAAACCATGCAAACTCAACCACAACATGAAAAAGAAATTCAAGCTAGAATTAGATAAAATGTTAGTTGTGGGAATCGTAAAGTTAGTAGAGGATTGAGAATGGATAAGTCCAATGGTGGTCTAGGACAAAAAAAAGGGGATATATAAGAATATGTGTAGATTTTTTAGATTTACACAAGGCATGCATACATGATCCATTCCTACACCTTTTACATAATAAATTCTAGAATAAGTTATTGAAAGAGAGGCCTACTCTTTTACATATGGTTTATTTGGATACTGTCAAGTCAAATTTTAGGAAGAAGATCAACCAAAAATGACCTTTGTAACTAAATGAGACTCTTTTATGTATACAATCATTCCCTTTGGGCTAAAAAATGTACCAACAGATCTTTAGTTGCATCATGATGATTATTTAAAAGATTGTATTATTGGCTTCTTAGAAGTATACCTCGATAAATGGATAGTATATGGGCTATTAAAAGAACGTGTCTAGGCAATTTTCATGATGCTAGAAAGATTGTAGGAGTCTACAAATATAATTGAATTTGAAGAAATATGTCTTTGTAGTACTCTTTGGCACTCTATTAGGACATAAAATATGTAAAGGACTCATGGTGGATCCATTAAAAGTAGCATTGACCATGAAATGAAAAATTCTAGTTCTAAGTATACAAATTCCAATACCACCTTTTGTTCACAAATTCTAGTTCTAAGTATACAAATTCCAATACCACCTTTTTTTCACATTAGATCTAATGTATATTAAAAAATCTCTCCAATTTGTTAATCTAGGTGAGTACACCCTTCCCATAAAACTTACATTTCTATTTTTGGCATCATGTTACATGGTATTTTATTAGTACAAGTTAAAGTTAGTAGTTGTGGAATATTTATAATATCATTGGGTCATACATTAGTGGTCAATGGTTGACTTGACATATTATGTTATAATTTTAACAATTGATCAAGTATTTATCTAATCTTATCCAATATATGACTAATGTTGGTTGTACTAGCCTAAAGGTTGTACATACTATACTCAATTTAGAGATCACCTTTTGATATGTTGAAGGAAACCCTAGAAAAAATATCTCTAAATTTCCATTTTTCCTCCACATGGACTCTTTGTTAGAATTTTTCCTAGTGTGTATAATTTTTTTTGTTGACCTCTAGTCTATGGTCCTAATGATGTGACAAAATATTTTTATAATTGTAGACACTTAAAATTGTCCTGATAGTATCACATACTTGATTTCACATACTAACACTATTTTCTAATCTATTTCACCTGATTCTTCCATTTAATTAAATAATGTCAATTATTTAGTTGAATTCACATTTTCTCCTATTAATTAAATAAATCAAATTTATTTAGTTAATTAACTATTCTTCATACTAATTTCACTCTCACTTGATTAAATAATTCAAATTATTTGATTAATTGTCACCTTTCATATTTTTATTAAATAATTTATGATTATTTAATAAAAGCATTTATTTCATTCAGTTGCACAATTAAATAATTTTAATTAAGTGTTTAATTGGCTTTCAAATCCTCCAACTTTTCCCACTTGCACAATGAATATTCAAATATTTCCCCCCAAATGGAAATATCTCCAACCTTCCTCCAACATATTCCCTAAAAAATAGGGAATTTGTTGAGTCTCTTATGGATCCTGAGCCCTTGATCTGATCTTTGATCCATGACTCATGGATTATCAACCATTGGATTCTTCCTTGATCCATGTTCACTCTTTCAATTCAATTTCATCCATTGATTAGCCTTTTTGATCCTCACCATTGATTCCTATTTTGAAAAACTATAAATAGTGAGTCATTTCTTCATAATAAGGATCCACAAGCTTTGAGTAAACTTACTCTCTTGAATTGAATCCACAATTTGATCAATTTGAGAGCTTGTGTGACAATTGAATTCTCAATTTCATCCATTTTTCTTTGCATAATCATGGATTTTGTCTAAATTGCAACACTCCACATCCGTGAAGGACATAATCCCCCAATGGGATTAAGGTTTGCACTTGTTTGATTGCTTTCATTTGATCTTAATTTGATATTTCATACTTTGAAAGATAATTTGCTTGTGTAAACAATTTCATTGAGATTTATATGTTTAATTGATCATTAGTTTTGGAAATATTGTTCAATTTAGCTTTGATCTAGATCAATTAGGTTTATATATCTACAATAATAAATTACACAAAACAAATCCAAATAAGATAAAAAAATATTGTAAATCGCCCAAGTTTATATCTCACTTTTCAAAAAAAACTCCAAGAAATTCATTGATTTGTAGCTGTAGACACATAAAAATAACCTAGGCCTGCAAGTTTTGACTTACCATATTTCTTCGCAACATAATTAAAATATTTAATTATGTCTTATGGTCCAAATTCAACTATTAATTAAATAATTCTTAATTATTTAATTAATTCATATCTTTTATTCCTCCTGATTATTTAAATAAATAAATTACATCTATTTATTTAAATACATCACTAATTTCCTAGGTCTCTCTATAATTAAATAAATTCCTAAATTTATTTAATTATTATTCACTTTATCCTTTTCCTCTACAATTAAATATTTTTCATTAATTATTTAATTGTCTCTTTAGTCTTTCCTCCAAATTTAAATAAAATCATTTATTTAAATTCCTTTTCCCATTTTCCCACCAAGTAAATAATTAAAAATCATTATTTACTGTCCTGGCCCCACCTCTTTTGAATTAAATTAATGTTTAATTCAAAAGGTCAACACTGCCTCTTATATCAAATAATTTTAAATTCTTATTTGATTCTCCAGCAATCTATTTTTTTGTGCCCAATATCCTCTTGTCACATGCATTCTTGTCTATTGATTTAATTTTCCTAAAATTAAATCATAGCCCTCCATTTCAAATTTTACCCTAATTTTTCCCCAACCCTAATTGCTAGTTGTCACATTCAATCTCATCCTTCCATCTTAGGGCATTTGTCAACTATCAATCCTGACCATTCATCCAAAAACTTGAATTTTATAAAAGGCAAATGTCAACCCCATTTTGTCACTTCATGCTTGCAAATTTTTTAGTACACTTGTAATTTTTTAGTCAAATCCTTCAATATTTTTCCAAGTCTTTGTGAGAGGTCATAGTTGCTCATTAAAATCTGAGGGCAAATACTATTTACAACAAATGGAGAAGAGCAATGGAGATGAATCATGGAGTGCATGAAGGCTTTGGGGAGATTGTTCCTTTTGTTTATGCTTTTATGTTCCATTGTGCTTCATTGTTAGCTAGGGTTTAGTTTGTTTATGTTGTTTATTGCTAACCTGAATTTTTCCCTTAGTTACAGTAGCCTTAGGAGTGAATTAAGCGAAAAGCCTAATTTTAAACAAATTCCTTTAAAACTAATTCAAATCATTTTAAATTTGGACTATAGTAGCTTCAATACGTCTCTAATCAACCCTCAAGATCTTTTTAAAAATCACCTAATTAAAAGAGATATGCACTCCACGATCTAACCTCCTATACATACCATACTCATGTGTTGGATGCCACCCATACTGACCAAACTACATATATATGAGTACATATAAATGATTATATAATTTAACTAAGTACTATAGCAACGAAGTGACTACTCATATCCTAATAAATCAGTGTGTATAGGGCATAACACTATATTTTTTCTTTGGCATCCTTGGCATTCCTTTTCTCCTTAGAATCACGGGATCGCCCCCAGTAAACAAGAAAGAAAGAGAAGGAATATTGTATTTAACTTTTTTTAAGTGTACTAACTCATAGTGATAGAAGGAATTTATAAAAATTGTTGCACGACCCCTTCACTAACTAGAGAACTATAAGTTGGGTGTACCAAGTAATGAGACTATATACTAAGAAGAGAAACCCCCAATCTCTAGCTATACATATCCTAGGGGACAATGACCTACTAGGTTCTTAAGATATATGACTATTATTAGTGTGGGGTTTTTATTTCCAAGGAGGTTTTTATTTTCCTATTATCTTGGTTTTTCTTACACTTTAATTAAACTTGATTAGGTTAATAAAGTGGGTATTACTTTGAGTGGAGCGAGTTGACATCTTCCATGGGATTTTACACTTTCCTATTTTAGGATGCTTTTGGTTTACTCTCCATATTAGTTGTATTTTGCACCTCCTCAATCTCACATAGTCTATAAATACTCACACTTATTGCTTGCATTTTTATTCATGTAGATTCATTATTTTTTAGCCCTCTTGATGTTATTTTCCATTTTGGAGCATTTACATTTCTCTTATTGGATTCTAACTCTATAATGCTAGATTTTGATGTTCGAACATTTGTATTTACAATTTACTAGTTTCTATTTCTTGCACTAGTTTATGGGTACTCATCTATTTTATATTTGCTAACATGATATTAAAGCTCACGTTGCAGGGAAAGAACTTTCAAAAAAATTTAGAGATTTGAGTAGGGGAGTAATGAATTTACATGTAGGTTTCTTGAAAACCTAATATACTCTTCTCTTGAATCTTTGGATGACATAGATAATTAAAAATATGGTAGAAATCTATTAACCCTAGGGATTTAAAACTTATATTTTCTAAAAGTTTCTTTTTTTAGATTTTCAATAATCTTAATAGTATTTTTAATTATTAAATAGCATATGGGAGGCTCGATAAAGTCAAGATAGGCTTTAATTTCACCAAAATTAAATTTTAGGAATCGAGTTTGAAAATAGGAGTTTAAATGTGGAATTAGGTGAACTGCTTGTTTGGGGATATTTTCAGGCCAAAAGGACCCCACCATTACATTTGAAAGGTTCAAAATCCCTTATTTTCATATAAAATTTATCTATTTGGTGTGAGTGATTTAGGATAATTTTTTATATGGTCCCTATGTAGGCCTATGGATTTTAAATATCTATACAAAAAGGGTCTATAGTCCCTTTGAAAGGGTATCACACTCCATATTGCATTGAGTAGCCACCTCAATGTTGCTAAAATGACTATAAGGGGTTCAACCTCTACTAACATTCCTTTGATTTGGCATCACCTCTATGACTATTCTAACTCATATGTGTCACTTGAATGGTTTTTAAACCATTTTTGTTGGGTAGCTTTGTCACTCCTAAGGCTTCTCCCCTATGCACCACCTTTGATCTACCCTAATACCATACGTGCTCACCTTGGCACTGCCCTATAGCTACACAAGCACCACCCATCTATCACCAAGGTCTCTAACACATCTCCATTAGAGTTTTGGGTTTTATAAGCCAACTTTAAGGGCCTCATTGTAAGCCATATGGAGGTATTTTTTTGATCTTCATAGTGGTGTATTTTTTTTCTAATTTGGAACTCTAAATTTTTATTACTTGATTTTCCTTATAGGTTTTGTAGCATAATTCTCATTTTGAGACCTTTGAAGGGCCATAACTTATGCAAACAAACTCTTTTTTGGGCCTAACTTTTTTAGAGTGTATTTTTTTGTGTACTCTACACTAGTGATCTCTATTTATTCTCGTATACTTGAGCTATAGTTTTAATATTTGGTCCACTTTTGGGCCCTATAAAAATATATAATTATGGTATATTCATTATATAGTGCAACAATCTTAAAGTAACAAAAAAATAATTCTTATAGGGATCATTTTAGCAACTAGTAATAGGAAGGTTATTTGTGTTGTTTCTTCTATGCACATCTTATTCTTTTCACTTCTGTTATATTAATAATGAACCAAAGTTAGTTCCTTTTCTTACACCATATAATTATTTTTACTGGAAATGTAAAATATATATCTTATTAAGAAGAAAAGGATTGTATAGAATAAAAATGGGTATATAGGTAAATCCTACTCTAATTGTAAAAAAAAAAATGGTTTAATAAGTGTGATGAAGATTAAATGGAACATTTTTTTTAGTGCCTAAATCTTCTCTTTCATATTAAATATTTGAATTCTCCCAATAAGATTTAGACCAAATTAGACACTTTATATGGGACTTGGAATTTCATGAGAGGCCATCAATTGGAGAACAAGCTCATAAATTTGAGCATAGGTAGTTTTGAAACTATTTAGGAATTATTTCCTAAATTTAAATCACTAAGATTATAGTTAAAATAATGTGTCCAATTGAAAATAAAGATGAACATTTTTTCCTTAGTATTTTCTAAACTTGGATTTTTTAATTCAATATTTGTTTCTATCTTCTATGCCACTAAGAGTGTTCTAATAACTCAATTAACTATATCATCTCTCTTACTAGAGAACATGATAATCGCATCTGGGTGATCCCACAATACTGGTTTACAATTCCAGTGAGGAAGGAAAATTGCAAAAATGCTCCTATGAAAATAAAATTGCTTTTTAGGGGTTCACACGAACTGGGGTGTTCGAATGGACCCAAAAGGGGTTTGAATGGACCCTAGTTCGAGCAAACCCTATTAAATGATGGAACCTAATTTTTTGGAATTATTTTATAATGAAGACAATGGAAAATTGAATAAAAGGGGGGGGTCACTCAAACCAGGGTTCATTCGAACCCTAGTTTTGGAGAACCTCCAAGGGGGGTTCGCTCGAACTTGGGTTCATTTGAACCCCCTTTTTTACCCTTCTCCCCTTCTTGCACCAAATTTCTACAGAATTTTTCCCTTTGAAGCTTGGGTTGAGGATGAAAATGGAAAACTTCACAAACCCAACTGGATGATGGTAGTCCTTGAAATGAGCTATCCATCAAATATAATTTTAATATGTTTTGGTTTTATTATGTATTTTATTTTTTAGTTTGATTAAACATAGGTTTTTCACCGAAAATCAAGCTCTTTGTTCTGCACATGTGAAAAAATAGCAAATTATCAAAAAAATTGAAAAATATCAGTGCACTAGATATTGATGTCCTTGATCGAACAAAAAAATTTGAATTTCGATACATACCAAAAAAGTTATGCTTTAGCCAGTGAATCATGTCTAAATTGTAAAAGGGTTGACTTTGAAACTTAATTAAGAAAAAATATTCAATGAAATGTTATGAAACCAATTCCATGCACTAGATATCATAGTTACGAATCTAAATTCGAAAAAAATAGAATTTTATCCTTCATAGAAAAAAAAGTTATGTGTTAGCCAATGATGTCACTCTTTAAAAATGGTGTTTACTGTTAAAAACTAGTTTTCAAAGGAGATGGAAAGAGAAGTGCACTTTAATTCAAAAAAATTTGAAAAAAAATATATTTAGAATCTACAGACAAAATGTCACAAATCACTAGTTTGCATCATCTTCAGATTCCTCACAATTTAGCCACTATAGGTGCCCAAAAGTGAAGATTTAGTTTTAAAAAATTAGTTCAATGTCCGATTTGGCCAAAAATTGTAAACCAGTATTGTGGGATCACCCATCTAGATAGGTACTCTCAAATCCTTCAAGTCATATGACCTAGTTTCTAATTGAGACGTGAGAATAGAAAGGGTTGAGTAACAAGTAAATAAATCATAAAAATGAGAAAAAGGGTTAGAAACCTACTACCTCAAAAGGAGATTTAAAGACATCTTCTTCAAAAGGTGACAAGCCTAAGAAAAAAAGGTTAAATGTGTCTTATAAATATTTGTTCATGATGAACATAAATGTTTGAGTAAATAGATAGATCACTCAAAACACATTCTAGAGAAGAATAATATTATTGTTCCTGAGTCAATGGGTGATCCCACAATAGTGGGTTACACTTTTTGGCCAAACTTGACATTGAACTAAATTTTTTTAACTAAATCTTCACTTTCGGGCACCTATAGCTGCTAAACCATGAGGAATTTGAAGATGATGCAAACTAGTATCTTTGTGACATTTTGTTTGTATACTTTAAATATATATTTTAAAAAAAAATTGGAATCTAATTAGATTTATTTTTCTGTATCCTTCGAAAACTAGTTTTTAATAGTAAACACCATTTTTAAAGAGTGACGTGTACTTGCTAACACAACTTTTTTTCTATGAAGGATAAAATTCTATTTTTTCCAAATTTAGATTTGTAACTACAATATCTTGTGCATGCAATTGGTTTCATAGTGTTTTATTGATTTTTTTTTCTTAATTAAGTTTTGAAGTCAAACCAGTTACAATTTAGACATAGGTTTACTTGCTAAGCCAATTTTTTTTGTTTGTATCAAAATTCAATTTTTTTTGTTGGATCAAGGACATCAATATCAAGTGTATAAATATTTTTCAAAAAAAAAATTGATAATCTACTATTTTTCCACGTGTGCAAAACAAAGAGCTTGATTTTCAGTAAAAAACCTACATTCGCAAGAAATAAAAAATAAATATAATAGTCAAATTAAATATATTTAAAATTATAATTTTTTGGAAGCTTATAATAAATACTACATATTTTCAAAAAATAAATTTTAAATAAATTTATTTGATCCCCCAAAAGGTAAATCAAAAGCGGGTTTTTATCAGCATGTTGATAGGTGTAAAAGGGACTTCGTTATAGGTATAGTTTAAATCTAGCGGGGTCCTATCCAAGGGGGTTTGATCTAAGGTGGTTTGATCAAACCCTTTTCAATTGGAATCCTTTAAATGGAACTTTTTGAGGCTTAAATCATTATATTTTCTAAAAGTATGTGATTTCAACAAAAATCAGGATGTCCTAGAAAGTGTAACTCATTATTGTGGCAGAACCCTAATAAAAATATATTTCACATGACGGGATTACTAAGGAAAAAAATAAAATCAATGGGAAACAAAAGGTAGGTGCCCTTATATTAATTGCTTCACCACCATCCACTTGAGTTCTTGATTTAGGTGCTTTGCAACACATGGATTCATCTCATAATGAGTTCACATTTTTGGAAAACAATTTTAATGGGTGATGACATGACCATTGAGTTATGTGGGAGAGAGTATGTTGATGTGAGGGATGGAACATTTTAGTATTTCTTTGTGTGCCCCATTATCAACTAATCTCCTATTAGTTTATCATATCACTCACATAGGTTCCGACAAGTAGGTTGAGTTCACTCCTAAAATTTAGTGGTTATAACTAATATGCACTTTGGTTTTATAGTTTTAGTGGAGAGAATAGATAATCAATCTTAAATTTATCTCCTTTCTCACTTCATTTCATATCCTCCTTCAACATTTTTTCTTATGTAGTAATGAAGTTATGGCATTAGCAATTTGACCATCATAACTACTCCTACTTGTGGCACCTTAGCCAATAGAGAATGATTATAGGATTTCCTTATGTTATATTTAAAAAAATATTTCTAGTGTTGCATCATTGGTAAGAACCCCTAGGATAATTTTGGAAAAGGAAAGACATGGGGAGCTTCACAAATACTAGAATTAGTTTGTAGTGATTTTTTCAGTCCATTTCCATATCCTTCCTTTAGAAGAGCCAAATATGTTTTGACATTCATTTATGAATTTTCTAGGTATACTTTAGTGTACTTTCTTTGACAAAAGTTTCAATTCTTTGAGAACTTTCAAGAATATATTAAATTTTTTACAAAGAAATAGTTAGGGAAATCCAGTAGGGTATTGAGCACATACAATAGTGGTGAGTATGTCAACCATTACTTTTATTAGTGTTCACTATAGAGGGGACTTATTATAGTGCATAGTTCCATACACTCCTTAGGATAATGATGTGGTAGAATGAAATAACATGCCTTTGAAGGAAACAATGAATTGTATGGTAAAATCTAGATCTCTTGCACCTTAGTATTAGGTGGAGGCCATAAAACTATGTTCCTCATTGAGAATTAATGGAACTCACTCATTTCAAAGCTCAAAGTAGTTGAAAACTAATAGCTAAGTACTCAAGGTTTTTGGTTATTCTCCATGGGCCCACATTCTTATAGAGAAATGTAAGGCTATATATCTATAAATAAATCCTTGTATATTTCTAAGTTATATAGATGGTGTTAAGGTTACTAATTGCTCACCATACTACACACAACTTGTTGTTTGGGAGGAGTGTTCACTTTAAGGAGAGATCTCCATGTTCCACTCTTGACACTTCTCATCTTCCTATATTCACATTGGCATCACTTGGGCTAGATGAAAATTATTCTAAGTATTTAGATCCACCTATGTAGATTCTTGATGGTGAGGAAACTTCTTCCTTCACTTTATATATTGAGATTGATGATGAAGATTTAAATCCTTCCTCTTCTAGTCATCATTCATGGGTTGTTGGTTCTTCTCCCAATTCTCTAACTTTAGGTTTACTTTGTTCTTGATAGACACTATAGTTTGTAGGTGATTGGGTTGGAGATCCTCAAACACTAGGTGGATATGTTTATAATTTTAGGGCTTACACATTCTTTTGTAGTTAAAGCTTTCAACCCATAATATTTTTGAGATGCATATGGTATTCCTAAATGGGATGCTACTATGTAGGAGGAGTATAGTTCATTGAGTCCTCCTTCTTAAGGGAAGGAGACTTGTTCTATGCAAGTGGATCTAAAAAATACTCATAATAAATGGGTCAATGGATAAGTATAAGGACCAATTAGATGCAAAATGTTTTCCTAGGTACCTAATTTTGATTGCTCTACAATATTTTCACATATTAGAAATATGAATTCCATTTTCTCACACTTTCTATTGTTGTAACAAATTACTATGAGGTTCACTATATGGATGTGAAGAGTGTATTTATTCATGGAGAACTTAAGGATTTATACACAAATCAACCACAAGGTTTTCTTCAAGATTATTCTTTGGTTTGTAAACTTAGGAAACCTATCTATGGGATAAAATAAGACCCTTGAGATTGGTATCCTTAGATGGATTCCTTCCTTCTCACATGTGGTTTTTCTTGTTATTATTTGGATTTTAGCATCTAATTTCTACAATAGGACAACTGTCTCATCTTTCAAGTTTTTTTATGTTGATGACCTATTGATCTTCTCTATTGCTCAAATTTTGAGTAGGTTACTAATATTTTCACCAAACCCTTTATTGAAAGCAAGTATGAAATTATAAGTTCATCTACAATATTTTTTGGGGGTGGTGGATATTTGATCTTCTTTGAGGGCTTCTTAGGCCTTCCTCACTCTCTAGTTTGGGGGGGGGGGCCTCTCTCTCTCTATTTGTGGGGTCTATTCTCACTTTTCTTGGGGGCTTTATTCTCTTTTGGGGGATATCTATATATATAGATAACTCGTTGGGCTTTAACCCACCTAAACTAAACTTAAGAAGGGGTGTTAGTGTAGGTTTTCATTTTCCTATTTTCTAGGCTTTTCATATAGTTTTAATTATTCTTTCTTATGTTAATAAATTTGATATTAATGTGAGTGGATTGAGTTATCATCATCTTCAATGGGAGTTACACTTTGATGACTTAGCTTAAAACCAAAACAAACTTTATGTGGATGGTTCTCTTCCTGTCTACACACTATGACTTTCCAAATATAACCAACTAGAAATACCAAAACAAAAACTTACAAATGATACTCTTGCTAGATCAAGGCCACATTCATACACAACAAAAGATAGATTAATTAATCTACAAGCTCATTATTTTGTTTCACTACAAATAACATTCATTTTACATAAGAAAATTGGTGATTTTCACATTCTCATCAAATCTCTTCAACAATGTTAATGATGCACACCAGCCAATTACAAACACCACTTTTTTTTAAAATTGAGGTAGCAATACACAAACAATAAATAAAATGCAGCCCAAGTTTTTGACAATGCAAAGAGTGATGGCCTTTTTAAATCAAAACTGGTGACAACTTAATCTCTCCCTTCTTGCACCCACCTTCTACTCTTCCAATTGTTGTTGTCTTCTCCTTTCTATTCCAAAACTTCCACTACTTTTCCTCCCTAAACTAACATCAACAACACATTCCCTCTTGATGCCAATCTTCTTGTGGCTCGATTTTCAATTCATAATTGAATTCTAAAAGTGTCCTCTTCCCAGTTGTGTGGATCTACTCAACATGGTAAAGTTTCATTTTATTTGCATATCCATATCTGCCTTCCCACATGATTTTATTTTTGCTCCTCCTGGCAACTAAAAATCTAACCACCGTAATTTTTTCTTGCTTCATCATGTATGGGTACAAGAAGGTTTCATTGTATTTTACTTTTGCATATCTAGTTTTCCTTCCCCCACGTGGTATGGTGTTTTTAACATTTAAATGTGACATAGAGCAATGCCAATACAATGAAAGCCACCAAAGTGAAATCCAAAACAAAAGCCAAAATTTAACACCAAAGACAACCACCAAAGAAAAAATTTAAAATGCAAACCAAAATTAAAGGCGAAGGTTGATGCTCCTACATCACACTTTCCTATTTTTTTATGCTTTTGATGTACTCTTCCTATTACTTATATTTTTCATCTCCTCCCTCTCACATTTTCTATATATAATCTCTCCTAGTATGTAGATTCATTATTTCTGAGCTATCTTAAAGTTAATTTTCTCTTTGGAGAATTTTTATTTCTCTCATTGGATCATAACTTTGTAATGCTATATTATTTTTTATAATTTTATTTATAGTTTAAAATTTTCTAGTTCTTATGCTAGTTTTTATGTTTTCATTTATTTGAAAAAATCTAACAACTCCACGCTCAATTGTAAGGGTAGAATAAGGAGTAAGGTTTGACTCATTCTCACACTTGCAACTAATACACACAAACCACTTTCCCATACTTAGGTGTAGTAGTAGCATGTTGATCAATTTCTCAACTAGGCTCACACACACAACCACATGGTATTCACAAACTATACATTTTGATAAGATCATCAAGATAGTTAGAACACATAGGCATTGTAGAAGCATGGGATTGAGTTCCCATTAGAATTACTCCCAACCGCATAGTATAACATATTAGCCACATCAGTTAATGAGTTACTAATGCAGGAGCATCCCTAGTTGTAAATCAATCCTATGTCAACCAAAAAAAAAAGTTATTTTCTTGCATTGCACTCAATAGCAGTTTCAGTATTTCATTTTGCATTTTACCGCAATGTTTTTTCTCAACTTGCAGATTAGGATATAGCATCTACACATCAACATCTATCACATATCCAAATTTCACATCATTTGTAGTTGTCTATCAAAATTTATCGTTCTCAGAATTTCACTATGTTTACCAGTTAGAGTGTTTGGGGCCGACCTAGTCTAGATTTCTTAGTGAATACCTATTCTAGATTGTGCAGAGCTTAATAGGACATCATACAAGCATCTTGGGTTTGTTGGGACCTATCCCAGAGATTCACAAGTTACCTCATTTCGCGTGGAGTTAATTCTTCATATTTTGAAGCCGACATTCATATATGATCATTCATCGAGTTTATTAGCCCTTGTGGCCAACACAAACCTATATTGGAGCTTGAGGAGAATATTATAAGCATTGTAATTCATTTTAGATCATTAGTTCTAAGTTATATGTTTTAGGATCATTACACTTTCACATAAACCCTTCGGGGGCATGTAATAAGGCCTATTGGCCAGTTGTACTATTAAATGTCCTTGTGACAGATCTGTGAGCCCTGGATATTTTCCCATGAGGCATGTATTACATTTGAGATTATCAATTCAATGAATTTTCATGTTCACATATCAATTTTTTGTGTTATTTTTGATGTGTTGACTCATTGTTACACAGTTCGGACGATTCCTTCTAGAACCCTCCTATTGTGACTACACCAAGTGGTATCAGAGTGATTTTTTGATTCCTTAAGGCATTCCTTGAGGTGGAAAGATCTTTGAATTGAGGTAGACTACATTTATTTTCAATCGATCATCGATTGTGAGGCAGTTGAAACCCTTGTAGCCAGATCACCGAATTGAGGCAGTTGCACTGATTCAAGGGGAGACATGCTATCAAGGAGAGTTCCTGTTATGGCGAATGTTGTTGGAAGAATGGATGAAAAGTTACAAATGATGCACGAGATGCGAGTTTGATTAGATGGTATTGAAGAAGACTAAAGGTGAGGCCTAAACCCTAGGCACGAAGATGAAAGTGATGATGGAGTGGAACATGTGAATCAATTTGTAGAAGCCCTAGGTGAAGAAGAAGAATCAAATAAGATCAAGATGTTGAAAGCAATCTCAAAGATTGGGAAAATACCTAGAGTTGAAATTCAAAATCATGTGGCAAATTTGAATCCTGAAGAATTGATTGATTGGATCAGTGAAATGGAAGAATATTTCAAATATGAAGAAATTGAAGATCTGGAAAGAGTTAGATTTGTGAAAACAAAGTTGAAAGATCATGTTGCATTATGGTGGAAAGAAGTTCAGTTGGACAAACATAGAAAAGGAAAAAAAGAAATATCAAATGGGATAGAATGGTGACAAAGTTGAAGAATCAATTCATACCAGCAGACTATGAACTAAAATTGTTGAAAAGATTTAAAACTTGAGACAAAAGGAAATATTTGTGGAGTACACTGAAGAATTCTACAAGATGATAATCAAAACTGGTCATAGTGAAGCAAGAAAAGAAAAGGTTGCAAGATATATTAATGGAATAAGAACAAAAATTCAAGAAGAATTGAACATGGTGAAGATGACATCAACTGAAGAAGCATACCAATTTGCATTGAAGGTAGAAGAAAAGTTGAACAAGAAATTTGAACAAAGGTAGATAAGTGCAAGAGGAAGATTCCAGAAGAGTGGACCCCAATCTGGACAAAGAAGACCTTATGCAGAGTAGAACAAAGAGGTAAAACCCTACCAGAGTGAAGAAAAGGATGCTAATTCATACCGCATAGGCAGTGAAGATAGAAATTTCTACCACAGTAATAGAGGAGGTCATAATTCTTGCCACAATGATGGATATCAAAGAAATGAAGGAATATCTGAGAGGAGACAATTCAGAGGAACCCGTTTCAAGTGTGGAGGTGAAGGAAATAGAGAATTTGAGTGTCATCAAGGAAGTATCAGAAAGAAACCTAAGCATACCGAAAGAGAAGCTTATGTGGAGGAAGAACATGTTGGATCCCCTAATTCAGTTGGGAAACCAGAGTAAGGTGAATCATTGGTGATGAGAAGAGCTTTGATGCATGAAGAAGTGATTGAGGAACCATTGTAGAGGAAAATTTTATTCAGAACCAAATGTAAGTCTAGAGGAAAGGTATGTAAAGTTATCGTTGATAGTGGTAGTACTAATAATGTAGTTTCAAAGGAGATGGTAACCAAGTTGAATTTGGAAATATTGAAACATCCAAACCCCTATAGGACAGCATGGATTCAAGATGAGCATAAGATACTGGTGAATGAGCAATGTTTGGTGAGATTTCATATTGGATCATACAAGGATGAAGTATTGTGTGATATTATGCCTATGGATGCATGTCATTTACTATTAGGAATACCATGGAAATATGATAAGAAAGAGATTCGTGATGGAAGAAGAAATACTTATACTGTGACATCAAATGGAAAGAGAATCAAGCTGATACCTTTGGAGGAAGAGGAGAAGACTTAATTTTGTGACACTACCAGCCTATGTTTGGTAGATGGGAGAAAATTATTGGATGGATTGAGGCATGAGAACATGTGTTTTGCATTGATTCCAAGGAAAAGAAATGGTCTAGAGTTAGAGAACCCTACAGCAAAAAGTAGAGTAGTAGGGTTGTTGATGGAATATGAAGACATCATGTCAAAGAATGTACTAGATGGTTTACCACTAGTCTGGAGTATTAGTCATCACATATATCTTATACTGGGAGAAATTTTGTCAAACAAAGTAGCACATAGAATGACATCGATAGAGAATGTAGAGTTGTTGAGGAAAGGATTAATCAGATAAAGTTTGAGCCCATGTGTAGTACCTATTGGACTCATACCAAAGAAAGATGGAGAGTGGAGAATGTGTACAGATTTGAGAGCAATCAATAGAATCACTATCAAGTATAAATTACCATTGCCAAGGATGGATGACATTATGGACAGTTTGAGTAGAGCAAAGTATTTCAAAAAGATTGATCTCAAGAGTGGATATCATCATATCAGAATTAGAGAAAGAGATGAATGGAAGACTACATTTAAGACTAATGAAGGATTGTATGAGTGGTTAGTGATTCCTTTGGGATTGATCAATGCATCGATAAATTTCATGAGATTGATGAATGAGGTATTGAAGAAATTATTGGGTAAGTTTTTCATCGTGTGCTTGGATGATATTCTGATTTTCAGTAAGACTAGAGAAGAACATTTGTGGCACATATGGAAAGTATGGCAAAGGCTGAGAGAAGAGAAGTCATTGATTAATGTCAAGAAGTGTAGTTTCATGAAAATGAAGTTGGTGTATCTTGGATTTGTTATTTTTGTTGAAGGATTGAAGATGGACCCTGAGAAAGTGAAAGCAATCTTAGATTGGCCTACACCGATAAACATTGGAGAAGTAAGATCATTACATGTACTAGCTAGTTTCTATCGGAAGTTTATCAGGAGTTTAAGTAGTGTTTGTAACCCCGCGATAGAGATGATGAGAGGAGACAAGAAATATTTTAAGTGGACATTCAGAGCATAAAAGAGTTTTGAATTGTTGAAGCAAAAAGTGATAGAGCAGCTAGTGTTAGCTTTGACAAGGTATTTCAAGTTGACTATGATGCAAATGGAAATGCAATTGGACTAGTGTTGAGTCAAGAAGGAAGACCTATAGTTATTTCAGTGAAAAATTGAATGATGCTAGAATAAGATACTCAGCTTATGATCAAGAATTTTATGCCATAATCCAAGCCTTGAAGAAGTGGAGACATTAATTGTTGCCTAAGGAATTTGTGTTGTATACAGATCATCAAGCTTTGCAATATTTGAATAGTCAAATAAAGTTGAACTAGAGACATATGAGATAGGTTGAGTTCTTGTAGAGTTATACCTTTATATTGAAGCATATGAGTGGTAAGTCAAATAAAGTTGTAGATGCATTAAGTAGAAGAAGAAATTTGCTGAAAAAAATGAGAGTGGAAGTATTGGGATTTAAAGAATTGAAACATATGTATCAAGATGATGCAGATTTTGGTGAAGCATGGAAGGCATGTAAGGAACCAGTAGTGACAAAACATATCCAATGGTTGTATTATTTCATTCAAGAATGTATGATATTCAAAGGGAATTAGTTGTGTATACCCAGAAGTTCAATGAGGGAGAATTTGATCAAGGAAAAGCATAGTGGAGGTTTAGTAGGACATTTTGGAGTAGATAAGACAATATCTTTGGTAAGTGAACATTATTTTTGGCCGTAGATATATATAAGGATGTAAGGAAGTATGTTCAAAGTTGCAAGATTTGTCAGGTTGCAAAAGGGAGTAGTCATAATACTAGATTGTACAAACCTTTGATAGTACCAGACAGACCTTGAGAAGATATAAGCATGGATTACATTTTGGGATTGCCAAGGACACAAAGAGGTTACAAATTAATAATGATAGTAGTGGATAGATTTTCTAAAATGTCACATTTCATTCCTTGTAAGAAGACTAATGATGTGCATGTTGTTGATTTATTTTTCAAAGAGATTGTGAGATTGCATGGATTACCTAAGAGTATTGTTTCAGATAGAGACACCAAATTCATTGGGTACTTTTGGAAGACATTGTGGAAGAAGATGAAAATAGATTTGAAGTTTAGTTCACCATATCACCCATAGACAGATGGACAAACAGAGATAGTAAACAAAAGTTTGGGTAACCTATTGATATGTTTGGTTGGAGATAAGGCAGGAAGTTGGGATATAGTTTTACCATAGAAAAAATTTGCATATAATAATTCAGTGAACCAAAGTACAGGGAAGACACAATTTCATATTGTTACTAGAGTAAATCCTAAAGGATTTGAAGAGTTAAGAAACATCAATATGGAAAATAAAATGAGTGCGGAGGCAAAAGACTTTGCAGATTTCATGGAGACATTGCATAATCAGGTTCATAAGAATTTGGAAGACATGAATGGTGAGTATAAGGAGAAAGCATATGAGCATTGGAGACATAAAGAATTTGTTATTGGAGATGAATTAATGGTATATTTGAGGAAGGATATATTTTCAGTTGGCACATACAATAAGTTGAAGATGAGGAAGTTTAGACTGTGTAAGATTCTAAGGAAGTTTGATTATGGAAATACATATGAAGTGGAGTTATCAGAGACATTGGATATATCACCTATTTTCAATATTGCAGACATACATGAGTTTCAAGAAGGACATTCAAGTGGTAGTAGTGAGGAAGTGGATTTGAAGGAGTAGTTACCACATTGAGAACCAGAGGAGATTGAGTAGATTTTAGATACCAGAACTAGAAGGAGCACCGGGAACAAGCAGTATACAGAATATCTAGTAAAGTGGAAAGGAAACCAGTGGAGGATTCATCCTGGATTTCTTAGGCTGAGGTGGATCATCTTGGTTTACCTCTTATCCCTAGAAAGTGAGGGACTCACTTTTCTTCCAACCTCAGGTGTCTGATGCAGGAGCATCCCTGGTTGTAAAGCAATCTTGTGTCAACCAAAAAAAATAGTTTTTTTCTTGCATTGCACTCAGTTGCAGTTTTAGTACTTCATTCTGCATTTTACCACATTATTGTTTCTCAACTCGCAGAGTAGTATATAGCATCTACACGTCAACATCTATCACATATCCAAATTTCATGTCATTTGCAATTGTCTATCAAAAGTTATCGCTCTCAGAATTTCATTGTGTTTACCAGTTAGAGCATTTGGGTCCGACCTAGTCCAAATTTCTTAGTGCGGACCTATTCTAGATCGTGCGGAGCTTAATAGGATATCATAAAAGCATCTTGGGTTTTTTGGGACCTATCTCAAATATTTGCGAGTTAATTCATTTTGCATGGAGTTAATTCTTCATATTTTGAGGCTGACATTCATATATGATCTTTTGTCGGGTTTATTAACCCTTGTGGCCGACACAGATCTATATTGGAGCTTGAGGAACATATTTATAAGCATTGTAATTCATTGTAGATCATCAGTTCTAAGTTATATGTTTTAGGATCATTACATTTTTGCATAAACCCTTCAGGGGCATGTAATAAGGCCTATTGGCCAGTTGTATTGTTGAATGCCCTTGTGGCAGGCCTGCGATCCCTAGATATTCACCCATGAGGCATGTATTGCATTTGAGATTATCAATTGAATGAAGTTTCATGTTTGCATATCAATTTGTTGTGTTATTTTTGTTGTGTTGAATCATTGTTGTACTGCTCGAACTGTTCCTTCTGGAACACTCCTACTATGACTACACCAATTACAAACTCACCAAATCATGTTGGTCTACCAATCAAAATTTTCATTCTAAACATTTAGACATTTATTACATAATACAAAAAATATAGGTTGTTTATATGCTTAGTAAAAATTATTAGAAACACACTCTATACATCATATTAAATTTACACACAAAAATTATGACTCAAAAATACATAACAATTAGCCCTTTATTTGTGATCACCCTTTTGAGAAAGGGTAATTAAATGTTCAACTTGGTGAATAGGGTATCCACTATGACAATTTGGAACTACTAAGACAAAAAAATACATCTTAGAGGAAAATTTATTCTTTTCCAAATGGTTAAATGATTTTGGCCTAGAGTTATGAATAGGTTAGGTCACAAATAAGGGACCTCATCCCCAATATAAACATTCAAAAACAACACCTTAGTGGGGTTTGAACCTTGATGGCAAGAACAACACCACAACTTAACCATCACACTATGCCACTATTGGCACATCTTATAGGAAAACATATCACCATGCACACACAACTATAACATTGGAAATTGTCACCCTTGACAATTTCACACTATGTTTCAACCCCCTTAAATTATTGGACCTAATTAAGCCCCTAATTTCCTAAATTATGCATTTCAAGGCCTATTTTAATCATTTCCAACAAATTTCAAGCATAGAACAAAGTCATTCATTTAATGTTTTAGCCTTGACACCTTATTTTCTGGAAAATAGGGCCAGGATTTGGACGCCCTTGGGTGTATAAGTCCCCCTAATTTTTCAGGATCCAAATTTGAATATGTTGGTGTCCAAATTTTAACATTTGATATTCAAATTACAAATATCGGCTATCGAGATTTAATTTTCATGAAATTTAGCATAATTGCATATAAATACCTAGTTATTACATCATTTGAAATCTAACAAGGATTATCTAGCAACAAGTGAACATTTAGAGCATTATCAAGCAAGTCAAGAGCAATAATTTTAGTGATTTATTGTACTAATTCAAGACCCAAGCATCATTTCAAATCTTATATGAGTTCATGTATGTTAAATTTATCATTGTTTGTGAAGGCTAACCCTTGTTGTATGTCTCCAAGAAATTTTAAGCATTCAAGAAAGTAAGATCCAAGACCTTGAGGTGATGTGTATGACTTCAATTCTTCAAGGAATCCATTGAAGGGTGGTGAGTTGCAACACTTTGTGATTTTTTCATTCCTTCTTATCAATTATCATTTCATCATTGGCTTTACCATTGTGAAAGTGAAAACACTAATATGGGGTTTGACTAAGGAAAGCCCCTAAATGGAACAACCATTTCCCTTTCTTTGAATGTGTAAGTTTCAAGTTTGGAGAGGATTGAAGGAAGTTTGAAGATCAACTATTCATTATTGCAATTAAAACCATACACCTTGTCAACTCACAAAAACTCGCCTACAAAGTTATCTAACAACTCTGCAAGTGGAAACGAAGATCTCAGATCTAACAATAGAAGACTATAAAAACATAAAAGAAGAGGTATATAGGGACTCATATGCCCTTGGGAACCACTATCCTCCTATTTAGACCAGCGCAAAACTTTTAGGACAGGTACACAACACTCTACCCTTCCCAAATCTACATGCAAATCTTTGTTACAGTTCTTCGATTGTCAAAATCTTACAATTTTCATATTAGGGCACATAGTCTAATTAGGTTAATCAAATCAAAACAATTCCAATCCATTCTAAGACTCAAAAAGATGTAGATCCAGATCTAATTGGCTCACCTTCATGGTTGAAAGTCAATCTAACCACCTTGTTGATCTTCATCTTAATAAAACTTAGAAAATGACCCCCACAAAACACAAAATCAACCCTAGGTTCTTTGCAATGGACTTAGGGTCCTCTTTCCTTTGTTTCATTTTAGTGAATCCGACATGTTTTTGATTAGATAAGTAGGAAAAGGGCCCTGATCCCATGGTTACAACCAAAAAAAGAAAAAAGGAACCGAAACAAGGTGGGAAATAGCACCACCAACCTGCATCATAAAACAACAACCAGTGTGGCACGTAGGCCATAATTCAAAACCATAACCATAGACCATCTAGAATTAATCAAAAACAAGAATTTTTTGCTAGAGTACTTAAAACTACACAGACCATTGATCAAATCCACCAAATACTAAGTATTCCTAAACCATAACAAGGCTATTATAAAATAGCAGTCCGAGATAAGGAAGCAAAAGGACAAAAAGAGGATAGAAGTCATTTAAACAACAACAAAGAAAGTCATCACTTGGATTTTATCAACAAGTCCCCATATTCACCAATTAGGGATATGTACTCCCTCCAATCAGGTCCCTCTGAATCATCCAACATCTTTAATTCATTAGAATTCCCTAGTTTTTTCAGCGTCTTGGTTATTTTTGTTTGTCCAAACACAACACCCATCATCACCCACCGTATCAGCCTGTTAGTCACCTTCATCAACATAACCAGGGCTTTCTCCATATCATCCACTTGAACTTGCAAATAAGTTAGTTTTCTCTTAATAAAATCTATGCTAGAGTCGTCAGTATTAAGTACATTGCCCGTGTTTCCTTCATCCTCAATAGTCAAATTTTCATTCTTTTGATCCTCTTCTATCTATGTTTACTCCTCATATTCATCTTCCTTATCATCTTCCAACTCCTCTTCCCCCATATCATAGGCAGAAACCTCAAAGTCCATGTATTATGAGTCTTCATCCACCTGGGCTTCATAATCTTCAATTTCTAGGTCTTCCTCTTCATACATAGTGATCTTTTGCTTTCCTTTCTTATCCTTAGAAGCAGCTTTAGCCAATCGGGCTAACCTCCGACCATCACTTCCTTACCCCTGCATGTCCTCTTTCAACTCCTCATTTTGCACACCCTCTTTGCTAATAGTTATGACTTCTTTGTGAGGATTGGGATCATTTTTAATCTTCTTCGCCTTGGGTAAGTCTAGGAGAAGAGGAGAGTGTTTTCTCTTCTCTGGAGTAGCCTTCACAAGCTTAGTCTCCATAACACCTTTACCAACAATTTTCTGAGTCACAAGCATTGAGGGGTTTGAAACATTAGTAGCAGGAGAAGGGATCTTAGCTAGAATTAACACCCTCCTAGCAACAACTAAGGGAGGTGGCCAGGGGTTAGGGACCTCAGTAAGAATGTCATCCATAGGGGGTTCCTCATTTTCTCCATCAAAGCAGTCAGGATTATCATTTCTGGCTAACTAAGGGTTACCACGAGGGTTAAGTGCAAGAGCGTGATTATACAGAGCTAGCATCAATCCTTGATGAAGGGGATGGCTAGCACCCTTCTCTATATTAATTTGTAGAGAAGACAATAAGTAGAAGGGTAGATTAATTCTCGCATGATGCTTAATATTTTTAACAAATGGAAATGGTATGCATGTACCAACATATATCTTCCTTCCAAATTAAAATACCTCATGACAAAAAATTTTGACCAGAGCATAGGGAGGCAGGAGTTCTAACCTAGCATATCCATTTTGGAAATGTTTCAAATTCTCCCTGTCATGCAAAAACTTTTCCACAAACTTCTGGTAGTCAACCCCTCTTCTTAGTCACCTTTAAACCTTGATTATGTAATCTAGTTGCTTAAATGCTATATGTATCTATGGGTTATTTTCCTAAAGTTAGATTATCAAATATTAAAAGCATGCAAAACCCAAAGAAAGTAATGAAGTGCAAAGGAAATATAAATTAAAAAAAAAAATGGAGCAAGCTCACCAAGTGTCTTCAATCTCCATGGTTGATCTTCATTACACCTTCTAACTTGCTAGAAAGACGTATTGCCCTCATATTCAAAGTACGAGCAACTTGACAACAAGGCTATGTCCTACACAAGCTTTGAAGGATTTCGAATATGACAAAATAAAGACTATGACAAAATGATTCTAATGCCTAAGACAATTATGCTAAAATCACAAATAAAATGCAAGCCTATGTGTATGTGAGTATATCTAAGTGTCTAAGTGTCTAAGTGTAATCGAAATTGTGAGAAAAATTGGCATTTTATAGAAAATGCAATTTTGGACAGACAGACGAGATTGAATTCTGATAGAAGCCTAAAATCAGAGGATGAGATTTAATGTGACAAAACCTTATTAGGGTTAGGGAAAAATTATTAAATGAGTGGTCGAGATGTCATCTGAGAAAATCGGATCGGTGGTGGAGAATAAATGAGATAATTAGTCAGAAAAATAAAGATTTTCGAAAATCAGGAAGATAAAGACTGCTTGATTTGTGAGATTCAATAAATCAAGAAGCTAAGAGTTGGACAGAAAAGTTGATTTGAAAAATCAAGAATTTGCTCAATTACTTGATTTTCAAAACAAGATTACCTTTTTGAATTAAATTAATTCAAAATAAAGATTTTGTGTGACAATAAATAATCTTTTTCAGATTATTTACTAAAATGAAGTGATAGTTAATAAACGAAATCATTTTAAATATTTCATTTACTTAAAATGAGAGAAATGTTAAATTAGGTAATTAAATAATTAAAGATAATTATTTAATTTAGAGGATTATGACCGATAATTAAAAAAATTAAATTCATTTAATTATGAGAATTAGTAACATATTAAAGAAATAAATAAAATATATTTATTTAATAATCAGGAAGACATAATGAATAAAGGAAGTTAAATAAATTAAGAAATTTATTTAATTGTAAGAAGATAATAGACCCTTAGTGACGTATTTAATAAATAAATAAAATTTATTTATTTAATAATCATGAAGAATAAAAGGACATGAATTAATTAAATAATTATGAATTATTTAATTAATAGTCGAATGTGGACCAAGGACATAATTAAGATGTCATAATTATGCTAGGATGAAAGTGGTAAAAATAGAGCTTACAGGCCTAGGTCATTTTTATGTGTCTACATTTTGCCCCTCTTTGTCATAATGTAGCATGTCGCATTGTGACAAAGAAAATAACTTAAATTCATGCCCCAGCGAAGGTATGGAGTATCAATGCCCCCTTGGGAAATTTTTTAAATTTTGGGTCGACGACAGAAAAATTTGGAAAGTGTCGATAAGTCAATTTAATGACTAGAAAAATGATGGCGCAGACAGTTTCAGATTCTGACATGTTTAGAGCGGCCAAAGGGGTGGTCAAAGTTGGTCAAATGAGCCTCCAGTAATAGCCTAGTTCACAAATGTCATTTTCACTTTATAAATAGGTTGACAAAGGGGTAAAAGTCAATTTATTTTCACTATTTACCTTAGCAAAAATGAGAGCTCAGAGCAAGGAGGACTTTGGCGAGGATGGTGATTCCAGTGACTGAGCATCGCGGTGAGATCGTGCGGACCTACAAGCGGCCAGAGGGCTCTACCAGTGGTATGTACCCCTAACCCCCTTTGTCTTTTTCTCGTTTTGCATTCCAAAATTAGGGTTTTAGGGCAAATAATAAATGCGTCGCGATGCATATGCGTGCACGTAAGCCGCATTTGACTTCGCGTTCGACGCATTTGATACGTTGTGATGCAAGTGTAAGGGTATTTAGAGAAGGTCGAGGATGTGTAATGCATTTTCCAAAAAGTGTGACGCATTCGTCATATCGGGTCGCATTCGAGAGTTATAAGGCGGCATGTGTCATTTTGTGACGCATTCATTAGTTTAAGGAATGCATTCGAATAAAGTGCCACATGTGTCATAAATTGTGACGCAAGTGCTCTGATGCAATGCAATTGAGTGATAGAATGACGCAATTGATATGTTGCGATGCAAGTGAAGTACGGAACGATGCATCTATTTTTTTGCGACGCAAGTGTAGTCAACGCGACGCATTTGACTTTGACTTTGACTAGGGCTAACTTTGATGCTTTTCAAATGTTAAATTATTTTTAGCTATAATGATGATAATGACAATTGTCCAAAAGGTATTGACGCATTGTTTGGCTTTGTACAGAGATAGCTTCCACCCATATATACGTGAGAGAGCAGGCCATCAACCTTCCAATTTGGTGATCAGCTGACTCTGCAAGAGCGACGATGTTTGATGCAGTTGGGCTTATATTATGTTGCCTATATGCCTATTATTTGGGCAAATGGGGGTTTGTTGACTGCATTATGTGAGAGGTGGCAGTCAAAGACATGCTCATTTCACTTGCCGATGGGAGAGGCCACAGTGACACTGGAGGGTGTATATCGTATCCTACGTCTGCCGATTTGAGGAGAGAGGATTGTTTACGACCCTCGACATGGGTATCAAACCTTCACAACGTACTATTGGGATGAGGGAGTAGGACTCGGCATCTAGGGCTATGAGATCTACTAGGAGTTTATGGCAGAGCATTATGCTCAGTTCGATGCATTTCTGGTGACACTGATCGGCGGTATATTGATTCCTGACTGACATGGGCATGGGTTTCCCATTGGTTGGGGAGACGTGATAAGGGGGATGAGGCGGGACAGGATGGTGTATGCCTGGGGGCCTTGTTTGTTGGGCACACTCTACCATCAGTTTCACGAGGTGGTTTATAGGAGGGCAGAGAGCATTTCCTGTGGGACTACACTTCTGATGATATGGGCCTAGGAGCATGTGGCCATATTCTGACCTCCTATCCAGAGATCGTAGCTAGCCGAGGGGATGTCTTACACTTATTATTATGTTGGTTCCCTATAGCACACCAGGATGGGAGAGACAAGTTGGTGGTGCCATCAGATTGATACCATGGTTTCATTCATCTAGAGACCGTACAGAGACTACCAGTAGTGGGATGATGAGGATGACCACCTGAACCTTTGCTGATAGTACCGCTATCTGATTGGTAGGATAGTACAAAGTCAGCTCATTATATAGATGTACCTACCAGAGTGTGTACTGAGATAGTTTGGGGAGCAACAGGGTGTACTAGTAGACACAGCTGAGTACACCAGATCTTCTAGGGAATCAAACGAGAGTAGCAGATTGATGGGCTAGTATGGGATGGAGAGGGGGGATTCCCCGGGACTACCGCTGACTACGACTTATGGTGGGAGGCGCAAAAGTGCCATTAGAAAATCTGGATGGGGAGGAAGACAGGAGGTCAGATACCCTGTGTATGAGCGAGCAAGGAGGAAAGGATGGTCGCAGAGGCAGAGTAGCAAAGTAGAGGGAATCAACAAGAACAAATCAATCGGGGGCATCCGAGAAAATCTAATAGATGATGGGGATGATGGAGGAGACGGCGCAAATGGAAAAACAAACAAAACCGTCGTCAGGATAAAGAGAGATGATCTTGTCGAGAGGAGGAGGATGATGATGGAGATGATGAAGATGCCATGGATGAGGCCGAGAGACTCTGAGATGGAGGATGGTGGAGGGAGAGGAGATACCATCTACCTCAACATTTCCCCAGGACATCACAATAGACCAGAGGGTGGTAGATCTGCAAAGGAGGCTAGATGAGAGTGTGGCATAGGTCAGGGCATTGTAGGCAGAGCTAGAGGTGGATTGAGTAGAGCAGGATCAAGCAGTGATCAACCAGCCGGAGTTAGCACAGTGGTGTGTGGACTTTGCAGCTTTATGTTCAGGACCTTCCGGGGATATTGCCCGTGAGCTTGCTAGGGTGAGCACTCGGTATGGTAAATACAGGACCTTATATGAGCAGGCAGTGCCTCTTGAGCGACGAGATCCTACACTATCGTGCTCACAAACGAGGACAGACAGTGGTCACAGATCAGGGAGTGGGAGCAACAGCAGGAGTCACACCAGTGCAGGAGGGTCTACCTCGTCAAGGCACACATCAAGGCACATGTCCCACCACTCACATAGGCATGCCTTCAGTCATCATTCTAGCCGCAATCATGGGTCTACTAGTTCAGAGGAGAGGTTAGTACAAAGGCAACCACCAGTGATAGATCCTTCAGCATCACAGAGTCAAGCCACAGTGTCATCACAGGTGCCTATTACCGTGGAGATGATGTTATCAGTGTCAGTTCCATTAGGTTCACAGATAGAGGTTGCTATAGGTCCACCCATTACCTCAGTGTCGGGCACAGATCCTCAGTCACCACACTCTTTTTAACAAAGGGATGATGAGATCCTTTCCTAGGGACATGTTTGCTACATTTTTTTATGTGTTATGACACATTATGTATAGACCATTGAGCCTACGAGCTCTATTTTCAGGATATATCTTAACTCTATCAAGTGACATTATATATTTTTTAAGATGATGCTATATGATGATGCAATTTTCATGTGGCCTACATGTGTGTTATGCTATGTTATTTGATTTATGCATTATGATATATGTGATGTAATGCTTATGTGAATTAT
The DNA here is from genome assembly GCA_007258455.2 of Sequoia sempervirens. Lineage (NCBI taxonomy): Eukaryota > Viridiplantae > Streptophyta > Pinopsida > Cupressales > Cupressaceae > Sequoia > Sequoia sempervirens. The sequence goes on from VDFB02000007.1 coordinate 185,741,268, forward strand.
GTAGTTATGATGGATGATGGTATTATTTATATGTCTTGTCATGTATGTCCTATGATGCTTACTTATGATATGATGTCATGATGATGCAATGCTTATTTATATGTTATGTCGATTTTGTGATGATGATGATAATGATATGCATAATGTATTTATTTGAATGGATGTCATGTTTATGATTATGTTAATGCAATATGCAATGAAATGTATATGATTTAATGCCATGGGTGATGTATGTATGGACCTAATGCAATTTATATATGATTATGTATGCACTTATGTTTTTGTATGTCACAGGATATCATCGTGAGATGGACGAGAGAAGATGACCAGACCAAAGGAAATGCATGTTAGTTCCTAGACCAAATCCTTCAAAACTTTTTCATAGGACTTTAATATTTATTGCTCTTAATCATCATTGGGAAGATTGTTGTGATGGCCAACAAACACCATGATATGATAGAGATTAAGGTGTACAAGGTTGTACCATTACATAAGACAAGCAGTCACAGACAAAGATGATCACAACTCATACTAAGAGCACAGTTGCCCCAGTCTTTTTATCATAATCAACCACAAGCAGAAAAAGACAAGAAGTACAATTCATGAAACGTTGTCTTCTCTAAATCTTGTTTCCAGGACATCCTTGAGAAACTAGCAGCATGATTTCCAAAATACAAAATAGAGCCCTTATCATAATACGTCGTTGTTTTTCTAAATCCCAAAATCAGGACCTCGCTGAGAAACTAGTAATCATGCGTGTCAAAAGTCAAGACAAATGTCATGATACGTCGTTGCTTCTCTAATCATGTTGTTGGGATCTCGTTGAAAAACTAGTAACATGATAAAAAGCTAAAAGACAAGTCCCAAGTGTTTTCCAAGTGTGTCTGGATACCCAGTGTTTTAATGTCAAGATGTCGGGTTTAATGATGTTCAGATGCCAGGGTGTCAAGGTTTTGACGATGCCAAGATGACGAATATCAAAGATTGCCAAATTCAGGAAGGACACATCCTGAATAATGTCAATGTCGAGAGGATTTGATCCTTAAATATCAAAAGGATCCCTCAAAATTCTAGATGACAGTGAAAATTCCTAGGAAGGACACATCGTAATGAGTAAATGTCAGAGTTTTTGTTCTTCATAAGGACATGTCTAAGAGAACGTTGATGTCGAGAGGAGTGATCCTTAAATGTCAGAAAGGATCCCTCAAAACTGTTAGGTGACAGTGATAATGCCTAATAAGGAAACCTCCTAAAGCTTAAATGACAGAGGCTATTCTTTAGGAGGAAACATCTGAAAGATAACCAAGATTTTGACTGGTTATGATAATGTAACTTGTTTTGACCAAAGATTGAAGGTTCCTGAATTGACTTGTGTTGACTGCATATCGACTTTTGTCATGTTGATTGATTGTCACATTTTAAATAAATGATTGCCACTACTTTGTTTTAGGATTTTTCCTATCTGGAAAATGATTTGTCTTGACTTGAAGACTTTTGACATGTGTGCCAGTGTAATGCCACGAACCCTAATGGACTGACCTAGTGCGGCCTCAGGGGCTCATCGACAGATGGCCTTGCCTACATCATACACTCAGAGACCTCGTAGTTCGACACGACCAATGACTTTGTCTCGATGACCAAAGATTGCGTCATGATTTTATTTTGACAAACCTAAAAGGACTAACCTAATGTCTCGAGGACTCTAAAATGAGTCTTGCCTACGTAGAAAATGCGCAGAGACAACGTAGTTTGGACAAATGACAAAGACTTGACTAATATGATGGACATGGTGAAATGTGACCTTGTTTTTGCATTTTCTGAGACAGTTTGACATTTTTTGTGGTTTCTTCAAGACGTTTTTCAATTTTTAGGTATTTCTTCAGGACATTTTGCGATGTTTTTGGTCTTTTTTCCAAGACTTTTTGCGATGTTTTTGGTCTTTTTTTAGGAATTTTTGCAATTTTTTTGGTCCTTTTTCAAGACTTTTTAAAATTTTCGTAACCATGTACGATACCCTCTGCAGTCCCATGATAAAAAATTTCCCCTTCTCAGGTCCAAGACTTAGCCAATTTTAAAGAATGTGAAAGGGATATGCATGGGGTGTCGGATGGACAATATGCAAGACTTGATGTCAATCGTTTTTCAACCATGAGAGGTAGGGTATGATGTCATGGTAAAGTTCATGGTGGTTATGGAAAGTGTGTTCCCTCCTAGGCCAAGATAGATAAAGTAATAGTAGATGGCAGAGCAATGATTGACTATGCATGACGCCTGTTTGTCAGGTTTTCGTCATGGTGCTTATCCAAAGTGCTTGTTTGCCAGGTTTTTATTGTTGGACAAATTATTTTCTCTTTACTATTTTTGTCATTTTTTCATTTTTTTGGTGCTACCAAGATTCTTGTTTGCCAGGTTTTCATCAAGGCAACTTTTTTTTTATTTTATTATTTTTTTGTATTTTTCAAGTTTACGGCTCGACTTTCCGATGCTATGCATAGAACTTGCGAAGATGTAAACTATTGATGGGCTCTATCAATTGTTCACCATCTGGAGTAGCCAACTAATATGCTCCAGAACCAAAAGAGGATATGATGACATACGGACCTGGCCAATTTGGTTCAAATTTTCCTATCTTTTCTTTGTCTGCCAGATTCTTAGGGTTCTGCATGAGGACTAAGTCACCAATATCAAACTTCCTGACCATGAATCTCGTTGTAACTGTGACAGAGATGATTTTGATATGCCTGCAGATGGTTCAAGGAATTATGCCTTCTTTCTTCTAACATCTCTAGCTCATGTAGGCATGACTTTCTATAATCCTCATCATCTGTCAGACCCTTTAGGGAGACTCGTAAGGAAGGAATTTCAACCTCGATGGGCAAGATGGCCTCAGCGCCAAAGACCAAGGTGAATGGAGTGGCTCCTGTAGGCGTACGAATGCTAGTGCGGTAAGCCCACAGTGCAGGGTTGAGTTGAATATTTCAGTCACAGCCAGCATCATTGACAGTCTTTTTAAGGATTTTAACAATGGTTTTATTTGATGCCTCGGCTTGACCGTTTCCTTGCGAGTAATACAGGGAGGAAAAATGATGTTGGATGTGAAATCGCTCACATAACTAACGAACGTCTTGGTTTTTAAACTGACGTCTATTATCAGTGATGATGGATTATGGAAGGCCATACCAGTAAATGATGTAGTTAAGAATGAATTTGGATATTTGTTTGTTGGTTGTGTATGTTAGGGGGATGGCTTTGATCCACTTTGTAAAATACTCAGTGGCGGTTATGATGAATTTGTGGCCATTTGACGAGGTTGGATGGATCTTTCCCATGAGGTCAAGTCTGCATTGTGCGAAGGGCCAAGGAGAAGTGATCAGCCAAAGTTCTTGTGCTAGAGCGTGGATCAAATCACTATGAATCTGGCATTGGAAGCAAGTCTTGACATATTCCAATGCATCCTTCTCAATGGTTGGCCACTAGTACCCAAGTCCCGTAATCTTCTTGTCCAAAGTAGGACCACTCAAATGAGACCCACATATACCCTCATGTACTTCACGTAAGGTTGTGTGTGCTTCATTGGTGTCGAGACATCTAAGAAGGGTGTTTTCAAAGCTACGACAATAAAGGGTATCACTAACGATGGCATATCTTGTGGCTTTTTGGATAAAATACTTCCTCTGGTTATTGGATAGATTAGGGGGGAGGGTTTGAGACTTAAGGTAGTCATGGATATCCTGGTACCAGGGGGAATCAGGACCAACAAGCTCGCAGACCATCTCCAATTTTGGAACATCATAAGCGGGGACCAACAGTTGTTCTATCAGGAATTCTAGTTGAGGCATATTGCTTGGAATGTTGAGAAAGCCTATTGTAGCCATTGCATCTGCTGTCTTATTCAGTGCTCTCGGAACTTGTTCAAAAGTCACCATGTGAAAGTATGTCTTGAAACTGTCAACCATTCTTTTGTAGGGCATCAATTTCTCATCCTTTGTGTCATAGTCATCATTAACCTGGTTGATGACTAACTGAGAATCCCCATAAACATGTAGTGCTCTAATTTTCCATTTTATTGTCATTATAAGTCCTGTAACCAGTGCCTCATATTCTGCCATGTTATTTGTGCATGGGAAAGCTATGCGGAGATATTTGGGAATGGAATCTCCTTGAGGGGTGATAAACAATATCCCTACTCTCGAGCCATGATTAGTATGTGATCCATCAAAGTATAGCCTCCAAGGTGATTTTGGTTTTGTATAGAATATTGACTCATCTGGGAAATCTACCACTCAGGGGTGATTACTTTGTATAGGTTCCTCTTCCAATAGGTTCGCAATCACTTGTCCTTTCATCACTTTTCTTTCGACATATTGAATGTCGTATTCGCTCTGAATTATGACCCATTTTTCCAAATGGCCTGTTAATGTTGCCCGACTTAAAATATATTTGAGGGGGTCAATCTTCGCTACCAACTGTGTTTGATGGCTCAACATATAATGTCTTAGCTTTTGAGCCGCAAAGACAACTACTAGACAAGTGCGTTCAATTGATGTTTAATTCATTTCATACCCGACCAATGTCCGACTAATATAATAAATGGCTCTTTCTTTATCTTCTTGGTCGTTTTGTGCTAGTAATGCCCCCAGTGCTGAATTAGTGGAAAAGATGTATAGGATCAAGGGTTTTCCGTGAATGGGCAGCATGAGAACTGGCGGTGACAGTAAGTAGTCCTTTATTTGTTGAAAGGCTTCTTGGCATTTATCTATCCACACAAAGGGGATGCCTTTGCGCAAAATATATTGGAATGGTTGACACTTGTCAGCCAATTGTGCTATAAAGCATCGGATAGATTGTACCCTACCCTGTAGAGTCCCGAGTTCGCTTATTCCTCTACGAGGAGGCATGTCCATTATGGCTTTGAATTTTGCTAGATCAACTTCAATTCCTCTACGAGACACTATGTATTCCAAGATTTTTCCAGATGTTACGCCAAATACACATTTCTTATGATTCAGTTGGACTTTCTATTCTTCTAGTCTTTTGAAAATTGTGTCTAACACCTTAAGATGGTCTTTTCTTGTTACTGATTTAGCCAAAAGGTCGTCCACGTAATCTTCCATTATTTTATGCATCATATCATGAAAGATTGTGGTCATAGCCCTCTGATATGTGGCGCCTACATTTTTCATACCAAATGGCATGACATTCCAGCAGTATGTACCCCAAGGGCAAGTGAATGTCATTTTATGTTGATCTTCAGGGGCAATACAAATCTGATTATAGCTGGAGAAACTGTCCATGAGGGACAGCATCTCATATCCTATTGTTAGGTAGACTATGATATCAATATTCGGCAAAGGAAAGTCATCTTTTGGGCATGCCTTGTTCAAATCTCATAAATCTATGCAGACTCAGATCATTCCATTTGGCTTTGTTACTGGCACAAGGTTGGACATCCATTTAGCATAATCAATAGACCGTATGAACCCAGCGTCTAGAAGTTTCTTCAATTCAGCCTTGACCAATAGAGCGACCTGAGGATGCATTTTGCATAACTTCTATTTAACTAGTTTGGCATTGGGCAATAGTGGCAGATGGTGGAGAACTAGTTCTGAGTCTAGTCCCGGCATGTCGACATAGGACCATGCGAAGTTCACTTTACGTTCTGCAAAGAATTTGTGAAATTTTGGTAGCTCTTCTTCAGTCAAGGATGTAGCGAAGAAGACCTTTTTGGTATCTTCTGCTATTGATATGTTATCTTCTATAGTGTCCTCTATGAGCATAGTTGATTTCTCTTGTGCTACAGGAAGAAAGTCTAGTCCTCCATATTTGGGTGCCTCAGAGATATTTTCACCCATAGATACGTCCTTTTTTTTACTTTTTTGTCATCAAAAGGTGCCTTTTAGTTTTCACCTAAAGACATTTCATTTTTTGTTCTTATTTTTAATTTTGTGATTGGAGGACGGAGTAGTCTCGCCAAAGTAGGTTGCACAATCTAGGTCAATGGCGAATCCTGCCTTGTTATCACCACTGGGTATTCCCTCACGTAATCCCATAAATTTTGTGATAGCCTCATCATTCTAAAAGGTGTCCAGGACTAGCGGGCCTTGTTGATCCCAATCGATTAATTGTGGGTAGACTAGGGAAATGCCATCATCAACGTTGGTGAATTGAGGGGAAGATGAGGAAAGCATGCAGATGGATTTAGAGATATTGTAGATGAAATTATCATCATCCAATTCCACATTAGACTCTATCCAATATTCTCCTTCACTTGTTTCATATTCGTTGTCAAAGTAAGGGGTGAAGGACTCAGAGTTGTGGTTGTCCACGTTATTTGGCAATTCAGAGGGATTCGACTACTGGTTACTAGATTCAGGTAGTGGGTCTTAGATGTCATGGGGAAGGGAAATGGAATTGTGACTTTTTGGTGCTCGATCGATTTTAAATGTTTACCAAAAAAAATTTAGAGATAAGCTCCCCCATTTCAATGAACAAATCATCGAGGCAACAGTCACTTAAGGATCTTTGGGAGCCAAATTCTCATTCTTGGGAGTCAGTTTTGGTAAAGGTTTCCTTAGCGGTCTCAACACTTTCTGAAGCATGCACGCGCTCACTTGAAAGTCCACTGGTACGTCGGTCGTCATTGTCAGGCAATCCATACCCTAATCCAAAATAATTTGGTATTTTGAAAGATTCTATGGGCTCTCTTCATCTAGTTTTATTTCTGCCTAGGCCATTAGTTCCATCGTAGCCCTTAGCCTTCATCATGTCATATCCCTTGCCATATTTCTTAACTGTTAATGGGGGTAGTTTGGCCATTTCTTTATAAAGCCATCTTGTAATATTGGCAAGGTCCTCGTTACTCATGTCTCCCCATTTTATGAAAACTATTTTTGGTGGAACCTTAAAAATTTCTTTGGGTTCCATTCTGAAACACGATCGACCATAAACCTTTGGAGACTTAGGTATTGTTGTGATGTTGTATGTTGTATGTAGTTTGAATTCTCCACAACCTAGGTCTTGGATCTTAACATTGGACTCATCCTTAGGAAGTGTGGAAGATGGTGGCATGGTGGAAGATGTGGATGGAGCGGATGTGGAAGGAGATGCAAGTGTGGATGGGTCAATGTATTTAGAGGAGCTAGGAGCTTCTCGGTTGATGGGCACTCAGTTTTCAGAAATACCCCTTAGGTTGGTACAATATTGAAAAGGGTCAGGGTCTCCATATATAGTGACTTTTGTGCCGTCAAATGGGAAATTTAAGCATTGGTGGTATGTGGATGGGATGACTTTTAAGGCATGAATCCATGGGCGGCCGAGCAAGATATTGTAAGGTAATTCTAGATCCAGAACTTGGAAAGTTGTATCGACAATGATTGGTCCCACTCTGATGGGGAGAGAAATAACACCTCTAGAAGAACGTTCCTCGTCATCATATTCTTTTATAACAATACTCTTTGTAGGGTCCACACATGCATCAGAAAATCCTAGAGCCTTAATCAGTTTCAATTAGCATATGTTAAACCCTACTCTACCATCTACTAAAACTCTTCTGACCTTATTATTGTCAACGAAAGTCTCAATATGTAATGTGTAATTATGGTTGGTCTTGAGTGACGAGTAATCTTGATCAGAAAAGGTGACATGATGAGGTGTAGTGAGGTATCCCACCATGGTCTCAAATTGATTGATATCAATATCCTTAGGGATCGATGACTCTTGCAGGGTTTTATCCAGTACAGCCTTATGCGTGGGAGAGATGTGAAGCAACTCAAGTATGGAAATTTGCGCGGGAGCTTTTCTAAGCTGGTTGATAAGGTTAAACTGACTCTTAGGTTGCCACTGCTTTGTGGTTGAGGCAGGTTGTGACTGCCTAGAAGATGGACCAACTATGATGATCTTAGTTTGTCTAGCAAGATGCGGACCAGCTATGGCGACCTTACCACTTCGAGTAGTGGCATTGCATTGAGGTCCTCATTTGACTGTGATGGTGTTGACACATTCATTATCAGTTCGGACATTGTTAGTAATAAGTCCACCTGAATAGTCATACTTGGCGCAGGCATAATTGGCTTGATTATTGTTTGTCGTAGGACCTAACGTGGAAGTGTTATTAGAACCGTGATCCTACAGTGGGTTCTTATAGATGGTATGTTCAACATTTGATGGAAATTGTGGCCCACCCAATTTGATTATTCGATTCTCAATAAGGTCTTGCACAATATTTTTGAGTTGTCGACAAGATGATGTCTTGTGTCCTTTAGCCTGGTGGTAAGCACATAATGCATTATCATCCCACCATGATGGTTTGAATTGTCCTAGGTCATACGGTTTTGGTTCTTCAAGTGTGATGAGACTGTTTTGAAGGCATTTCTTGAGGACTTCCTCCATGGGCTCACCCAAGGGAGTGTATGTGCGACCTCTGGGGAATTGTCTCATCTAATGGTATTGTCCTTGATTTTGACTATTTTGACCATTTTGGTTGTTTGGAATGGCATTGGTGGGGGTTGTTAGTATCGTCGTTGGCTTTTTTTGCAGTTGAACCCCTTTCAGAGCCAATACAGGTTCCATAGTGTTTACATCCTTCGCATCAACAACACCATCATTGGTAACATGTTTATTTTTGACCCAGTACTTATTTTTATCAGTGGGAGGATTTGCATTTTTTTTTTTGGGACCATATTTTAGCTCTCCTTTTGCAATAAGGGATTTCTCAATTTGGACACCTTTTTCGACTAGGTCCGTGAATGTTGTGCAACAATGTACTTGTAATGCATATTTTAAGGGACCTAGAAGTATTTAAACAAACATATCAACCTTTTCCTTTTCGGGTATGTCGATGTGGCAACGACTAGCGAGACTTCTCCATCTCTGGAAGAATGGGATGAATGTTTCACTAGCATCCTCTTGCGTGAGATTGCATAAGCTAGTAATAGAAGTGTCCATGTCAATGTTGTATGCATAATTTTTAATGAATTTGTGTTTAAGTTCATCCCCTTTTTGGATATCCTTTTGAGTGGAGAACCATTCAAGGGCAGGACCCGCAAGGCTTTTAGAAAAGAGTCTCATCAAGTATGTTTGTTCATAGGCGACGTCCATACAGTTTGTTGCAAATTCCCAGACATGTTCGATAGGGTTTGTCTTTCCTCTGTATTTGGTAAAATTAGGTAACACATATCCCAGAGGAAATGGTGGCATGTATAAGTTCATGTCAAAGGGATATACAGATAAATCATATGACACTTTTGATTTCTTGCTGGATATTTTTATGTTTTCTATGGTCTTCTCTAGACCCATCACTTTTGTTTGCAAAGCATCGATTATAGGGCCATTTGTGGACCCATACATCGGATTGATTGGTACGCCATATGTCCCCATTTGTTGTGAGTGGGTGTTGGTGTGTTGTTGTGGCATGTATGATGTGTTCTGATGCGCGTGTTGTTGGTATTGAAATTTTGGATTGGGGGGATGTTGGTGGGTATGAATATGGGATGAGTATGTCGGAATGTGTCCCCCATCCATTTGGGTCGATATTTGAGGAATATGGTGACCATGAATATTTTGATGTGTGAATGATGCCATAGGTTGTGTGTTTTGACTGCCTTGTCCAAATTGTTGGGTTTGTACAAGGGGAATGGTCGTATTTTGTCCTTGGGAGGTGATGGCATTAGACTGTGTTGACATGTTAACATTTTTTTGTTGTCCTTGAATAAAGATATGTCGTTTTCCTCCACCCAAAGGATTTTGTGAGATACCAATGAGAGGATATGATGAAGATGTACTCATGGTACTAGATGCAGTTGTCAATGGAGGATTTGTATGGCTTGATGATGCCCCCGTGGCATTTACCGTAGTGGTAAAGAGAGGATTGGAATAACTTTCCCACATTGCTGAGGACCCAAAGGTGGTTCCAACTGATTGTGACGGTGTTGTGGATATTGTGGGCACTGTGACGGATTGTGATCCTCCAATGGATGTAGCGTTTATTGAATTGGAGTTTTTTGGAATGTTGGAGGTAGCACTCATGGTTGTTGTGACATTTTGCGAGGTAGCATCAAAAAAGGTATTGCTTGTGTTGCTTGGAGTTTGACCATTATTTGACATGTTATGTATATTGTTGACGTTATTGGCAGGAGATGTCAATCTCAAGGTGTCAATGTCGAATCCATGAGGTAATTTGGCTCCTTGACTTAAAAGTATGGCCAAATATATGTCTATCATATAAGACCATTTGTTCTACAAAGTAGGCCGCCTCTGGATCTTGTGCTGCTACCTCTAGGTTTTCCTCAAGTAATTTTCTGTATTCATCCTTACGTAAGAATGGTTCAAAGGGACTATTTGACAAGGATGGTATGGTTGTGAGAGGTTGAGTGTTTGTGTTGCTAAATGGATCGTCAAAAGTCCAATTTGGGTCATAAGTGTGATTGGTGACATTGGAATTAGAATCTTGTCCAAAGTTTTCCATATGTCTTTTCTTTATTTGGAGTCTAGTTTGTACCATAAAAGGGAATTGCTCAAATGAGGGTCATGATGACGAAATGCAAGGATGATACTAGACTATGTGTTTTTTGTTTGTATTTTTGTATTTTTGAGGGATGATAATGCAAGGTGATGACCAAGGAAATGATTGATGAAAAATGACAAGGTTGTCAAAGCTAAAGTGTCGAATGAGGACTAAGATGGTAATGTTGACAAAGGACTAAGGTGATTAATGCAAAGTCTAGGTTCAAAATGAGGACTAGAGGTGGACAATGCAATGACTAAGTTTCGACAATGTTTGGAGAAAGGTTTGTCTAACCACTCTAAGCTTGAGGTATTTCTCAATTTAGGTTATCAAAAGGACTTGCTAAAGGGACTAAATGATGGGGTCAAAATGACAAGTGAGCCTGCCTAACTAGACTATTGAGTTGGATATTCTCACAAAAAATGACAATGACCGAAAAGAGGAATAATGACTATGTCCCAAGATAACCTAATTTTGAAGACAATGGTTTTTGCAAAGTGTGGAGATTTGGCCTAATCCAAATTTTTCCAAGATGAAACCTTAAAAAAAAAATTGACGATTATGATGCCTAAGGAATGCAACTAAAATATGGTAATTTTAAACCTATGGTTAAAGTGCAAGCTAATGAATGCAAATGATGGACATTTTGAGAAATTTTGATTCTGGTTTTTGACAAAGACTTTTGAAAAAGATGTTTAACTATAGGCGAAGATATCTGGACTCAGATTTTGGTCTGAAATAGGGTTTGCTTTGTTGATAGGAAAATGCATCGTTGCAGGCAGCAAATGCATTGTAGATATCGAATGTGGCTCTAGGAATATCAAATGCAGTTCAGTTTTTCAAATGCGGCTTTAGAGAAGTCAAATGCAGTTCAGTATTTCAAATGAGGCTTTAGAAAAGGAAAATTAGGTTTAATACAGGAAAATACGGTGTTTGGAGAAGCAAATGTGGTTTATCAGAGCAGATGTGTTGTAGAGTTGGAAAATGCGGTGCGACAAAGCGCAAAGCGAATGCGGTTTGATAGATGCATCTCAGGATGTTAAAAAGTTAATTTTTTGATGTTGTGGTTAAAAATCTGAATTGTTGAAAGTTTGATTGTCTACTTTGAGATGTTGGAGTGTTGTTTGTTTTGTTGAAGTAACTAGCGAACACTTGGCAAGCACAATATTTTGAAAAGTAAACAAACACACGCGAGAACAAGTATGATCCTAGGTTAGGCCATGACAATATTCGCTAGACTCCACATGGGCTTCCCCAGCCACATATCAGTAGCGTGTGAATCCAAAAGCTTGGCTGCATGGGCTCCCCCTTACAATGCACTCTCTTCTTAGGCCAACTAAGCTTCCAACCCCCATGAAACTCCCATGGAAGATTGATCACCTCTACTAAAGACTGTGAAGACATGGAAGGCTTCACACCGACCGGTGTTGTACTAGAAAATAGAATTTTTTGGGCTTACTACACAAGAGTTTTTAATTCAGGACCCCCATTCGAGTAGCCATACATGGGGCAAGAGATTAATCATTGATTAGGTGGCACTTCAACCTGAAGAGGTTAAGCTCAACAGGGTTTATGGGAGTACAACTCTGTTCGTATGACACATCCACACTTGTCATCTTAGGTTTTCCCTTAAGATTCACATTTATATACCAGTCGGGGGTAACTTGGCTTTAGCTCTGTTGCCAATTTGAGTCGTGTTGGGGTGATGAAATCCCCAGGCAGGCCTAATTTCTAGAGGTAATAATCATTTCTCTTACACCTAGGATCGCATTACTAGGCAAAGGGAGAGGATACTCCGATTATTGCATCAGGGTTACACAAAGATAAACTGGGTCTGGCTTTTTGATCACCTAGTTTGCACAGGGTGAGAGCATACTTGCCTACCACTTTCAAACACAATTAGAAATGAAAGACATGTTTATTTTAAGTGCACCAAAATAAATGTTCTTAAACTAAAAATCACAAACAATTTTTTTGAAAGATTATTCTTTGACAATCGTGTCTGCAAAATCACATGTCAGTAGTTTCATCAAATGTCTTTGACCCGTGAAAATGCTAACGCCACACGCTGCAAACCAATATTAGTAACATTAAAAACATATGCTAAAGAAGAAAAATAGAATTCCAAAATAGGAAAGAACATAAAACATAATGCAAAAGAAAAATAACAGAAATCAGAAAAATAGAAAGCACAAGGAATAAAGAAATCACCAGGCAGATGCGTCGCAGCAGAGTGAATGTGTCATGTCCTAGCAGGCAGATGTGGTTCGTTATTATCAAATGTGGCTTTTCGTACTATGAGTGCGTCACCTCAGAGTAATTGCGATGTTTGATTGTTCGAATGCATCGTGACGCATTTGGTGCGGCACAAGAAAACTCAAATGTGTCGTTTCATACCTATACCTGCAAAAAAGATAGAGAACACAAAAAATCATACGAAAAAAAAAAAAAAAGAATAATTGGGTTCACCAATGTATCTATGGGTTATTTTCCTAAAGTTAGATTATCAAATATTAAAAGCATGCAAAACCCAAAGAAAGTAATGAAGTGCAAAGGAAATATAAATTAAAAACACAAAATGGAGCAAGCTCACCAAGTGTCTTCAATCTCCATGGTTGATCTTCATTACACCTTCTAACTTGCTAGAAAGACGTATTGTGCTCAGATTCAAAGTACGAGCAACTTGACAACAAGGCTATGTCCTACACAAACTTTGAAGGATTTCGAATATGACAAAATAAAGACTATGACAAAATGATTCTAATGCCTAAGACAATTATGCTAAAATCACAAATAAAATGCAAGCCTATGCCTATGTGAGTATATCTAAGTGTCTAAGTGTCTAAGTGTAATCGAAATTGTGAGCAAAATTGGCATTTTATAGAAAATGCAATTTTGGACGAACGGACGAGATTGAATTCTGATAGAAGCCTAAAATTAGATGACGAGATTTAATGTGACAAATCCTTATCAGGGTTAGGGAAAAATTATTAAATGAGTGGTCGAGATGTCATCTGAGAAAATTGGATCGACAGTGGAGAATAAATGAGATAATTAGTCAGAAAAATAAAGATTTTTGAAAATCAAGAAGATAAAGACTGCTTGATTTGTGAGATTCAAAAAATCAAGAAGATAAGAGTTGGACAGAAAAATAGATTTGGAAAATCAAGAATTTGCTCATTGATTTTCAGAAGAAGATTACCTTTTTTAATTAAATTAATTCAAAATAAGGATTTTGTATGATAATAAATAATCTTTTTCAGATTATTTACCAAAATGAACTGACAGTCAAGAATGTGATTAAAATGAGGGAAATGTTAAATTTGGCAATTAAATAATTAAACATAATCATTTAATTTAGAGAATTATGACCGATAATTAAATAAATTAATAAATTCATTTAATTATGAAAATTAGTGACATACTAAATAAATAAATAAAATTCATTTATTTAATAATCAAGAAGACATAAATGACTAAAGGTAATTAAATAAATTAAGAAATTTATTTAATTGTAAGAGGACAATAGACCCTTAGTGACGTATTGAATAAATAAATAAATATAATTTATTTAATAATCATGAAGAATAAAAGAGATATGAATTAATTAAACAATTATAAATTATTTAATTAATAATAGGAAGTGGACGAGGACATAATTAAATGTCATAATTATGCTAGGACGAAAGTGGTAAAATTAAGCTTGCAAGCCTAGGTCATTTTTAAGTGTCTACATTTTACCCCTCTTTGTCATAATGCAGCTTGTTGCATTGTGAAAAAGAAAATAAGTCAAAAATATGCCCCAATGCAAAATACAATGAGGAAAAATGAAGGAAGGTTACGGTATGCCCCCTCAAGAGGACAGATGGGTTTAGAGAACACGAGTGGGCTCTCGAAATGGACAAGACTAGAATATGAAGAGACAAACAAATGTTAGTGCAAAAGATATGGATGATGATATGGATGCAATGCCTATATGAGATGGGTGAGAGAAGATGACAAGACAAAATGAGATGCATGTTAGTTCCTAGATGAAATCCTTCAAAACATGACCATGGGACTTTGATATTTATTGCTCTTAATCATCATTGGGCGGATTTAATTTTGACAAATCTTGATCAGGGTTAGGGAAAATTTATTAAATGAGTGATTGAGATGTCATCTGAGAAAATCAGATTAGCGGTGGAGAATAAATGAGATAATTAGTCAGAAAAATAAAGATTTTCGAAAATCAAGAAGATAAAGATTTCCTGATTTGTGAGATTCGAAAAATCAAGAAGATAAGAGTTGGACAAAAAAGCTGATTTGGAGAATCAAGAATTTGCTCAATTACTTGATTTTCAGAAGAAGATTACCTTTTTGAATTAAATTAATTCAAAATAAGGATTTTGTGTGACAATAAATAATCTTTTTCAGATTATTTACTAAAATGAAGTGATAGTTAATAAATGAAATCATTTTAAATATTTCATTTACTTAAAATGAGAGAAATGTTAAATTAGGTAATTAAATAATTAAAGATAATTATTTAATTTAGAGGATTATGACCGATAATTAAATAAATTAATAAATTCATTTAATTATGAGAACATATTAAATAAATAAATAAAATATATTTATTTAATAATCAAGAAGACATAATGTATAAAGGAAATTAAATAAATTAAGAAATTTATTTAATTGTAAGAAGATAATAGACCCTTAGTGACGTATTTAATAAATAAATAAAATTTATTTATTTAATAATCATGAAGAATAAAAGGACATGAATTTATTATATAATTATGAATTATTTAATTAATAGTCAAATGTGGACCAAGGACATAATTAAGATGTCATAATTATGCTAGGATGAAAGTGGTAAAAATAGAGCTTACAGGCCTAGGTCATTTTTATGTGTCTACACTATGAAACTCATCGTCACCTCGAAATTGACATGTTTGATAGTAACACTTCCCTTCCTCCACGAATTGGTGAACTTAGCAGTTAAATTATCATTGTAGCCCTTCATTGTTTCAAAGAAAGTAACCATGCCCGCATTTTCAAATAACCTCCACAAGTCCATATTCTTCTTAAGATCCTGACAGTTAAGAGTCTTTGTGTGCTTCCTCGGCCCTACCATTTTCACACTCTGCAAAATTTTTGGCTATTGCGAGCTATTCCTCATAACCTTCCTCTTCTTCGGCTCTCCACCCATGCTGCAAAAAACACTCTTTCCCAAAGTAACAAACAAAGCCCATAAAAAATGAGGAATCCAAAAGTTTCTTTTAGGGGAAGCCAACAACTCAATTACCGGTACCACGATCTCATCATTTTTATTACAAGTATTAAACATCCCATTAATTCTCATACTTGCAAATCTTTAGAAATTCAGGGAGGGCTGACATTAGGCAAATCAACACAATTACAATTGACATCCAGGTTTCTCATTTTAAAATTCTCCATGTGATCCTTGATCACCTTGGGAAGGAAAAAATGATTAATTATACCTCTGAATGAGCTCATCAAATACAACACCATACACCCAATAACATCATTAATCTGTAAACCTTAAAAAACATAATATTTCCCATGCTTCCCACGCAGCTTCAACTCTTCATCTTTGTAAATTATAATCATATTCAAATTTTTCATTTAAAATAATATCTCTTAAGGACTTAGGCATGTTATTTTTTATCCAACGGGTCCACTCCATACCTCTTAGCACCTCGTTGGAAGCACAATCAGTAGCTTGTTGCCTTCTCTATAAACATGTTGCACCCTACAGTTGGTGAAATAATTCTTCAGGGCCAGGGACTTGTCAATTATATTTTTTAGCTCCCAGGGTGGCATAGCCACTCCATTCAGGATATCCACAATAAGCTTAGAGTCTCCTTCTAGAATGACATTTTTAAAGTTGTACTCCTTAAGGATCTTGAGGCCCCCTAAAACAGCCATAGCCTCAGCTTTTTTATTGGAACACACACCCAAATTAACACCAAAGCTCACTATGCACTCCTCTTTGTGGTTTTTGAGTAGACCCCCTACCCCTGCTAATCCCAAGTTGCCTTTGGAGTACCCATCAAAGTTGCACTTTATCCAATATTTCTAAGGAGGGGTCCACACTGTAGACATTCTAGTTAGAATCTTGGTCCAATTGAGGTTAGTAAGGTCTTTACTGATCCCCCAAATCTGCTTTATCCTCTTCTCTTTGTAGTTAGTCCAAACTTTGGAGAAACTATATCTTCCAACTTCCAAGTTTTCCTTAATCTATGTTATTATAATCACACAAACCTCATTACTGCTTCTCTCCACCTCTCTGAATATCCCGTTATTCCTTTCCTTCCATATTCCCCAGGTAACAAAGGGGGGAACTTGGTTCCAAAGATCAACAATTACATTATGGGAAAAGGGGCAATTTGACCAGTTTTCAATAAATAGCTTCATTGAGTGAGGAAACACCCAGTCAATGGATAGCAGGAAGAAGGACCAAACCTCTTTGGACAACTCACAGTGAAAGAAAATGTGCATTATTGACTCCTCTTCCTAATTGCAAAGGGAACATTTGTTAACCAACTAGAATCGCCTTCTAACTAGGTTGTCAATTGTTAGAATTTTTCCATGTGAAGTAGCCCACCAAAAATAGTTAATTTTAGAAACCAAATTCTTAACCACACCTTTTCCCAAAGATTATCTTTGATGTCCACCAAAGGCTTGACTAATTCCTCATAGGTCTATTTTACCAAGAAATAGCCCGAAGAGTTGCCCTTCCATAACCATTCATCTTCCCTTTCTCTATCAAACCACTTAGCCTCCCCAATTAGATTATGAATCCTTATCAAGGTCGTATCCCAATTGATCTATCTCTAACCTCTTAAATAATCCTCCTTAATAGCATTTTGAGCTCCTTCCAGTTAGGTTCATCCATCTCCCAGTTAACATAGTTTGAAACCTTTTTGCCTCAAATTCTGGTTAGGCTTTGTTTGAGAGGATTCAAATCATCCATTGAAGACAAGGTAGAAGTCTCAATCCATGGGTCCTTCTAGAAGTCAGTATTTTTTCCATTCCCAATTCTCTTTCTAGCCCCCAGCTTCAACACACTTTTTATTTTAACAAGATGATTCCATAAATCAGAACCACTAGGCAAGTCAGACATAGAGAGAAAAAAACCAGGGTTCCTATTCTTCAAGTACTTGGCTTGGAAAATCTTCACCCAATCTTTAGAGCCTTCAAGGGGATTCCATCCAATTTTGGCAATCAGGGATTTGTTTAGCAACGTGATTCTTCTTATCCCCAAACCACCCGCCCTTTTTGGAGTCCACACTTTTTCCCAACTGACCAAAGACAGTCTATTTTTTTCCTTAGTTCTAGACCACAAGAATCTTCTCTGAATCTATTCAATTTTTTCCCCTATAAAGGAAGGAATTTTGAAGAGGGATAAGTAGAAAATAGGAATATTCTATAAGGAGGCTTTCAATAATTGGATATTCCTAGCCAAGCTAAGAAGCTTCCCCTTCCAACCAACCAACTTGTTTTGAACTCTCTCAATCAGCTGATTCCAATAATTATTTTCCAACTCCTTGGAAATCAAAGGTAACCCAAGGCAAGCTTTAGGTAGGGCAACTTCTTGACATCCCAATATTTTCACCACTTTGTCCTTAACCAATTGGTCAATATTAAAGAAGTATATCTTGCTTTTTTCATAGTTGATAAACTGGCCAGAAATAGCTACATAGTCATTAAGAACATGTTTCCAAAGTCCAGCTTCCCCCATCGAGGCTTCCCCAAACATAAGAGTATCATCAAAAAATTGTTCGTGTGATTCAAAAAAAAGAGACAAGGAAACTTTTACACCTTTTAGAGCTTTAGATTCCACCAATTTTTTTATGTTCCTCCCAAGGACTTTAACTACAATTATGAAAAGATAGGGTGAGAGGGGATCACCTTTCCTGAGACCATGACTGCAAGAGAAAAATCCTTGGGGGACACCATTAACCTTAACATAGCACATGGGGGAGGTAGCACAAGCAAAGATCATCTTAAGGAATCTTCCTTCTATCCCAAACTTCCTGAGAACAACAAATAGAAACGACCAGGAGACTCTATCATAGGCCTTGGATATATAAATTTTGAAGGCCATCCTAGGATTTTTTAAATGGTCCATTGAGTGGATAATTTCATGGGTGGAGATGATAGCATCAATAATCTTTCTTCCCTGAATAAAACCTTTCTAGTTAGGGGCAATAATTTTACCAAGCATCGGTTTTAGCCTTAACACAAGGATTTTTTAGAAGATTTTATAAACCGTATTGCAGAGGCTTATAGGTCTATAATCCTTCATAGCAGACGAATCAATATTTTTAGGAACAAGGGCTATAAAGGTGGAATTTAGTTGGTCAAGCGGCCTGTCCAACCTAAAGAAATCTCTAGCAGCATTAAAAGGGTCATTTTTGATAATGTCCCATTAGGTCTAGAAAAAGGTAGGAGGAAAACCATCTAGGCCAGGGGCTTTAAAAGCACCAAATGAGAACACAACCTTTTTAACTTCTTCTATAGAGACAACATTAGTCATATTCATTAAATCAAGATTAGAAATAACTTTAGGTATCACCTCAAGAAAGTCATCATGTACCTATTTTGCATTGCTCGAGGCCATATGGTGAGAGGAGAAGAAATTTACAGCTTCCCAAGCAATCTCTTTTTCATTGGAGACCACTGATCCATCCTCTTTCACAAGCAATCTAATCCTGTTTCTGCTTTTGTGTTTCAAAGTAGATTAATAGAATAATTTAGTATTCATATCCCCTTCAGTTAGCCATTGGACACAAGACTTTTGTTTCCAAAATATTTCCTCCTTTTTGTTTATCTTAAACCATTGAGATCTGAGATCTCTTTCCTTAGCACATATCTCATCATCCACCTTACCAACCTCCATAATATCCTACACTTCCTTTAAGTTGTTTCCCAAGGTATTCTTTATCTCAAATATATTACCAAAGGTCACCTTATTCCACCCTTTCACTCTTTCCTTAATTCTACAAAGCTTTTCCACCAGGCAATACATAGGGGTGCCAATTGTAGGTTCCTCCCACCAGCATTTAACAGGAGCAAAAAATTCTAGGTGGAGGCTCCACATTATTTCAAATCTAAACGGGAAAGGTTCCCTATTGTGATCCGCATTTCTTTTTAGCACCAAGGTGTTATGATTAGAGCTATACCTTGGGAGAGCAGAAAGAGAGAGGAATTGGGAGATATTCCAATAAGCTGAGATCATAAACCTATCTAGCTTGGCTTGGATCAGATGGTTTCCATTCCTTCCATTGGACCAAGTGTACTTAGATCCTTGGAGAGGGATATCAATAAGACTAGCTAAATTTAGGAATTCAGCCAACTCCATCATGCTATCTGAATAGTTGTCCTGCCCCCCTAACTTCTCTAAAGGAAGGAGAGGGGAATTGAAATCCCCTCCCAACATCCAATGATTATCTTTTCTATTTGAAATAGCATCATTTAATTGTTCCCAAAGTGGTATTTTGTCCTTGCTCAAGTTTGGGGTAGAGATATTTATTAAATTCCATTTCTCCTGAGAAGCCAAGTCTTCCAGGGAAACCATTAGACTGTTCCTACTAGCCGATCACAAAGTTCCTTTTAGTTTAGAAGGATTCCATGTTAGAATAGTGTGCCTCAATCTAACAAGCTGAAACCTCTGAAAGAGCAAAGTCGGTGTGACATCCCTATTGTCTGGCCGACTAGCAGTTGTGCAACCTTGTGGAATGCTCAGGTCGCCAAGACCTTGTTGTTGTCTTACCGACCAGAGTTGTCGCTGTGACATTTCTTGTCATTCTGATCTCTCTCCGCCTGGTAAGAATTCTCGCCAATTGTGGTTCATAGTGGTTGTCAGGGAGACTTGTGGCGACAACAGTTGTCATGGAAAGATATGAATGTTTGGTATGAAGTCTTACCAACAAGAGATGTCTCACCGAATGCTTATACACTTGGTGTCATCGGTGTAACATGTCACTTCGGTAAGAACTCTTGGCGACAGATGGTATGTCTCACTAACAATGTTACACTAGGAGTCATCAAAGTAACATGAAGGCTTCGGTGAGAACTCTTAGCAATGGAGGTTTGTCTCATTGATGGTGTAGTATGTTGTTGGTATGATCTCTTGGTGATAGCGATAGTCTCTCCGATGGGAATACTGATGTCTATGTGATTTTTGAACATCGGTATGACCTCTCACCGAATAGCGATAGTCTTTTTGAATAGCGCTACATGTGTTGGTCATCGGTATCAGGTCTCAGCGATATGGTTTGTCTCATCAACTGCTTTTGAACTCGGTGTAACCTCTTGCCGAAGGTGATGACTCTAGACAATATCGACGGTTGGGCTTTGTGGCATCGGGGAGACACGGCTAGTGTCTCACTGACATGCGAACACTGTTTGAATGCCTTGACCAACTGAAAGACTATCCTACGTGGTGTGACTTCAACCAATCAAGGAGCAGAATGGGAACTATTGGAAGTTAGACTGTCGTGGTCATTCCTATGAGGAAGTTCCACAGACCAGGGACGACATGAATATACTTTGAGACCGATGATGATGTTAGGGTTAGACGATCATTGGGATGAACAGTTCGATGAACAGTTGAGTAATCAGTGTGAATTCAATTATGAGAGCATTGTAACTTGAATGTTTTGTACAAGGTTGATCATTGAATATGCTGCTATAATTTGACATCAGAGAGCGAAGCTCGTACTTTGTATGTAATTTTGTTTACTGTAATACAAAGGTGTTTTTCTTGGTGTGGTGGGTTTTTCTCCCGTAAGGGTTTTCCCAAGTAAATCTGGTGTTCATGTGTCTATGGTCATTTCTTTGTTTCTATTATTTCTTTCAAATGTATCTTCATTGGACTATAATTGAAAATTGAAAAGAACCTCTGCATTCTTCCCTGAGGTTTTGACGTTAGGAGAGTTGTTTCCACACCTTAGCTTTCCTTACATTCCAAAGAGTAGCTATACCTCTAGAATCCCATTCATCCTCACTAACAAAATAATTCATACTAGGAAAAATGCTCAAAATAACCTTATCAAAAGTCTCTTTCTTCATCTTTGTTTCTTGGAGGAGGAGAACATCGACTTTATTGTCAACGATACAGGTTTTAACCAAAAATTGTTTATACGGGCTATTAAGGCCCCTTATATTCTAGAAAAGATACTTCATAAAGAAAAAAAAGGTACATCATCACCCAAACCCTAGAGAAATAGCTAGGGCTACTTCTTCTTGGGCTTCGACCTAGCGATCGAATCCAAGGTTCTTTGTTTTCTAGCAGCTACATCCCTAACAATGTCTTCAGTTCTCGACTCCTTTTGGGAAGGTCTTCCCACCTTATTTCCCCCCCAACATCCAACGTATTTTTATTTTTATATTTAATTGGTACTTGAGACCAATCATCCCCATCCTCTTTATCATTGGGTTGAGGAGGAAAGCCCAACAAAGCTAGAGATCACTCAGGTTTCCTACCTCCTTTTGGGATAAGAAATGAATTTCCTCCAATGATAGGTTGGTGTCAAAATGCACAAGCTCTCCTTCTTCAATGTCATTTCCCACTTCTGAAACCTAAACCTTCTCGTGGGGAGCCTGCATTTTTTCCACCCTAAGAGAGACCACTTTTGGTTCATCCCCTATATTAACTTCTTCCCCTCTATCCAACATCACCATTTTTGGAAAAATAGGGGTTGGTAAGCTAGAAATAGGGGCTGAGACATTAAGGTTCAGGCAAACCAAGTCATTGGGAGCAACAAGAGGTTCAGCTAGGACAACCTCCTTGCCCAGGGATTTCCTTCTATTAGGGAATAGAAACAGTAAGAACAGGAGTTGCAAAAGGTTGAGCAACTGAAGCAAGTCCATTAGTAGAGGTTTCCTCCACAGGTTTTTTCTCCTTGGCAGAGGTAATTGTTGATGCCAAAAATTGGCAAGGTAATAGCCCTTTGTGGGAAACTCAGTTTATGGGGGACTTATTCTGCTAAACTGAGTGACCTCCAGATTTTTAAAGAAGTCGGCTTCTTCTGTATTTAGGTTTTTAAAATAGGAAAATGAAGCAGATATAAAAATAAAGGATCTAACTAAGGCGATGTGCTAGAATTTAGATAAAAGGCATGATAAATCTATCTTTTGGATATGATCTAAGGGTCCGTTTAGCAATCTTCTATGTTCTAGAATGACGGAAATTAAAGATTGAAGTATGAACAATACGTTCAATGACATAAAATAATTCTCACACCCATTTACTAAAAAGAGGAGTCAAAAGACATGATCTAAACCAACAAACTTGCATTAAAATTATAGAAGTTATGTAAATGAACCATTCAAAAAATAATGGCACAATATAAAGTTTTCAAATAGTATAAGAAAATAGAGAGGCCGAAAAATGGCACAATCTGTGAGTTCTTGCAATAATCTAAACAATAAAGAGGCCTGATCTCTCTCTAAAATCTTGTAATTCTTAAAACCACAGAACTTGGAACATGTAACATGTAATCTTTTTCTTAACTCAAAACCTATCCTCAGAAGTAAAGAGTAGCATTTATAGTGAGCATTCTCACCGCCTGGTGAGAAATAACTAAAAATATTTGTACCCCAAGCAATGATGAAGTAGTAATATTCCTCTTGGTCGTTGCAACAAAAAAATATTTGGGCCATAGCATTTGGTCACCCCCTATCTAGGTGCATCCCTTGCAAATGATGGCAGTGGTCCTAACAAAGTCCCAATCAGGAAAGTGTCACCTCCATGAATAGGCAATTAGAACACGTGGCAACATATCGCAGCCCATAGTTCGTTCCATCCATCATGTTGAAGAAGCATATGCAATGAGACAAATGGCAGCATGGCGCAGGTCATAGCTCGTTCCTCCCTTCCTTTGGTGAAAGCTTGCACCAGGATGACACATAGCAGCAATGTTTGTTATAGATGCTACTTGTGGGGCCCACAAAATCTTCATGTGAATGAGAGCTACGTGGCACACAGGCAGAGCCCAATGAGAAAGTGAAGGAAAGCAGCTAGAAATAGCCCGCAGTGAAGACACGTGGGAGCATAGTGGGAGCCGGTAGAAGAGCGAAGGAGAGAATTCCTTTGGAGAGCGCTAAGAAGACACGTGGCTGAGGCTGGTGGTCATTTATCAAAAGGGGTCGATGAAGATCATTCAAGGCATGGGTCATTACTTAGCAAAAAAAAAACCCAAAGGGAGCTTGGTGAATTTTATATTCACAACTTTTAGCGACTATCAGGGGCATTTCGCTTTGAGGAACGAGGAACCCAAAATTTTCTTTGGTGCATAGACCAAAGTGCCATCCATATGATGACTGATTCAGAGTTTAGAAAGGGTTTCCTATAAGGGAAACTAGTCATCCTCAGATGGTTTCGATATATCGTGTAGATTCTCTTGCACTCCTCTCAGATCGAGCATTTCTTTAAAAGGCAGCACCTTAGGTAAATTGGCCCCTGCCTCGCATTGGAAAAGCAATCAAGCAACTAGATGAATGACCCTTAATATATTTTGTGGTAGGAGGTTGATTGAAACTCTGGAAGATGATGGGGTCTTGCTCCTTTTCCTCAATCTTCCCTGCAACTTGCTTAGTCGTGGCGATCGACCATCTTCAAGAAATGGGGATGGCAAGCCCATCTCAGCAAGCTGGGAGAAATTTTCCCATATGTCATCTATGGTCTTCCTCAAGGTAGTTGTGTAGGCATTAGTACATAAGATGGTTGAGTGGCAATGGATGAATTTGTTTGTCTTTTGGGCAGCAACATTCCAATCTTCGATCCTTGCCTTTTCGAGGTTTTCATCAAATACCATGTATAGCTTATTTAGCAAACTCTTTGCTTGAGGGACCCTTTCAATGATGAACTGCGGGGATTTTGATTGTTCCATGAACCTCCCTACTAAAATTTGTGGCTTTCAAAATGAACCAGAGCGTTGGATGTAGTGTTAGGTAGAAGGCCTTAACCTTTTTCAAGTATGAATATATAGCTGCTAAGATACTAGGATGAGGTTCGGTTGCACAGTAGGGGCCTGGGGGCACTCTTTATAAGGGAAATCTCTGCATCCTTCGAGCTGACATCCTCTTTCAATTCTGCAATTTTATTGTTTGCGGATTCAAGTCTTCCCTCAATGTTGCTTAGCTCCTTGAACCATTTTTCCTCGGCTCAACTCTTGTTTATTGACTCTGATTCAAGAGAGAACTTTATCTCTTGAAGCTCCTTTCCAATTGGGCCTTTCGAGCCTCAAATTTTGCATTCCTCTATTCTAATTTTTGCTCATGTTGAGCGCGTTGAGATGCTAGCTCTTCATTTCTTTGTTGTAGGTTCTACTCTGCCAGGGCTAACCGGTTCAGAAGGTCCTAGTTCTCTTTCTTTAGCACATCAACCAGGGCGGGGTCATCAAATTGGAGCTTTACAAGCTCCTTCAGGAGTCTACTCTATTCTACCTCTGCTACCTCTGCTTTTTCTAACAAACACGCAACTTTTGCTTCCAGCGATTTCTCTTTTGTCTCTAGGAAACTAACTCTTTCCTTTACAAGCTTCAACTGCTCTTCCCTTTTCTTTAGCTGGTATCCGGAGTGGAGGAAGTCAGTCATTACCACCCACTATGTTTCTTCCATGAGATCTACCTTGTCCTATGGTTGAGTTGTGGTCAAATCAAGCCCCATGGCATACATGTAATCATTCGGTTGAATCTCCCCTTGTGGTTTGACAACATTCGAGTACATGGTGGGAAATTCAGTGTTTGTTGCACTTCATTGTAAACTATATACACCTTAGACTCCACCTTCTTTTTTTCATCCTTTGCTTTTCGCTTTTGAATCCTAAGGGCCCATGCTTCCTTCATGGTATCACCCTATGTTATGAATTGGCCCGGCGATTGAACTAACCCACCTACAATAGGTGCACTAGGAGGCAAGGAAAAAAGGAATATAAGTGTAGCGAGCCCTTGCATTTTCTTTGGTGGGAGATTGACAATCTTTGGGGAGAAAAAGGGCACCTGCCATAGTTCAGCTTGCAAACCTATGGAAGGACTCATCAGTTACTATGGTGATGGGGTAGTCATTATGGAATCCGTTTGCTGGGCATATTGGATCAGAATCGAGGTAGCAGTAGCAATAGGGGTACCAATGGCAGCTGAGCCTTCAGAAAGAGAGGTGAGGAGAGCTTGGGAAGCGGCGGCTGGTGTCAGGGTCCATAGAGGTGTTAAGATAGATTGTCCCATCTAGGTGAATTGGGAGAAACCTCTCTCAAACATTATGGTAGAGGCAGAGAAAGGAGGGTCAATAGTTGTAGTGAGGGGCGCCATGGGAATAGTAGAAGATACCAAAGATTGAGAAGTACGAAGAGGAGGATCGAAAGATACTTGTTGACTAGATGGTGGCGGTATTTCACTTGTTGTTAGCTCTTCACTTGCTTCGAACTCTTGGCTTGCTGTGAGCACCTGGCTTGCAGCGGGTTCTTGCAAACCCTCACCCATAATAGCTTATGTGCGTTGTCACTTAGCAGGCGGAGTATCATCCACCTCTATAGTCTATGGTTGTTGTTGTTGGGGCCTTCTTGTTTGTTTCAAAGCCTGGGTGAGTGTCCACGAGGCTCTTGATATATTTAGTTGCACATTTGAAGCAACATAGGTAGGTTTCCCTATGGACTTTTTCTTTTGTTGAGTAGAGGAGGTCAATGTCTCAGCTTCCTCCTTGGCCTCCTCTTCTTCATCAAAGTCATTACCTCTAATAGCGCTTGAGTTGGAAGCAGGGTGCTCATCATCCCACAACTTTTCAAACTATTCATCATCTGACACACCTTCATAAGGTAAATCGAGTTGTTTTGTCTCTTGGTGATACACCCAAAAGGCTCTAATCTTTTCTATACTCCACTCTTTTTCCCTCCTTAGCTCATTAAACAAGGAAGTTCCCATTTTGCAGTCCTTATAATTTTCCACAACGAAATAGAACTTATTCCATGGTGGTTTGTTGTCTTCTGTTGGAATGTGGATCAGGTCGACCAACAATTCATCCTCATCCTCCAACAGGTTGCGCCTCTTTTCCCAGTATAACCAAGGACTATGAGTTACTTTGATATGATCATGCGGAAAATCATTGAAAGGGTTGTAACTCCATTTTTCACAAATTAGTACCAACCCTAGATGAACCAGATTGTCTCGCAACAGCGGGTGTGTTTGCCTCTTTCTCATGGTCACTGTTTTGAAGCTTTTTGGGCAGATGAAGAATCCCTTCTTCTTGGGTTTTCTGCTGCAGAAGGTAACATCAATAACACATGCTTGCTAGAAGATTTCAAGGGCTAGCACCTGATTTGTAACGCATGTCGAAAGGAAAAATGGTTCCTCGGTGAAGCCTCGCACTTGGATGAATGTAAAATTCGCCCCAAAAACTAGTCACATCTGGGAATGAAGTTCTGCATAATCTATGTCTTTGTGAGCTAATTCATACCATCCTCTCCTTGCAAATCTTGCAAAATCGGAGTCTGGAAATAATCTGAAAATGCATAATAGTCAAAAGTGGAAGAGAGGAGAGGAGTCCAGACAGAAATAGGCTTCCTTCAGTTCCTTTCATCGAAAATAGATAACTCCACATGTTTCACAAAGAAATTAGGATTCTGGTGCAAAAACATATGGGTGAGATAGGAAGAAAACTTGAACTTTCGTTCATCTCGGTACCTCTTAATTTTCCCTATCATCTCCTTTGAGAGGTATTCTACAAAATCATACCAGAAGTAAGATTGTTGCATGCGAAACTAGAAATTCAAGCCCAACTGAAAAGCATACACCCCCTTGTCGGTGTCTAGACCGCAAACAAAATCCATTATTAAAAAGGCATCCTGCAAGTCCATGTCGAAAGCACCGTTTTGTGCTAGGATCTTTGGTGGATTTTGTTGGTCGACCTCAATCCTCTTGGTTTCTTTGCTATAAAACTCCAAAGCCTTATCCCTTGTGCTCCATATATTTTCCCCTTTTGTAGGGGTGAATGCCTCTATTTTCATTTTTCTTTGCGTCATATTAGGAATACAAATCATATTCTAGATAGTTGTTGGGTTGATATTAACGGCTAGATTCTGGCCTTCGATATTGTTGGTGTTGGAGTTGAAATGCTCAATGGTTGCATCAACTAATTTTGGGCAATAATGCACAGATGGAACCATATATTGTGGAAGCCTATTGAACCATATCTTCTCTGTCATCAACATTATCTTTTTGGATACCTTCATTCTTTCACAGGTCACTTCCCTTGATCCTTTTGGGTTCTTTGCAAGAATGGGATCATGAATGTTATCCCAGTCTTCTTGGATTAGGGTCTGGTTTCTATAGTTTTTGGGCTTACCCAGTTCCTATGTACCTACCCACTTTGGATTTTTTTGGAATACCAGGCGTGCCGTAAGAAATGTTTTCAAAGACATTGATGAATGGTGCCCCTCACATAGCTTTAAATAAGCTTCTCGTTACCCCTCCTTGAGCTTCTTGGCTTGAACTTTCTACCATTTTTCTATTGCGTGAAGCCTCTGCTTAGCCTGAACCTCCTTGCAATTTCTACCTCAGCTTTGGTTGTGCACTGGAAACTACTTTTTGCATTGAGTAGTGTTTTTGAAAAAAAATTTAAGTGCATGAACCTTTTACATGCAATACTTGATACTTTTTTTTAAGGTGGTAGATGAGAGTTACCTTTTTGCATTTAATTTGGCATGTACCACCAACCCTTTGGCTTGTGCAAGATGAATTACTTGCCATTTTGATATGACAAGAATTCATAATTACAATTAGCAATCGTATTGTACAGCGCAATTTTCTTGGAACTTGATTCGACGCTTTGCTAGCAGCTTAAGCATTCGTATGCATTAGCAATTAATATCCCAAAAGGAATGATTAAGCAAAAGATGCAATTAGCATTTGAAAATATATGAGATCTTCCTTGGAATAAGCAAAACACCTAGAGAGCGACACCTCAATATTTGGTCGTGCATAACACCGTCGATTACTGCCACTAGCTTAGGCTAATTAATTAGCCCTTATTAGTTTTGCACGCAACAAGTCGTACTCAACAGACACAACTAGGTGGGGATTTCGAGCAAGCTCTGACACAACTTTCAAGTTGGTACTCACTTAACATCATATTTATGGTAAGCAAATCACCACACATTCCCTCATTTTTTTCTGTAAATAGGCACCTAAGAAGTAGCGAAATCACACTTAGTGATTTGAGCAAAGTTGGTAATAGGTTGATTGGCTTATAATTTGCATTGTATTTCCATAGGCGAGAGCTAGGTATTTTGCAGAGATAGTTTTAAGGTAGTTGCAGAGCATCTGACAGGATGAATACCCCAATTAGGCTAGTTTCTCCTAAGTCTTAAAAAACCTTTTTAGGTGAGATTTCGACCAAGCGTTTGAAAAGGATGGCGAAGAATAAGCACTCACTGGCTATCATATCCATGAAATGGGTTTTGGGATGAGACTTCCTCGAATATGAGGACAAATATCAAGTTAAAATTGATGTGTGCTTGCATTTTGTTGCCTCCATGCTTGATATTGGAGTCCCTAAGCCACTGATTTTGCGTCTGGTCAAGGAATTTTTTCCCAATAAGTAATTGAACGGCCTTGGGGAGGTGATAGAAAATGATGCATATGGTGGAGGCATTCCAACCACGAGCAACCTTAAGAGGTTCATTGAAGAGGAAGTTGTTATACAATGGTTGCCATTCTTGTGTGGCTTTCACCTCTAGTCGCAAGCTGAACATTGCAAGAGGGTCACTTCTGCCTGCCACTTTCTCTTCCACATTTACAACGTAGTGTCATTCTTCAACATTGACTAGTACATGGACTTCATGAACTTGGTGTTCCCTCCTCCTCTGGCCATTGCTCCCTTGGATAATGTTGCTACTAGTGATGATACCCATGTGGATGAAGACCTTTTGGATGTTGTTGTGGATGCATCCGTTGTTGTTGCCCATGCTGTGGACTAAAAACCTCCATGTTTTTCTTTTTTCTTTTTTTCTAAAAAACAAACTCATATCAATCTGTTAGTTTCTGTATATATGCCTGAAAAAGGCTTCGCGTAGAATATATGAAGGAAGTAGAATATAGTGATACACTTTTGAAGTGTGGCCCTTGAGCCGTTATGACAATGTAAATATTAAAGCATATATATAATGAAAATATAACTTTATATAATCATCTCGTTATTTGCTTCCAGATTCTGCAACATGGGTTACTTTTTCTTTTTCAACATATATGTATGAATTCAATTTTGCATGTGAGTGTTTGATATTTCTGTTCTTTTGAGTTTTGCACTTATTTTTCTTGCTCTTTGAAATGATGGGTTACCTTTTCCTCTCCACCTCAAACCATAGAATAAATGAAAAGAAACCGGCCAATGAAACAAAAGGGAAATAAAAGGAAAAGCAATATAAACATATTTACATCAGTAGGATATGGAAGCTTAATTAAACAATTTAAGGTGAATTTCATTGACCGAAATTCCTAGTGCTTCTTTTTCCATGGTTTCTAACTCATATGCATTATGTTCCTTGCATTGAATTATTTTGAACGGGCCTTCCCAAAGGCTGTCAAATTTTTTGTACTAACCCAACTTCGTAGCTCTTTCATTAAACTTCAGCACTAAGTCTCCACACTTTAGACCTTGGTCGGATGTTTTTTTTTCAAACCATCATTTAACCACCTGTTGGTGGTTAGTCATGGCTATTAGGGATTTTTCCCTTCTCTCTTGCACTTATAGCAATTCAGCTAGCCGCACTTCAATTGTGTTGTTTTGTTCCACCTCAAGGGATTTCAATAATTGCAATGCTAGAATCTCCACGGAGATAGGAAATAGCACTTATTTTCCATATACTAGCTCATACAGTGAAGTCTTGAGGACTTGCTTAGGCGCTATGCAGTCTGCCCAAAGCACTGCTCAGAGGTTTTTATGCCATTTCCTTTGGTGCTCTGAACCAATCCTTTTGAGGAGTCAGACTAGATTCTTGTTCATTGATTTGGCTAAGTTGTTCCCCTATGGGTAGTAATTTGATGAAGTCTACGAAAATGCCATGCGTAAGTGCGAATTAACTTACCTTAGAGCCTAGGAAAGTTTTGGCATCGTCAGAGATGATTGTTTTGGGTGAGCCGAATCTTGTCACCAACTCCTCTAGGAAGTCCACTATCTCTTCCTCTGTTGCATTCCTCAGTTGTACAGCTTCGTTCCACCTATTCAAGTAGTCTATGGCCATTAGAATCCACTTGTGTCCTGTGCTAGAGGCCGGGTTGATCATTCTAATGAAGTCAAGGCCCCATTGCGCAAATGGCTCATCAACCACTATTGGATTGAGAGGCATTGTGAAATTCTTTCTTCTTCCTGCAAAGAACTAGAATTCTTTGCAAGCTTTAACCAAGGAATATGAGTCATTGAATAGTGTCAGACAGAAGTACCCTGCACACATGATTTTGATGGCGGTGGTCTTGGCAGAGAAATGCCCGCCTACAGGACTGTTGTGGAAGGTATTGAGGATCTTCTTTGCTTGCTCTATGGTAACACACCGCAATAGAACGTCATTAAGATTTCTTTTGAACATGATCCCTTCAATGAGCACATATCCATTGTTTTGTAGGTGATAGAATCTCCTCTTCTGAGAAGGAAGGCCTAGTGGATATTTCCCTGTGTGCATAAATCTTACTCTGTCCGCCAGCCAACAACCTTCAGAATCCGATTCATTCATTAGGACTAGCTCTGGTTGCTCCTCTTCGGTGGTCATTTCTTCATCGTGCGCCAGGTATTCGCACAGTCCTCTTCCCCAAATAGTCTTTGTAGGTTTGACCTCAATGCCATATTTGAGGATCTTGGTGATCCAATTGGCCCTTTTCTCGGTGATTTCTCCTTCCATGATGTATTCACACACACTGGAATGCACAACATAAATGATCACCTTATTGCAAGAGATTAGGTGTCAGAACTTCTTGAGTCCCTTTACTATTGCAAACGCTTGCCTCTCTACAAAGTTGTAGTTTGTCTCATATTCTTTCAGGGTCCAGGAGTGAAATGCTATCAGATGTTCTCCCTTGCCCTCATCATCTTTTTGAGTGAATACACTAGCAATTCTTGTCTTGCTACTGAACACATACATTATGAAGTCCTTTGATAAGTTTGGATTAACCAGCACGGGGGTTGAGGAAATAGCATCCTTAATTTTTTCAAGGCTTCTCTGGATTCTTTTTTCCACTTGAATATTTGATCCTTCTTTAGCATCAGGGTGATTGGACTAATTATTCCTGCAAAATCATAAATAAACTTGCTAACAAAATTTACCTTTCCCAAAAAGGATTGGACACCTTTCTTGTTGACCGAAAGGGGAAGCTCTTTGATTGCTTTTACCTACTCAAGATCAATTGAAATCCCTTCTTTGGACACTTTGTGCCCCAATAGCTTGCCTTGCAGTACTTCAAAGACACATTTTTTTGGGTTCAGGGATATCCTAAACTCTTGGAATTTCTTAAAAACCATCTCAAGGTGATCAAAATGATCATCCTTGGACTTGGAGAACATAATGAGGTCATCTAAATAGATCAATATGATCTTGTTGATCAGCTCGCTAAAAGAGATATCCATGGCTTGTTGGAAGGTGGCTCCTACATTTGAGAGGCCAAAAGGCATCTGAGCATATGCAAATGTTCCCCACTTTGTAGTGAACATTTTTTTATGTTGATCCTATTCTTTGACCCAGATTTGATTGTAACCGAAGAAGCCATCTAATAGGGAAAACATCTCTAATCCTGCAACAATCTACAGGATTGACTCCATTGAAGGTAGCGGGTAATGATCCTTCAGGGACACTCTGTTTAGGTCCTGAAATTCCACACATAGGCGGATATCTCCATTCTTCTTTAAAATTGGGACCAAATTGGATACCCACATATTATGTTTAATAGAGAAGACAATCTGCAACTGGATTAGCTTTGTTAATTATTACGCCATTAGCGGCCTCTATTTTTGGCGGACTGTATTTACACCTTCCGCCAGCTCTATTGTCTATTGGATGATATCAGGATCATATCCCCTAAGGCCATCATATGACCAGGCCACCACTACATATTTTTTGCAGAAGTCGATGAGCCTTTCTTTATCATGATACAAGACGTCTTTCCTGACTTTGAGATTTCTCCCATCTCCAACCTGAAGGTCGGCGTAATCGCTTTTATTCGCTAAAAACTTCCTCTTGCCATTCCTTGCATTGTCACAGTCAAAAAGATTTTCGAGAGTGACTATTCCCTTTGGAAGCTTGTTGGATCTTAGCTGAATGATTTTCCCTTCATAAGCTTCAACGATATTTGGTTGGAGCTGGTCAGTGAACTCGCCCAACTGTTGGATAAATGAGGTAATGTGTTCATCACTGTCGAACACTTTCCAACTTTGGTAAAAGTTTGTAATTTCCAATCGGACTATCACTCGTACAGAGTGCTTGTTGTGAACGAAGCCAGAGGCAGGGTCAAACCGGGATCCAATCGCTGCCATGTGATCCGCTTTTGTATTATGTTCTCGGGGCTTGAATATTGAAGGCTTCAAAGCTCTCAATCAAATCCCAAACCCGATTTCTATAGGATCGCATGCGGACATTCTTAGCTGTTGAAATCCCTCAAACTTGATTGACTATTAGTTCAGAATCTTTGAATACCATCAGATTCTCGATGCCCATTTGCTTTGCAAGGCTAAGACCTTACACTAGGCCTTCATATTCAACTTCATTGTTCAAGCAAGAAAACTAGAAGTGGAAATACCTCAATATCTTTTCATTTTGTGGGGATGTTAAGCATATCCTGGCTCCTGTGCCAACCTTGCATCTTGCTCCGTCAAAGTGCAGCAACCATAGCTCTGAAGCTTGATCACTTTTCGGTCCTTTGACAACCTTCAGGAGTACTTGATCTTCATCGTAGATGACATAGGTGCCCAACCCAGTAGCATGGTAGTTGTTGAAAGGATCAATATCTATATGTTCGCTCAAGAGAGCATCTTCTTGATCAGTCCAATCTCTAGTCACCTTTTCCTCTTCCAGCAGCTTAGTGCAATACATTTCTTGCTTGGTGATAGAGGTATGAGATACCTCAAAGTTGATCATGGATTCTTCAACCACATGTTTCAAATGTAGAGCTTTATATTCTATCTTCATTTTCGCACCATGCTTGGTCCTTAGGATAAAATGCGACCAGTCTAGAGAAAGGTATTGACCTATCTTTGAAGTAAACTCCAGGGATAGGCAAAGACCAAACATAGGGGAAACATCTATGATCACAGTGTCTTGAAGGAAAGTGATACTAGGGCAAGTGAACAAAGTCAATGGGAGGTCTTTGATTAGGCCTACAGTCTCAACTTTATTCCCATCAAGTTGCATAACCCCCCTTTTTAAAGGTTTGTAGGTAAGCCCTAAGGCCTCAACTATCTTCTTGGGAATGACTGTGGTGCTAGCACCAGAGTTGATCATGGAATTATGTAATAATTTATCCCCTATAATAAGAGTCAAGAAGAAGGGTTTAGGCTTCGGTTTATCTCTTACCTTAGCAGGGGCTTTTGTTGAGCTATTTGTGAGAACTTTGGTAGGAGGTGATTGATCGACAACCTTTCCTTTGAGCGACTACTTCGTTGGTGTTGTGCTTGCATCCTCCTGGAGAGGCTTCTATAGTAATGTCTTCTATTCTGGAATGGCTAAGATATCCCACAAAGACACATTAGCAGATGGCCTTTTTAATCGTTCCACCACATTGAACGGTGGAGGATTCAGAGGTTTCTGCTCCTTAGCTCTCGTTATAACAATTTCCCTTTGCGGCGGACATTGTGTCACCACTACGAAGGTACTAGGTGTCTAGTTAGAATCACCTTCAGGCTATGAACTGATTGGTTACAGGGTG
Source organism: Sequoia sempervirens (assembly GCA_007258455.2). Classification (NCBI taxonomy): domain Eukaryota; kingdom Viridiplantae; phylum Streptophyta; class Pinopsida; order Cupressales; family Cupressaceae; genus Sequoia; species Sequoia sempervirens. The sequence continues at coordinate 185,775,687 of VDFB02000007.1, forward strand.
ACTGGTTCACTCGTGAATCTCCTCTTCGAGCGGGTATTGTAATCAGAATGCACTTGTGGTGTTTGTGATGTGGATGAATCATTTGTGAACATCGCCTCTTCTTCTTCCATCCATGAGAAGAGTGTGTGATCAAGAGCGATGTCTACTTCTTGCTCTAGTGACATCCCCTGCATTTGTGTGGTGAGCACCGCATTGTCCATCTGTGAAGAGGTACACACATAGCTTCCAAGTTCTGACGTTGCACCTTGGTTGCATTGTTTTACCACCTTCTATTGTAGATTGTCACACGAGCAATTCTGAGGCATATGCAAGTCACCGCAAGGGAAGCACCAGGGATTGGTGTCATCAATCAAATTTTTTTGCCCCACAGTCAATTCTCAACTCGAGCTTAGGCTAGCACTCTGTAGCGGAGAAGGCATTGGTACTATTTAATTTGTTGTTTGCACTTGCCGATTCGTGCAGGTGCTTCCTTGGAACTAATTCTACTGATAAGAAGGCCTTCCACCTTGATAATTATGATAGGTTGGCTTTGGAGGTGTTGACTGGTTTCGCTTAATGATAGTTATTTCATTGGCGATAGTCTACAACATTTCTTTGAACTCAGTCATTTCTTCCTTTGAAGATCCGAATGTAGAAGCAACATTCTGGGGCACATTCGTATATGTGTACATAGATTGAGGAGGAACCGACACACTTGTAGATGGTGTCTCTTGAGAAGGAACTGATATTTTGGGAAATATAGGCATGATGGACTAGGGCAGAAACTTCTCGACATCTATCAAATTGTTCTCCACCTTGACAACGGTGTTGTAAGCGGACGATAGAGTGGTCCCGCTCAAGGATTGGATCATCATTGAAATGTCGAGGTTGATAGACTTTAAGTAGAACATGAACACCAAATCAGGTGGTGGGTGGATATCAACTTGGATTCTTTGCCAGCTTGTATGGAACTAGGCATTGAAGTTAGCCATGGCTTCGTGCGGAGCCCACTTTATGACTAATAGCTAACAGTATAGCAAGGATCAGTCTCCATCATTCAAAAATCTATGATAGAAAGGATCTTCGAGCTCACCCCAGGCATGGATAGAATTTTTTGGCAGTGTGCAGTACTAATCCAATGCCCTACCTTTGAAAGAGGCAGCAAGCAACCTTAGCACTATATTTTGGTTTGTAACTCCATGCACCAGACATACATCTGCCACATCTTGTAGATGCCCGGACGACATTCTTGAGCCATCTCCAATGAATTTAGGTATGGCCTTTAGAGCAGAGGTCAGAATAGCGGCCCAAATGATAGGTGCCACTGGTACAGTGAGAGGACTTCTGACATCCCATGCCACATAATTTCTGTTAGCAGTGGGAAACATGGCTAGCAGAAATGGAAAAGGAAGAGGAACATTCACTAATTGGGTCGTGACCTATACTGTCCCTAATGGTGGTACTAATAGACCAAGATAATTCGCTAGTTGGGACCTAGTTACAAGTTGATGGCTCATACACCCTCCTAAAAATTAGGTTCATTTAAGCTTACTCCCACTGGGCGTGCCAGGAAAAAGAAAAATTGTTTATTCCAAAAATTGGAAAGGTAACAACCCTTTGTGGGAAACTCAGTTTATGGGGCACTTATTGTGCTAAACTGAGTGACCTCCAGATTTTTAAAGAAGTTAGCTTCTTCTATAATTGGGTTTTTGGAATGGGAAAAGGAAGCATATGTAAAAATAAAGGATCTAACTAAGGCAATGCACCAGAATTTATATAAAAGGCATGATACATCTATCTTTTAGATATGATCTAAGGGCCCGTTCAACAATCTTCTATGTTCTAGAATGATAGAAATGAAATATTGAAGTATAAACAGTACATTTAATGACATAAAATAATTCTCACACCCATTTACTGAAAAGAGGAATCAAAATACATGATCTAAACCAGTAAACTTGCATTAAAATTATAGAAGTTCTGTAAATGAACCATTCAAACAATAATGGCACAATATAAAGTTTATCAGATAGTATAAGAAAATAGAGAGGCTGAAAAATGGCACAATCTGTGAGTTCTTGCAATAATCTAAACAATAAAAAGGCTTGATCTCTCTAAAATCTTGTAATTCTTAAAACCATAGAACCTAGAACATGTAACATGTAATTTTTTTTTTAACTCGAAACCTCTCCTCAGAAGCAAAGAGCAGCATTTATAGTGAACATTCCCACTACTTGGTGAGCAATAACTAAAAGGATTTGTACCCTGAGCAATGATGAAGTAGCAAGATTCCTCTCGATCGTTGCAACAGAAAAATATTTGGGCCCTAGCATTTGGTCACCCCCTATCCAGGTGCATCCCTTACAAAATGATGGTAGTGGTCCCAGAAAAATACTGAGTAGGCAAGTGTCGCCTCCATCAATAGGCAGTTAGAACATGTGGAAACATATCGTAGCCCATAGTTCGAAGCATCCGCAATGAGACAGATGATAACATGGCGTAGCTCGTAGCTCATTCCTCCCTTCCTTTGGTGAAAGCTTGCACCTGGATGACACGTACCAGCAATGTTTGTTATAGATGCTGCTTGTGGGGGCCCACCAAATCTTCACATGAATGAGAGCTACGTAGCACACAGGAAGAGCCCAATGAGGAAGTGAAAGCGAGCAGTTAGAAATAGCCTGTAGTGAAGACACATGGGAGCATAGCAGGAGCTGGTAGAAGAGAGGAGGAGAGAATTCCTTCAAAGAGCACTGCGCTGACACGTGGCTGAGACCGACAATCATTTATCAAAAGGGGTCAATGAAGATCATTCAAGGCATGGGCCAGTACTTAGCAAAAAACAAAACCTGAAGGGATCTTGGTAAATTTTACATTCACAGTATCCTCACTAGGTTTTTTCCCACGAGATTCAATGAGTAGACTAAACTTCTTGCATAGTTGGTAGAAGAGATGGGCATTTTCATATTCCAGAGGTTGGGTCCAGTTACCAAATTTTGACTTAAGGAGGATTGAAGATGGTAAGACCGTATTCATAGTCACATTTACACAAATACAGGCATACACCAGTCTAGATCTCTCCTAAGTAATCTTATCAATAGCTAGAAGACTACCAAAGGAGTTGGCTATACCTTTCAAAATACATGTCTCCCAGAACTCCAAAGGTAAGCCCGAAAGGCAGACCCAAGTAGGACCTGAGGTACCCCAGGTCAGCTGAGGGATCAAAACTCAGTTTCCATTTGCAGAGGGAGAGAAAGTTCTTAAACCTAGAGTCAAACACCTAGGGATCACCAATTAAAACCTTTAGCATATCTTCATAAACCACAAAAGAAAAAAGGAAGATACCTCTTGGCATGGAATTTATGGTGACATTGCCTTTGAGGTTCCAAGTGGAAGCAACCCATTGACGAACCAATTCAATATTTGTCCTGTAAGCCAAAAACTTACCAACTAACACTAGTTTGAGATTGTCCATCACCTTCAGCATTAGAACTTTAGGGACATTTACTTCCCAAATAGTCAAAGAACAGGAAGCAAATTCCAACAACCTATTTCCCAAAGTTGGCGAGTCAAAACCCACCAGTTTGTCCATGTAGGAAACTGGTTCTTCCACAAAGAAGAAAGAGTCAAGCCCAAAAGTTGGAGATATGAGTGAATTTCCATAAATACCCTCAGTCTTTTCCCCAAGGGAAAGGACAAAAGTATGAGGAGGGGACATCATGTGGGGAACAAAAAGATTGGCCATTGCCACTGCAGGTTCAGCGCAAGACAAGAAGACAACATTCTTGGAATGCAGAGCCTTCCCGGGTCACCCTCTCGACCATCCCATGAAACATTCAAATCATGACAGGGGCCAGATGATGAGGTAAAAAAATAACCTCATCAATATAATGAACTAAATACTTTACCTCACATCTTTCATCCATCCTTACCTTGCCAATTAATTGTCTTTAGGATAAGTAATTGCTTTCTTTTTTGTGAAAAAGGTGTACAATCTTTATTTCTTGAAATTAATTGAAATAAGCTAACTTGCGTTGACTTAATGATTGAGTTTTTAAGCATTGTACAGATTAATTACCATGATCAGTTATCATGCCAATCAAAGGGATTCAACACATACCTCAACACGGTTGAAGATAGGCGCTGAAAGAATGAGTGCCAGAAGTTTAGGAGAATGCATGATGGACCAAGTTTTTGTAGTTTCTATTATTTTTCAATTTAAAGACTTTATGGATCATTTCGAGTCCTTTAATGTTTTATGTTATGGAATTCAAAATCCGTTATTTTGTTAAAAATAGTTGAATACTTTGTTAGTGGTAATCTTTACCAACTAAAATATAGGATTTTTGTTAGTTGATCTTATATAAATATGTAACTGTTAGAAGCAATGATACATAGAAGAATATTGTTATATTGTCACTATGTTTTCTAAGTTATCCTCTTAATATAAATAAAATTATTTTTTACCATCACCTTTGGAGTTACTGAGTAATGTGAATGAAATTTTCTTGAATCAAGTAATTTGGAGTTACCAGTGTATGTGATTTGAGCCAAGCGTAGGAGCACCCGAGAGCTGGTCACTTGAGGGACGGTAGATTAGATAGATAAGTACTTTAATTTTAATTATGTTACTTTCATTTAGTAAATGATAATTGGGAGTAAATTTTATTTTCATGTGTGTGGTTCTGTTAAGATTAATCCTTTAGGTTGTAGCTGAGTCTGTAATCTTTGAGTTTTGTTGTCTGAAGTTCCAGAGCACTTACCTTCATTTATTAATTTCAAACTGTTAAGTTGTTTTTAGTTAGTTGTTAAGATTGTTATCTTTTGTTAGTTAGATGTTTCATAGTTTCTTTACAAGATTTTCTTCTTCAGCAATTTACACACTTCTTAGTTTAATCATTTCCATGCTTTCTTGTTTAATCCTTATGCTTTTTAAGTTCATAATTTCCTACTTTCTAGTTTAGTCATTTCCAAGCTTTCTAGTTAAATAATTTCTTGCTTTCTAGTTTAGCAGCCTCTTAGTTTAGAGTTTCATTTTAGTTATTCCAACATTTAGAAAACCCAAGAGAGATAGTCAAGATGCCTTCTATTGCATATAGCCTTTGGACACTACCTAGATGATATGTTAATGTATTTATCAACTAAAGAGATAGGACCTAATGACAACCTATCACTTTTTGGAGTCATTTCCGGGGATCGTCTTCTTTTTCTAGTGTGAGTAGGAGATACCTTGAATACCTCTTTTAGGAACAAAAATAGTCCTTTGGCTTCTTTGTCTGCATGGTCAGGAAACGAGGCCCTCATGGAAGATTTATACCAAAAACCCCCCCAACCGACATACCAACCACAAGTAGGGAGGAAGGAGTCTCAGATTAAGAACTTACTGAGGAATTGATCAAGCAAGGTCAACCTGAGACCTTCCCACATAACCCATAAAGAGACCACATAGTTGTAGAGGAACATATTCCTTTGTAAACTCTAGAGCCTCACCCAACTGAGTGAATTTTTGAAGAGGACCGCATTCCCTTCAACATTATGGGTGACCGTAGAAATTCCGCTAACCCTCCACCACCACACACATTCACCTATCCTATTGCTATTGATGCAGATGACGACACGACCATGAAAAATATCTTAATAGCGTTCTTGTCAACCTTCTGAGGTTTTTTGTCTCAAGACCCTGACCAATTTCTATTTGAGTTTCAAGTCTTATGTCAGACATATGACTACAAGAATGATAATCAAAAACTAAATTTTTCCCTCCACTCTGAAGGACTCAGCCATGTGTTGGTTTATTGGATTAGATTCTTAGTCGATAACCTCTTGGGATGAAATGAAATCTTCCATTTTGGAAAAATACCAAAGTTACTGTAGGGTCAACGATAGGAAAGAAGAACTATTTAAAATAAGGCAAAATGGGGATGAAAGTTTAGAGGATTACCTAGACAGTTTTATCTTCTTATCTAAACGATGTGGTGGAGAAGCCATAAGTCTTGAGATTTTGAAGACCTTATTCCTTAAGGGTCTTGATGATGAAACTCGAAGGAGCTTGGATTTAATGGGAAAAGGAGATGTGTCCCAAATGGGGCTCAATGATATTAATGAATTGTGTCAGAATTTCTCTCATATCCGAGGAGTTATCCAAAAGTCTACTCTCTTTAAAGTTTCCAATGACATAGGAAAACTATGTGAGGAGATATCCAACCTTAAGACTAATATCCTTATTTAGCTCAACACCATGTTAGATGACATACAAGCTAAAACATGAAATCCAGATACTTTGTCCATTTACTACCCCAGGTGTCGAAACAAACATTTTCTAAGGGAATTCCCTTTGGACAAAGTTGAAAATTTTGATGTCTGACAAGTTTGTGACAAGATTCATCCCACTGATCAGTGTGAGATTCAAAATTCCATCAAGAATTCTAAGAAAATAACACCTCTGGTTGAGGAAGAGATTAACTTTGTCAATCAACCAACAGGAGGGAATTTCTCTTATGGCCAAAATTCAAACCCTAATTGGAGACCTCAAACCAACTGGAATAATAATCAATGGGAAACACCCTGGCCACAAGCACCACCTCCAACACCACCTAATTGGGGAACTTACCATTGGGGACCACCTGAATGGACAAATCAATCTTGCGGAAATCCTCAGTGGCCTAACCAACAACAATGGTATCCTCAGAATCTTGTTCATCAATGGAATCAAGCTTAGAATCAGTTTTATACTGGTCCTAGAAGGATGCCTAATCAACTGCAGAATCTCTTACCACCTCCCCAGAACACTCAACCAAACGAACAATTGAATCAACCACAACTTCTGGGCTCAACCCGTTTCGAACCCAAAGAAAAATCGTCAGAAGACTCAAGTGTACTCCATAGAACAAGACAATGTTACCGGACTTAATGCAATACATTGGTGAAACTTGCAATTAAGGTCTAGAAAAACATTTTCACAGCTAACTATTGAAGAAATTTTGGATCAACCTATTCAGAAGTCTATAGAGACAACTACAACAATTCCCACACCCGTAGAACAAGCCCCATAAGCTACTCAAAACAAGCTCGACCTGCCATCTTCAACTGGAGCTTTTGACCTACCTTAGGAGGAGGGGGGTCAGTCTCCAACTGATCTTTTGAAGTATTTCACTCCTAAAGAAAAAACTAAAGCACCTTTTCTAGAGTGCTTGAAACCAATCACCGTCAAAGATACTCTGGAAATGCCACATCCACTAAAACTACATTGATACAAGAAATTAAACAACTCCAAATTGAAGTTTCTTTGCTACAGGCAATTAAGGAGATTCATCAATTGAACCAACTGATCAAATAGTTGTGTATCAAAACTCCAGGGAGGGAACCAAAATGAATAAATACTATCCACATAAACGATTATCTAGCTAAATTTTTGGTTGTGAATACCACTGGTCTGAAATGTGATGACCCAAGTAGTCCACTTATAATAGTAACAATTAATAAGGTAGCAATACCTAATGCTTTGGTGGACCTTGGAGCAGCAATTAATGTAATGACTGTTGATGTGATGGAAAAGTTGGGACTTACTAATTTACGTCCCACAAGTACAGTCTTGCAAATGACAAACCAATCCATAGCTATTCTCAAAGGCGTCATTGAAAATGTTCTTGTTAAGGTGGATGGATGGGAATATTCAGTAGATTTTCAAATAATTCAGTCCCTTACACCTAAAGATAGTTATCCAATAATTCTCGGAAGACCATGGTTGCCTACTGTTGCTGCTGAAATTCACTATAGAGAGGGAGGAATGACCATTTCACATGGTTCTAATAGCAAACAATTATTTTTGTATCCCCCTGCCAAGCCTGCCGAACATAATAAAGTATGGGTTGATGAACTAGAAAGTACCAACAAACAAGAAAATTGGCTTCACTGGCCATGGTAGTCATCAAACAACATAGTGAGGAATTAGAGGATGAATTGGAAAAAAACATGGAAAATCTTACCATGTATTCGAGTGATGAGGAGATGATGGACGTAGAGGAGATCTTGGGGCAACCAATCAACGTAGACCACACTGAATTTGATAATGCCAGTTTCATGAGATTACCCTATCCTTTGGAGAACTTAGTTCCAAAAATGTACCATTACTTTTTAGACGTGGCCAGACTTCATAAAACCATACCCCATAGTTGTCCTCTTAAAAACTTGACGAGGCTTGTGTACATTGTCACATCCAACCATCCCAGAGTTAAAACCATTATGTTGCTACCAACAAAAACTTTGAACATTAACAGTTGGTTGATTGAGGCAAAAGAACACAAGTTGTTTTATATCCTGGTGAATAGATCTAAAGCTTTTTCTTGGGACTGCACAGATATGAGAGGAATACACCCAAGTGTGTGTACTCACCATATCTATACTAAGGATGTTCGACCTGTTCGCTAACCACAAAAAAGACTCAATCCTTCCTTGAAGGATATCGTTAAAACTGAAATTAGGAAACTCCTATGTAAGTGGGGTTTATTTATCTGATTTATGATAGTAAATGGGTGTCACCTTTGGTTGTGGTTTCAAAGAAAAATGGGAAGTGGAGAGTGTGCGTAGACTATAGGGAACTTAATAAAGCCACACACAAAGATTATTTTCCCCTACCATTTGTAGACCAGGTTTTGGATAACTTGGCTGGGAGGAAATATTTTTCATTTTTTGATAGCTTTAGTGGTTACAACTAGATACAAGTAGCAGTTGAAGACCAGGATAAGATGAATTTTACCTTCCCTTGGGGGACATTCGAATATCGGGTTCTTCCCTTTGGAATGTGTAATGCTCTTGCAACATTCCAAAGAGTTATATTGGCTATATTTGTTGAGCTAGTGAATTAATGTGTGGAAGTTTATATGGATGACTTCATTGTATATGGTTCAAACCTTGATGAGGCCCTCCAAAATCTAGATAAAGTGTTGAAGCGATGTGAGGATCACCGTTTGTCCCTAAGCCATGAGAAATGTCTAATAATGGTAGAAAAAGGAATAGTGTTGGGACACCATATTTCAGCAGAAGGGATTAAGGTTGATCCTAAGAAAATTGAAGTAATACAACAACTTGAGACCCCAAAAACCCATACCAATGTCAAAAGTTTCTTAGCGCATGTTGGATACTATCAAACCAAGATTGCAGCCCCCATGTTTTCCCTTCTTCAAAAAAATGTAGAATTCATCTAGACACCTGAGTGTCAATCATCATTCGAAATTATCAAGGAGAAACACATCTTTGCTCCTATCCTTCATGGACCTAATTAGAACCTTCCATTCCATATTTATGTTATGCATCTGATGATGCCATTGGAGCGGTATTGGGACAAGAAGATGAAAATGGGGGAAAGTATGCCATATAATTCATTAGTAATAATTTGACTCCAATAGAAAGGAATTATACCACAATGGAGAAGGAATTATTGGTTGTAGTTCATGCAATTAAGAAATTTCAACATTATATCACAGGATACAAAGTCACGGTATACACATACCACTTAGCCATCAAGTACCTTATGAATAAACCTGTAGTAAATGGTATGATAATCAAGTGGATTCTTCTTCTTCAGGAATTCAACGTAACAATTATTGACAAACTAGGGAAGTTTAACGTAGTTGCAAATTTCTTATCTCGAATTAAACATGATGATAGTGATTGTGCTACGGTACAAAATGAGTTCCCATATGAAAATCTATTTGCTATTTCTACTAACACCCCTTGGTTTACCGATATTGCAACCTGCTTGGCCATTGTAGAAGTACCACCTCATTTCACATCAAAACAAAAGAAACGCCTTGTTAGAGAAAGCAACCCCTTCAAATGGATTAATGGGATTCAATTTCGATGTGGGCCTAATATGGTTCTACAATGTTGTGTTAGGGCATATGAGACCTATAGTATCCTTAGAGCCTGCCATGATGACCCTTCTGGAGGGCATTATTTTCCAAAAGGACAACCCACAATATTTTGGGAGCAAGATACTATTGGCCTTCTATGCATAAGGATATCAAGAAATATGTTCACAGATGTGATGAATGCCAAAGGGTAGGAAGACCAACTGCATCTAATGAAATTCCCCTGCAACCTCAAGTATTCCTTGAACCATTTGAAAAATAGGGATTGGATTTTATCGTCCCTATAGACCCTTTGTCACAAGGAAAAGAGTACATTTTGGTATGTACCAACTATCTGACTAAGTGGGCAGAAGTACAAGCTCTACGAGTTGCTAGAGAGGAACAAGTAGCCAATTTCCTTTACAACAAAATTTTCCTCTGATTTGGAGCTCCTAGGACAATCGTCACAGAACAGGGCCCCCAGTTTATGTCCAAAGTTTTGTTAGCCTTCACTGATCATTTCTAGGTGAGCCATAAGAAGTCCTCACCTTACCACCCTCAAGCGAATGGTCAAGTCGAAGTCACTAAGATGGAATTAGAATTTTTTTTTACCAAAACAGTTTCATCAAGAAGGAAGGACTGGGCTTGAAAACTACCTAAAGCCATTTGGTCTTATAACACCACATGGAAATCAACTACCGAGTGTAGTCCATACGAGTTAGTTTTTGGAAAGAAACCTCTCTTGCCCATTGAATTTGAAATCCAAACTCTTAGCATAGCCATGGAGTTACGTATAGATCTTAAAAGTGTTGGAGTGAAAATGACACTAAGAGGGGGGGTGAATCAGTGTCTAAACAAATTTAACCAATTTTCATAAAATTAAACCATAGCTCAGATTTGATCTCAATATTAGAATGATTAATGCATTCATAAGTTGAATGTAATCATTTAGAACAAAATTCAGAAATGCAATACCCAAATGGTAAACAAAGCAGTAACAACTCAATAAAGTAGTAAGACCATAAAGGAACAAAGAGACACAAGATATTGTTGAGTGGAAAACCCTCCTAGGGTATAAAAACCACTACTGAAATGCCTTGCAGGCTTAATCAATTTAATCCACTATTCACAATGCCTTATAGGCTAATTTTTTAGCACCCACTCAAGGAGCACCAACCCCTCGTTTAGAGATATCAATCTCAAGGAGCGCCAACCCCTCAAATTATATTTCTGAACAATAATAATATCTCAAAGGATCTCTCTGTTTTCAATTAAGCTCATATAACTCAGTTTTCTAGTCTACCTAATACCCTAAGAATCCAAATATTGAATCCTTAAAATATTACATAGAGAAGAATTACAATCTTGTTCTGCATCATATTTTTCAGATTTTGTATTACAGAGTTTTTTAATACATTTCTTGATACAACCAAAATATCTATCTCTCAGAATAATAACCAGAAGAAACACAGTGTTCATAACACTATCTTTATATGTGTTTACAAGTATGTCTGTCAAAAGAGTCTTCAAAGAATTTGAGGTCAAAAGAGGAATTTGAAACCACATTTGTTGTTTTTGAATGTGTGCCAGAGAATCAATGATATGTAACGCCTGATCAGCAGGCTGTCAATAAACTGACAAGCATAAATCAAAGTCCCTTTTCAAATCTGCAAGTGCCTTTTACAAAACCCATATGCTTATTAAAATAAAATAGCCATTTGAAGTTATTCTATATGCAAAATCCATCATATTTGAAACGTGTGATATCATTTCACAATGAAACTGACAGATTTTTAAAAACCACGACTGCCCACCAACTGAAAACCATAAACCCTCAATGCAAGAATAATAATAATTTGTCAGGGCATCATTTGCCTCATAAGTAACCGAAATGCAAAGAGTTGTTCTAGAAGACAAAAATAGTGATAATAACCTTCACAGTAAAGACAAAAAACCTTATCTCCACCGAATGCCAAGAATAAACAACATTTTCAAAATACCCATAATGCAATCATGAATATTTTTCTGATAGATTTAATTGAGAGCCCGTTTCTTTTTCTTTTTCTTTTTCTTTTTCTTTTTCTTTTTCATGATTCATGCAAAATCAATGACTACTTCGTGCAAAATCAATGACTACCATATCAAATGATGAAAGTGTTTCCAGTTTGTGCAGCATGAAACACATAAATACCAGTCAAATCAGCAACTCCCATGACTCCATTTTCAACCACACTCTTCATTACAAAAGAACACTATTGATTTCTTCCTGACAGAGATGTTACAACCAGCTGGAAAAAGAATAACAACAAAGAATTCAATGAAAGACACAACAGATAGACTTTCTCCAAGGCGGTCCTGCTTAGGGTTCCATACCCTTGCAAAGAAATAGCATAATGAAAATGCACTTTGCCCTATTCTTTCCTTTTCCAAGCCATTCAATGACTTTAGAAAATAACATAATGAAGTTTGAAATCCGATTTTGATAAAGACATCATAATGAAATAAAATCTATTTCCTTATACCAATTATCAAGTAGGCCGACACCAATAATATTACCTTTGTGACTTGTCAAAGTCAATGTATTTAATGAAAGCCATGTCGACACCACATGTCACTTCCCATGAAAACAAAATACCATAATAACTGTTGCTGCCAATGAAGTATGTGTGAGCCCGAAAAAATCATGTGAATGATGTCGACCCTTAGTATCTCATGCAAAAAGAGAAGGGTTTGATAAAATAAAGATAAGTATTTGCCTTTGAATATCGACCATTTGAGTATAGAAGACTCCCAATATAATGTTAAAAAGAATATATGCCATGAGAATAAAAAAATACCATTAGACAAATGAGATGTCAGAACCAAGGTAAATGTAATGCCTCCAAAAATGTGAGTTCATAGAATGTAATCAAATGGATTTAGAGTCTTTAAGAAAGACATGACAAAGCTGATCAAATTGAGATACTGCAAGAGTATGCAAGATGGTGTCCAAATATCCAAGCAACCAAAATAATCCATAAAGATGTCAATGAGCCAAAGATAATTACTGATATATCATAACCAACTAAGAATACCTGAGTTTGAGACCAAGAATGTTCAATCTGAACATTGTCCAAAAAGTTATGAGATACCTGAAAATGAATTTTCCATATGTATGTCACGGTGACTTGTAATCATGTAGAATACACCTGTGGTATGCAATAATAAAAGAACCATCCTGACAAAGAAACCATCTGTAAAACACTGTCAGTCAAAGAAATAACATTCATAACATTGAACCAGAATTCTCATCAACATGAATTTGAATCTTAACAAATAACCATCTGTAATAGCCAAGTGTCATCAAATATGTGTCATGATAAATCATAAAGATCCAATCTGAACTGTCAACAAAGAGAACCAAGAACGTGAATTTTGTTATCAAGGACAAACCATAAACATAACTGAGATCCAACAAACTCCCCCTTTTTCCTTGATGGAAAAACAAAAATGACTCTCCCCCTTTTTGCCTCAATGACAAAGAACAGAAGAGAAGAATGTGCATTGCCAAGAAACACAATTGAGAAGCCAATCAAATTACCATGAGAATCAACTGTAGAGAGAGTAATAGTGCAACAGCGATATTTTTAGGAGAGCTTCAAGTGAATAAAACTTATAACAGGCTCCCCCTAAGCTGATTATTGATAAATTAGAGAAGTAAAGATTGAGAGATAACTCCCAATCGAAGTCTCAGCCTTTCAAATAACTCTTTAGCTAAGGGCTTAGTAAAAATATTAGCCACCTAATCTTGTGATCCAACAAAATGTAAACATACTTCATTAGCCAATACCTTTTCTTGAAGAAAATGAAACTTGATAGCAATGTGTTTAGTGCGAGAGCGCATAACAGGATTTTTGGAGATATTTATCGCACTTGTGTTATCACATAGAATAGAAACAGGTTTAGGAACTTCAATACCCATATCTGATAGAGTTTGACTCATCCAAAGAACTTGAGTACAACACAAAGTGGCTGCAATGTATTATGCTTCAGTAGTGGAAAGAGAAATAGACTCTTGTTTCTTGTTGTGCCATGACACTAAACAATCACCAAGAAAGAATGCAACACCACTGGTGCTTTTCCCATCATCCAAACAACCAGGCCAGTTAGCATCATTATATGCAATCAATGAAAAATCATTGCTTCTAGGATACCAAAGACCATAATCAAGAGTGCCCTAAATATATTTAAAGATCCTTTTAACAACAGTGACATGAGATTCTTTAGGTGATGCCTGAAATCGTGCAACTATGCAAACTGCTTGCATTATGTCAGGTCTAGAAGTAGTTAAATATAACAGACTACCAATCATTGATCTATATTCAGTTTGATTTGTATCAAGAGAATCATCGACCTTAGTAAGTTTGCATCCAGTAACCATTGGAGTGCTAACTGGATGGCATTCATTCATTTGAAATTTCTTAAGCATCTCTCTAGCATACTTGGTTTGAGAGAGAAATATGCCATTTTCAAGCTGAGAAATTTGAAGACCCAAAAAGAAATTTAATTCTCCCAATAATGACATTTAAAACTCAAATTCCATAAGCTGAGAGAATTTTTTACTCAAAGCAACATTATTGCAGCCAAAGATAGTGTCATCAACATAAATTTCAACAACCAGAATATCAGAACCTTCATATTTAACATAAAGATTGTTGTCAACACCTCCTCTAACAAAGCTATTAGAAATCAAATGACTGTCCAGCCTAGAGTACCAAGCTCTAGGTGCTTGTTTTAAGCCATAGAGGGCCTTTTTCAACCTATAAACATGATTAGGCTTATCTTTGCAAATAAATCCTTCAGGCTGTTCTACATAGACCTCTTCATCTAAATAACCATTCAAAAAGGCAGTTTTGACATCCATTTGATAAACAGTGAAGTTCTTATAAAAAAAATAAGCCAAGAATATTATAATAGATTCTAGTCTAGCAATAGGTGCAAAGGTTTCACCAAAATCAATACCTTCTTATTGAGCATAGCCTTTGCAGACAAACCTTGCTTTGTTGCGAACAACATTGCCATTTTCATCAAGCTTATTCCTGTATATCCATTTTCCTCCAATGACATTCTTGTCATCTGGTCTTGGGACTAACTACCAAGTTTGATTTTTCTCAATCTGATCAATTTCTTCCTGCATAGCATTAACCCAACATAAATATGTGAGAGCTTCATTAAAAATTTTAGGCTCAAACTGAGTAACTAAACAAAAATCTATTTGAGCTTTTCATCAGATTCTGTAGCCTTTCTTCTAGTTTGAACTCCTGCATTCTTGTCCCCAATAATTTGATCTTTGGGGCAGTATTTAGCAAGATATTTTAGAGGAGTTTTTGATACACCTTTTTCAAGACTTGTTTCTTCAATTTTAGGGCTTGTTGATTCAACTCCTTCTGAATTCATTTCAAGTTCAAGTTCTTCTTCCTCATTATCTTGCATAAGTTTAGCATTGAAATGTGGTCTTTCATCAAATTTTGCATTAACAACTTCAACAATCTTATTAAGCCTTTTTTCAAGACATTTATAAGCTTTGTTATGAGTTGAGTATCCCAAAAAGATACCCTCATCACTCTTTGATTGAAAGTTTCCAAGGTTATCATCATCTTTCTTGATAAAACACTTGCTTCCAAAAAATTTAAAATACTTCACAAAAGTTGTTTTTCCATACCATAGTTCATAAGGAGTGTGTTTAGATTTCACCCTAAGCTGCACTCTATTCAAAGTGTATACAACTGTATGAACAACTTCTTTCTAGTACATATCGGACAACTTAGCTTCATCTAGCATTGTTCTAGCCATTTCTTTTACGGTTCTATTTTTACGTTCAACTACCCCATTTTGTTGAGGTGTTTTAGTTGCAGCATACTGCCTTTTAATACAGTGTTGTTCACAGTAATCAATAAACTCTTGAGAGGTGAACTCACCTCCTTTGTCAAATCGTAGAAATTTGAGTTTCAGATCTGATTCCTTTTCAACCATTTTGCAAAAGATTTTGAACCTTTCAAAGGCTTTTGATTTGTGCTTAAGAAATGTGATCCAAACCATTCTAGTATAATCATCCACAAATAGCATAAAATATTTTTCACCATTAATAGACCTTGTTCTAGTTGGTCCACACAAATTTGTATGCACTAGTTGTAAAGGTTTTGATGAAGAATATTCTTTTGTTTTGAAGTTGATTTTAGTTTGTTTACCACTTAAACATTCTTTGCACACAAAATTTTCTGGCTTGTTAAGGACTAGTAAACCTCTAACATTCTAATTTTTACTGATTCTAACCAAAATTTCAAAATTTATGTGTCCTAGTCTTTTATGCCATAACCAGCTTTCTTCAATTTGGCACATTAGACACATACCTTGATTATTGTCATTATTTGATGTGTCAAGAAGATTGTAAAATTTTCCTTTAGTCCTTCTTCCAGCTGCAACAACCTTTCCAAGCTTGTTTTTTATCTCATATCCCTGCGAAGTGAACAAAACATGATAACCACTGTCATAGATTTGACTAACACTTAGAAGATTGTGCTTAAGACCTTCCACATAGTACACATTATAGATAGGGGTGTCTTCATTCAGAAGAAGTGAACCTCTACCTTTAATTTGTATACCAGAATTATCACCAAACTTAACATAACCACCTACATAATCTTCAAGATTTATGAACTTATCTTTGTCGCCAGTCATGTGGTTAGAACATCCACTGTCCAGGACCCATAAGTCCTTTTTCTTGGAATGAAAGGCAGTTTGGACTAACATAGTTTACTCGATGTTGTTAACATTCTTAGGCTTCCACACCTTTTTGATTTTCTGTTGTTTAGATTGCAGATCAGCTTTGCACTATTTGACAGAGTACCCCAAAGCATTGCATTTAAAACATCTGATCTGATTAATAAAACCATAGTATTTCCTAAGACCAAACCTAGGTATTGTAGGATTCATAAGCCTGCAAGAGCTCACTTTATGGCCAAATTTGTTGCAAAAAGAGCAGTAACCATAGAAGAAAGGATTGTCTCTGTATGATGTTCTATTACCTTTTATGGACTAAACATGATTCTTACCAGATTTAGAGTGATTTGGACCTAAACCCTTGATTTCAGAAGAGGGGTTTTGTTTTGCATTATCAATTGAGCATTCACCCTTTTCAAAACCAATACTGGTTTTATCTTTATACAGCTTCTGCTTGCTGAGCATCTCGTTGAGTTTTAAAGTGCTTTCATATTTTTCAATTTCCTTTTTAAGACAGACAACTTCTTGTTCCAATTTTTGAATTTCTTGATCTTTGCAGCTTACAGTCACTCGAAGACAGTCCTCAACTCTTTTAGCTTCTTCAAGCTAAGTTTTCAGAGAGACTATTTCTTGATCAAGTTTATGTTCTTGAGCAAGAACTTGTTTTTGAGTTTTCTGACCTCTTTTAAAGAACATTTCAGTTCACTTTCAAGATCTACTTCACCTTCTTCAATATCAATGTTGTTTGTATCTTCTTGCTGAGTGATTTCAGCCATGAACAATGTTTCATCTTCTTCTATTGATGAATCTTTAGTCTCAATGTCAGTTTCATCTTTACTAAACAAAATCTTCTTCTTTTTGAAATTGAAATTTTGTTTAGGTTTAAAGGCCTTCTTCTTAGGTTGTTTTCCAGATTTCTCATTGTCACTGATTTGATCATCATAGGGGAACTTTGCAGCAAAGTGACCTATTTTACCGCAGTTAAAGCATTTAAAGGGAAGTTTCCCCTTATATTTTCCTGATCCCTTTTTAAGTTTTCTAACAAAATGGGCTTCTTTAGAATCAGACAACTCTGACTCACTAACTTCATCTTTTTCTTTCTTTTTAGTGTTACAGGCAATTTCTTTTCCTGTTGAGTTGTTTTTGCTAGTTCTCATTTCATAGGCAGTAAGTATTCCCTACAGCCTATCTAGGGTGAGCTGAACAAAATGTTTCTTTTCTTCAAGAGCTGAAACCTTAGATTCAAATTTAGTTGGTAAAGTTCTAATCACCTTTGTAACCACATCGAACTCTTTAACCTCTTGTCCTAATCCTTTCATAGCATTGACAACATCATCAATTCTTAGAAAATATTCAGCTACTTTTTCATCATTCTTCATTCTCATTTCCTCAAGTTGATGTTTGAGAGTAATGATTTTTGATAGTTTGAATTTTTCATTCCCTTGATATATGGTTTCAAGTTTATCCCAGATTTCTTTGGCAGCCTTGCAATGCATGACTTTAATAAACACATCTTTAGTTAAACCACACAAGATGTCATGCTTATCTTTGGCTTTAATTTCATACTTCTTTTTCTCAGTAGGATCTGTGGGTATTGTGGCTGGAACATTGTACCCATTTAACACAATGCTCCAAACATCAACATCATAAGAAACAAGAAATGCTTTCATTCTAATTTTCCAGAACACATAATTAGTTCCATCAAATAATGGAGCTCTAGTTACAGAAGCTCCTTCTTAAGATCGTGCCATTAAAAATAAACTCCAAGACCAGGATCAATCCTAGGAGGTTTAGACCTATCAGAGGACCCTACGCTCTGATACTAATTGTTGTAGTGAAAATGACACTAAGAGGGGGGGTGAATCCGTGTCTAAACATATTTAACCAATTTTCATAAAATTAAACCATAGCTCAAATTTGATCTCAATATTAACATGATTAATGCATTTATATGTTGAATGTAATCATTTAGAACAAAATTCAGAAATGCAAAACCCAAATGGTAAACAAAGCAGTAACAACTCAGTAAAGCAATAAGACCATAAAGGAACAAAGAGACACAAGATATTGCCGAGTGGAAAACCCTCCTGGGGTATAAAAACCACTCCTGAAATGCCTTGCAGGCTTAATCAATTTAATCCACTGTTCACAATGCCTTATAGGCTAATTTTTGAGCACCCACTCAAGGAGCACCAACCCCTCGTTTAGAGATATCAATCTCAAGGAGCGCTAAACCCTCAAATTATATTTCTGAACAATAATAATATCACAGAGGATCTCTCTGTTTTCAGTTAAGCTCATATAACTCAGTTTTCTAGTCTACCTAATACCCTAAGAATCCAAATATTGAATCCTTAAAATATTACATAGAGAAGAATTACAATCCTGTTCTACATCATATTTTTCAAATTTTGTATTACAAAATTTTTCAATACATTTCTTGATACAACCAAAATATCTCTCATAATAATAACCAGAAGAAGCACAGTGTTCACAACACTATCTTTATATGTGTTTACAAGTATGTCTATCAAAAGAGTCTTCAAAGAATTCAAGGTCAAAAGAGGAATCTGAAACCCCATTTGTTGTTTTTGAATGTGTGCCAGAGAATCAATGATATGTAATGCTTGATCAGCAGGTTGTCAATAAACTGACAAGCATAAATCAAAGTCCCTTTTCAAAGCTGCAAGTGCCTTTTACAAAACCCAGATGCTTATTAAAATAAAATAGCCATTTGAAGTTATTCTATATGTAAAATCCATCATATTTGAAACATATGAGATCATTTGACAATGAAACTGACAAATTTTTAAAAACCATGATTGCCCACAAACTGAAAACCGTAAACCCTCAATGCAAGAATAATAATACTCTGTCAGGGCATCATTTGCCTCAAAAGTAACCGAAATGCAGAGAGCAGTTCTAGAAGACAAAATAGTGATAATAAACCTTCACAACAAAGACAAAAAACCTTATCTCCACTGAATGCCAAGAATAAACAACATTTTCAAAATACCCATAATGCAGTCAAGAATATTTTTCTGACAGAGTTTATTGAGAGCCCTTTTTCTTTTTCTTTTTTCATGATTCGTGCAAAATCAATGACTACCATATCAAATGATGAAAGTGTTACTAGTTTGTGCAGCATGAAACACATAAATACCAGTCAAATCAGCAACTCCCATGACTCCATTCGTAGTCACACTCTTCATTACAAAAGAAAACTGTTGATTTCTTCCTGACAGAGATGTTACAGCTAGCTGGAAAAAGAATAACAACAAAGAATTCAATGAAAGACACAACAAATATAATTTCTCCAAGGCGGTGTTGCTTAGGGTTCCATACCCTTGCAAAGAAATAGCATAATGAAAACATGCTTTGCCCTATTATTTCCTTTTCCAAGCCATTCGATGGCTTTAGAAAAGAACATAATGAAGTTTGAGATCCGATTTTGATAAAGACATCATAATGAAATAAAATCTACTGCCTTATACCAATTATCAAGTAGGCCAACACCAATAATATTACCTTCGTGACTTGTCAAAGTCAATGTATTCAATGAAAGCCATGTTGACACCACATGTCACTTCCCATGAAAACAAAATACCATAATAACTGTCACTGCCAATGAAGTATGTGTGAGCTCGAAAAAATCATGTGAATGATGTCGACCCTTAGTATCTCATGCAAAAAGAGAAGGGTTCGATAAAATAAAGACAAGTATTTGCCTTTGAATATCAACCATTTGAGTATAGAAGACTCCTAATATAATGTTAAAAATAATATATTCCATGAGAATCAACAAATACCATTGGACAAATGAGATGTCAGAACCAAGGTAAATGTAATGCCTCCAAAAATGTGAGTTCATAGAATGTAACCAAATGGCTTTAGAGTCTTTAAGAAAGACATGACAAAGCTGATCAAATTGAGATACTACAAGAGTATGAAAGATGGTGTCCAGACATCCAAGCAACCAAAATAATCCATAAAGATGTCAATGAGCCAAAGATAATGTACTGATATATCATAACCAACTGAGAATACCTGAGTTTGAGACCAAGAATGTTCAATCTGAACATTGTCCAAAAAGTTATGAGATACCTGAAAATGAATTTTCCATATGTATGTTACGGTGACTTGTAATCATGTAGAATACACCTATGGTATGCAATAATAAAAGAACCATCTTGACAAAGAAACCATCTGTCAAACACTGTCAGTCAAAGAAATAACATTCATAACATTGAACCAGAATTCTCATCAACATGAATTTGAATCTTAACAAATAACCATCTGTAATAGCCAAGTGTCATCAAATATGTGTCATGATAAATTCATAAAGATCCAATTTGAACTGTCAACAAAGAGAACCGAGAAAGTGAATTTTGTCATCAAGGACAAACCATAAACACAACTGAGATCCAACAAAAAGAGCCCAGATAGAGAGAGTTTTACAACTTAGTGAATTGGATGAACTTTGTTTGGATGTCGTCCATCAAACTAAACTAGTGCAACAACAGCGCAAGGTCTGGTATGGCAAGCATATCAAGGAGAGAGAATTCCATAATGGAGATTGGGTATTATTGTTCGATTTCAGATATAAGGATCACCAGGGAAAACTCAAAATTCATTTGTCTGGGCCATATGAAATTTCTGAGGTATTTGCACATGGTTCAGTTCAGGTGAAACCCATTGATGGTGATACCCAAACTCTCGTAGTTAATGGACACTGATTGCACATCTACCATAAACCTGTTAATAAAGCAGAATTTACAAAAATGGTAGAAATGCAAGGAGAAATCCAATGTATTGACTCTACTACAGTACGGTCAATATAGTTTTTTCTTTGTTAAATAAATTAATCTTAAAAAAAAGAAGCATGTGTATGAATTTAATTCATTTTAGAACTTTTCTTTCAAATTCTTCATCATTTGGACTTGGCTAAATTTTGTCTATATTTGGAGGACTTCATTTTTAGGAAAAACAAATTTTGGCGCATCTTGCTATGGTGCTCCAGAACTTGTTGGCTCGGTTGTTGCGATGCTCCAGAACTTGTTGGCTCAGTTGCTGCTATGCTCCAGAACTTGTACAACTGACTTGTGTCATTCCTTATTTTGATCCTACATTCTGGTGCATCACTTAATGATGCTTTGGAAAGTCAAAGACCAAAATTCCACATTCTTCTTCCTTTTTCTGGCTGCATCTTACAACGATGCTTCAAAAATCTTTTTACTGCATTTTGGCTACATCGCTCAACGATGCTCCAGAATTTTGATGTTCCTTCCTTTTGATGACATCTTTCAACGATGCTCTAGAACTTGTTTGGATGCTACTCCGGCTACATCTTGCGAGGATCCTCCAAAATTTTTTGGTTGCCGCTCTAGCTACATCTTGCGACGATGCTTCATAAATTTTTGGTTGTTGCTTCGACTGCATCTTTCGACGATGCTCCAAAATCTTCAATGTTGTTCCTGTGTTCCGATAACATCTCTCAACGATACTCTAGAACTTTTTCATCTTCCACCTCGGTCTCATCTTTTGACGATGCCCTAGATTTTTATAAATTCTTTCCTTTTCCAATATTTTAATTTTTCCAAAGTTCTGCACACGCCATTATTCAAATTTTGCTACCACCTCGAGATTCCACCCTTAATTTTCATTTCACTGTATCATATCAAATCCTCTCATAATAAATGAAATTATTATGATAGCCTTTTTGTCATAATAATTTATGCCATTATTTAAATTGTCCCATCCACGTCATAATTATCTGTCGCCACCCTCGCCAAATCATGTAACTATCCTATTATGTCAGCAAAAGGTAAGTGATGTTTGATTTAATGATAAGATGTAAGGTGCATAAAATTTTATTTACTTAAATTTAGTAATCATTCTGAATAGAGATTAATTAATTGGCACAAGCCATTCCCTCTCTCAATTTTGAAACTTGTGTCATCACGCGATTGCATGAAGTACGAGAATAGTTGTGTATCTTCCCATGCAAAATCGTCGTGATTACTTAGTAAGGAGTCAAGTAAGGTGGTTAATTACTCTTCCATTGGTTATATCAAATTGTGTCCCTTTTCATCTATAATTTAGTTGATTAAAACAAGTTGAAGTGTTACATAATTTCCACAAAAATTAGCAGAGCAACAAGGGAAGATAAAATGGGAGGAGCCAAGAAAAAGTTTGAACCAGCCTTGATAGCTAGATTATTGGCATTGACTAACATTCTAGGCCTATTTCAAAAAGTTGGGTGGCTTGAATTTATGAAAAATTTTGAGGGATATACTGAGCAATTGGTGAAAGAATTTGCAGAAAACTTCGTAGATGGACAAACTAAGGTGTGTGGCAAGCGTTTCTGGGTAAGTCCAAAAATCATTGCTCATCTCTCTGGTCTTAAGAATAGAGGCATTGATTTTATTGGAACTAACAACATTACCTATCATAGAATTATAGAATTGTTTCATAGGGAAGGGGAGCCTCAACCTATAATTACCATAAGTACTAAGGGACAGAACAAAGGTTTGCACAAAATGTCCATTCTAGAGCCCTGGAGAACTGTCGTAGCTTAGATAATCAAATATTTCACCTGTGAAGGACAAGTAGCCATGGTAGTAGGACCCCCTTTCCGTCTGCTTATTCATTTGCGCCATGGCATCGAAGACCCTTCCCTTAGGGTTAATTTACCAACATCTTTTAGTCATTCAGTTACCACCATGATAGAAAAGTATAAATTTGGCTTAGGTCCACTCAAACACCATGACCTTGTACAATTGATATGCAAGTATCATTTTCGTAAAAAGCCAGAAAAGAAATGACATAAATTTATGCGCAAATTTGAAAAGGTGGAATCTGAAAGGCCTCTTGAGGAAGGTGATTCATCCAAACAAGCAGGCCAATCTCTAGAAGAACCCTCCTCTGAAGCCTTAGGTGCTCCTGAATCCCAACAGACCTCAACGACTCCTAGCGACAAAGCACTAGAAACTTTTCCTAATGTGTTAGAAACCCCAGGGCAGTTAGGGGATGCAGAAATTGTGCATTTTGGAGAAGAAGAAGAGCCTCCTCAAAAGAGGAAGAGGCAGACTAAATTCACTTTCCAAACAACCCCTCCTCTACGGAGAAGCAAGAGGTTATCTACCGAGTCTAGTGGAACTGTAGTCTTTGATACTAGAAGTACCTCTAAGAAAAAGCCTAAGACTTGAGCAAAAATATTGGAAATTGAAAATAAACCTGGGGATGAAGAAATAAGTGAAATAAAGAAACAAGTTGATAAATATTCTGAGGTTGAAGAGAAAATTACGCCATCTCCAATGGA
This sequence comes from Sequoia sempervirens, assembly GCA_007258455.2. NCBI lineage: Eukaryota > Viridiplantae > Streptophyta > Pinopsida > Cupressales > Cupressaceae > Sequoia > Sequoia sempervirens. The sequence goes on from VDFB02000007.1 coordinate 185,799,591, forward strand.
ACAGGAAGAGGGAAGAGCACAATCGCCACATTTTGCAGATATTGAAGATGAACTTGAGGAGCAATTCTCCCTTTTTCTTGACAGAGTTGTTGAGATAATTTCAGTTGATGATGAAAAGGTACCTAGCATTGAGGAAAATGTACTTCATACTGACATGGAATTCTCCAATCCACCTCCTTCTATTCATACAGGGGATGAAAAATCCGGTAAAAAAGGAGAAGAATTAGAAAAATTGGAAGCATAAATTGTTGAGTTAAAATTGTGGTTAAAAGGAAATGAAGAACGAATCACCCAACAACAAGAGGAAATAGAGTCACATGCCACAATTTTAAATAAAATGGATCAAGAGATTATAGAGTTAAAGAAGCAGATGGAGCAAAAAGACAAGGTCATTGAGCAGCTGCAATATCAAATACAACAATGGAATCAAGAAAGTAAGCAACATAAAATTGATTTGTCTGAGAAAGACAAGCACATCCAAGGTTTGAAAACTAATTTTATGCAAATGTTTAATGCTTTTGAAGAATAAAAGAATAAGAAGAGAATTGAACTTGATGCTTCTATGAGTAGAATTTTGGAGTTAGAACAAGACTTGCAGGAAAGTGGCACTCAACCAATAATGAAATCTAAGGGTAAACAAACTAAACCAACTATTTTAGAATGGTTCCAGGTACGTATCCCTCCATTATTGATGAAATGGATGGAAAGATGTTAATTCCTAAGAGATGCAAATTTTTAAAATGATAGGATGAAAAAGGAGTTGGTACTATTAAAAGAATCATTTCACAAAGTGTATAAGGCCAAACAAGATGCTTGTCAAATAGGAGAATCATTGTTGGCTTGTAGAGGACCATCTAGGTTATATTCTATGTTCCTCAATGAACAAGTCCTAAGATGGAAGTTACTTAGAATTTACAATAACTAGCCACATGATATTGATGATAAAGAATTTGTCAAGATATTTGTAGAGTCAACTCCTTATCAGCAGGATTTATTATGTGAATTCTTTGTCCACAATTTTCTTTTAGAAGACTATACAAAATTTTATGTTAATTTCTTTGTGGGAGAAGTTTACTTAAGATCATTCATGTCCACTATGTGTAATCAAATTCAATGGCAGGATTGATCAAGGGAGTATTCACATGCAGAGGAAACTGTTGGATTGCAAATGAGATACCCCCACAAGAAGCCTTTCTATTTTAAAGCATAGTTCCTGGGTGTTAAACTTAAAGAGACCGTATAACAATAACCTTCGGCTGTGCCATAATCTTTTTTAGGAGGAAGTACCAAAGTTGATAGGGAAAGCTTGGCATGCATGTGAAGAGAGATATACTCCTCTTCCTATGTATCTCAGGAAAAGAGAGGTAATTTCACCTCTAAACATTAGATGGTCCTATAGAAGGGCAGTGGCCTTGACCGATATCCTTGAGCAATTAAAGACTAACTGGATTGGCATGAGGTATAGACCTCCCCTACTTCTTTCACCACCCCCTTCAGTATATACCAATATAGATAAGAGTGATGACAATTTTGAGAGATGGGTAGCAAGAGTTACTCTTCATTGGGTATTCCTAAAAGAACTTGGGGATTTTGATATAGAGGCAGATGATTTTTATGATCTTAGTGCAAAATATGAGGAGTTGAATAGGAATAGGGGAAATGAAGGGCAGGGAGCACAACAGAGAGCAGGACCTGCTTGAGCTTAGGAAGGGGAGGAAATGATGAGGTAAAAAAATAACCTCATCAATATAATGAACTAAATACTTTACCTCACATATTTCAATCATCCTTACCCTGCCAATTAATTGTCTTTACGATAAGTAATTGCTTTCTTTTTGTGAAAAGGTGTACAATCTTTATTTCTTGAAATTAATTGAAATAAGCTAACTCGCGCTGACCTAATGGTTTAGTTTTTAAGCATTGTAAAAGTTAATTACCATGATTAGTTATCATGCCAAGTAAAGGGATTCAATGTGGACCTCAACATGGTTGAAGACAGGCGCTAGAGGAATGAGCGCCAAATTTTTAGGAGAATACATGATGGACCGAGTTTTTGTAGTTTCTGTTATTTTTTTGTTTAAAGACTTTATGGCTTGTTTCGAGTCCTTTAATGTTTTATGTCATGGAATTCAAAGTCTGTTAGTTTGTTAAAAATAGTTGAAGACTTTGTCAATGGTAATCTTTACCAACTAAAATATAGGATTTTTGTTAGTTGATCTTATATAAATATGTAACTGTTAGAAGCAATGATACACAGAAGAATATCGTTATGTTGTCACTATGTTTTCTAAGCTATACTCTTAATATTAATGATTTTTTCCCATCACCTTTGGAGTTACTGAGTAATGTGAATGGAATTTTCTTGAATCAAGTAATTTGGAGTTACCAGTGTATGTGATCTAAGCTAAGCATAGGAGCACCCGAGAGCTGGCCACTTGAGGGATTGTAGATTAGATAGACAAGTACTTTACTTTTAATTTTGTTACTTTCATTTAGTAAATGATAATTGGGAGTAAAGTTTATTTTCATGTGTGTGGTTCTGTTAAGATTAATCCTGCAGGTTGTAGTTGAGTCTATAATCTTTGAGTTATGTTGTCTGAAGTTCTAGAGCACTTACCTTCATTTGTTAATTTTAAACTATTAAGTTGTTTTTAGTTAGTTGTTAAGATTGTTATCTTTTTTTAGTTAGATGTTTCATAGTTTCTTTACAAGCTTTTCTTCTTCAACAATTTAGACGCTTCTTAGTTTAATCATTTCCATGCTTTCTAGTTTAATCATTATGCTTTTTAGCTTCATAATTTCCTGCTTTCTAGTTTAGTCATTTCCAAGCTTTCTAGATAAATAATTTTCTGCTTTCTAGTTTAGCAACGTCCTAGTTTAGAGTTTCATTTTAGTTGTTCCAACATTTAGAAAACCCGAGAGAGATAGTCAAGATGCAGGCTTCTATTGCATATAGCCTTCAAAAACTACCTGGTCGATATGTTAATGTATTTCTCAACTAAAGAGATAGGACCTAACGACAGCCTATCACTGGAAATTCAAAAAAATAGCCAAAGCGGGAAAGTTGAAATCCAACATGTTAACATTATATACCTTTTGAAATTTCACCCTATATCTAGGTTTTGCATTGTATTGTTTTGCATTTTCATTTAGGTTTCATTTTTGCATCATAAACACATAAAAATTCAAAAAATTACATCATATTGCATCATAGGTTTCATTAGGATTTATTTTAGTCATTTAGGTCAGTTCTACATTCAAAATTGCATTCACAATTGTCATTTATTGTTCAAGCCGTGTTACACATTTGTATTTGAGTCACATTGTCTTAAATTGAGAAAATTTTGGAAACATATTCATTTGCAAACTTATTTGCACACAAGGAAACAACCCTTAGATAGTCTACTAAAAATTCAAATTTTTAGTTTTTAGAAGGCCTATCAAGGACATAGATGCCCTTGGGAACCTCTATCCTGTTACACTTGGATCAACAAACTTTTTAACAATTCTCTGTCTTTGTGTCTTCAATCTATTTGTGTTTGTAGATCTCTTATTTGAATACTTAATTGCATGTATTTAAGCATCTTTCATATAGTTCAAAAAGTGAAAAAGGTGTATTTTTTAGTTTCAAAATTGCATCAAATTCATCATTCTCAGATTTTGGCATCTTAGAATTAGTCAATTACTCCATTTTTCAAACATCTTCAAGATTGTTACACACTTGCATTTTGCATCACATTGGCATAAATTAAACAAATTTTGGAAAAATATTTACTATTAAACTTGTTTGCAAGAAGACCCAAAATCCTTCAGCAGCATCATACATAGTCAAACTTTGAATTTTCAGACACCCTTGGGCGCCTTTGTCTTTCTATTTGTCCATAGCTCAAATTTCTATGATAGAACCCTCTCAAGAGCTTCTGTTTGGACTTGTTGTTTGTTTTCAAGTCACCTATTGCATAATAACTTGAATATCATTGCAAAATCTCATATCATCATGTCTAATTTTTTTGGTAAAGTTTTGATTTCCTTGAAATCCTTGGTTGATGTTTCATGTTGCATGTTTGGAAATGACCCTAATTCTGATAAAGACACTCATGATCCTTCACCTCCCAATGTATCTCCCCTCCACATAGATATCTTGGGTCAATATGAAGAGAGAATGAATGAATTCATACATAATTCTCTATGTAATCTAGAGAATAATGCAACCTTTAATCCCTCAATGCAGTGGCCTTATCACCCATATCAACAACCAACACCTCCTACTATGCCACCACTTGAAAAAAATTCCTTCTTAAATAGGGAAAGTAATCAACCTCGACCAATTCGCATGGAAGCACTTATTGATAACAATCACAAAAAAAATATACCACCTAATGCTCCCTCTTATTATGAGAATAAAGTTACAAACACACCTATCAACTTGGAACAATGTTATGGCCAAGGCTTTAGGATCTTGAGAAAACAAGGATGTGACGTAAAGAACGAACATGAGATCCACCCCCTTTTGGAACAAACACCATCTAAAGAGTCCAAAGGCATAGGATAAAGGAGTGTTACATACCATGCATCCTTTATCCAAGACTGAACATGCATTAACCACACCTCTAAACTTATGATACATTACACTACTCCCTATTTGCGATCAAGGAGATACAAAAGGAAAAAAAAAAACACATCCTACTATAAGTACCATAAAATATTTGGACACAATATTGATGAATGTAGGGCCTTTTTAAAAATAAATTGAAATAATTTGACCCTTACGTGATTGAATAATATAAATTTTCTTTGCTCCTTGCCATGTGGTAGTTGTAGTATCACACAATACTCACTACCATACATGGGGATATAAACTAGGCTTTATGGAATAATCTTTTATCTTGCAAGGAGTAGCGTATCATGATCCATTTGTCTCACGTTTGTCCCTACACTTGGGGGCAAGGGGTTAGTTAGCCTTATGTTAGGTACATTCCTTCTAGAAAGGGATCCCCTTTGTATCTCCTTAAAATGTTAGTGTAACAAGTACACTAACATTTTAAGGGGGGGGCATATAGTCCCCCACTCATCATTTGCATAAGAAATGGTCCCTTCTTGGCGATGATAGCATACATATCTTAGAAGTGTGACCTTTTCAATCAAAGTGTGTCCTTCTTGATCTATGTGAGTGTCTCTTTGGTGATGATATTAGGCTTGATATCCCATAAGAGCATGACATTTCTTGGCATATGACGTTCTCCTTGGTGGTAATACTATGGTTAGTATTCCCTAAGGTGTAAGTCTTCTATTTCACAAATAGTCCTCTCTTGGTGGTGATGTCATGTGTGATATTCCCTAAGGTGTGACCTTTCATTTATTGAACAAAGCCCCTTTGTTGTGTGTGACCTTTAATGTATTGAACAAATCCCCTTTGTTGTTTTTACAAATCACCTTTTATGGTGGTGTTATAACACCCCTTGAGGTTTTGGCCTTACCTTGTCATCATTTATGCATGTCCTTAGGCGAGTTTGTGCACCTCCTTAGGTGAGTTTGGAATTTTTGTTTCACTTGGTTCACACACAGTGATCTTAGTGTAGTGTTGGCATGCCATCTTGATCATTTTATGGCACCTTATCAGGGTTATCAAGGAGTATAACTCCTGGTATGGTTGTTAATGGGTACACACCTAATGAATATCAAACTTCACTAGACCCAGCGTGTTTCTCATTTTAGCTTGTCTTGGGGACTCGCCTAGTGAATATCGTACTTCACTAGGCCATGTTGCCTTCCAGCTTGTGATTCACCTAGAAAATATCAAACTTTGCTATGGTGTGATTCATGAACAACTTTGGTTCATGGATTTGACATAACACAACTTGTTGATTCATGGAAATCCCTTTTAACATGACCACCTAGCATAACACAACTTTCTTATCAGTGGAGCCATGTGTTTCATGAGTGTTTAGCATAACACACCTTCATAGCCTTGTGGAATGCATCATATTGCATGGACACCTAGCAATGCAACTTGTTAGCCAGTAGATCCATGTGGCTCATGAGTGATGTGGCATAATGCAACTTTCTAGTCCTCTTGGGAGCATCCTTTCAAGTCTAACATTTATTTGAGAGATGACATTTGGTATTTGATACAATTTAAGATTGAGGTCTCTTTTCCTTACTGACTCGAATCCCTTTAGTACTAACCTTGTGTTTTTTTGTGTGTCTTCTTCATGTTTGCATTTTGTTTGTGTTCATTTTGTTGTTATGTTATGTTATGTCATGTATTTTCATCGTGTATGCTTTGTCTTTTTAACATGTATGTTTGTGTATGTTGTCTTGCTGTATATCATACATGTGCACGTTCCTTTGTGCTTATGTTGTCTTTCCATAGGATCCTAGATCCTAAGGGCTTGTGCACTCCCTCTAGATCCTTTGTCATGCTATCTCTTCAACATTTGGACAATTAGACTCCTCTTGACATAGATTTTCTACTTTAGTGTGAGTTTGAGTGTAAGTTCATACTCTCACTAAAGTGGTGGCTAAATGTAATGTCGTAAATTATCACCATTGACAATTTCATACTATGTTTCGTCCCCCTTAAATTATTGGACCTAATTAAGCTCCTAATTTCCTAAATTATGCATTCCAAGGCCTATTTTTATCATTTTCTGATAAATTGCAAGAATAGAACAAAGTTATTCATTTAATGTTTTTCCCCCGACACCTTATTTTCTAGAAATTAGGGCCCAGACTGGGACACCCTTGGGTGTATAAGTCCCCCTATTTTATCAGGATCCAAATTTGAATATGTCGGTGTTGACATTTTAACATTTGAAATTCAAATTGCAAATGTTAGCTATCGAGATTTATTTTTTGGGAAATTAGCATAATTACATATAAATACCTAGTTATTGCATCATTTAAAATCTAACAAGGACTATCTAGTAATAAGTGAACATTTAGAGCATTATCAAGCAAGTCAAGAGAATAATTTTAGTGATTTATTGCAACAATTCAAGATCCAAGCATCATGTTAAATCTTATGTGAGTTCATGTATGTTCAAGTTATCATTGTTTGTGAAGGCTAACCCTTGTTGTAGGTCTCCAAGAAATTTCAAGCATTCAAGCAAGCAATATCCAAGACCTTGAGGTGATGTGTATGACTTTAGTCCTTCAAGGGAGCCATGTAAGGGTGGTGAGTTGCATCACTTTGTGATTTCATCATTCCTTCCTATCAATTATCATTTCATCATTGACATTATCGTTGCCATTGTGGAAGTGGAAACACTAACATGGGATTTGACTAAGGAAAACCCCTAATTGGCACAAGCCTTTCCCTCTCATTGAATGTGCAGGTTTCAGGTTTGGAGAGGATTGAAGGAAGTTTGAAGATCAACTATTCATTGTTGCAATTGAAACACTACATCTTGTCAACTCACGAAAACTCACCTAAATAATTATCTGATAGTGATATGACAACTCTACAAGTGAAAGTAGAGATCTTAGACCTAACATCAAAGGACTGCAAAAACAAAAAAATAGGTATACAAGGACTTAGATGCCCTCTGGCCCCATTGTCCTATTTAGACCGATGCCAAACTTTTAGGATAGGTATGCAACACTCTGCCCTTGCTAGATCTACCTACAAATCTCTGTTATAGTTTTTCAATTGTCAGAATCTTGCAATTTTCATATTAGGGCACATAGTCTAATTAGGTTAATCAAAGCAAATCAATTCGAATCCATTCTAAGACTCAAAAAGATGTAGATCCAGGTCTAGTTGGCTCACCTTCATGGTTGAAAGTCAATCTAATCACCTTATTGATCTCCATCTTAATGAAACTTCGGAAAATACCCCCACAACACACAAAACAACCCTAGGTTCTTTGCATTGGACCTAGGGTTCTCTTTTTCTTTGTTTCAACAACCATTTTCCTTCATATTTTATTAACTTCAAACTTTAAGAAATCATGCTTGAAATTCAAAACTGATATGTTTAAGCATTCTCTAAATTCTAATTTGATTAATTCATCATTTATTCATTCATGAATCCAAAACTATGTTTGTGTAACCTTTCTTCATGAGAATAAATTCAATCTTCAAATTTCACTTTTACATTAAATACACTAAAAGAATAATTCACATGTTTTCAATTTCATCTAATTCAATATTACCATGAATCTATTATGTCCTAAATTGATTCTTCTCTTTTTTCCTACATTTTCATAGTTCTACAAAAATTCTTTCTAGACAAGCAACCAAAAGTTTAATCTCTATTTTTTTTTTAGATTTAACAATTGTCTAATTTCATTTTGTTTAATTCTAAAATTTTAATATTACCAAATCTAGTTTCTTTCATTGCAAGAAATCATAGATTTCACACATAACACTCATATAACACTTAATAAGTTCAAAATAAGTCCCAACTCTTATGCTTGCCAAATTAAATTATTTTCTAAAGCCTTTTATAAATATGAATCCAATTTCTTAAAAATATCAACTTGAAAATCCATGTAGATGTTAAAATAGGCTTGAATCTAAACAACATGAACAAATTCTCCAAAGCTTTCAAGTAATCCTTTGTGCATATGTGTATGCATAAAGTAATGTTCTTTAAACAATTCTATCTCTTATTAAAAACCCTTTCAAAAAATTCTTAAAACCTAGTTATGGAGAACTCTAATTCAATGAAAATAATGAATTAGTTTTTAATTAAAGCAATTCAATTAAAATATAACATTTCTAATAAATCCTACTTCTTAAAAATCTCAACTTGAAAATCGATATAGATGTTAAAACACTTGAATCCAAAAAACACATACAAACTCTACAAATCTTTCGAGTAATTCTTTGTGGATATGTTTATGCATATAATAACATGTTTGAAAAAACCTCTTTTATGAAAAAACCATTTCAAAAAATCCTCAAACCCTAATTATGAAAAAGCCCTAATTTGATGAAAATAATGAATTCGTTTTCAATCAAAGTAATTCAATTAAAATATAATATTTCTAATTTATGCATATCTTTCAACTCAAACAATTGAAATAAATAATATCAAATTCTATTTTAAAAAAATTTCCCTCACCAATATTAATTTAATTTATGCTTTATTTTAAAGAGACCAAGAATTAGCTTTGTCCCTTTTCTTTTATTTTTTATCTCAGTTTTTAAAAGTTCGCAAAATATAAATAAGGATTGCAAGTCAATTTTAATTTAAATATTTTAAAATTATTATTAATTACATGTAAATAAAAACTAATTAATTCAAATAGAGACTTATTTTATTTATCAACACAATTAAATAAATTTTAAAAATTAAATAAGCAAGCATAATTAACTTTCACATCTAATTAAATTAATTTATCTTGATTAATTAATTCAAACAAACATTTACTTCATTATTTACATTATAGGTTTATCACACTTGAACCAAGCCTAGTTTACCTTTCACAATACTTGTTCTTGTCAACAACATATCTTGACACACATAACTTAGTAGCTTTGTTAGCTAAACACAACCTATTTAATGACACATTCTAATTATATTTAATTAAACTATTAAATTTTACTTAAATCAATTTCTTTTAGTGAACATGAACTAAAATAGAAAAATAATTCAAATCAAAAAATTAATAATATAACAATACTTCAATTTGAAAAGCATAAGAATTGTGGATGTTAAAGTCATCCATATATGAACTAGGAACATATAGACATTAAAGAAAGTAAAAGCAAAATGTGACAAGTAGTGAAAAGGGATAAGTGAGGATATCTATGGACAACTAATTTATTCCTTGTCATGTGTATTAGGTGGTTTTTCTTTAATGTCACATATATCTTCAATATATGGTGCAATTTAGTGAATAAGATTAATCCATTGATGTGTATTATTTTCTTTCAATGGTTCACCTCCTTAGGTGAGGTAGTTGTGGGATCATAAACATATTAAATGTTTATTTTCTCTTTGTCTATAAATTATAGAATTTTATGTTTTAATGCAATACCTTTGTGTTTAGAATATCCATCTATATGAGTATACAAATGTTTAGTCTTGTGTGGCATAAAGAGGCAAAGTCTAATGATAACATGTTTCAGTAGTTTTTTTAACATCATATGCGTAATCTTTAGAGGTACAACAAGTTATTCCAATGTTACATCGTTACCTCTATCTGATTAAGGAGAGGATGACATAGGATAAAAGGTAGGTTTAATAGATGTATGAACTATGTAGATAGCAGGAGAATAAGGATCAAAAGATAAAACATAAGTATGTATCATTAGGTCTATATTATGTTTGTGAGCATTAGGTTTAGAAAAATAAACAATGAAAACATGTGTCAAGTTCATAAGAAAAGTGTGAAAAAACAAGATGTATCAAACCATTGTAAGACTACCACTTAGATGGAGTCTAAACTCACTGATCAATTTAATATATCATCATCCAAATACTCATAAAAACATTTTACATGTAAGGAAGCATTAGAAGTACAAATCATAGTCATATAATAATTATCAACTAAAAGCTATAATACCATCATGTAATATGTGGGAAGGCAATATAATGTTAATATGAGCCGCATGAGAAAAAAAAAACTAACATCAAGACACACATACTATAACCATGTAAGGTATCACCATGTGAAAGAGTATCATTAATATCCATAAGGCTAACAAGAGATATTTAAATGTCATATCATAAAACACATCATCATATATAAGGAAGGGTAATTCACTGAAAGCATGTGCATCTATAGATTGAGGGTTGTCATGATAGCAAAGAGAAGTATCATTGAAAGTTGTAATAATGCCACAAATATATCAGGAATGTGCGACCATATCAATGGGCATCACATTATGTATATCACATGGTAAATACTCAATAGGTACAAGCTCACTACTATCAAATCATAGTAAGGATAGGGAGAATAAAATGCTCGTGAATAAGTGAAGTATCTTTGAGATAGAAATATAAGCACTAACACACTTTATGAAGGATAAAATTTCACAAACATGATGTAACAACACCTTCATAGAAGAAACATTAGCATCCATAGGATAAAAAGTCATATGAACATCAATGACGAGGGTATCAAAAGAAATTATCATTTGAACATACCTCAAAACTTGCAACACGTGCATAATCCATGATAAAAGATGTGTTAATGAAGCACAATCAAGGGTGAAATAACACAAGTCTAAAAATTAACATGGATATACCAATAATAATCAAATAAGAGTGGATCCAAACCCTAATTAGATATAAGATGAAGGATAAATGATTTGAAAATCATATATGAGAATGGAACCCTAAAGGAAAATTCCGAGGTAGGTAAGGTGTAAAAATACACAAACCCTAAATAAAGATAAATATATGGAGGACAAATGCGAAAGATGAATCAAACCATAATTAGATTTAAAAATAAGATGTAGCAATCATAAAATTATAGATTAAAAAAATACCCAATGAAGGAGAAACCTCAAAGGGAATTGTTTTAGAGTAGATAGGTTCATCAAAATGTAAAGAAAGATGACATGTTCATCAAAATATAAAGAAATAAATTAATTTTTACGAAAAATAGGTTTAATGAACATGCCAATCAATTAACCTAATCTAGAGTTGTGACATATCATATAACACAATTTTAAAATATAAAAATAAATAAAAATGAAATAATTAGCTAATTTTGACAAACAATAGATAGTTTCCTATTTTGATAATAACTTTTGAACCATAGCTTCTTACATGTGTTGTAAGAGAAATAACAAAATTTAAATATTTTTGTTATAATTTGATGGATTGATCTTGAGTTTGTCATGAGTTCAACCCCAAGTGCCATGAATCGAACCTTCCACATGTGGATTTGATATGTGTCACACATATTTGAACTAGTAGATTGTGAACTTCTCAAACTTGCTTTGCTTCGATTTTTGGTATTTGAAGATGCATAAATACGAATAGTATTTGGAAATACCTTAGAAGAAGCTCTTGAATTGTGAAGGTTAAGTCTTTAGTCAAACTATATAGCCTTGGGTAAATTTTCAAAGACAATACCATCAAGCATGTAGATGGTCTATATGTGAATTTTGATTTTGATGTATTTGCATTCGTTTTAAATTCCAATTTAAAATGTTTGTAGAATGATTTCTTCTTCTAGCAACTAATGAAATAATTGCAAATTAAATATCTTTAAATACCAAGACATAACATGTTGCACAAAATTGACCCAAAATGACTAATAAAAAAGGACAACAACTTAAAATTTTATTTAAAAAATTTAAAAATTAAAATTAATCCTAAATCACTTGGATCAATCTTGAGGTACTTCACATTGACCCAATACACAAAATATGCTAATCTTGAAACAAAAGAGTAAAAATATAGAAGCAATATAAGCATTAATACAATCGATGATATATAAATAAAAGTTATATTAAATGGATGTAAATAAAGATGGAAATAAAACTAAATGTGTGAAAATAGATGTCAGTAAAAGTAGAAATAAATTATTATTGAAAAATAATCTAAAGTTGACACAAGAGTGCCACTAGGCTAAATGGGAATTGGCATGGGAATGAAAATTTCATCATTACAACTATTAGGAGGTCGAGACTGTTGGAAGCAATTCAAACATTAAAAGCTTCTAAATTGGATAACTCATGAGCTCCATTGAAGTGAGTTGATCGAGTGGCTGACATGGAAGCAGCCTCGCATTCACCTCCGGTACCCTGCTCATTCACACGTTTGAGAGAATGGCCATTCATGTTCGCTGGACAAAGGCTTTCATTGAGCCGACGCACACTTGATTTTCGTTCTCGGCGCCTTAGCCTTGCTATCACCAATGCCACCAATGGGGCTACTGCTGTTCATTCTCCAAACGAAGTCGAGAAGAACAACTATGGCCGTCAGTATTTCCCCCTTGCCGCCGTTGTTGGACAGGTCTTTGCTTAAACAGTGCCGTACTTCGACCGACATTACTCTTTTTTTTAATAGATATTGTTAGATAATGGAAGATGGATTTAATTATATCCACTAAAGTGCTGTATAATTTGTTTAACTGCGTGAAACAAAATAATTGTTCTGCATCGGGAGTGACTTCAAAATGTATGTCAAACAGAGCAAAATATAGGATTCCTTAGAGTGAAAGGACAATTCAAGTTCACAAATGATTTCAGTTTTCATTTTTCACGTTTTTTACACTGCCGTAGGCCAATGTAAGATTTATAGTAGAAAATTTCATTTTGACAGATTTTTGAAACAAATTTGTTTCGCTAAGATAAACCTCACCCAATTCCGTGAGTTGCTGAGCTTTTTAAGGCTTTTCTAGCCTGCTCGACTCTGAGATTGCCTGCTAAAGGAAAAAAAAGAAGGAAAAAACTGTATTAAATATGGTTAAAATTACATAAAAAAACATTTGTGGTCAGGCTTCAAAATTCACCGGTCTTCTTGCCATACGAACCAATGAGACCACAAAAAATCACAGAGTAATGCCAGCGTAGTAGCAGATAACAATCTCACCAGTATTAAAATGATTACTAATAAAACTAACAACAGAGAAGAGACTCAAAATTCTTATCCACCATGGCTACACGATGTAATTCCACACCCAATCCTTATTGCCGAGTCTGAAGCTAAAACGACAAAAAATTTGCCGAATAGTGATTTCCAAGGGTAGTATAAGGACAAAAGGCCTTGGCTGGAAGTAAACGTTAAAGCCATTGCATAGAGAACTGAAGGGTTTCATAAGCTGAGAATTATTATCACGATATTTGTAGGGGTGGAAAAAATTGCATCTCAGCCTAATAAAACCTGAATTGATCGAGTTCACAGCTAGGGGCCATTGGAAGCCCTCCAAAATGATAAAAAGGGCCACATCTTACCTAAGTTTTGTTTGCTATGATTAAAAACAGTAAATACAATTATCGAAGAGAAACTAGCAGCTAGAGCGTTAAAGATGGATACAAGAAGCATCAAAGTTGCCTTTTATTGGCATCATTGGCCTCCGCAGGAGCATACACATGGGTATTCTCAACAAATAACGCAATGCTTGACCTCAGATGCTGCTTGAATGTCTCCTTGTCGGATTTGAAAGAGACTTTCATTCAAGCATACTGTATGGACTTGATAAGGTTTGGGATTTGACTGTTTTACTCAGCTACTGCTCTTTCCATTTCTTTCCCCATTCCTTTTATGATGGAAGAAAGGTAGCATGTTTCATTGCTGAACTCCTAGACCATAGCTCTCACATCTCTCTGAGATGATACAAGTTTGCAATGTTGTTTTCTTTTGACGTAATTTGTAAGCTCCATAAATCCTATTGTATTGTTGATCCTATGCTGCCCATTGGTTACCAGTTCATTGCCCACACCTCCACCACTGCAGTTAAAATATCCAACACATTTCTAGTATTCAATCTGTCACTGGTTTTGCTTGCTCACAAGTCATCTATTTTCTCTGCCAACAAAACTATGAATCCCTGAATAGCTTAATTGAATTTTATCAACCATGTTAGTTGATTCTTTTAGATCACCAATAAGTAGCATTTGGGGCAAATGATGAACAGCAGTAGCTGATTCAAATACATAGATTCTCTGTTTCATGGTTCCTGGGTTGGTGAACAGACTAATCAATGTTAGGCACTTGAATTACCTTCTTATCTTCTTCTAGATGACCTACATGCTTGGCTCTTTCCTTGCAGTGATGAAATAGGACCTATATATGGTTAGGGAAAGCTAATCTCTTCCTCTATGATTCATCTTTTGTCATCTAGTTGGTAAATCGACACTTCTTCCTTGGCAAAATTAACTAGTGCCTGGACCAGATGATGAACAACATTAGCTGATTGAAGAACGCAGTTTCTCTGTTTGATGGGTTCCTGAGTAGACTAACCAATGTTGGTCACTCAAATTACCTTATTTTCTTTTTTCTAGATGGCCTAGGTGTTTGGTTCTTTCCTTGCACTGATGAAGAAATGGGACCTATCCATGGTTAGGGCAAGTTAATACCTTCTTCTATGGTTCATCTGCAGGCATCTAGCTGGTAAATCACCACTTTTTAATTCTATTTTTAGCCATGATGGAGAACTTAATGATTGCATAGACAAAGAAAAACCTGAGCTTCAACCTTAGGTTAGCAAGGTAAATAACAACAATAATTAGAAGATTTGGGTAAGGATGAATAAAAATTGAGCAAAGTGGAAAGAAGACTTGTCATGCTCGGAGTAGGAGGCGGCAGCACAGTGGAAACATCTACCTATCTATCAGATCTTCCTTTTCCCAAGTCTATTCACTGAAGACATGAACACAATGGCCATACCTATTCCTGTCATCAGCATGATTGTCATTCCCAATCTGCCTATATAACAAATGATATTCGCCATTATAGAGAGCATGTGACATGAATATGATCGTTGAAATATATTTAGATGTATTTTTGCTTGAATGATGATTACTCTATAGTTATCCTAGAAAGCAGGGTTTGAACCATTCAGAAGGTGAATTTGTCTTCTTTTATAAAGCAGGCTTGAAATCAACAGATTATCATCCTTAGAAGAGAAGTGGTGGGGGATGCGGGGAGGGGCGGTGGCATTGGGGGTGGTTGGGTTTCCAATTACAATAGTCCCAAATGGTGCTTGGGAGCCACCCAATTATCCATGAATAGAAGTTTGTTAAGCTCATTAATTTTCAATAGCAAAATTGTTTCATGAACTCCTATTAGAAAGGTGAGTACTAGATGTCAGAGTGATGGCTGATTTTGCCAATATTTTATCTACTTTAGTACTGTCACTCATTGTATCCTTGACTTCAATATCCTTAAAGGATCCCATGGAGGTTCTAATCTTTTATTTTTATTTTTGATAGAATAAAAATTGATATTGAAAGAACATAATAGCAATTATTAGATGCTAAGTTGCCGGTTCTGGTATGGGATCGGGCATGGGTATGGGATACGGGTACGCCGGTACAACAATTTTTTTATCCTGAAATATGGTACATTTGGGTACAACTGTATATATATATATATATATATATATATATATATATATATATATATATATATATATATATATATATATATATAATTTAAAATATACAAAATTGTAAATACATTTGATAATATGAACTATGAGTCTATGATACTTCATCAATCATCAATCATCATTAAATCTAAAATCATTGATCAATGCTAGTGATAAACTACAAGCCTATAAAGATAAATCATAAATGCCAATTGATAGTTCAAAATTCCAATACATATGTCATACTCATATATTAATAATAAATATCATATATGTCTCTCTAGTCATGATTCAAATGAAGATCATTACAATTATTCATCAATCATCAAAAGGATCTAGATCATCATCATTTGGTTTGACATCATTTGAACCACAAGCAAATGCATTGCCAGTGCCACTTGTAGTAGGTGCATCATGTGCAAGAGTCTCAATATCATCATCATCATCTATAGTGACTCTAGCAAGCTCTGCAATAGATGCATCCAAGTTGGCACACTCAGGGGCTATGTCCCAATTCTTCATTGAACCATCCTTGTACTCATCTTGCTTATGTGATAGAAGACACAAGTTGGAATGGACATAAACCAAGTCTTCTGCTTTTTTTGCAGCCAACCGGTTACATTCACTGAGTGGATATAGGAGTATGTACTCCAATTTCGTTCAGCTGAAGAACTTGCAACCTGTTGAAATTGGAGAGAAAACCAAAATAACTTAGAAATAAAAAATGCAAAATAAATTAAAGAATGGTAAGTAGTAGTACTAAACTTAAAGTCTACAATACAAATGTTAAATAAAAAAAATTAAAAAATAAAAATTACTTTGTGATAGAATCTTGATTGCAAGAGGTTGGAGGAACATAAAATCTTGCCCATGGAGGTACCACCATGTACGAGCATCTACTTTGTATTGGTCTTGAATAGCACAAAGACTATGATTCCATCCTGAGATGAACAAGCCAAACTCTTTCCTAACATTTTCCACCACTTCTGGATCTATGAAGAGTCTTTTGAATGCTCACTTGTACCCATTAGCAACTTCACTATCTCTATATGGTGGAGTTCTCCCTGGCAAAGCAAGTATCTATGAACTATAGTATTTGGGAGATAATGCATATGCAAGGAGATGCAATGGTGTGTTCATCTTGTCCCAACGGTGGTGAATGATTTTTTCAACTCTATGAAAAAATGTTTCTTGGGGGTCATTCTCTTTTTCTGCTATTATCACCTTTATTTTTTCTATCATGGAGTCAATACCATCATAGATTTCCCCCAAACATGGTCGATCTGTATCAGCAAACCTGATCATACTCATGATAGGCTCGGTGAATCTCAAGACATAGGCCACATGATCCCACCAATCATCATCTAGGATCAACAACTTGACCTTTTGGGCCCTCTTTGAACTTGATGTTTTCCAAATACTCCATTGGTTGCTAATAACCATGGCACCCAATGCATCTCGCACCTTCACAAGTCGTCTCAAAAAATTGTGTGTGATGCAAATCGGGTCTCAACAACCTAGGATCATGTAAAACATAAGTTAATAATAACACATTAAAATATAAATCCATAAAATTAAAAAATAAATTACATAATTGATAATTAAATTAAATTTAACTTCAACAATTCCAATCTCGAGAAAGTTCTGAAGATGCTTTGTGACATATGGTGGTTTGTCACATTAAAATATAAATCCATAAAATTAAAAAATAAATTACATAATTGATAATTAAATTAAATTTAACTTCAACAATTCCAATCTCGAGAAAGTTCTGAAGATGCTTTGTGACATATGGTGGTTTGTCACAAACATTTGGATCTCCTCAGCCTCTTGGTATATATCTTTCACCCATTCTATTTGAGTGCCAATTGCTTGCATCACCAAGTTAAGGGAGTGTACAGTGCATGGTGTCAAAAAAATGTGAATTCATACCTTTGCTCAACCAAAATACGTGCAGCCCTGCAATTTTTTGCATTGTCTGTAATGACTTGAACAACATTTTCTGGACCCACCATCTCTATGGACTCAATGAGGATTTTTGAAATGAATTCTGCATCCTTAATTTTCCCCTCACAATCAATTGCCTTCAAAAACATAGCCCCTTTTGGGGACACTGCAATAACATTTATCAAAGGTCGGTTCTTGCAATCCTTCCACCCATCGGAAACAATAGACATTCCTGTTTCAACACAAGAATCCCTAATTGGTTTGAGTGATGTCTCTACATGATTTTTTTCTTTTACTAATAAGGTGGTGCACACCTTTTCATACTCAGGACCTTTGAAACCTGAAGGTGCAATATTGATTGCCTCCACCATTTCATGCCAATATGGTGATCTCACCAAGTTGAAAGGAAGACCATTGGCATAAATGCAACGTGCAATTTTTTCCTCTGTGATATCTCTTGCTTCATTTTGAAATGCCCTATCCAATGGTCCTCTTTTGTGGGAAGAAATGGGGTCTTCTAATTGGATAGAGGGTGTCTCCAAGAAAGGATGTTGAGAGGCCACTACTGAATCTACAGGCAAAGTCATTGATTTTGTCTTTTCTAAAGGATGGTTTCTTAATTTTGTTCTTTCAGCCATAGCATCAGCTTCTTCTTTTTCAGCAATGTATTTCATAATTTTATCCTTTGACAACCCCTTCTTAGTTGGCCCTCCACATACTCTAATCCCTTGCCCACCTTGTCCACAAAGGTGAGCTTTCACTCGACTATATGAGCTCTTAAATTGGATTTTACACTCATCACAAATCCAAACAAATGCCCCACCTCTGGAAGTTGTTCAACCATCATAGTATGATGCCATAAAGGAGACGCTGCATCAATTTTAAACTTTTGGTTTTTACCAGTAGTAACACCCACTGAACTTGAACTTGTAGCCATTTGAACTTTGATTTTGCTGTTATAAGAAATATAAAGTATTGAAAAAAATTACAAAATGAACACCAAAACACATGGAAACAAATAGAAAATCTTATTTCTTCTTTTTTAAAAAGAATTTTGAATTTTTTTTTTTTGAAAAAATTCTTCAAAAACTTGAAAAAATCTTCAAAAACTTGAAAGAATCCATTATAAACTTGAAAAAATGAGTTAAAATGCATACCTTACATGATTAGATCTCCTTTGTGCAAGCTATCCTCACGTTCTTTTGCACTTGATCAATCTCCTTCAAGAAATTAGCAACCTGCAAAATGAGAAAAATGGAGGGCAAAATGTGTTTGTGAGAGCAATGAAATGACAAAGGAGTGATAGAGTCATGTTATAAAGTTGTTTTAGGGTTTTTTTGGCACTTTAAGTGCTTTAAAAATTGATTTTTGTTTTGTTTTGAGTGCCCAAACTCCATGGGAGTGTTTGGGCACACGCGGGCACGGCTAGGAGTGCCCAGGCACCCCCGAGTTCTCTGTGGGTCCGTTCCAAGCGGACCCACAGAGAACTCGGGGGTGCCTAGGCGCTCCCAACCACTCCCTAGCACGTTTCCGTGGCCAAACGCTCCAGGAGCGGGCACGCCGGGAAAAACACAAGACCTTGGTAACATAGATTACAAGCAGACCCACAGAGAACCCGGGGTTGCCTAGGCGCTCCCAACCGCTCCCTAGCACGTTTCCGTTGCCAAACGCTCCAGAAGCGGGCATGCCGGGAAAAACACAAGAACTTGGTAACATAGATTACATAGATCTACAAATTGGGATCAAACTTGCTAAAAGCAACAGAATAGGAATAAACACAAATTCAAAGTAGTGATAGAGGAGTTCATCCTCCTCACCATTGAGGTTAACCACCATTAGACAAGATTCATTGCAACCATGGTTGGTCTTGAGGCAAACCCAGTTGTGGACATAACTCCCAAAACTCCTAGATTCATTGAAAAGTATGCCCATATGTTCATGAATGACTTCCAAATTCCTTGTGGTAGCATTAATTGCTGTTACAGTCTCTGTGTTATCATTTATAAATTTATAATTCTCCTTTATTCTAGAACCTCTCACCCTAGTTGTTGGAGCTGTTGATTCATATAGAGGAGGGTGAAGTTTATGTGTTGAACATTGATGTCACTTTCATTAGAAAGTTGATCAGCTGGGAGGTCTTAGTAGCACGATTTACATACTAAGGAGGGAGAAGCTCTAAGCCTAGGAGTGTCATTAACTGACTTTAGAGTAGGGGCGAGCTTATCCATGCCCAACTTGTGCTTCTTGGTAGGCATGTGATCCAATGTTTTTGCTTTTGTTTTTCCTTTAGTACCATTACAATGTTTGTGGTGGTCCATATCCCTGGGGCTATGAATGTCTAAAGTGCTAGAATTTGGATACTTGAACTTGAAAACTTTAATCTTCCTCTTGTGTGTCATCATATCACTATTTGAAGGTTCAGCATTTTCTCATTGTGAGCAGATACACTAGCATTCTCCAACTGGATCCTATTAGAGAAAGAAAAAATAATTTGTTGTCAGAGAGATTAAAATCCTCCACAAATGGCGCTCCTTCTAGACATGAGAGTTGGGATTGGCTCGGTTCAAATATCATATTCCCCATAAAGGAGAGTCATAATTGGGGCCATTCCTATTCTTTCTTGCAAAGAGCTTGCTGCTCATCGATGCTACATTTTGACCACTAGCATGCAAGACAAAACATGAAATAACAACTGAAACAATACACCTCAAAATGAAAGCCCTCCTAGAGGTGAAAAACTCATCTATAGTGAGATAAGTGGCCTTTAAAGAGGACTTAAGTAGCAAAATCATGCCAATTACTAGCAATGGGAAGTTGCATTTGAGGAGCAAAGGCATTGAACATGAAATGATGGGAAAGAGAACAACAGAGCTGCATATTAAGAAGGATGAAATGGAATGCCAAAGTTTGCTGGAGAAAAAGAATGACAATGTACCATGTTTGGAATGCGTACCCAAATTGAAGGTGGAAGAGGAAACAACTAGGAGATTATTGTGCTATCAATGCAAAGAGAAAACAAAACCAAAGAGAGCAAAACAATGCTCACCCCCAAAAGAAAAAGCACCACTACATGGAAACAACAACAAGGTCAATAGGAACAAACAGAGAAAAGAGCACATGATAAGGAAAAAAAAGAAGATTGAGAAGAATTTAAGGAACCAACCAGGACAAGCAGTGAGAACTTCCCACAAGAATGGAAATAGAGGAGACCTTCTAAAAGAGGGCTTGGAGCCTAGTTGGATAGGTAATGGGAGGAGAGGGAAAAGGCCAAAAGGATCAGACTAACCAAAAGGGAGAGGAAAGAGCCGGATAGGAAAAGGGAGAGGAAAGAGCTGGCTAGGAAAAGGGAGAAGAGACTCGGAAAGAATGGAATGTAAAGAAACTAAATTGAAGGGAAACATCTAGCACAAAAGAAGAAACATCCAAGCAAAGAGGAAGGGGGAACCTAAGGAAGGTGGGAAGAACCTTCAAGTTAGGAAAGAATATGAACCATATTCGAGTTGGTGATTTGGTGAAAGGCTTTGAAAATCGGAAAGTGTTTGATCTTGCTAAGATCCCTAGTGAAATTACTGAATGGGGTCAAGGTTGAGGTTAGCAAGCTAGTTGACTGCCATGTTCTCACTCCTTATGATGTGTTGAGACCACACCTCCTCAAAGTGTCGGGTGAGATATATGGCCTCCCCTAACTTAGTATGGAGGGCTAGTTGGTTAATTGACTTGAATGTATGCCTTCAATTGTGATTGTGTAGTTTCCTTCAATGATGATCTTTTGGAGTTTTGAAGAGATTGCTAACTCTAAACCAAGGATGAGCTACTCTATATTTCATCCACATTATTCAAATTTGTGCCAGTGGCACAATATTAGAAATTGATAACCTCCCCTTTATCATTTTTGGCAATAGCTCTTGCATCAAAACCCCCAGATTGGATTTAGAGGGACCATCAAAGTTCATCTTGGTCTAGTGCCAAGGGGGTTTGTTCCATGGCTTTTGATTTGTTGCTTGTCTTGACTTCTAGCTTACTTTTGCAAATAGAATTGTAAGACCTGGTCAATTCCTTAGGATGTTGAGATCGTTCCAATTGCATTCCTTGTTCCTAGAAAAATTATTTAGGGACAAGATGTGATTATTGCAAGTTATAAACTCCTCCTAGACCTTATCTTGAGACTTATTTATATTATTGAAAATCTTGGTGTTTCTCTCCAACCAAATCCCAATTTTTCCATGGGAGCATGCTAGGAACTAAATTCCATAGCACTTTTAGAATTTCTAAGGAAGGTGCCCAAGTGATCTTTTAGAGTAGTGCTGAAACTTCAGAGAGTTTAAATGAAGATGGAAGTGGTATCAAATGTGCCTACAATATGGGAATGGAGGAGCTGATCCACCTTTTTTGCATGTGAGAGGCATAGAGGACATTTGCTTGGACCTTTGAAGCCCCTCTTGATCAATTTTCCCAAGTTAAAATTTTTCTATGGCTAGAGAACCAAAGGAAAACTCTCACCTTCGACTAAACCTTAGAAGACCATAACTTGAACCAAGAGGAGTCGTCATTGCCTTCCCTCCCTTTGTTCAAAAGCTTCACTAATATGGCCTGTCTTTTGAACTCCATGGTGTAATCTTGCATACCGTGTCCATCATCTTGTTTGAGACACAACCGCTTAATATTCTAGTTAGTATTTGTGATGAGCCTAGGTTTTTTTCTTTCAGCATTTGTGAGAGCATTTAACATAATTAAATTAACCAAATTACAGGCCAGAATGCAATAGAAAGACAATTTCTTTATACTCCAATAATTTAAATTGAAACTTCAAACTCATAAATAAGAGTAATATGCAGCAGAGACAATATGAACAGTTGATACCAATCTGAAATTTTACAGCGAAATTCAGACCTGGCGTCAACACTCAAGGTCTTTAAAATCTGCCAGATTAGCATTACCCAGTTAGTACTGGTGATGGCCTCCAGATTTGATCTGAGATTCCAATTGGAAAAGATGGGAATTCTCCACACTATAGCTGCCAAGGAGTTGAGGGGTAAAACCCTCACTGAAGAACCCTACATGCCCAAACCCTAGCGTTGTAGTTTTGCAGGTTGATGTTGGTGCGTGAACTGTAGGTTAGTGTGGCGCTGAAGTTCTGTTGCTTGTTCCAACCCTAGGCGCCTCCCTTGGACTTGGTTATGCCTGGTTGGGAGGAGGGGAAATTGGCAGTTTTGAGACCTGGTAATAAATTTGGATCTGCTGTTTAGGGTATGCATGAGCTGCACTGGATCTTTCAAACCCCTGGTCTTCCTCCTTGACTCCTGCTTCGTGAATTTCCTTGCCTGGTGCTGCTTGTTTACCTTTCTATTGCACTTGATTTGCTCTTCTGCTTCTACAGTAGAGAGCTGATGGTTACCCAGCCATTGCATCCTGCAATTATGGCTGTTTGCTCAGAACTGAGCTGACTTATGGTGTCACAGATCTGCACAGTTACTTGATTTACTAATGGGCCTGGATCTGCAAGGTTGATTGCCTGTTGTTGAGGTATTTGGATCTGCAGTGGATGATCAGACCTGCGTGGATAAACTTGAATGCACTCGCTCCAAAGACCAGGTCGGCCTCCATAAATTGAAAGGAAGTTGGTGCCAAAAATAAAATACAAAAATTCAGTTCGGCCCCAAAAATGACATTATTATAATTTATAACAATAATAACAGTGTTTAAAAACACGTTTACTATTAAAAATAAACAATATTATGGTGCTGGAGTGCAGGGGACATGACAGTATTGAACCCAATAAGATATAAATTCTTATGTTGCAATTTCTTCAATTCTTCCCAATTGGACACAGCTGGTTCCTTTTCTTTTCAAAAGATTACAAATAACTTTCCCACCATACAAGAGCATGTTCAGTCATTTTGAGATGTGCAAAAGACATCTTTTATGTGTCACTAACCTTATGCACACTAAAATAAACTTACATTTGTTTGATTTGAGTATTTAAAAACTCAACAATAACTTGTCCATCCAAAGATTTGATTTCTAATTTTGTTTGAACCTTAAATTGGGTATGTGTAGATTTTACTTCAATCTCTATATCACCTTTGAAGAAGGTTTCTTGGTCTTCCAAGTTTTCATTGGTATCTTTGATACCAAATTTCTTGGTGAGTGCTCTCACAACTAATCCCATAGAAGACTGATCTTGGCTTATACACTTTTATTGTTGGATCATAAGTTCTTATGGTTGACTCATGTAATTCTGACTTCTCTTCCCAATCTCCATGTTGCTCTCAAGAGCTATCACTCATTTGTTCAAATTTTCAAGGTTCTTGATTTTCATGTCTTTATTCCACCTCAGGGTCTGCAAGGTAACAAAGTCTTTATCTTTTTGTGACTTAGTAACCATCATACAAAAATCTACTTGCACTATTCACATAAAGACTAAAACTGTTCTGATACCAAATTGATCCATAAAATTCTCAAGTTATAGTATAATAACTGAATAAATTTTTTATTTATTACTGTTCTACTTGTTTTATCAAATGACAACTTTTAAGAGGGATAAATGTTTTTGAAAATTATAAAAATATCATGATGGAATTAAACGATTCAACACAATAAAGTCAATTAATTTATCCGGAAAACTTTCCTATAGGGAAAAACCAGCTTTGGTTGTAGCATCTGCACTTATACAATAATATTATTAACAAAATTAGGAAAGTACAAGGAATTGCTGTGGATGCAATCTGCCTGTTGCTTCACTTTGTTGCATGCACAATTGTTAAGCCTTTAGTTACAACTATGAACCAGCTGAATTCTTTGTTTTTTTGATCAATACAACATTCTATCTTGCTTCCCTACAAAACATTCTTCCCCTCTTGGGCCTTAGAAGGTTCTTTCGGAAGCTGGAAGTGAAATTGCCTTCTTGTTTTAAATTTCAATTTGCACATTTGGGGTCAATCTTGTGGATGTGAGTTCGATCTTGCAGATACAGATTTGTCCCTTGTGTGGATTCGACCTTTCAATTGCTGGTTTGTCCTCAACTTTTGTTTTTGATCTTTTCCCAAATTCATCTTATTGTTCATATATTGCATTTTCTTGATCCTTATGGATCACTAAAGAGAGGATATTTCAAACAAAAGAGTATAATCCACAAATTGTTGACTAGCAAAAACCCTCCTATTTGAGGAGGCCTTCACTTTGCTGACTTTCCATTTGCGATTGAGGTGATCAATCTATCTTCCGAAAGCTTCAACTAAGATTTTGAAGAAGGGGAGAGAGGGTTGACTTGCTTGAGATCCTTGGAAATAATGAAGAAGCAATCTTCTGAGCCATTGATTATGACTGAAAAATTGGGGGTGGATTAACAACTTTTAACCCAATCTCTGGAGTCATTACAAACTTGAACTTTTTTAGGATTCTATCAAAGAAAAACTAGTTCACCCTATCATAAGATTTGGATATATCTATTAGTGTAATATTTTTATTTACTTTGGATATGTTTATCCTAAGTATGATATTACACTTGTTTATTAAGTTCACTAAGGTAAGATAATGAGCTTTCATATTCTCCTTCTTTCATGGGATCATGCTTTATTCTTATCCTCATAGATTTGTAAACTTGGATTAACAATCCCTTGTCTTTTGATTTTATGCCTTATCCACATCCTCTTCGGATTTAGAAATTGTAAGGCTATTTATATTGTAGCACTCTTTCCTTCCTTGGTCGATCAAATAGCTTCTCCTTGTGAATTCATAGTGCAGATTTGACTTCTTTGAATTTGCAATCTCCCATAACTTTGTTGTGTAATTTGTTTATGCATTTACAGCTTTATAGCTTATTTATCTCATAAAAAGTTTTCAGTTTTACCATCTATTTATTAGATTCTGAAAATATCAAGTTTAATCAGCATACCCTCTCTTTTGCTAGCAGCAAGAGAGTGGATAATCTCATGAGTAGAGATAATTCTATCCCTTATCTATTTGCCTTGGACAAAAACTCCTTATTCCACAAAGATGATGTTAGGAAGAACCTGCTTTAGCTTGTTAGCAATCACTTTAGAAATAACCTTGTAAATTTTGTTATAGAGAGCTTGAAGCCTTATATTCGATAGCCTCTTTCTTTAGAATTGTTCTATCCATACAAAAACTTTGTGTTGTGTCATGTTTCAATTTGAAGTCATTGCCTTGAGCAGTTGTAAGTACAAAATTCTTTAGAACTCTTCTTGTTGGTTATGTTGTAATATCCCCAGGTAAATTTGATACAAATTTTTCCATTTCTCCCGAACTGTGTAAATTGGCATTTTGTCAAACATCTATACTACTGCTGTTCTGAACGAACTTCCAGTTGGTTTCACAGTAAAGTTAAGTGATTGTACACAGATTACAAGTGTGCATCTCACATAATATAATTTTCATAACAATACGCCTTGTTAAATGGCTCACAATATCTAGATAGATATATTTATATGATATTTCCAAACTGTTACAATCACCTTACTCAGAAATCTGTTACAATATATATATATATATATATATTATTGCAAACTGAAATACATACTGTAGTGGCTAACCTGGTGAGAACTGTAGCTGTGTGCCTTGAGCGATGGACTGTCCACAGCTGAATTCCTCCTAACTTTCTTATTGCCTCTTTCCCTGATGTCGAGTCATACAGCCTTTCCTAGTGAAGAAGGCTACCATAAATATTGTTATTGCCCAGCTCACAACATCGAATATGCTTTTGACTTCAGCTGACTCCAACTCAGCTCCTTCCAACCTGCTCATGTGGTCCAGGAAAAGGGACAGCAGAGGTTTCAAAGTATCATGAAGACTCCAATATGCATATGCACCTTAATATGCAGTGACTAAGGTAAATAAGTTGCCGCGACCAAGGAGTTAGGAATAAATGGTGCTAAAGAGTTTGTAATTCCCATGGCTATTTTATATTCCACGTCACACACTCCAAAGACCTCCCCCAAACTCATTTGCAGGCTTATCAATAAAAAGATATGACCCCCATAAAATAATATGATGTTC
This sequence comes from Sequoia sempervirens, assembly GCA_007258455.2. Taxonomy (NCBI): domain Eukaryota; kingdom Viridiplantae; phylum Streptophyta; class Pinopsida; order Cupressales; family Cupressaceae; genus Sequoia; species Sequoia sempervirens. Next base: position 185,826,554 of record VDFB02000007.1, read on the forward strand.
ATTAGTTTGCAATGGCTCCATGATAGAATAATATGCTCAAGATGAACTGAATTGCAACTTCCAGAATAGGCAATATTTTATCAACCTGTCTATAATCTGAAATATGGAACTGTACGGAAGGTAGGAAGAAATAAAATATTATATCCAGACTTACTTACATATTGGAAATCAACCTCTGGAAATTTGTCTCTGCAAGAGACTTCACAAATTTTGCCAACTCTGCCTGAAGGATTTTCTGTGAAATCTTTAAACACAAATGTGAACCCTATATGGATCCACCCTCTAATGCAGATGGTTTTTCGTCCAAATCCACCCTAAAACTTGAGGGTTTTCATCATCCAGTTTCCAGAAAGCCAAGCTCTCCAAATTCCCAAATTCTTCAAAGTTAATTTTCCAAAGGATACAATGAAGTCCATTTTGCCACCTTTTAGAGTCGACCACCTTTTCATATTTTAATATTAAATATCTGTCATTATAAAATAAATTTATTCAATATTTGAGCATATTATTTAATAAAGTTATTTTAATTTTTTATTAATTAATTAAATACAAATGTCCACATTTATTAATTTAGGAAAATTTAATATTTAATTAATTAAATTAATTCAGTGGTGTCTATCTGGAAATCAGGGACATTACATATGCTTTGTCATCCTTTGGACCTTTCCTAATCTTTGTTGGATCATGGAATTGAGTGTTTTGGATTGGAGGAATAAAGTTGTTGAAAGAAAAAGTTTGATAAAGGGCGCACTTGACTATGTAAAGATTGTTTTTCAAGGCAAAATTTAGAACATCATTGATAGGTGTGCGTTTAGAGTCAAAGGAAACACCAGTTAAAGGAAAATGAGAGATGTAAAAAAATTAGATCCAAAAGTGTAGTACATAGATGTGTGTGTAGAGGTGAAGATGCACCTAAATGAAGGAAAAATTTCAAGGTGATAGTTCATAGGTGTGCACTTGGGGATGGATGCGCACCTTTACAAAGAATTTTTTTATAGTGAAAAGTTATCTTTAATGATTAGGTGCATGTGGAAGAATTTAAATGTGCTCACAAAGCATGTATTGTATAGGCGTGTGAGATGAATCGAGTGTGTGCTTGATTGAAGGAATGCCAAAAAATGATGAAGTTTTAATGCGTAGGTGTGTGCCCTAGGACAAGGATGTGCTACAATTAAGTTTGTAAAAATCCAAAATTTTGATGTGAATTCAACAACATGCATCAAGGATTCGAGATGGACCTATAAAAGGATGGATGGTTCATAGGCACATGAGGGAATGTAGAGGCATGCCATAGTGGAGATGAAAATTCACTCTTTAGAAGGATGCTAGGGCATAGGTGGATGTGGGAAAATATGGACACATCCATCTTAAGGAAATTAGCTTGAGTCATGCTCATATTCTAATGTATAAGTGCTCACTTGGGTGGGAAGACACACCTCAAGGAAAATCAAGCGTTCAATAACTACCATTCACAAGTGCAATCTCTAGACTAAGGGCACACCTCATAAAGTTAAAGAAAGGATTGGTTTGCAAAACCCGTTGTCAGGTGTGCAGTTAGAGGCAAGTGAATGCTTATGTAAAGAGAGTAATTTTTGTCAGAACTTGTCATCAATTTTTGGGCATGTGTTTGATTTGGGGGACACATCTCATAAAGAAGGAAAGTTCATTTTGAAAATCTAGTATACAATGCATAGGTGCACGTTTGGGGTGAGGGGCACACCTCAATAAAGAAAAATTCAATGTTAAAAAATCACAGCTATTAGATGTGCACCTAATGATGAAGTGCACACCTATACAAAGGAAACAAAAATTGCAAGTTCTAAGTCAATTTGATAGTGTGTTGGTGTGTGTGTAAAGTAGAAGTGTGCAGTTATCAAAAGGATTCAAAATGTTAAAGCAGATTTTCAAGGTTTTTCAAGGGTTTGCCATGATGAGAGGAAAATTTTCAAAATCATCAAAGTCATCTAGAGCCGCCTATCCAAAAGTCTTATTTTAGTTTGCACTAGACTATTTTTAATCATCATCTTTTTATGAGAAAAGAGCATATTTTGGGATCAGATATCTTCAGATCTCTTGCAATGTGAGAGATGTGAGCATAAAGACATAGTTGTAATAAATTCAATCTATAGCTTAACTGGAGGTTGCACATTCTTAGTTATAGAATTAATTGATAGGACTTTGTAATAAAAATTACATTAAACACAATCAATCATTTGTAAGAGTAAAAGTATCAATTAGCTTTTATTTATTTTCATGCAATAGCTTTGTAAAGTAGAATAAATAAGTGCTATTTTGTGCTTAGACTTCTAGTGGTAATTATCAAGTTTGCATATTGCTGAAATTGTTGTTCATTAAGTATTTGTGATTGTTAATTCAAAATTTAATTTTTATTTGTTAAATGGAATTTATTATGCTTGTTTTGCTTCAAAGTTTCTATTGAGATGTTTTGTTGTATGCTTAGATATATTAAATAGATTCTACCAAATCTCCAAGCCTTGTTTTCTATGTCTTTCAAAGTTGGATATTGTGGCTTTGTACTGAGTCAGTCAATTCAATCTATATGTGCACTTATATTGTTCAGTCTTTGCTTTTAGTTGCACAACACAAGCATGTAGCTATAAGGATTTCTTTTAGTCAAAAACCCCAAAAATCTCTTATCTAGTGTTGATGTGTTGAATCACCTTGTACTTTAGATTAAGAAAGCAAAAAGATAAGTTTTTATTAGTTAGTTTGTATTGCATTTCAAAATTACCCAAAAAGAAACTGTAAAAATTGTAAATAAGCAAGTAGATATTGTGTAGTCTAGGTTGGTTTTTAGTTTAAAGGGAGATTCCCCTTCTAATTTGAAGACTGGTTTTACCACACATCTGTTTTGTTTTGTGTTGCACTAAACGGTGTGAATTAAAATACTAACAAGAATAAAGACCAATAAAGTAGAGTTAAGGGAATTGAGGATTGATCTTGCAGCCGTAGATTCTTTCACTACGTTTCATAGCTATTCCTAGAACCTAGAAATGTTGGAAGAAGAAAGCTGGGTTTTGATCCATAAAAATAGGATGGATATTCAATACCATAGCTCACTAGCATTATAGAGATTTGGAAAAGATAGAAATCTGCAACTATTAACATATAGAGCATCAAATAAGCCACAAAACACTCTCATATGTTCAATACAATTTGTACAACATTTACAAGAACATGTTCAAGAGATTAATATATGGCAATCCTACAAATTGGTCACTAACAAGGTCAACAATGGAAACCAACTTCTATAGGGCTCTTGGGCCATTGTTGGCCTACTCTTGGGCTCGCTCTCATAGGACTTTCTTAGACCTACATAACTTTTTCATTTTTTAATTGGCTTACTCTTGGGCTCTCATAGGACTTTCTTAGACCTCCATAAATTTTTTGTTTTTCCAAGTGACGTCTAATGGACCTTGGATACCAAGCTACCCCTCTCTAATGCTCAATATATGTCTATACTCCTGCCTGCGTTTGGATTTGCTAAGAGTTATTTCTTTTTTCTTGTTCCATAACCGAAAGTGGACAAAATGAAAACTAGAATAGTGAATGGCAAAAGATAAAAAAAACAGAAAAGAAATAGGTATACCTCTTTATATTTGCTTCTCCAATTTATCAAATGCACTTTGCTGTTAAGTGTTTGGTGTGTTTCTGTTCCAAAATCACTTGTGTGTTTCTATTTTTTGCTTTGCATATTTTCTTAGATTGTTTGTTTTATCACTTTCATGTCTTTTGTTAAATGTTTTAGATCTAAGTTAGGGTGTATTTAAATTTTTTTAGTGGTTTGTTTTTTAGTCTTCTCATTTTTTTTTCTGAGCTTTTTAAGCCAGCTGAATCTGTGTATCAATGGGAGAATAGAGTATTCTTGTTAGTCTTTACCATGGGAAATTATTATTTCTGTTGTTTGCTTGATTGTTAACTTGTGCTTGACCTCTGCAACACGATTACTACTAAATTATGCTTTCTGATTTTTGTTTTTCTGTATGTATAGGATGCCATTAAGACTGCATTGCTACTGGGAGCTGTGGACAATGCTATTGGTGGCATTGCCATCTCAGGAAAAAGAGGGACAGCAAAGACAGTAATGGCACGTGGATTGCATGATATACTTCCACCCATCGAAGTTGTTGAAGGATCTATTGCCAATGCTGATCCATTGTGTCCTGAAGAGTAAGCTACTCGATTCAATCACTATTTGATGGCAAGTGGTCCTAGGAAATTTTTTGCACTGAATGCAAAATCTGGTAAATAATTTGACCAGGTGAAGGAATTATTTGAACTGATAGGAGGAAGTTATGCCTTGAGCTTTGTCTAGGATTGTACTTCTTTTCTTGTAATATTAAGTTGAGTCCATTCCTTATGCCAAAGACCATGCAAATTTTGACATTCTTCCAGAGGCAGTTATACCATGAACTGATTTATTAATTAACCTTTCTGTTAGTGATTTGCTGCCAAAACTTATTCTGATAAACATGGTTAATGCATATTTTAGCCTTCCTTCAAATGATTGTAAACTTTAATGAGGTTATGTGTCTTCTATGATCACAGGTACAGTTTATTAAAACACATTTATATCAGGAATTGTAGTTATTTCAACTAACTAAATTATACTTGAGAGAGATAGAGAAAGAGGGGGTGGGGGCCCGGGGAGGAATGGTGGGAGTTCATCTCCCTTTTCATAGTATTTTATATTATTATATCATATTATATTATATAATATTCTAGGGGGAGAGTGAGGGAGGTTGTTCATCTCCCTTTTCATAGTTTTAACCTCCAAAACCTGACTAAGATGTGAGATCTTGTTACAGACAAATTTCACACTCAGACTTTTTTAATTGAGACTTCCCTGTGATCAAAGGAATTTTATCCTTTTCATCTCCCTTTTTATAGCATTAACCTCCTTAACCTGGTTAAGACTCTTGATCTTGCTGCGGAGAAATTTCACTCACTTTGTTTATTGCCATATACAATATTTATTTGCTTAAATCATTAAAAGGACTGCTGAGTTCTTTTGCATTTTATGATCTCATCATCCCTTAAACTTGTGTTTAACATGGCATTTTTCACCATAACCATTTGGTAAGCAAAGTACAATATATCTAAGTGCAAGCCCACCATATGGAGATATAGCCTTAGTTTTAGTGAATGGGTTTCTTGTTCCATTCAAAATTTAATCTACACTTGTAAAATAAACTGTCTTGATTTGTCTTTGTAACCCAATATACTTAATTTCTTACCATCAAGTACAATTTATGATTCATCTACAGGTGGGAAGAAGGACTAGCTAATCAATTGAAATATAATAGTGACGATACATTGAAGACAAAGATAATCAAAGCTCCCTTTGTGCAGGTAGCTAGCTGTTAGGTCTTTTAAGCTTGAAATTGTCTTTTGATCTTGCAATGAACTTTCTTACCGGTCAAGTTATTACTTCTTTGAAATACAGATCCCACTTGGGGTAACAGAGGATAGGCTTCTAGGATCAGTGGATGTTGAGGAGTCTGTTAAATCTGGAACAACAATATTTCAGCCAGGTCTTCTTGCTGAAGCTCACAGGGGAGTTTTATATTTTGATGAGATAAATCTGCTTGAGGAAGGTATATGCAACTTGCTTCTCAATGTTCTCACGGAAGGGGTGAATACCGTGGAAAGAGAAGGAATTAGTTTCCGGCATCCCTGCAGGCCACTTCTGATTGCTACTTACAATCCTGAAGAAGGCAGTGTACGGGAACATTTACTCGATCGGATTGCAATTAACCTCAGGTTTTTTCCTTTTTTTTTTTTTTAATTTGATCGACAAAAGTAGTTTTCTATGCTACCTCTACTTGACCTGAGGGGTGGGACAAGTCCCTGATTATGTTCGGATCTGGCTTTTATCAATAATTTGGCTTGTCTTTCGTTACCTGCTGAATAATTTTATAGCATCAGTAAACCAAATACACATTAAATTTTACTATCATGGACACAAAAAGTTTGGAAAGCTAATATTGGATGTTGTGGTGGGGAATATGAACTTTAACAGTTTCCTTGTGATTCTTTTAGACATTGTTATAAACCTGATTTACCTTGGCAGTGCTGATATTCCTATGGACTTTGATGATCGCGTGTCAGCTGTTGAAATTGCAACACAGTTCCAGGAAAGCTCCAAGGACGTGTTTAAATCAGTAGAAGAGGCAACAGATTCGGTGAAGACTCAGGTAAATTTGTTTCTTGTTATGTTTTGTGTGATTACTTGATATTCTTATTATGTGAGGTATATATAATTTTAGGTATTTTCATATATATATATATATATTATAAAATGCAAGAAGGGATTTTATACCTCTACTTTCAGTGGCTGCTGATTAAGTGAATTATTATCATGGAATGGATTAAGAGCATTGTAATGCTGAGGATTTGGCAAGGTAAAGACCTCTTCAGTGAGGCTTTCAAAAACAATTGAAGTACTAATTAGACATAATATAAGATGCTCAGACAGTAGGCATTTTAAAATGACCTTAACAAATTAATGTGGTGTTTGAATGAAGACGATTTGATAAAATAAGTGACCAACCTACCAAATTATAAGTTTATAACTTACTGAGTGTTTCAGTAGTTATTTCTGGATTCGATTGTGTGTAAGCTTTTTGAATCAACGTTTCGGATCACACTCTGTGATCCATCATCAGGATAGAGAGCTCAAGGATCATGTTTTCTTGTCAACAAATCAGTGTGGCTTGCATTCATTCTAGATGAATTGTGTTACTTGCTAAGTTTTCCTTTGCATTTACATGTATACTTCATAGCAACCTATTTTTGTTATAAAACAGATAATTCTATTAAGTAGGAAGGAGTATGTATACTCGACCTGGCTCTGATCCTGCAAAGATTCAGATGTTGGTCTTCTGCTGCTGGAAGTTTTCTCAAATTTAGTACAAAGCAGTGTCAAAAGACCAAAAAAGTTTCAAACATAAGAACCTTTGAAAGATCTATAAGAGCTAAGAGCAGAGGCTTTGAACCTGTCTTCACCATCTTCTACTTCAAGTCAGTTAGAGCTACGGCTACTAGTGAGTGTTCATAACTAGAACTTATCTATGTACGTGCATACTCTAGCAACCTGAATGGAAATATATCTTCAATCCATCTAACAAGGTAGACCCAACCTGAGGTTTCATATGTGATTCTCTTACAAAATTGCCTTTGTCAAATGTAACAAATACATTTTTTTGACTTCATAGAAACTTATCATTTATCTTTGCTAATTTTCCCTTCCTTTAGGACTTTGAAGCCCTTAGGTGTAGAGGATTTCTTTCCTCCAATTGGGGCATCATTTGGGTTGTTATGTAATGTTTCCTTTTTCTGGTCCATTCCAACATTCTTGGAAACTCCAACTTTCTTGGATAACACTTTCTTTCTCCAATTGAAATTCTGACAACAATAGCGAGTTCTTGGAGCCTAGATGTGTACAACGGTCCTTTTGTGTGCAAATACAACATTTTGGGAGCACTCCAAACTTCTTGGAAAGGTTTTGTTAGGTCTCAAAAATGCTGGTTTGAAACCACAAGAGGTTGCCAAGCTCTTGATACGTTCTTGGCTAACGTACAAGACCAATTAATGCAATTGTATCTTCTTCTCTTCAGGTTTTGCCAGACCTGGGTGGGTATACCTATATGGATTGTTGATGTTTGTAGCGTCGGTCTCCACTTCCAACGATCTCCTTGTTACAAGATAATAAATTAAATAATAGCTAAGGCTACTTAATTTATATATAGCGATTGGATAAAGATCAAGAGGCACATCATTATTATTAAATGGTGGTTAATTATTGAAGAGACTCAAATTATGAAGAGACACAAATTTCTAAGAGGGCCGACTTCTTGCTTATAGTTATCACGTCCTTTCAAAGAAGGCCGACTTATGATTGTGAAAAGACGCATCCTCTCTTCCTATCTTGTATATATACACCTTCATTGTAACTCATTTGATATCGATTTATTCATAGTTCAGGCAATACACTTCATCACTACTTGGTGTGAATTCATATACAAGGCAGATCGAGTTATATGCAAAATCAGTTCGGCATTGTTGAAGGCTGAGAGTTCATCAGTGAATTGTCTCTTTATAATTCTGTGTTGCATCATACTTTGGTGCATGTTATAGGCCTTCATATCGGCCTCTTGTAAGGAGATCATTATTTTGGTGATTCAATATATAAGTGATATATTGTTGCTGGGTTTTTCTCCCTCTAGTGGAGGGTTTTCCCAGGGTATCTGTTGTGTTGTGTATCTGATTTTGAATTAATTTTTTTGTCTTTAATCTGATCATAAAAATAACATGGTATCAGAGCGGGTGTGAAGAAGATCGTGATCAGATTTCTTATTACAGCGATACTCTTTATTCTCTTTCTCATTGTTGTCTATCTCTAACTCTTTGTCAAGATGGTGAACGGTCTTAAAATTGAGGATAGACTCGAGGGAGCATCAAATTTCACATCATGGAGGTTTAAAATTATGCTCACCTTGGAAGAGAATGATTTGGCTGAGTTTGTGGAGACCAAAGTCCCTGAGCCTACGAAGGAGGAAGAGAAGGTTCAGTGGAGGAAGAAAGATATCAAGGCGAAGAAGATGTTAGTTGATTCCGTTAAGGATCATATTGTTCCGATTGTCTCCAAGTTGAAGAGGGCAAGAGATATGTTCAAAACCTTGGAGGAGATGTATGAAATCAACAACACCAGCCAGGCACTTGCACTAAAGCAACAACTCCATCTTGTGAAGATGGCGAGAGGAGAAATAGTTATTGCTTACTTCATGAGGATTTCAAAATTGAGAGATCAACTCTCTACAATTGGTCATGTGGTTGATGACAAAGACTTGACCATGCTTGCTCTTAATGGTCTTCCTTCATCTTGGGAGTCCTATATTCAAGGAATTAGTGCAAGATTGAAATTTCCTAAGTTTGATCGTCTAAGAGCGGATTGCATTCAAGAGGAATCTAGGTTGGTGGCTAGAGGTGTTGGTCATAGCTCAACTAATGAAGACATTCATGTCCTTGCCTCTCAATCTTCAAAGAAGAAAGGGAAAGATGGGAAGAAAGGATACTTCAAGAGGAATCGAGATAAAGGAACTGATGGTGCTCTTGCATTTAAGAAGAAGAGGGACCTATCCAAAGTCCAATGCTTTAGATGTGATAAATATGGTCACTTTGATAAGCATTGTCCAACCAGGCCTAAGCAACAGGCCACCATTGC
>VDFB02000007.1:185835900-185847901 GCA_007258455.2 Sequoia sempervirens
TAAAATGCAGAATGAAGTACTAAAATTGCTACTGAGTGCAATGCAAGAAAAAAACTATTTTTTTTGGTTGACACAAGATTGCTTTACAACCAGGGATGCTCCTGCATCAGACACCTGAGGTTGGAAGAAAAGTGAGTCCCTCACTTTCTAGGGATAAGAGGTAAACCAAGATGATCCACCTCAGCCTAAGAAATCCAGGATGAATCCTCCACTGGTTTCCTTTCCACTTTACTAGATATTCTGTATACTGCTTGTTCCCGGTGCTCCTTCTAGTTCTGGTATCTAAAATCTACTCAATCTCCTCTGGTTCTCAATGTGGTAACTACTCCTTCAAATCCACTTCCTCACTACTACCACTTGAATGTCCTTCTTGAAACTCATGTATGTCTGCAATATTGAAAATAGGTGATATATCCAATGTCTCTGATAACTCCACTTCATATGTATTTCCATAATCAAACTTCCTTAGAATCTTACACAGTCTAAACTTCCTCATCTTCAACTTATTGTATGTGCCAACTGAAAATATATCCTTCCTCAAATATACCATTAATTCATCTCCAATAACAAATTCTTTATGTCTCCAATGCTCATATGCTTTCTCCTTATACTCACCATTCATGTCTTCCAAATTCTTATGAACCTGATTATGCAATGTCTCCATGAAATCTGCAAAGTCTTTTGCCTCCGCACTCATTTTATTTTCCATATTGATGTTTCTTAACTCTTCAAATCCTTTAGGATTTACTCTAGTAACAATATGAAATTGTGTCTTCCCTGTACTTTGGTTCACTGAATTATTATATGCAAATTTTTTCTATGGTAAAACTATATCCCAACTTCCTGCCTTATCTCCAACCAAACATATCAATAGGTTACCCAAACTTTTGTTTACTATCTCTGTTTGTCCATCTGTCTATGGGTGATATGGTGAACTAAACTTCAAATCTATTTTCATCTTCTTCCACAATGTCTTCCAAAAGTACCCAATGAATTTGGTGTCTCTATCTGAAACAATACTCTTAGGTAATCCATGCAATCTCACAATCTCTTTGAAAAATAAATCAACAACATGCACATCATTAGTCTTCTTACAAGGAATGAAATGTGACATTTTAGAAAATCTATCCACTACTATCATTATTAATTTGTAACCTCTTTGTGTCCTTGGCAATCCCAAAATGTAATCCATGCTTATATCTTCTCAAGGTCTGTCTGGTACTATCAAAGGTTTGTACAATCTAGTATTATGACTACTCCCTTTTGCAACCTGACAAATCTTGCAACTTTGAACATACTTCCTTACATCCTTATATATATCTACGGCCAAAAATAATGTTCACTTACCAAAGATATTGTCTTATCTACTCCAAAATGTCCTACTAAACCTCCACTATGCTTTTCCTTGATCAAATTCTCCCTCATTGAACTTCTGGGTATACACAACTAATTCCCTTTGAATATCATACATTCTTGAATGAAATAATACAACCATTGGATATGTTTTGTCACTACTGGTTCCTTACATGCCTTCCATGCTTCACCAAAATCTGCATCATCTTGATACATATGTTTCAATTCTTTAAATCCCAATACTTCCACTCTCATTTTTTTCAGCAAATTTCTTCTTCTACTTAATGCATCTACAACTTTATTTGACTTACCACTCATATGCTTCAATACAAAGGTATAACTCTACAAGAACTCAACCTATCTCATATGTCTCTAGTTCAACTTTATTTGACTATTCAAATATTGCAAAGCTTGATGATATGTATACAACACAAATTCCTTAGGCAACAATTAATGTCTCCACTTCTTCAAGGCTTGGATTATGGCATAAAATTCCTGATCATAAACTGAGTATCTTCTTCTAGCATCATTCAATTTTTCACTAAAATAACTATAGGTCTTCCTTCTTGGCTCAACACTACTCCAATTGCATTTCCACTTGCATCATAGTAAACTTGAAATACCTTGTCAAAATCTAGTAATGCTAACACTAGTTGCTCTATCAGTTTTTGCTTCAACAATTCAAAACTCTTTTGTGCTTTGAATGTCCACTTAAAATATTTCTTGTCTCCTCTCATCATCTCTATCATGGGGTTACAAACACTACTTAAACTCTTGATAAACTTCTGATAGAAACTAGCTAGTGCATGTAATGATCTTCCTTCTCCAATGTTTATCGGTGTAGGCCAATCTAAGATTGCTTTCACTTTCTCAGGGTCCATCTTCAATCCTTCAACAAAAATAACAAATCCAAGATACACCAACTTTGTTTTCATGAAACTACACTTCTTGACATTAATCAGTAAATTCTCTTCTCTCAGCCTTTGCCATACTTTCCATATGTGCCACAAATGTTCTTCTCTAGTCTTACTGAAAATCAGAATATCATCCAAGTACACGATGACAAAATTACCCAATAATTTATTCAATACCTCATTCATCAATCTCATGAAAGTTCTCGATGCATTGATCAATACAAAAGGCATCACTAACCACTCATACAATCCTTCATTAGTCTTAAATGTAGTCTTCCATTCATCTCTTTCTCTAATTATGATATGATGATATCCACTCTTGAGATCAATCTTTCTGAAATACTTTTCTCTACTCAAACTGTCCATAATGTCATCCATCCTTGGCAATGGGAATCTATACTTGATAGTGATTCTATTGATTTCTCTTGAATCTGTACACATTCTCCACTCTCCATCTTTCTTTGGTGTGAGTATAATAGGTACTACACATGGGCTCAAACTTTATCTAATTAATCCTTTCCTCAACAACTCTGCATTCTCTATCGGTGTCATTCTATGTGCTACTTTGTTCGACAAACTTTCTCCCGCTATAAGATATATGTGATGACTAATACTCCAGACTAGCGATAAACCATCTGGTACATTCTCTGACATGATGTCTTCATATTCCATCAACAACCCTACTACTCCACTTTTTTGTTGTAGGGTTCTCTAACTCTAGAACATTGCTTTTCTTTGGAATCAATGCAAAACACATGTTCTCGAGCCTCAATACATCCAATAATTTTCTCCCATCTACCAAACATAGTCTGGTAGTGTCACAAAATTCAGTCTTCTCCTCTTCCTCCAAAGGTATCAGCTTGATTCTGTTTCCATTTGATGTCACATTATAAGTATTTCTTCTTCCATCATGAATCTCTTTCTTATCATATTGCCATGGTATTCCTAATAGTAAATGACATGCATCCATAGGAATAATATCACACAATACTTCATCCTTGTATGATCCAATATGAAATCTCACCAAACATTGCTCATTCACCAATATCTTATGCTCATCTTGAATCCATGCTATCCTATAGGGGTTTGGATGTTTCAATATTTCCAAATTCAACTTGGTTACCATCTCCTCTGAAACTACATTATCAATACTACCACTATCAATGATAACTTTACATACCTTTCCTCTAGACTTACATTTGGTTCTGAATAAACTTTTCCTCTACAATGGTTCCTCAATCACTTCATGCATCAAATCTCTTCTCATCACCAATAATTCACATTACTCTTGTTTCCCAACTGAATTAGGGGATCCAACATGTTCTTCCTCCACATAAGATTCTCTTTCGGTATGCTTAGGTTTCTTTCTGATACTTCCTTGATGACACTCAAATGCTCTATGTCCTTCACCTCCACACTTGAAACAAGTTCCTTTGAATTTTCTCTCAGATATTCCTTCATTTATTTGATATCCATCATTGTGGCAAGATTATGACCTCCTCTATTACTGTGGTAGAAATTTCTATCTTCACTGCCTATGCGGTATGAATTACCATCCTTTTCTTCACTCTGGTAGGGTTTTACCTCTTTGTTCTGCTCTGTATAAGGTCTTCTTTGTCCAGATTGGGGTCCACTCTTCTAGAATATTCCTCTTGCACTTATCTACCTTTGTTCAAATTTCTTGTTCATCTTTTCTTCTACCTTCAATGCAAATTGGTATGTTTCTTCAGTTGATGTCATCTTCACCATGTTCAATTCTTCTTGAATTTTTGTTCTTAGTCCATTAATATATCTTGCAACCTTTTCTTTTCTTGCTTCACTATGACCGGTTCTGATAATCATCTTGTAGAATTCTTCAGTATACTCCACAAATGTTTCCTTTTGTCTCAAGTTTTGCAATATTTTCAATAATTCTAGTTCATAGTCTACTGGTATGAATTGATTCTTCAACTTTGTCACCATTCTATCCCATTTGATATTTCTTTTTTTGCCTTTTATATTTTGGTCCAATTGAACTTCTTTCCACCATAATGCAGCATGATCTTTCAACTTTATTTTCACAAATCTAACTCTTTCTAGATCTTCAATTTCTTCATATTTGAAATATTCTTCCATTTCACTGATCCAATCAATCAATTCTTCACGATTCAAATTTTCCACATAATTTTGAATTTCAACTCTAGGTATTTTCCCAATCTTTGAGATTGCTTTCAACATCTTGATCTTATCTGATTCTTCTTCTTCACCTAGGGCTTCTACAAATTGATTCACATGTTCTACTCCATCATCACTTTCATCTTCGTGCCTAGGGTTTAGGCCTCACCTTTAGTCTTCTTCAATATCATCTAATCAAACTCGCATCTCATGCATCATTTGTAACTTTTCATCCATTCTTCCAACAACATTCGCCATAGCAGGAACTCTCCTTGATAGCATGCCTCCCCTTGAATCAGTGCAACTACCTCAATTCGGTGATCTGGCTAAAAGAGTTTCAATTGCCTCACAATCGATGATCGGTTGAAAAAAAATGTACTCTACCTCAATTCAAAGATCTTTCCACCTCAAGGAATGCCTTAAGGAATAAAAAAATCACTCTAATACCACTAGGTGTAGTCACAGTGGGAGGGTTCCAGAAGGAACAGTCCAAACTGTGTAACAAAGAGTCAACACATAAAAAATAACACAACAAATTGATATGTGAACATGAAAGTTCATCGAATTGATAATCTCAAATGTAACACATGCCTCATGGGAAAATATCCAGGGCCCACAGATCTGCCACAAGGACATTTAATAGTACAACTAGCCAATAGGCCTTATTACATGCCCCCGAAGGGTTTATGCAAAAGTGTAATGATCCTAAAACATCTAACTTAGAATTGATGATCTACAATGAATTACAATGCTTATAATATGATCCTCAAGCTCCAATATAGGTTTGTGTTGGCCACAAGGGCTAATAAACACGATGAATGATCATATATGAATGTCAACCTCAAAATATGAAGAATTAACTCCACGCAAAATGAGTTAACTTGTGAATCTTTGGGATAGGTCCCAACACACCCAAGATGCTTGTATGATGTCCTATTAAGCTCTAAAAAATCTAGACTAGGTCTGCCCCAAACACTCTAATTGGTAAACATAGTGAAATTCTGAGAGCGATAAATTTTGATAGACAACTGCAAATGATGTGAAATTTGGATATGTAATAGATTTTGATGTGTAGATGCTATATCCTACTCTGCAAGTTGAGAAAAAACATTGTGGTAAAATTCAAAATGAAATACTGAAACTACTACCAAGTGCAATGCAAGAAAATAACTTTTTTTTTGGTTGACACAGGATTGATTTACAACTAGGGATACTCTTGCATTAGTAACTCATTAACTGATGTGACTAATATGTTATACTATGCGGTTGGGAGTAATCCAAATGGGAACTCAATCCCATGCTTCTACAATGCCTATGTGTTCTAACTATCTTGATGATCTTATCAAAATGTATAGTTTGTGAATATTATGTGGTTGTGTGTGTGAGCCTAGTTGAGAAATCAATCAACATGCTACAACTACACCTAAGTATGGGAAAGTGGTTTGTGTGTATTAGTTGCAAGTGTGAGAATGAGTCAAACCTTACTCCTTATTCTACCCTTACAATTGAGTGTGGAGTTGTTAGATTTTGTCAAATAAATGAAAACATAAAAACTAGCATAAGAACTAGAAAATTTTAAACTATAAATAAAATTATCAAAAATAAAATAGCATTACAAAGTTATGATCCAATGAGAGAAATAAAAATTCTCCAAAGAGAAAATTAACTTTAAGATAGCTCAAAAATAATGAATCTACATACTAGGAGAGTGATTATATATAGAAAATGTGAGAGGGAGGAGATGGAAAATATAAGTAATAGAAAGAGTACATCAAAAGCATCAAAAATTAGGAAAGTGTGATGCAGGAGAATCAACCTTCGCCTTTAATTTTGGTTTGAATTTTAAATTTTTGCTTTGGTGGTTGTCTTTGGTGTTAAATTTTGGCTTTTGTTTTGGATTTCACTTTGGTGGTTTTCATTGTATTGGCATTGCTCTATGTCACATTTAAATGTTAAAAACACCATACCACGTGGGGGTTGGAAAACTAGATATGCAAAAGTAAAATACAATGAAACCTTCTTGTACCCATACATGAGGAAGCAAGAAACAGTTATGGTGGTTAGATTTTTAGTTGCCAGGAGAAGCATAAATAAAATCATGTGGGAAGGCAGATATGGATATGAAAATAAAATGAAACTTTACCATGTTGAGTAGACCCACACAACTGGGAAGAGGACAATTTTAGAATTCAATTATGAATTGAAAATCGAACCACAAGAAGATTGGCATCAAGAGGGAATGTGTTGTTGATGTTAGTTTAGGGAGGAAAAGTAGTGGAAGTTTTAGAATAGAAAAGAGAAGACAACAACAATTGGAAGAGTAGAAGGTGGGTGCAAGAAGGGAGAGATTAAGTTGTCACCAGTTTTGATTTAAAAAGGCCATCACTCTTTGCATAGTCAAAAACTTGGGCTGCCTTTTATTTATTTTTTGTGTATTGCTACCCCAATTTAAACCAAAAGTGGTGTTTGTAATTGGTTGGTGTGCATCATTAACATTGTTGAAGAGATTTGATGAGAATGTGAAAATCACCAATTTTCTTATGTAAAATGAATGTTATTTGTAGTGAAACAAAATAATGAACTTGTAGATTAATTAATCTATCTTTTGTTGTGTATGAATGTGGCCTTGATCTAGCAAGAGTATCATTTGTAAGTTTTTGTTTTGGTATTTCCAATTGGTTATATTTGGAAAGTCATAGTGTGTAGACTGGAAGAGAACCATCCACATAAAGTTTGTTTTGGTTTTAAGCTAAGTTATCAAAGTGTAACTCCCATTGAAGATGATGATAACTCAATCCACTCACATTAATATCCAATTTATTAACCTAAGAAAGATTAATTAAAACTATATGAAAAGCCTAGAAAATAGGAAAATAAAAACCTACACTAACACCCCTTCTTAAATGTAGTTTAGGTGGGTTAAAGCCCAACGAGTTATCTATATATATAGATATCCCCCAAAGAGAATAAAGCCCCCAAGAAAAGTGAGAATATACCCCAAAAATAGAGAGAGAGAGGGGCCCCCCAAACTAGAGAGTGAGGAAGGCCTAAGAAGCCCTCAAAGAAGATCAAATATCCACCACCCCCAACAAATATTGTAGATGAACTTATACTTTCATACTTGCTTTCAATAAAGGGTTTGGTGAAAATATTAGTAACCTACTCAAAATTTGAGCAATAGAGAAGATCAATAGGTCATCAACATAAAAAAACTTGAAAGATGAGACACTTGTCCTATTGTAGAAATTAGATGCCCAAATCCAAATAATAACAAGAAAAACCACATCTGAGAAGGAAGGAATCCATCTAAGGATACCAATCTCAAGGGTCTTATTTTATTCCATAGATAGGTTTCCTAAGTTTACAAACCAAAGAATAATCTTGAAGAAAACCTTGTGGTTGATTTGTGTATAAATCCTTAAGTTCTCCATGAATAAATACACTCTTCACATCCATATAGTGAGCCTCATAGTAATTTTTTACAACAATAAAAAGTGTGAGAAAATATAATTCATATTTCTAATATGTGAAAATATTGTAGATCAATCAAAATTAGGTACCTAGGAAAACATTTTGCATCTAATTGGGCCTTATACTTATCCATTGACCCATTTATTATGAGTATTTTTTAGATCCACTTGCATAGAACAAGTCTCCTTCCCTTAAGAAGGAGGGCTCAAGGAACTATACTATTCCTACATAGTAGCATCCTATTTAGGAATACCATATGCATATAAAAAATATTATGGGTTGAAAGCTTTAACTACAAAAGCATGTGTAAGCCCTAAAATTATAAACATATCCACCTCATGTTTGAGGATCTCCAACCCAATCGCCTACAAACTATAGTGTCTATCAAGAACAAAGTAAACCTAAAGTTAGAGAATTGGGAGAAGAGCCAACAACCCATGAATGATGACTAGGAGAGGAAGGATTTAATTCCTCATCATCAATCTCAATATATAAAGTGAAGGAAGAAGATTCCTCACCATCAAGAATCTACATAGGTGGATCTAAATACTTAGAATAATTTTCATCTAGCCCAAGTGATGCGAATGTGAATATAGGAAGATGAGAAGTGTCAAGAGTGGAACATGGAGATCTATCCTTAAAGTGAACACTCCTCCCAAACAACAAGTTGTGTGTAGTATGGTGAGCAATTAGTAACCTTAACACCATCTATATAACTTAGAAATATAGAAGGATTTCTTTATAGATATATAGCCTTACATTTATCTATAAGAATGTGGGCCCATGGAGAATAACCAAAAACCTTGAGTACTTAGCTATTAGTTTTCAACTACTTTGAGCTTTGAAATGAGTGAGTTCGATTAATTCTCAATGAGGAACATAGTTTTATGGCCTCCACCTAATACTAAGGTGCAAGAGATCTAATTTTACCATACAATTCATTGTTTCCTTCAAAGGCATGTTATTTCATTCTACCACATCATTATCCTAAGGAGTGTATGGAACTATGCACTATAATAAATCCCCTCGATAGTGAACACTAATAAAAGTAATGGTTGACATACTCACCACCATTGTATGTGCTCAATACCCTAATGGATTTCCCTAACTATTTCTTTTTAAAATATTTAATATATTCTTGAAAGTTCTCAAAGAATTGAGACTTTTGTCAAAGAAAGTACACTGAAGTATACCTAGAAAATTCATAAATGAATGTCAAAACATATTTGGCTCTTCTAAAGGAAGGATATGGAAATGGACCAAAAAAATCACTACAAACTAATTCTAGTATTTGTGAAGCTCCCCATGTCTTTCCTTTTCCAAAATTATCCTAGGGGTTCTTACCAATGATGCAACACTAGAAATATTTTTTAAATAGAACATAAGGAAATCCTATAATCATTCTCTATTGGCTAAGGTGCCACAAGTAGCAGTAGTTATGATGGTAAAATTGCTAATACCATAACTTCATTACTACATAAGAAAAAATGTTGAAGGAGGATATGAAATGAAGTGAGAAAGTAGATAAATTTAAGATTGATTATCTATTCTCTCCACTAAAATTATAAAACCATAGTGCATATTAGTTATAACCACTAAATTTAGGAGTGAACTCAACCTACTTGTCGGAACCTATGTGAGTGATATGATAAACTAATAGGAGATTAGTTGATAATGGGGCACACAAAGAAATCCTAAAATGTGCCATCCCTCACATCAACATACTCTCTCCCACATAACTCAATGGTCATGTCATCACCCATTAATTTTTTTTTCCAAAAATGTGAACTCATTATGAGATGAATCCATGTGTTGCAAAGCACATAAATCAAGAACCCAAGTGGATGGTGGTGAAGCAATTAATATAAGGGCACCTACCTTTCATTACCCATTGATTTTATTTTTTTTCCTTAGTAATCCCGTCATGTGAAATATATTTTTATTAGGGTTCTGCCACAATAATGAGTTACACTTTCTAGGACATCCTGATTTTTGTTGAAATCACATACTTTTAGAAAATATAATGATTTAAGCCTCGAAAAGTTCCATTTAAAGGATTCCAATTGAAAAGTGTTTGATCAAACCACCTTAAATCAAACCCCCTTGGATAGGACCCCGCTAGATTTAAACTATACCTATAACAGAGTCCCTTTTACACCTATCAAAATGCTGATAAAAACTTGCTTTTGATTTACCTTTTGGGGGATCAAATAAATTTATTTAAAATTTATTTTTTGAAAATATGTAGTATTTATTATAAGCTTCCAAAAAATTATAATTTTAAATATATTTAATTTGACTATTATATTTATTTTTTATTTCTTGCGAATGTAGGTTTTTTACCAAAAATCAAGCTCTTTGTTATGCACATGTGGAAAAATAGTAGATTGTCAATTTTTTTTTTTTGAAAAATATTTATACACTTGATATTGATGTCCTTGATCCAACAAAAAAATTTGAATTTTGATACATACAAAAAAATTTCTGTTAGCAAGTAAACCTATGTCTAAATTGTAACTGGTTTGACTTCAAAACTTAATTAAGAAAAAATAAATCAATAAAACACTATGAAACCAATTGCATGCACAAGATATCATAGTTACAAATCTAAATTTGAAAAAAATAGAATTTTATCCTTCATAGAAAAAAATTTATGTGTTAGCAAGTACACGTCACTCTTTAAAAATGGTGTTTACTATTAAAAACTAGTTTTTGAAGGATACAGAAAAATAAATGCAATTTGATTCCAATTTTTTAAAAAAATATATATTTAAAATCTACAAAAAAAATGTCACAAAGATACTAGTTTTCATCATCTTCAAATTCCTCATGGTTTAGCAGCTATAGGCGCCTGAAAGTGAAGATTTAGTTAAAAAAATTTAGTTCAATGTCAAGTTTGGCCAAAAAGTGTAACCCACTATTGTGGGATCACCCATTGACTCAGGAACAATAATATTATTCTTCTCTAGAATGTGTGTTGAGTGATCTATCTATTTCCTCAAACATTTATGTTCATCATGACCAAATATTTATAAGACACATTTAACCTTTTTTTCTTAGGCTTGTCACCTTTTGAAGAAGATGTCTTTAAATCTCCTTTTGAGGTAGTAGGTTTCTAACCCTTTTTCTCATTTTTATGATTTATTTACTTGTTACTCAACCCTTTCTATTCTCATGTCTCAATTAGAAACTAGGTCATATGACTTGAAGGATTTTAGAGTACCTATCTAGATGGGTGATCCCACAATACTGGTTTACAATTTTTGGCCAAACCAGACATTGAACTGATTTTTTTTAACTAAATCTTCACTTTTGGGCACCTATAGCAGCTAAATTGTGAGGAATTTGAAGATGATGCAAACTAGTGATTTGTGACATTTTGTCTGTAGATTCTAAATATATTTTTTTTTCAAAATTTTTCGAATCAAAGTGCTTAAGCACCATCTCATGAAACTGGTTTTAGCGATGATAAACACCATTTTAAGAATGGCGATAACTAACATAGCTTTTCTACTTATGAAGGATAAATCTTTCATTACAATTTGGGTCGTAACTATATATCTAATTTTATGGAATTAATTTCATCTTTATTCATTGAATATTTTTTCTTAATTAAGTTTCAAAATCAGCCTTTTTACAATTTTAGACATGAGTTCCTTTGGCTAAAAGCACTTAACTTTTTGTATGTATCAAAATTCAATTTTTTGTTGGATCAAGGACATCCAATATCTGTTAAACGATATTTTTCAATTTTTTTTGATAATTTTGCTATTTTTCCACATGCGAACAAAAGAGCTTGATTTTTGGTGAAAACCTATGAAACTTGTCAAACTAAAATAAAATACATAATAAAAAACCAAAACATATTAAAATTATATTCGATGGATAGATCATTTCAAGGACTACCATCATCCAGTTGGGTCTGTGAAGTCTTCCATTTTCATCCTCAACCCAAGCTTCAAAGGGAAAAATTATGTAGAAATTTGGTGCAAGAGGGGGAGAAGGGAAAAAAAGGGGGGTTCAAATGAACCCAAGTTCGAGCGAACCCCCCTTGGAGGTTTGCCAGAACTAGGGTTTGAATGAACCCTGGTTTGAGTGAACCCCCCCTT
>VDFB02000007.1:185848001-185892584 GCA_007258455.2 Sequoia sempervirens
TAAAAGTTTGAAGCTTTTGTTGCATTAAAATATTGTCTGGATCCCATACCATACTACATAACCAATCTTAAAGGAAACAGTTTGCTCTTTCTGCATTTTCTCTGAGCAAAATATTACTTGGGTACCAAATCCTTATGCATACATGCTTCCAGATTTGAACAAAAGGATCTTTTCCCCCTTCATGGTGAGTTCTGCTTTTCATTCTTTCCACCTTCTTAGAATGTCTTCCATGATGACAATAATATAATGACTAATAAATGTGTACTCTTATTGAAGCAGAAACCATAGGGGTAGCTAGATAGCTTACCTTCTTTAGCTGAGAAATTTACTTCCATTCAAACATCTTTGTGATTAAGAATTTCAGTGTTAGAATCATAAATAGTTCCTTCACGTACATGCCTATCACCATGGTGATTTTGAAATTCTATTTTATGGGTAGTGGTTCAAACTTCAAAGGGTTCTATTCAATTATAGACATTTTACATTCAATCTGTAATGTCTATTTCTCCTTAACTTCATTAAGAAGAATCTGTGGCTGATCCACAAACTTCATACCTTCCAGCTGCATTGTGGATTCTTCCACAGATTGCATCCTTTCAGATTCTTTCAAATCTGCTTTTTCTTCATTGATTTCACTACTGTTTTTTAGGGAATCATACTTGTTAGAAGTCAAATAAATATCTACTCGTTCAACCAGTGGCTTAAAGGTATCCATCACCTTCTTTTCTGGACCTTCATCAGATTTCCCTATTTCTTCATTTGACTTAACCTCTTCTTGGCTTTGACATTTGTGGCTTGGATCCCAGGATTCTTTGCAAGAGAAGCAATTTCTTTGTCTTCTAAGTTTATTTCTGTTGTCATCTTCTTTTGCAATTGGAGAGCTCTTCTTCTATTTATGACTAGGAGGAGGTGGTTTTGGGGTAATAACTGCCTTAGTTCTGTAGCTTGTTTGATGGCTTCTTGATGATTTGGTTTTTACTGTTATTTTTTTAATTTTGTCATCTCTCCTTCCTTCTTCAACCTTCTCATGTATTTACACATATCTCTTTTTCCTAACACCCTCAAGAATCCTTAAAAAGGTAGTGCATGACTGTTTTTGATAACCTTTGAACGGTCCGTCAAACTCTTCTTCTCACGAAATCTGGTTTTCTACTACTAAAGTATCTTCTTTCTTCCTATAGAATGGACTTCTCTTTACCATCTCGACATACTTTTCAAAGGTTCGAGCTGCCTTCACAGCTTCAAATTGATTATGATATATCTCCATTAACTTGGCCACTTCTTCAAACCTATTCGTTTTGTCTCAGTCCCTTTGTATTTCATATTGAGTTTGATACATTTATATCCTTGCATCCATAAAATGACTTGCATTGTTCCCCTTTATTAGGAAACTTCATAATTCTCCCATGATTCACAGGCTAGTAGGAAAACCGGCTCTAATACCTTTGTAATAACCTGACCAAATTATAGACATTTTACATTCACGTTTCTTGTTTACTTCATTAAGAAGAATTTGTGGTTGATTTGCAAACTTCATAACTTCCAGCTGCATTGTGGAATTTTCCACAGATTGCTTCCTTTCCGACTCTTTCAAATCTGATTTCTCTTCCTTGATTTTACTACTGTTTTGTAGGGAATCATAATTGTTAGAAGTCAAATAAATATCTACTTATTCAACTGGTGGCTGAGAGGTATCCATCACCTTCTCTTTTGGACCTTCATCAGATTTCTCTAATTCTTCATTTGATTTAACCTCTTTATGGCTTTGACATTTGTGGCTCAGATCCCAAGATTTTTTGCATGAGAAACGAAATTTTTATCTTCTAAGTTTATTTCTGTTGTCATCTTCTTTTGCAATAGGAGAGCTCTTCTTCTATTCATGACTAGAAAGAGGTGCCTTACAATGCAATTTGTTTTGGGGTAATAACTTCCTTAGTTTTGTAGCTCATTTGGTGGCTTCTTGATTATTTGGTTTTTACTATTATTTTTTTAGTTTTGACTTATCTTCTTCCTTCTTCAACCTTCTCATGTATTTACGTAAATCTCTTTTTCCCAACACCCTTAAGAATCCTTCGAAAGGTAGTGCAAATTTGAAATCATCTAATTGTTTTTGATAACCTTTGAACAATCCATCAAAGTCTTCTTCCCATGAAATTTGGTTCTCTACTACTAAAATATCTTCTTTCTTCCTATAGAATGGATTTTTCTTTACCATCTCAACATACTTTTCAAAGGTTAGAGCTGCTCTCACAGCTTCAAATTGATTTTGATATTTCTCCATTAACTTGGCCACCACTTCTTCAAACCTATTCATTCTGTCTTGGTCCCTTTGTATTTCATATTGAGTCTTCTGTATTTGTATCCTTGCATCCATAAAATGATTTGCATTGTTCCCCATTATTAGGAAATTTCACAATTCTCCCATGATTCAGAGTTTGGCAGGAAAACCAACTCTAATACCATTGTAATGACTAGACCAAATTATTTTAGAGTTTATAAATTTCTTGTTTAGATCTTTAACCTGAAATTAGCCAAAACCCATAATTATTCTTTTACCTTTACACAATAATATGAAAACCCTAATCCAATAAACCATATTTTTCCTTCATTACTTTTGCATTCATTGATATCATGATTCAAATCGAGTTAACAAGAATATGAGATAAATCATAGAGCATCTATTATATAAATTAGGTCTATAATACATTGACCGAGTATTGGTAAAACCCAAATTTCAAATGAATCCAATAGAGGTGAATAAATTCCCGTGCCTTCCTTAATATTACTGATATTTGAAAAACATTACAATGTGTTGTAATAGCAATAGATATGATAGCATAACTCCTATGCTTGGACCAAAAAAATATTGTAGCTTATACACACATGGTGCAACAATCACCTTTACCCTAATCTGGCAAAGTCTGGAATTCTCTTTCACGATTTATAGAAAACATGAGTTACCTAGGTTAGTAATCGGGCTCATAATGAAAGATAACTACAAAAATTTACTTCTTTAAAATAAGATTGAGAGATAATAACCAAATGCTGCTAGAACAACTATAGCTTATAAATACAAGGCGGAAACCTTACATTAATTGAGATAATACACTAAAATATAGTGTGATAATAGCACAAGTAACATTGGAAATACATCCAATGGCCCTGCAACTACAAGTATAACAGTAGAGATTATCGGGCGCAAAACCCACAATAAACAACATATTATGTAATCTGTTGCAGGTGAAGCTTGAAGCTCACACACGACCTTTGGGTAAGAATGTCTTGCCAGGTAAAAGGGATTTTGTCATTGTGTTTGGGAAAGAAAGGGTTTTCGTCCTTTGGTTTTCTGCAACTCTGAGCGTTTTTGTCCTCAAATCTAACCATTCAAACATAGGTGTTTAGAGCAACGTTGGCTAGGGTTTCTATGTGTATAATAGTCAATTATGCCTTGTTTGAATGTATCCCTGTTTTGATATCCTTCAAATTGGCGACAGATAAAATTTCCTGCCCAAAACCAATAGCTAAGATCTATGCCAAGACCATGGGTAGTTGAGGGTGCAACCGTCGCATTAATGATGCCCAAGGAATAGGTGATTGGTCATGGTGCTCATACAAAACAGCTCCCTTTTTCTAGTGCTGCAAGTATATGAGAATCTACATGCAAATAATAAACAATGCTTTTTTTGGGTAGGAAAATCCCTTTTGGAGTGGTTGCTTAGTCAAAACTAGCAACTAATGGCACCTTGTGTCATGTGGAGAGGTGGGTGAGGAGAATAGTGCAAAAAGGCAAGAATGTTGTTGTTCGTAGGTTGGGGATACTGCATGATGCATGCCACAGGTTGGGAGTCAAGGAGTTGGGGTAAGGCATGTCAGAGGGGAAAAGTCCAAAACTTTGATAAGGAAAAAGGAGAGAGCAGGATTTTATGGGAAGCTATTTCAAGATGTCAAAGTCCAAAACTTGACAAAATGCCCACACCTAGGAGTTTAGACACAAAATCCTCTACACTCGGAGAAATTGATGTCAAGGAAGCTAGGGTCGATTAGGCTTAGCTCACCAAAATTAAGGGAAAAAGGGCTTTTGATCTGCAACATGGATTTTATTAAAAAGGGGACATTACATCTTGGCAACTTTGACAACTATACAAAAGGAATTGGTTCCAAATTACTTTATAAGTAGTGTTGTTATGGTGTTGGTATTCACAAGATGGATAGTGCAATGTTATTCCTTTGATCTTGGACATCAACCCTTTAAAGTAGGCTTGAGTACCTTGGGTTTTGCTCTGGTACGATGGAGTTGTGTGTGGGGGACTTGAGTAAGACACAAGATAATAGAAGAAGTTGGTATGTATGTTTTTGCTTCTTGTTTCACAACTTCATTGTATTTTTCTGTGTAAACCTTTCCCCTTATACAGAGTTCCATTTTTAAATCTTTTATTTATTCCATTTATTTCTCTCTTATGTGTTCAAGTTGATCGATTTGTTTTCCCCTGGTGTCAAACATTTATTTTATTATTTAGTACCTTCCCAGATTCTGCAAGACGGCAACATATGTCATCATCTTGCTTAATGCAGTCTAAAACTTGTTTCATTCAAGTCTACCAGTGTGCCTTCAACAAGCTTTTCTTGGAGTGAATGAGGATGTCTCAAGTGGCACACCCTCACACCTTTCCTTGGGCAGTTTTGGATTATTTTATCTCCATTATATCCAATGATTCTTTGTATTTTGAGGACAGGGGGACAGGGTTCTGGGGATGGCAAAATATTTTTGGATTGGGGGAAAGCAAATAGAATAATATGTAACCAATATATGAATTTTGAAGATACAAATAAATTAAAAATAGCTGAAAATAACTTAAACAAACTAAAAGAAGACAAATTTTTAAAAAATGTGAAGCTTTAAATGTATCTATTAAAATTATAAACATGCCCCCACACGAAGTATACAAGTCTTGACAATTTCTCTACAATTGAAAGGAAGCAACCACATAGGTATGTGAGTCAATGCCAGTCTGAAATGGATTCATTAATGATTTTTTCTTGTGGGTGGCCTTGCATGCTTTAGTAGTGGTCTCTCTTGTATGACAAGGCTCTTTGCTTGCATCTGAATAAAGCTTTGACCACCATCAATAAGATGAGATTATGAATTTGCTTTCCATTTAACAGGTCCCTAACTTTCATCAACAAGTGTGTTTTATTCCTTGATTCTAACAAGCAATGTCCTCCTGTCTATGTTCTTACTTCTGTAAAGCAAAATGGATACCAAGGAGTTGATGTTTAATCATTTTTTCTGTGAATGCATTTTGATTCAATTGTGATTTTTTCTGAGGAAGGAAAAGTGTCCGTGTTCATCAGAGAATAAACTTGGCAAAGAATTACAAAATTTGTGAGCTTCGTGGAATGAGTCTCAATTCTTGTGCCAATGAACTGGAAGCGCATGGGGCAAATTCCAGTGGGTGAGCACTGAGCACTATCAATTCAGCTTCATGGAATGAGTCTCCTCAGTTCTTGTGCCAATGAACTGGAATCACATGGGGAAATTCCAGTGGTTGAGTGCTATCAATTTAGCTTCGTGGAATGAGTCTCAGTTCTTGTGCCAATGAATTGGAATCAGATGGGGCAAATTCCAGCCGGTGAGCGCTATCAATTTAGCTTCCTAAATTTGGAAGGCCACCTAGATTTCTCACTCTCTTTTTAACTCCACTTGAGAGGGCTTGATATTAGTCACAACAAGTTCATGGGAAACCTTACATGTCTTTTTATTGGATGCTCTTTTTTGGCTGCTAAGAAGTTGCAGGTATGGGGGGATGCCTTGATGTCTTGCACCAACTAAGTGGACATCCCAGTTTTGTAGGAAGGGGAGAGTAGGGGTGACGTTCTGTTCCCTACTTGTCTTTGAAATGTCCTAGATGTGTCCGTAAGGAACACTGCTTCTGTCTCAGAGTGAATGAAATCATGTCATTTGTCACAATTTTTGCTCACGTTGTCCTGGTTGTTTTCCTTTTTCAATTGTTGAGTGACTTTATAGTATCTTAGACCAGATCTTTATTCTATTTTACCCCTTTTCTCCTTGAGCCTTAGGTGCTAGGTAGCCTCTACTATGGTTAATTCAGTTTGTTGCCCTAAAATGAGAGGGTGCACACCATGTAAAATACACGTGTTATGCACATCTATTTAGAGGGCCTAAAACCGGGTATTGCAAAGGATTTTCGTTCCATGAACTGTTCTGCTTTTTTCAATCTTGAATTCGTCATTCCTCTCAGATGCAGCAGGGTAAACTGGTACTCTTGAGGATGAAAAACTTATCTGAATGAATATATTTACTGAATTAGAGTCTATATCTCAGTTCAGAACTATTTTTCCATCCTTTGCAGTTAGAGTGTGTTATCTTCTAAATTCAAAACCATTCTATATCTACAGATTTGGTGAGTTCTAATATGAGAGAATTCGACATGTTGGGTTAGTGTTTGTAGTGGTTGGCCAAGTCAACATGGATAGCTCATTACTTAATGGTTGTGTTTGTTAAGATACCAAGGTTTTATTTTGGGTGGAATATAAAGTTTTTGCTTATTTGTGTGTTCAAATGCTTGTCACAGGACAAGGACATTTGTGCCATGAAAATGACAAAAGAGGTACAAATATCTTGTCATAGAGATCATAATGAAAGTGTTTGAATAGTCTTGACAGATGTACTTGGAAAATCTGAATAAACAGTGAGGGAGTTACAAAGCGTCCTTAGATGCCATAGGGAATGGCAATGAATCTTGTCACAAGAAGGTTACAAGAATCTACTGCCCTACATGTGAGAAAAGAAAGTTAAAAACAAGTTTTGGTCTTTGAGTATGGTGTTGTTTGTGAGTGATAGGTTGCGCCTGGGAAGGTTGGCTTTGGCCAAGTGGAGCATTGTACTGCTCCTGCAAATCCTCTAGGCCTGACTGTGTACATATTTTCTCAGGAAAATATTGTTTGACAATAATTTTTAACTATAAGGCCTTGTTTCAATGTTTATTATATTTTCCTTATTGGCTTCAAAAATAATAGATTACTTGAATTTTCCAGGATTCAAAAGGAAAAGGAACAGATTCATATTTCTGTTCCAGAATTTTCATTTTCTGCTAAAATATATGTTTATTATCGTTTTTCAAAATTAAGAGCATAACAGTGTTGGCCAAGGAAGTCTAAATTGTTAATATGATCTCATGTTCATTTATCATGAAGGTAGGGTCTCTCTGCTGAGATCCAAATAATCATGTTCAAACTTTTGTTTGGAATTGACCTCTTGAATCTTATAGTAAACTGCATGTCTTTTGTTATAAACATAATATAAAATTGAAGTTGTATTCAGTTCCCCTGTAACAGTTTTTTCCAATCACATCCTGATCTCATATTATACCTCTTGGACTATCGAGAAATATTGAAGAATTAATGAAATTTATGGCTTGTATGCAGAATAATTATAAGGAGTTGAATGTTGCATTGATGAATTCGAATCATTCGTGGACAAGTTTGACTCAGAAGGTAGTGGTCTTGTGTTTTTTTCTTGTGCTTGTTTCCAGCTTGTTAATTCTGCCATTGTATCATATGGAATACTGTAAAGATACTTTGAGTGTTAAATGGCTTCATCAATGGGTTTAATTAGGGTAGAGATGGTGATCACCATGTTAGTCAACTATTTACAGAATGATAAGCAACGCTTGTATTTTTCAGTTGCTTTAACTGTGCATTCAACTTTCAAGTGTCTTGATCTTTGCAGGTATGTACAGCACTGAAAGTAGCAGATAAGCTAGTTCAAACATCTCATGTTGAACTAGAACAACTATTGGAGAAGGTGCACACCCTTGAAAACATACTAAAAAGGGGGGAAGCAGCTTGTAATAATTTCAAACTCATGGAGGTGAAACAGAATGCTCCATCTTAGAAAGTGAATTATGTTTTCTGAAGAAGATCAAGTTTATGATGTACTGCTATTTTCCACAACTTTGTTAAAAACATGGGTGAAGCAGATCACTAGCAGTAGAAATACCACTTATCATGAAGCACGAATTTCTGGAAATAGAAAAGATGAACACGTATGTACATGATTTTGTACTAATAGCAATTGCGAGTAAAAGACATTGTTGTTTGGTTTGTGTATTTTATGCTTTTCTATATTTTTTCCATGAGGACGGAAAACCACGCGTAACTTACCTAATAATAACTTACCTTTGTGAATGAGTTAAGTTTAATAAGAAAGGATGTATAATAGATTGCTTGTAATCCAGTCACTGCAAGCTTTATCATGCTTAATTTAAATTGGTTGAGCCAAATATCGTTAGGTGTCACATTTCTTCTGAATTTGTAGTTGTATCAATGGAGTATATTCATCCCAAAAACACTTTTTGAATTTTGGACGAGGGCTTACGTGATGAAGATCAGGCAAAAGCTACCCATTAACGAGCAAGGTAGTCGTCATACGTCTACGGTATTATCAAAAGTAAAACTAACGGAGAACAAAAAAAAAATCCTAAAACTTTTATATATTAGAGCATTGAATGGTTATAAAATTTTGGGGTTTCAACAGCAATGCTCATTAAGTTAATTTTCGTTTTAAACAGTCTACCGAGTTGGATGTTCAAAAACGAATTGGCCATGCAAAACATTTTTGGTTCATGTTTTAATTATACGATTATTGAGTTGTTTAGCAGGCACTTCGTTATAAATGATAGGTACCAAACGACTAATTTTTACGATCACTGTAACAAGAAAATAGCCATCATCAGGTGTCATCAGGTGTTTTACATTAAGGCAATGATTAATGTAAAAAATATAAATTTGAGTTATTGATTGATAGATTGATTTCTTTGGCAAAATTTTAATGTATTTAGTTTGTCATCGGAGCTATGGTCAATTCTGATGTGTTAAAATGATTGTATATTGTAGACATGTAAAAATGACTATCGCGTATCACACATCCTTGACATTGCATTTTTTAATCATCTTCATCATTTTTATCATTTTCATCACTAATATTGCATAATTTATCATTTTTATCACTTACATCATTAATTCCCCCTTTAACATCGTTTTCATCATTTTCTCATATTTTCTTCTATTAATTAAACAATTTTGAATTATTTAATTAATTCATCATTATTCATTATTTAATTAGAATAATTAACCTTTCCTCTTATCACCCATAATTCAATAATCTTTTCCTCCCATTTGCATGGAATATTTTTTTGAAAAAGAAATATCCCAATCCTTCATAATTAAATAATTTTGAATTATTTAATTATTTAATTTCCCTCTCAATAGCATATTTCAAAAGAATATTCTTTTTCAAAATATCCTAACCAGCCTCAACTCCCTCTTTCATCCTCCATCTTTTGTTTTATCGAGATTTGACTCCATCCAATTCAAAACATCTCAACTAATTTCCTTGAAATTGGAGATATTTTGAGTTCAAACTACTCTCAACCCTCCATCCTCTTTTACCTAATCTCATCCATTGATCTCAAGATCTATTCTATTGATCTCAAGATCTATTCTCAACCGTTGATCTCAATTTTGAGAATCTATAAAACAACCATTCTTCTTCATTCAAATCACTTGAATTTTTGTGAGCAAGATCATGTCATTTTGAGTTTTGAGCAATTGAGAGCATCATCATATCATCATTTCATCATTCATCTAGGTCATTCAAGCTTTTGTAATCAAACGGGAGCTATGATTAGAGCAATCCAACACAACATCACCAATTTCAAAATGGAATAATAGGTTTGCACTTGTTTGGTTTTAGGTTTTGATTTGGATTTCATTATTGTTGCTGATTTTCTAGCATTGTTTGCATTTTATTCCATTTGTAAGTGGAATTTGATCATTTCTTGATTTGGGTATTGTAAATTCTAACCCTAGATTAATAATTCATGTTTGTTTTGCATTTTCACTAATCCCACTTAATATATATTAATAAAACTAGTTAATTTATTTTTCTTGAATGTTTTCATTGTCATTAGCTCAACTATGGGTTATTTTGGGTGTTGGGGAGGTGGGTTAGGGAGAGGGGTGGTGGATTTTCTTTGCTTCGTTAATAGGGTTCTTCGGTTCTCTTGCTTTTGTTAGTTAGATAAAGCATGAACATAGTTGCATAATTCAAAATATCATATAAGCTATTGTGTGGAAGGTGGAGACCCAAAATTGTAAGGTTGAAAATTGCATATTACATACTTTTAACCTTTTGTTTTTGTGCTCATTTTGGTGATCAATCCTTAGACATGTTTTAGGGTTCATTTTGATTGTTTCCTAGCCTAATAACTCAATCTCTAGTGTGTCATGCAATCTGAACCAGACATACCTAGTTGTCACCAACCCATCTTTGAAAGTGTAAGTGTTAGTACTTGAAGGACACCAATGCCCTTGGGTGCTAGTGTCCAATTTAAATTTTAAAAGTTGGCTCTCTTCAAAACCCTATAACCTTGCCTTACTAAGTTCCCCCACTAATGGATACCTTGAAACTAGGGCACTCTATGTATGCATTTGAAAACCCCTATGTTCCACCATGTTTTTGGGATGGGGATGGTGGGGGATGGGAGGACACATTTCTAGGACAATTTTTTGAGAGCCCATTTTATAGGGGTCAGCTATTAAATGAATAGGAGAAATTCAAAAATAGGAAATTTTAAACATTCTTATGATAACATTGACAAGGCATTGATCATATATATTATAGAAACTTAACATTAGAGTTGAATTGAGATTTCACAAGAGAGTTGACAAATGAATTAACAAAATTCAATTGCTTTCATTGCCAATGTGCATGCATATAATATAAAAACTATTACAAAATGCCCAAAGTCTACAAGTTAAAACTACAACATGACAAAAACATAGAAAATGTGCCATTGCCCCTAATCAACATCTCCTCTAATAATGGCTCAAAAGTAGGGCCTAAATCTAATTCATTGCTACTATGAGGAACTATCTCATTTAATGGAACATCAACCATTGCCCTCATGTGTCTTCTCTTCATCAACTTGTGTGTCATCTTCAAGCTCAACATCCCAATGTATGGTTAGAGTCTAATGATACTCGGGATTATGTTGATCTTGAATTCATAAGGCACCATACACAACCACCAACTTCTCCAATTGTTGAGTGGTAAGCCTATTCCTTTTGATCAACTATATGAAGTTGTAAGTGGGGTTGAGGGGTAGTGCTCCTTGGCAAGGTTTTGGAGACAATACCCCTAGCAGGGTCTAGGGGCCTTATAGGGGTTTGGGTGCAACACCCTTAGCTTTCTCTATGTTGCAATAAAGGGTGAGGGAAAGGGGTAGAGCCCCATTAGCAAGCCCAAAGTAAAGCCTTTAGGACCACACAAACACTCAAGATGTATGCTATTTTTCATAATTTATTGTTTTCTTAATCATTGTTCTCCTTTTGTGTCTTCTTCACAATATGAAAAATAACAAAATGAGTTTTATTTATTTATTATTTTATTTTTATAGTTAGTGACTTTTTTAGGTTTAGGATTGGTGAAAAGGGGTGTAGGGGTACTTGTAGGCCCCATCCCTTATCTTTTTTTAGTTTTGTGTAGTGTTTTTTTTTGAAGCTGTATTTTATATTGACTAAACTATTGGGGATGGCTAGTCATCCTTGGGATATATCAAATGTCCCTTAGTATTCCTTTAGTGTTTCTTGTCCAAAACATGTCATCCTCGAACATTTTCAACTCCTTTTGAAATCAAGGATGAGGTGGGGATGTTTCCTACATGTCCTTGCATTCGTGAAGCATCCACTAGGTGGTGGGGTCAAATTTTGTAGGGGACATGTCCTTGGGGAATATAGGAAAATTGTAATCTCAAATATCTCTAGTTCATTCTCACTCACTCATACATTAACTTCCAAGCTCTCTCTAAGGTGATTGATACTAAGTTTTCTAATTATCATCACCTTCCAACACTCTTCCATGGTTTAAGATTTCAAATTCTCCATTGTCGAAGCTCTTCTTTGATCTCTATTCCTTCATCTTATCCTAGAATCCATGACATGCTCCAAATACTCTTCCACACTCACTTAGGTATTTCTCTCAAGTCTCCCACACAAGTTCTTTATTGTTGTAGAAATATCCGTCCCTTAAACCCTTTGTCGTAGATTAAAATATCTCCATTCATTTAGTGCTTTGACACACTTGAGATTTTTGTCTCCCCATCTCCTCCATTGATCTAGCACACATCACCATAGCACTAGAAATCCTTATAGGGTTTCATTGGTAGCTATAAAGCCTTGCAAACACCCACACATAGGGATCACACATTCCCAAAATTTATTTGCTATATGTGAAGGTTGAAATAAGTTATTTAGGGGATTGATTGAGATAGTCTTTCAATAAAACTAACTTCATTTCCTCCCTTTATTTTAGACTTTAGATAGATATATATCTTCTTAAGAGATGTCATGTCAAAATCTTGCATGCATCATAGGGCTTGGAAAATTAAAGTGAGTAGTCCCAAGAAGTTGCAAACCATTAGAAGCAAGACACTAGTGTCAATGGGGGTCACTATGCCTTAGGAAAGGATGAGTGCCCCATAGTAGGATGAGCATTTGGAGCTAAGACAAGAGTGCTTCATTATCATACATTCTCCTTAGTATTCTATTATTTAATTAAATAATTGCTATTAGTTAATTAAAGTGAGCTAAATATCCATCAAATAAATAAAAAATTAAATTCCTAATATCCATCTATTAACCATTAAATATTTAAATAAAATATTAAATTCTATCTTATATGCACTCATCATCCATTAAAATAAATTAATAAATAAATCAAATCCACCTCATGAGTTAACTAATTAATCTAAATCACCTAACTCATGCATATAATCAGTTGACTCACCTATACACTTAGTTAACTATTTTATGCAAATAGTTAACTCCTAACTTCCTTCGTGCACTCATTTAATTGCTTCATGTAGGTATTTAACTCACCAATCAATTTTGTTAACAAGTTATTCAAATTGAGTTGATTAATAATCATTTTTAATTAAAATTGACATAGTTTTCAACTTCCTTTTGTTTGCCACCTTTCATCATCAGCTCCACCAATCATGGATCAAACTTGTGATCCAATATGAAATCTCATGCATTCATTTCTCTAATAAAATTCTATAAATTTAACCTTTTATTTATTATTTGATCATCAATCTTTAATACAACATTATTCTATCAATATCAATTTTATAATCCAAGGAATGCTAAGGCTATGGTGAAAGAATGAGAGCATCTACATATCGCCCACATCATGAGCACATTATGCAATGTTCAATTACATGTTTGCTTGGATAGAGTAATTATGTTTTAAATTTGTCTATTTTTAATGCATTATTCATTTTCTTGCATTCATTTCCGTAAATATCACATAAAATTTGACATATTTTTCATTTGCATGGTAGAACTTCTAATTTTTGCTTGCAAATTTCTAGCATTTTTGGGGAGATGAGTGTGGGTTTGATATTAAATACCATCTTTGAACCCAACCTCGTTCATAGTTGAATAGTTGTGGATTCTACATGTACTAATTGTTGTTGCATATGATTAGGTTTTTTATCACTTGCAATACCATATCATATTTCAACTCAACCTGTCTACATTATCTCAATATGTCAATGTAGGTGTAAATAAACCAAACTTGACCATTGGAATTTTGGTGTCCATTTTGTTGAAAGGTGCAAGACAATTGAGAGGGGGGGTGGGGTGAATCAGTTGTCACCAAATACAATTACAAATCTTAAACACTTATCAACTTCACATCCACTTTATTCTGTTATTAAGTATGAACATGAAATGCAAATAACAAAAAACAATATCAACACAAGAGACCAAATTTACATGAAAAACCCAACAAGGGAAAAGCCACGGTGAGGATTAACTCAAAATATAAAGTAATTCCAAAACTGATTGCAAAGAGGCTCACTACTAGAGGGCTCACTGCCCAAAAGGACTCACTGTCTGAATACAAGGCTCACTTTCTACAAATAGGATTCATTGTCTAGAAGGGAGGCTCACTGCCTACATATACAAAAGATAACAGAAAAATCCACCACAATAGATTACACACATCCAAAGCTTTGATCAGAAGATTGCAGACACCATCAGCTCACTGCTTTTAGGAGTTTAACACATTAAAGTACTGCTGCCTCAGTTCACCTTCACACACTCTACTTCTCACACTTGTGGCATTCTTGATTCATCAATCCATAACATCTTGAATTGTATTTATACAATCTTCAACCTTAGAAACTTTCTCCAAGGTAGGCTGCACACGCTTCATTTTACAAATTCAAATTAGGTCGACAACTCAACATTCCCGTAGTGGAAGAGAATGAGAGCAGACTAGACCAACAATTAACCAAGACCCAAAACAACATCTCAGATCAATCGCACGCTTCCTTAATTGATACTTATCCTTCACATGGCATGTAGACACCAGGTCGACCAAACCTAATGAAAACACCAATGAAATTTGAAGTACATGCTTCCTCAACGAGAAAATAGCATGCAAACCACATAACATGCTTCACCATACATTGGAACACATCTCAGATACCTTCAAATTCATCCACAACAAATGCAACAACTTCCATACACAAAACACCTTCCATCAGTCCATCCGGACTACATAGACACACACAAAAACTCTAAAACTTGTCTTCTGGAGCACCAAACCATGAACGCCTTTGATGGGATACATATAACATCATTACAAGCCTTCTTCCAGATCCGCAAGACTAGAAACAAACCAATGGAGGACTGCGAAGCAGAAACATTTCTCCCAGTCCACAGACAAACAACTCTGCCAAACCAGTTCACACATCGGTGAACACAACTTTTACTCTTCATCAAACCAGAAACTAAAAAGCAGGATATATCATCCTATGTTGTACATAAACAACACTTTAGATCTACACAAGCATAAGATCAACATAGAAGAAATGCGGAGCAAAAACTAGAGCACATTCTGAACATACACACAACTTTGTCTTCACTATTTCTCAAAAGAACTTGGCAACTCATCATAGCAGCACACCTGCAACACCATAAAGATAGCTCCATGTATCACAACATCTCAACAGTATCTCAACTATACATGCACAACTTGCAATCACTTGATTCCTTTCTCTGCAACAACCTATACTGTGTTGACATCAATGACAACATTAATGACAACACCACCATACTCATTCATACTTGCAACAATCTCCCCCTTTTTCATTGATGAAAACACATGATGTGAAAAACCATTAAAGACAACATCCATTCCATTCCTACACTCCTTTATTTTTAGATTAGACAACCTACACAACATTCCCACACTCTCAATACTCTCTCCCTTTTTCTTTCATTGTTTTTCACATTACTCTCTTTCCCCCTTTGACATCAATGGCAAAGAACAAAAAGATTTGCATAATTCTTTAGCCATATGTAGCTCTGATCACTCCCCCTTAGGAGTACACCCATACATCTCATACTGCAACAATGAAACCTCCTACCCCCCCTGTGGAGTAGACCTTAGTCATCAGTCCAAATAAATGAAGAATCTATAGATCCATTGGACTGATGCACCTCCATGTGCACCTAGTTCAAAGAAAGAGGGGTAGTAACCCCCAACTTCTCCCTGAGATACTCAAAAGTATCCTTCAAAAGAGCCTTAGTAAATATATCAACAATTTGACCCTTTGTAGGCACATACTCCAGTTTGACTTCATTCTTCAATACCTTCTCTCTTAAGAAATGACATCTGATAGATATATGCTTTGTTCTTGAATGCATTACCAGATTCTTTGAAATGTTTATAGCACTTGTATTATCACAAAAGATAGGGATAGGCTCATGACAAATCACTCCTATGTCCTTCAATGTTTGCTTCATCCACAAAACCTGTGTGCAACACGATACTACTACAATGTACTTAGCTTCTTTAGTGGATAAATAAATTGAATCCTGTTTCTTGCTTAGCCATGAAACCAATCTTCCTCCAAGAAAGAAACCACCACCACTTGTACTCTTCCGGTCATCCACACAACCAACCCAATTTGCATCAGTGTAAGCACTCAAAGTAAAATTAGTATCCTTAGGATACCACAAGCCATAATCCGAAGTGCCTTTTAGATATCTGAATATCCTTTTCACAACGATAACATGTGCTTCTTTAGGTTCTGCTTGAAATATGGAAACCAAACATACTGCATGCATGATATTCAGTCTAGTAGCAGTAAGATACAATAGTTCACCAATCATAGATCTATACATGCTCTGATCAACTTTAGGAGATTCATCATTTTTGCTCAGTTTGCATCTGGTCACCATAGGGGTACATATCAGTTTGGAATCATCCATTCTAAAATTCTTCAACAACTCTTTAACATAATTTGATTGTGAAATGAATATCCCCTTGTCAGTTTTATTTACTTGAAGTCCTAGAAAGGAATTCAACTCACCAATCATAGACATTTAAAACTCTTTTTGCATCTCCTTTGCAAATCTCTTGCACATACCTTCATTTCCTTCAAAAATGATATCATCAACATACACAACCACTATCAACATTTTGTTTCCTTCCACCTTGAAATAGAGATTATTGTCTACAAAGCCTTTGTTGAATCTTTGTTGCGTCAAATATCTTTCCAACCTTGCATACCATGCTCTGGGAGCCTATTTAAGTCCATATAATTCCTTTTTCAACTTGCAGACCATATCTGGTTTATCTGATAATTAAAATCCCTCTGGTTGTTCCATGTACACCTCTTCTTCTAATTCTCCATTCAAGAATGCAGACTTAACATCCATTTGATATACTTTGAAATCTTTGTGAGCAGAGAATACCAAAAATATCTAAATGGCCTCCATTCTTGCCACTAGGGAAAATGTCTCCTCAAAATCTATCCCTCAACTTGTGAAGAACCTTTGCATACAAGCCTTGCTTTGTTTCTTACAACTTCAACATTCTCATTCAACTTATTCCTAAACACCCACTTTGAACCAATTGCATTCTTGTTTACAGGTCTAGGAACTAGTTCCCATGTCTGATTCTTCTCTATCTGCTACAATTCCTCTTTCATTTATCTAACCCAACTTTCATCTTTGCATGCTTCACACACTGATTTAGGTTCTATCTTTGAAAGTAGACATAGATTTACCTTAGCTACCACCACTTTGCTTCTTGTCTTTATACCTTCACTTTTATCTCCAATTATTTGTTCTTCCGGATGATTCTTCTGTACATACTTTGGGGTCTTAGGAGCAGGTTCTGGAGCTTCTTCTTCAATATGTTCTTCTTCTTCTTCTTCTTCCTTATTCTCTTTTGGTACTTGTCCGCATATAGGCTCGTTAGGTTCAACTTCACTTATTTCAACTGGTCTGTGCATATCTTTATCAAATTTCACATTTTCACTCTCAACAATCTTCCTTAATTTTTTATTGAAGCATCTATAAGCCTTGCTACTAGTTGAATATCCAAGGAAAACACCTTTAGCACATCTAGCATCAAAATTTCCAAGGTTCTCATTATCTCTTTTAATGTAACATTTGCTTCCAAACACCTTAAAGTACTTCATAGTAGGAATCTTGCTTGTCCACAACTCATAAGGAGTCTTTGTGTTGTTACCTCTGATCTAAACTCTATTTAGAATATAAATAGCAATGTGGATTTCCTCTCTCTAGTATACAGTAGGTACATTTTCCTCTTTCATCATAGTTCTTGTAGCCTCTTGCATAGTCCAGTTCTTCCTCTCAACAACTCCATTTTGTTGAGGAGTTCTAGGAGAAGAAAAATGTCTCTTTATGCCATGCTCTTCACAAAATGAATTAAACTCACTGGAAGTGAATTCTCACCTTTGTTGGACCTTAAACATTTGATTCTTAGGTTCACTTCATTCTCTACCCTTTCCTTGAACACTTTGAATCTATCTAGAGCTTGAGATTTCTCCCTAAGAAATGTAACCCATGTCATTCTAGAATAATCATCAATTAGGAGCATGAAATACCTGTCACCATTAAGAATTCCTATTCTTGTGGGACCACAAAGGTCTGTATGAACCAATTCCAACATTCTGGTAGTTGATTGATCTTTTCCTTAAAAACTGCATCTTGTTTTCTTTCCCAACTAACAACTTCTACAAATAGTATTGGCAGGCTTTGTGATTTTAGGTAGATACCATACAACCTCTCTTGAACTAATCCGATTAGATTATCAAAGTTTACATGTCCCATCCTCTGGTGCCATAGCCAACTTTCATTAACTTGAGATACAAGGCACTAACCATCAAAACCATTTAGCTGATAAATGTTTCCATATGTTCTTCCTGCAACTACCATAGTTCCAGACCCTTTTTTGATCTCACAAGTATTATCCTGAAACACAAGCTTGAATCCTTTGTTACACATTTTTCCAACACTCAAAAGATTATGCCTTAAGCCCTTAACATAATAGACATCATCAGTAATATGTTTGCCATCAAAACTAATTGTTCCTTTCCCAACAATCTTAGCACCAAAATCATCTCCAAACATGACTAATCCACCATCATACTTTTCAAGTTTAGTAAACTTACTTGTCTCCGGTCATGTGATTTGAACAACCACCGTCAATCAACCAATAGTCTTCATCTTGTCTAGCATGAAAGGTAGTAACTAGAGTACTTTCCATCTCTTCCTTCTTGCTCTTTGGACCACTTTCCCTTGCACATCTTCTAGAGTTAGTAGACTCTCGACCCTCAAAATAAGATTCATCATTAGGAATTCCAACATCTTCTCTAACATAATACAATCTCTTGAACTTCTTATCCTTTTTGTCTTTATTGTCTTTGTTCTTCTTATGTATGTAGCTCTATTCGGACATCTTGAAGCATAGTGACCAATATTTCCACAACTAAAACATTTAAAAGGTAACATACCTTTGTACTTACCAGTACCTTTCTTTAACTTCCTTGTGAAATTTGCTTCCAACTCCTCTGAACAATCACTATCTGAATCATCTTCTGTCTTAGTGGCTTTAAAGTTTATTCTGTCTTCTCCTTTTCCTTTCCAAACTTTCTCATGCCAAATGTAGTCAAGGTGCCAAATAGCTATTCTTTAGTGAACTTCTTAGGATCATACACTTCCTCAATAGCTGAAACCTTGTCACTGTAACTCTCCAGTAGGGTCATCCAAATCTTCTCCATTACATATTTATCTGTCAGAGTACCACCTTGATTTTTAACTTCATTCACTGCAATATCAACTCTTTGAAAATAACTTGCAATATCTTCACCTTCTTCCATTTTCAAGTTCTCATAGCTGCACTTAGTTGTTAGCTTGTTTGAAAATTTCACTCTATCATTTCCTTCATAGATATCTTCCAACTTTTTCCAAACTTCATAACCAGTGCCCAAATAAATAAATTTTGTTCGATCAATCTTAGATAATGCACTATAGATTTCATACCTTGTTTTTTCATTTTCCTCATAGGAAAAAATCTCATCAGCAGAAGAAGGACCATTTTCCGGTACAACATATTTTGTCTCAACAACTTTCCAAGTCTTGTAACAAGAGAGATCAAGTAACCTCTCATCTGCACTTTCTAGTCACTATAGTCAGATCCATCAAACATCAGGATTGACAATATTTGCACCATTGGATCTACCTCAAGTGGTTAAGCTCTTCTTTGAGGAACCAAAGCTCTAATACCAATTGTTGAAATGTGCAAGACAACTGAGAGGGGGGGGGGGTGAATCAGTTGTCACCAAATACAATTACAAATCTTAAACACTTATCAACTTCACATCCACTTTATTCTGTTATTAAGTATGAACATGAAATGAAAATAACAAAAATCAATATCAACACAAGAGACACCAGATTTACGTGGAAAACCCAATAAGGGAAAACCATAGTGAGGATTAACTCACAATATAAAGTAATTCTAAAGCTAATTACAAAGAGGCTCACTACCAGAGGGCTCACTGCCCAAAAGGACTCACTGTCCGAAAGGACTCACTGTCCGAAAATGAGGCTCACTGTCTACAGA
Organism: Sequoia sempervirens; assembly: GCA_007258455.2. Lineage (NCBI taxonomy): Eukaryota > Viridiplantae > Streptophyta > Pinopsida > Cupressales > Cupressaceae > Sequoia > Sequoia sempervirens. Next base: position 185,868,037 of record VDFB02000007.1, read on the forward strand.
TAGGACTCACTGTCCAGAAGGTAGGCTCACCCCCTACAAATAAAAAAGATAACAGAAAAATCCACCACAGCAGATTACACACATCCACACCTTGAACAAAAGATTTCAGACACCATCAGCTCACTACTTTCAGGAGTCTAACACATTAAAGTACTGCCGCCTCAATTCAATTTTGCACACTCTGATTCTCACACTTGTGGCATTCTTGATTCATCAATCCATAACATCTTGACTTGTATTTATACCATCTTCAACCTTAGAAACTTTCTCCAAGGTCAGCTGCACACACTTCATTTTACAAATTCAAATTAGGTCAAAAACTCAACATTCCCGCGGTGGAAGAGAATGAGAGTGAACCAAACCAAAACTTAACCAAGACCCAAAACAACTTCTCTGATCAATCACACACTTCCTTAATTGATACTTATCCTTCACATGACATGTAAACACCAGGTTAGCCAAACCTATGAAAAAACCAATGAAATTTGAAGTACATGCTTCCGCAACGAGAAGATAGCATGTAGACCACATAAAATGATTCACCATACACTGAAACACATCTCAAATACCTTCAGATTCATCCACAAAAAATGCAACAACTTCCATACACAGAACACCTTCCATCAGTCCATCCAGACTACACAGACACACAACTATGAAACTCGTCTTCCGAAGCACCAAACCATTAAAAAATTTGATGGGATACAAATAACACCATTACAAGCCTTCTTCCAGATCCACAAAACCAGAAATAAACCAGTGGAGGACTATGGAGCAGGAACATTTCTCCCAGTCCATAGATAAACAACTCTGCCATACCAGTTCACACACCGATGAACACAACTTTCACTCTTCATCAAACCAGAAACTAAAAACCAGGATATATCATACAATGATGTCCATAAACAACACTTCAAATCTGCACAAGCATAGGATCAACATAGAAGAAATGCAAAGCATGAACCAAATCACATTCTGAACATACACACAACTTTGTCTTCACTATTTCTCAAAAGCATTTGGCAACTCATCATATCAACACACCTACAACACCATAAAGATAGCTCCATGTAATCACAACATATCAACAGTATCTCAACTATACATGCACAACCTACAATCACTTGATTCCTTACTCTGCAACAACCTGTATTGTGTTGACATCAATGACAACATTAATGACAACACCACCATACTCATTCATACTTGCAACACCTTTTTTTCAAAATCTTGACAATATTGTTCAATATTCTCTTTGGTGGGAAGAAACCATTAGAGGAGGAGAAAATATTCACCAAAGGAGATCTAGGTGTGAGATAGTAGGAGGAGTGCACACATAATACACATTCATCAAGTTAGTTACACTCCTCGCCCCACGCCGAAAAACACAAGATAAGTTACAAACATGAGACAAAATCCTTGTGGCACTACTATGATACAAAGTCTTGCTAATCTTTTGTGATCATGTGAAGCTAGGAACATTAAAGACAATCTCTTATCCAATCTCCAAAAGCAATGCTACCTGAATTAATTAGGATGCAATTTGTTAGATATAATTAGAGACAACAATTCTTACCTAAAAATTTCATTGATTAGATTGTCAAGAAATCAGTTAGGAAATGAAATATTTGTCATTCTCTCTCTCATAGTCAAACATATTGTTTTTGGTTTTTTTTTAAACACCACCTCTATTATGGAATGATAAGTTCATCCCTTTACTTGTTAGGAAACACAAATGTAAGTAAAATGACAAGTGCCATTTTTGACGGTAACTATGCAAATAGTTTTTAGTATGTCAAAATTAACTATTGGTATACTTGTCTCATTGTACAAGTTTCAATAGGATTAGCTATTGATAAGCTAATTCAATTAACTTTAGTCCTTTTTTCTGAAGCTAGGACAAAATTTATCTCAAGTGTTGCTGGATGTTTGTAAATGCGCGTATCTCTAATCATAGTTGTAGGGAAACTTGGTTTGTCAATTATAAGAAATTTTTGTTTGAGCAATTAAAATTAGCATGTTCAATTTAGTTTTCTTTTGGGTGTCATAGATTGACACTGGAGTGAAATTTATTTGTATAACAAAAACATTTATTAAAGAAAAAATTAAAAAATAAGAACCACTAAAACATAAAAATAAATTCAAAAATTGAAAATCCTTCCAAAAAGAGCTTTAAAAAACTTTAAAAATAGAAAACACAAAAACCACAAAAATAATATTAAAATTCAATTTTTTTTTTTAAAAACATCAAAGAAATTAAAACAAAAAGACCAAAACTTGAAAAAATATTTCAATGAGAATCATATACTCCAACCATAAACGATGGTATGCTATCTTGCAACATCACTAATCTTGTGCCATTTAAATGTCTCATGCACCATACAATCATCAATCCATTAAGTCCAAAATCCATAAACATACAAATTATTATCCAATCCACGTGCACAACTCAAAAATCCCTTCCATGTACTAATCGCTAGCAACACAAAATGTTAACCCTCCCTCATTTCATCCAAATAAATCCACATGCTCCAAACACTTTCCAAACACACCTTGTCCTAAATCAGGATCCAACCATACAAACTAATACCTCCCATGATCCCCTACCATCTCAAGAATCAAGCATCCCTACTAATCCACCTCATGATCCCTAATGGGCTATAGAATTGGCTAGTTTTTTGTTATTTCATACTTTTTATCTTTACTTTCTGCTAAACTCAGAGACATTACCAAGACCTTTTCATATAGCTTTGACTAGTTTTAAGCATTTAGAATGGAAACATGTTATGTTAATATGTGTATGCATGATTTATGAATGTCCATGAAGTTTAGTTGGATTTTATGTTTAAATTATGGTTGTTAACAATGAAAATACTTTAGGAAATAAGTCTAACATTTGTAGAAAGATATTTGTCAATCCACAACAACGAGATTCTCAACCTGTAGCATAATGATTGCAATTTGTTACAAAGGATTCAACCTATTGTAGTGCAACCACTTTCAGAAGATGGAGGTGATCATTTAATGATCAGATCATGAATCACTGAGTATTACTTTTATCTTTCAATAAGACAACTAGGAGAATAAGTCTATTCTCAATAGGACTATGAATTATAACATAGTTATTTTGTTGAGCACATTTTCTATTATAAACGGTTAAACTTGTTGGGCATAGAGTCCTTGTTTGATTTTTATACTCCTGTTTCAATAGTTACTACTTTCTATTTTGACACTTAGTCCTCTTCCTATTCTTAAGGAAGAGTTTACATATGTTCTTAAGTTTGTTTTAGTTCATAGATAATTGGACTCCTTCACAGACCCTATATATGGGGTACCTTGTTGAGGAGGAGATCTAGTGGAATATAATGGAAGGAGATCATATGTGTGTTATTGAATAAATTTCCTGTTAGATTTTGTGTAACATCTCTGTATTTAGAATGCAATAAAGGAGAATTACTTTGATAACATGTTTTTTTAGTAAGTGAGTGATTAACAAGATCTTGTGGAAGCAACAACTCAAGCAAGGGCCACTTGAGGTACTACTGAACCACTTCAATTTAAATTACTAGATTAGATTATGCACTGTGAGTTTAATTGATAATTTCCAGTTTATGTGATTGCGAATAAATGTGTTACAATAATTGAATTAAAATATGTAGATTGATATTCTATTTCATACTTCAGAGGTAAACTAAGTTAGGACATACTGCACCATAATGGTTGACTGGTTACAGTCTTAAGCATTAGGTACCTGTAGCAAAAGGTAGTTATTTATATTTGTTTACTCTATTTAAATGAGAAGAAATAGTTTATTTTAATTAAAATCTTTTACTGTCTTTATGTGATTTGTTCACCTATACTCAATCGTTGTAGGATGTGTAGAGTCCATGAATGGATATATATTGCCAACACTATCTAAAGTTTTATGAATCCTTGGTTGTTTATTTAATGAAGCCCTCTTGTGAATGATGAAATACTTAGTTTAAGGATCCTTAGGTCCACTGAGTTGTGTGCATAACCATTAGCACCAAGTTAATAAGGAATTAGAGGAAGTTGGACAATCCCCTACTATCTCAAAAACCAAATGTACCCAAATTCATGATCCCCTACTACCTTAAAAGCCAAATGTCCCCATCAATTCACGTCATGGTCCCCTACTATCTCATGAGCCAAAAGTCCCCACTAATCCACCTCATGATCCCCTAGTATCTTATGAGCCAAATGTCCCCTCCACTGATCCACCTCATGACCGTATACTACCTCAAGAACCAAATGTCCCCACTAGTCCACCTCATGATCCCATACTATCTCAAGAGCCAAATGTCCCTACTAATCCACCTCATGTTCCACTATCATATCTAGATCCAAGCATCCTACAAATCCTCCACAAGATCCCTTTGTAGACACTCAAAATATCTTGATCGACATCATGCACTTGATTCACTAACACCGATTCTTAATCATTTCTACACTAACCAATTCATTTAATAATATTTATTTAATTAATTCATCAAAATTCCTCATTTAATTAAATAAATCAACTTTATTTAATTAAATCCTAATCTTCTTCCTTTAAATAAATAAATCAATTTTATTTAATTAAATCCTAATGTTTTTCATTTAATTGAATAAACCATTTTATTTAATTAAATTACTAATGTTCCAATATCCTCTCATTTGATATAAATGAACCCAAATATTTAAATTAAATGTCACAATCAACTAATTCCACCTAAGTTAGTTAATCCTAAATTAATTAACTCCTAACACTAATCCTCCATTCCTCTAGCTTTTACAAGTTGCACATATAAATCAATTTATTTGATTTACCAATTCCCTCTATTTTCATTCAAATATGACATATTCTTTTGAATATTCCACCCACTTGACTTTTCCCTCCCAAAGGACTTTTGTCTTCCACCTTTGCATTGAAGGCTCTTACATGTCCTCTCCTTGAGCCAACTTGGCATTAATTCCTCTTACATCCCCTCTTGCACAAGCCACCTCTTGAAATTCAAATTTCACCTACATGCATTAAACATGCACATTGTTCAAAATGTGCTCCACCTCCCTTCATTAGCATGTTGACAAGTGGCACAATTCCTTTGGTCCTTTATTTAATCCCACATTCTCCCCATTCTTCATTCTTCAAACCTTCTTCATTATAAATAGAGGCCTTCTCTATTGATTTGAGCACAAAGATTCATGAAAATCCATTATAACTATTTAGGTTCAAAGCATCCATGATTTCATCCACAATTTCATCCAAGTTAGCATATAATTTCATCATCCATAGCTAGGTTATTGACATTTTGCATCAAGAATCACACATCCATCATCAAGTTTATCAAGGGATTGGGAAAGGGATTCTTTCCACGTCAAAGAAGCACCAATCCCCCTATGGGATGCTAGTTTGAGCATCAGAATATTCATGTTCTTGTGTTCAAATGAATTTCATAGGGAATGCTTGTTTGCACTTGTTTAAGGACTAATGTTTGATTGTTTGTTCATGTTTGAGTAGGTCTAAGCAAAGCATTCACATTTTGGCGTTAGAAGGAGGGCAAAAATCTCAAAATTAGCACTTTTTTTCTCCATTTTTGTTGTTTTTTTTATTTTTTGTCTTTCCAAGTTGTAGTGATGCTGAAAAGACAAACGAAACTGGAGGAAATAGTGATGGAAACACGGTCTCTATTTTTCCATAGAGAGACACTGAATTTATCAGAGTGACGCTGGAATCCTCAAACAATGACGCAATCGTTTTAGCATCGCTATATAGCGAAACTGCCTCTATGTTCAAACAACAACACTATTATTTTTTTTGCTTTTATAGTCAATCTTAAAATGGCCATATCTTGATCATACCAAGGTATTTTTCAAAGCTTTTTTTTGAAATGGGGTAGAATTTAATAAGCTATGCAACAGTGTAGGTGTTTCTTAACTTTTATAGAGTTATAATTTTCAAATTTTCACTTAATGTGAAATCACAATGAAACTTGGTCTAAGTTTTAGGGTTTCTATGCTTAATCATTTATCTAACCCTCATATCTTCTTGTTTCTAGATTTTATTTAACATTTGGAGCTTGGATTATAGGTTTTAAAGGATCATGGAACATGGAAGTGAAAGAAAAAGCATTTGATACTCATTGTAATAGTGTTTTAAAACACTCATGGGAAAATAACCTATCATATATTTTCCTTTCATGCTTTAGGACCAACTATAATTATTTTGGGCATAAAATTAACCTAAAACTAAAGCTTTGTCAAGTTGGTTAAAATTGAACCTTAGAAACTTACTAGAATTTCAATTTGAGACTAGAATTGAACAACCAACTTCACACTCAAGTTTGGTGCTTTAAAAAGAACTCATTATTGCCTTTGAGGATTTAAAACGAACTTGTGCTTAATTTGTTTTTGTAATCTTCTTTACAAACTAATACCATTCAAATGCGTATGCACTTCTCTCACTCTTCACAATGATCTTGAGAATTAAAATCATTTTAATGATATTAGGTTGTCCAAAAGATTGCCTCCACACTTCAAGTTTGGGTTTAAAATTGAACAAATCATGCGAGTGTGAAGAAAAGGCATTGTGTGTGTTCCCTCCTAAGTGCATTAGGCGGTCGAACTAAAAATGTACTTCTTTGCTATTGTCTACCTTTAGAGAGCCTGCCTTGATGGGAAAAAGTACTCACCCTAAGGGAATGACTCAAATTGGTAACGAGCTAAATGTCAAGCTAATCCCAACCGGTATATAAATTCGAATGTTGAGGAAACTCATCATTACAAGAGCTCCTACGATCAAGCAGGTGATACTCTTTGTATGGGTTGATCTTACCTCTCATGTGGACATTTGAACATGTACCTTGATTACGAACCAATTTGTGTAAAATCCAAAAACTCTACTATTTGTTGGTACAAGAGGTCGAACCTCTAAAGTCGTCCCACATACTTGCGGTTCTTAGTAGAGATGAAGATTTTGTCATGGGAGATTCATGAGAACTCGAAGCTTGGCTGACCCATAGAAGTGAGTGTTATGGAGGGGATCCAGTGTGGTCAAGCTTCTAATCATCCACTTAGAATAAGCACAATTGGAGAAATCCAAGTAGGAAGTCAACAAATATTGTCTTTTCTATCCTAGGGTTGTGCATTATTTTGGAATCAAAACACTTTGCTTGCATCTAAGATGTTGGAAAATAAACATTCAACAAAATCATCAAAAATTCAAACCCTTTGGAAGAACAAATATCTTTGAAGAGTCCATATACTACTGCTTGTCCCTAGGGATTCTATCCTTAGAGGCTTCTAAGTATTTGGACCCATTTCTCAATTTGTTTTCTCCAAAGTTAACATAAGAAAACTATGGCTATGACTTCTTGATTCTCACATAAGGGACTTTGTGGAATGAAAGAAGGCCTTAGCATATACATTCAATTTGAAAAGCTAAGCAAGAAAGTGTGGATATGGTAAAAGCAATTCATTAACAAAGATTAAATCAATTGAACCCCACACATGTGCTTGTTATCTTTTTTCTTATGATCTTCCAAGCAAAACATTGGTCTTTTGGTTTGAAATACTCATAGGGTAAAGCATGTTCTTCACTATCTTGGTCTTGTAAAAAAGTTTCTCTTTAGGTTCATTTAGGATTGAATCAATCATTTCATCCATCTCAAACATCAATCAAATCCCATCTCACAAACAACTTTTGAACTATTGGAAAAATCATTCATACTAGACTTTTGGTAAAATCCTTCAAATCAACATCAAAATCTCCTTGTTTGGCTAAGTGTGTGTGGATGAATCCTTCCTCATATGTCTAGTTAAATTATCATCCTTGTGGAAAATTTTATTCCTAGATAATGTCCAACATCTTGGGGTTTATAAGTCCATTATCCAAATTAAATCAAACCAATCCAATCAAAAATCCTAAAGTCTAGCATTGATCCAAGGTTTCTAAAAGTTTAACACCCATATCATTCACACCTTCATCCTTCATCTCATCATTGGTCCTAAATTCCTTAGAGGTCAACAAGGTCAAAACACAAGAAGAACATGGAATATAAACTTGATTCATACATCATGAGTAATCTAAATCAACCAAACTATCAAAGCCTTATAATGCCATTTGATTATCAAAACTCACATGTATACAATCCATACATGGGATCATTATCTCTTACAAACCTCAATGGTACAACAAATGTGAGTATTCCCAATCTAAATTTTGGAACACCTTTCCCTATTGTAGATTTAAATCAAAGTCCAAACCACAAATCCATCAACCAAACAATCAATGCATGAGTCTTCAACAAAAAAAAATTATCCCACCAAATACATACATGCCAAATGTGAATATACCAAGTACAAGTTTTCCAAACATGAACATTTCAAATCGACACTTGGTAAACTTTGGGATAGATATGTTTGTGAATCATACAAATGCTGTTCAAAGTCCAAAAAATATGTTAATGACTCCATGTATTGATCCAAGTCAAGGTAACACCATGAAAAATAAAAGTTACCTAAATCAAAGCAATGTGATTCCCAACCACAAGAATGTTCAATTTCAACCTATAATGCCAAATCCAAACATCTTTCCAATTTATTGCATCAAAAAGTGTGCTTTTTCGTCATATGGAATGTGCTGAGGTGACACAAGGTACTCTTGAAAAGACGTCCCAATTAATTTGTCAGAGTTTTAGAGTGTTAATCCATGTCTTTTCCTATTAGTGAACTAGTTGGAATTGATGATGGCGAAGGACACATGTCAACCATCGGCGTATGAGTGCATTTACTCCCAACGCCCGAATTTATTTCTTAGGGAATTCTATCAGATCCCCCGTATGATTTATCCACCTTGCTCCATTCTATCTTAAAACTCTCCATTGTCGTCTGACCAAAAATAGACATCCCGTTGGTTGAGTTTTCCGGTCAACCTTTTCTATATATAGAATGCCACCTTTTAAAAAATTCATTTGAACATATAGTCCCCTAAGTTAGCTGGCCTTCCACTTATTTGCTTTCCACCATAATTCACCGCTTGATCAGAATGCCTGCTGGTCTAGGCACTCCTATTCGGATCCTTCCATGGAGACCGCAAAACTGCTTCGGGGAAGAGGTCATTGTTGACCGAATCAATTGTTTGGTGAAGAATTGTCACCCCCTTGTCATGGTAGCATTCAAGTGGGTAGTCAGCGTGGACTATATTTCCAATGAGAACCAGCTTTAGAGCAATTGCAACATGCTTTCTCAATTCGTGGCCTCACTGTTGGACCTGAATGTGGCCAAGCCCATGATAATTGAGTTGTGCCAAAAGATGTTTGAAACTTCTCTTATGAAAGGGCTTGGTGAGATAGTGCGAGTGGCCATCCCTGGCATTGGTATCCCAAGTGCTATGGACCTTCGTAGGCATGTGGAATTTGGAGTAGACGTACCCTGGTTGCCCTTACTGATTTCCACACCTTGGACATTGAGACACACTGCTGTTCTTCTCAGCTAGCGACCACTTTTCTCTTGTGAGAGTACGACGTGGAGCGGGTTCTGAGGATCACTTGGAGGAAATACTTCGGCTTCTTGGTGCAAATTTACGGCGAGTAGACCCTAGGTCTTCATTGTGCGACCAACGTGTGTTGTGTGTTTTGCCCCTGCTATCAACCCGTCAGATGGAAAGAAGAAGAAGAAAAAGGAGAAGAAGAGGAACTTGATAATGAGCCCCTTTTCCTTTACTTTGTCGTCAATAGATGGAGGCTGAAGTTTACTATTTTTCTGCTCCTTGCCTCCCTTTTGCTTCTTTTTGCTTGCTACTTCTTTTGGGTTTTACTCGAGAGAGCCTCATGTTCAATTCTGAGCCTCGGGCCATTCATTATATTGTAAATTTTGTTGATAAAAATAATATAATATAGCCTTTATCTCCTATGTGTTATTCTTGGGTTGTTATTCTCAAAATTTTGAAATAATTACAATTTTTTTACATATGGTACATAATTGCTAATTTTTTAAAAAGAACTGTGCATTTTAATGGAAAATATTTAGATAAATACTGTTCATCGGTATATCTAAAATGTTGTTCTCCATTTCTTCAAGTTCACACACATTCTTTCCCTTGCGCGTGCTGTTTTTGAAAGGTTCTCTCCACAATGCTTTAAATTCGTATGTTTTCGTGGTTTTGCAACATGTTTGTCGCCCTTTAGCACTAAGCTCTCTTCTTTGAATTCTAGGTTAGAAGTCTTTTTTCCAAAACACCACTTGATTGTTTGCCGGTGATTGATTGTGGCTTCATGAGCCTTTTCTCTGTCTTCTTCCAATCTTAGAGTTTCTGCCAATTTTCCATACATCAACTCATACGGGGAAGCCTTCATAACCTACTTGGGGGTAATTTGGTCCACCAACAGGGCAGCCCGTTCCTGATTTTTCCAATCTCTTTGTCGTTCTCACCCAATACATTTGATTAACCTAGTTAGTTTCTTGTCAGTTGATTTTGTTAACCTGCTCCCTTGTAAGTAATAATTTGATGAAGCTTTCAGAAAAATCCTGTATCTAGTAGAAAAATTTAACCCTTGTGATTCCACCAGACCTCGGGCATTGTCGGGTATAATGGTCTCGATTAGGCGAAGCCTGGCTTCTAGCTCCTCAAGAAACTTGAATTTTTTTCCTCCTATGATGTATTCTCGCACATTAGCTCCCTTTTACTTCACGGTCCTTGAAGGGAATGCAATAGGATGCTCTTCATTCTCTTGTACTTCTGAGTGAGTACAAAAACTATACCATGTTGGCCATTATACATACAAAGTAGAAAACCTTTGGAATAATCTAGGATAATCAATGTCAGGGCTCCAGAGAGGGACATCTTTAGCTACTTGAAAAATATTGTGCCCTTGGAAGTTTTCTGGAAAGATAGGTTCTCTCTAAACATCAGGGTGATCAGGAGCACAATGCTTGTGAAATCTGATATGAATCTACAGACAAAATTAATCTTCCCTAGAAAAGATCGCAGCCCCTTTGTCGTTCGGATCTTTTCGGGATCTATTACTATTCCCTTCTGTGGTACTGTAAAGCCGAGAAGATTTCTTTGGGGCTCTCCAAGGAAATATTTTTTTGGATTAAGAAGAATCCCAAATCGTTGGTGTTTTAGAAAAACCCTTTTTTGATGATCAAAATGATCATCTTTTACTACTAGATCGCCCAGATATATGAAAATAATCTGGTTGACCCATCTTTCTAAAGTAATGCCCATTTCCCTTTGAAGAGTTACACTAGCATTGGAGAGTCTGAACTGTGTTCTTGAATATGCAAACATTTCCCACTTAGTGTTAAACGTCATCTTGTGTTGGTCAGATTCCTTTATGTAGTCTTGATTGTACCTTGGGGAACCATCTATCAAGGAGAAACTGCTTGATCTGGATAGAGTTTGTGAGAACTGCTTCATCAATGGTGAGGGGTAATGGTATTTCAATGAAGTCCTTCTTGATTCCTGAAAATCAACACAAAGTCAAATATCACCATTCCTTTTCCAAACTAGGATCAGATTCAATACCCAGGAGAAAAATTTGATAGGGCATATGACCTTTGATTTGTCTCACTTGACGAGCTCTTGTACTATAAAAGCTTCAATCTTTGGGTTGACTAACCTTTGTCTCTGTCAGACGGACTTGGGTCCTTCAGCCTAGTCAATTGTACATTGAACTATACCCGGGTCATAACGTCTGAGATCATACCTGAAGCATAGATACTTTAGCTTTCTTTTGTCCTTGCTAGAGACTTCCCTACTGACTATCAGTGTGTTACTTCCGACGTCAAGCTCTTCATAATCTTTTGGAATTGAGAAAAATATTTTCTTGCCATTCCTTTCATCTTTAAGAAGACCCGTTCTTGGTGGTGGATAGCCGGAAGCTATTCTTGACTTCTGTATGAAGGAAACAATTTGAATATCATTGCCCAAAATTTTCCAATTTTGACATTTGTCAGAAATTGAAGGTCAGACAATGATCTACACTACGTCTTGCTTTTTCAGGTTAGGAACTGATTCCAACTATGGTCCGATAGGAAACATCCGATCAACAATGCTATTTTGTGGTCGAGGAGTCACTTATATATCGAAGGCTTCAAAACTCTCGATGAGATCCCATACCTTATGTATGTAAGATCTTAGCCTTGTATATATTGTAGTTGCTCACCCATGAATCTGCCTTACTAATAATTCTAAATTTCTGAAAGCTCATATCTTACTTGTGCCCATTTGCTCTACTAGAATCAAACCATGAACCAAAGCTTCATATTGGGTATCGTCGCTGGAGCATGGAAACTAAAAATGGTAGGTTCTGGGGGTTTCCGATCCTATTGGAGACACTAACCAGACACCCACTCTAGTATGCATTTGGCACCATCAAAATATAAGGTCCACAAACAATTATCAGATAGGTCATCAGACTTCTCTTGAACCTTCATTAGTTTTGGAAAGACTTGATCCCCATTGAAAATTACATAGGTGCTTAGCCCTGTAGCATGGAAGTTTCCAAATGGATCCGAATCAATGAACTAGTTGAGCAACACTTCTTCTTCAAAAGTCTGCTCACTTGTTTTTTCCTCTTCTCTGGGAATTTATACACAATATCTCTCATGCTGAAAGATAGAGGCATGGGCTACCCCAAAGCATATATTTGCATCATCTGCAATATGTTCAGGATGCAAGGATTCAAACATGATCTTCATCTTCGCCCCATGTTTGGTTCTCAATATCAAGTGGGACCAATCAAATGCCAAGTATCCGCCAAGTTTGGTGGTAAAATATCTTGATAGACACATTCTGAAGACTGGTGGAATGCCTATTACTACCACTTCCTGCATGACTGTTTGGTTTGGGTAGTCGAAAAGGGTCAAGGACAGATTCTTTATCCGACCAACAGTCAGGACCTTCTTCCTGTCCAGTTGAATAATTCATTTTTCAAGGGGTTCATACGTAAACTTTAAAGCATCCACCACTTGTTTTGGCATAATAGTTGTGCTAGCCTCCGAATCAATCATATTATTATGCAACAATTTGTCTCCCACTATAAGTGTTAAAAAGAAAGGAATGGGCTTTGTTCTGCTTACCTCTTTCTCTTTTGTGTTGCCTACATCATTTGCATAAGCCGTTGCTTTCAGAGCTTGAGGGGGAAGCATGGGTCTGTCATCTCTACTTTGATTGCACGATTGAATTGCATTCACCTATGGGATTTTTTCTTCCACCTCTAATGCTTCTTGAAGCAACATTTTTTGTTCAGGAATTGATATGACATCCCACAATGATACATTGGCAGATACCTTCTTCAATTGCTCCACCATGTTAAGCGTCCCAACCGTTTGGGCCTTGGGCTTAAACGGTGGTATTTCTCTCATTTTCAGAAGAAAAAATTCTGCCGTGACTGGGCTGTGTGTTTTGTTCATCTCTTTCACTACCAATGATATGTTATGTGGCCACGAAAAAGGTCAAACGATGGGCAATGAATCCTGCTTCTCCGGGGTGGATAGTTGACGTGGTTGTGGATGTGGTAGAGCTTGTTGCACATACTCTCCCATAATCCTTCTATTTGATCTTGTGTTGTAGTCTGACTACACTTTTGGAACTCCATTCATCCGAGTTTCATTTGTGAACACAACCTTGTCCTCTTCTAACCATGAGAAAAGAGCTTGGTTGGGCGCAATATCTAACTCTTGCTTTAGGGACATCCCTTGGATTTGTACTCTAAAATGAGAATTCTCCATTTTGGATGATCCATACTCATTCGCATTTGGGAGCATGCCCTTACTTCTTTGTTCCACCACCTTCTGCTGCATATTTCCCCTTGGGAAATGTCAGGGCATATGGCTATCACTACACGGGAAGCACCATACATTTTTGTCTTCTACCAAGTTGTTCTGGCCCAAGACTAGCTCTTTATTCAGGCTATCCTTGACTGTTTGCAATGACATGGTGGTCGGGACTATTTGGTTTGTTGACAATGTTTGTTTACCTCCTCCTCTGTAGGATCCTTGATATGAATTTTGTTGATAAGATGACTTTCCTCCACCATAGGCTTGAGTGGTCAGTTTCAGAGGCGTCGCTTGTTGTCATTTGATAATGACCAATTTGTTAGCAAAATACCACATGAGATCCTTCATATCGACGATATTTTACACCATCGAAGAAAAACCCGATGTGCTTGCTTAAGCGGTAGGATGCACGTTCATAGATTGCGGGGTGACCAACTTTAATTGTGTTGTAGGAGTGCTTGGAGTGGCTTCTTCCTGATAGCCATCAAAGATTTCTGCAAACACTAGCATCAGTGGCCAAGGTGAAAGCTTTCCAACATCGATCAAATTATTCTCTGTGCATACCGCCACCTCATATGCATCGGGCAAGATATCCCCTCCCATGGAGGTTATCATGATTGTGATATCCGAGTTAAAGGCCTTCAGATAGAGCATGAACGCCATGGCGGTCTAGGGTCGAGAAGTCATGGGGATCCTTTTCTAGGTCTTGTGGAACCTGGTGTTGAAGTCGCTCATGGCTTCATGCAGAGCCCTCTTGATAGTAATTAGTTGTTGCAACAACGAGGAGCTGTCTCCTTTTTCTGAGAAGCGTTCGAATAGGTGCCGTCTGAGCTGGTCCCAGGAGAGGATGGAGTTTGAAGTCAAAGATCGATACCAATCTTGAGCCTTTCCCTTAAAAGAAGCAGCTAGTAGCCTCAACGAGATGTTTTCCTCTGATATGTTATGTACCCTACATACCTTCGCTATAGCTTGAAGGTGTTCAGAAGGGGTTTTGAAATCTTCTCTGGAGAATCTTGGAATAGCCTTGAGGACGTTAGTAGGTATGGTAGACCATACATGTAGTGGTGTGGGTGGATGTAGCGGACTACCACTATCCCATGTTATGAAATTTCTAGGAGCAGGGGGAGGTACGTGAGCCATAAAGAGAAGATTGCTATGAATTGGATATACATGTAATCTTATTTGGAAGTTTAAGCCTCTGGGTGCAAAAGATAGAGCTCTAGATAATGGGCTTCGACTTCTCACTCTATTACTCCTTACAAGTGATACAAAACCTGTAAGTCTTCTCCTTCTAGGGATTGAGGCAGGTAACTGAGATTACTGGAAGTGACCTCTTGAGGATGCTCTTGTTTGGACTCTGGGTATGAAACTTCCAATTTCCATAGCTTGATTCAAGAAATATTTTTGACTTCTAATCAGGCTTTTGGAAAACTTCTGTCCCACCGGGCATGCCAGAAAAAGAACTGTTGATCATCAAAGCTTGCGCCTGGAAATTCAACGAGTGGGGGACAAATTGTGTCTCACTAAATACCTCCGGGTTTTTAATAGAAAGCTGACTCTTCTTTGGGGTTTTGAGATAAGGGAAGAAGGAAATGTAAAAATAAAACATAAAAGGCAATGCACCAAATATTTTACAACATTTCAAACCCAAATCATTCCTATGATTGATATAAATAGACACAGAACGCCACAACCCTTCATTGTTGGAAAGAGAACAAACAACAAAGGCTAACTTCAAGCATAGTGCAAACTTTCAAATATTTCCACAAGCAGTGTTCATTAAGGTCTGATCAAACATAAAGAGTTCTTATGGGTAACAGAACAATATTTCAGAAATCACATGAACTCTTCCTCTTAATACAACATAGCACAACAAAATAACAACTTTAAAAAAAAAAGAGAAGTCCAATGACATAGTCCAGTTTTCTTAAGTCACTACTCTAGAATACGAGCACAAAGCATATAAATTTGCTACTTAAACTACCCAGATATAGCTTCCAAGACACTGTGTTTCATTCAAAACGATAATATAAAGAAATAAAACTTGAAAAAGGCCATGCATGCATAGTCTCAACAATTTCTCCTCAATAGTTCATGCTTTTAAATATCAAATGAACTTTGAAATAGAGGTCGGATGCCAATCCAACAATAGTTTAAACCTTAATAGATATAACATGCCAAAGTAAAGTATTTTTGCAACTTGCTTCTGAAAATAATTCTAAAACCCTAAGAAAACTAAAGAAACTTTTCTTAACAAAGAAAATATCACTTGGAAAAATCTTTTTTTCTTTTGTGTCGTCGCCCTCCTTATATAGCTAGAACAAAAGATACACACCACCTAAACTCAGAAGTAATTTCTACCAGGTGTTGACAGTTAATAGCACATGATCCAATCATAGATCTTTGGTTAGGTTGCAATGATCTTTGCACATCAATTCTCAGCTAGTGCATTAATATCCTTTAGATATTTTAGCAAAGATAGAGGCTCATAAACGATGAAATCCTAAAAACAACAGCTTGAGAAAAGGCCCAGTTGACCGATCACATCACTCCTAGGCACCGTCTCAAAAATTCCATCCCAAAAACTAAGAAAAAGAAAAGAAAAGGCCATCCAGCTCTGATAAAATCCTCAATTAGATTACTTCGTAGGAGGTGCAAATAGCCTACGGTGAAGAGATGACATGTTAGCAAGGTAGAAAATCCCGAGCTCATGAATATAGCTCCCAAAAAAATGTCTGATGAGTCAACATGTGTCCCAAACTCTCTCTTGAAAGGAAGACGAAAGATGAAAGCTGCGCAACCACCACGTGGCACATTTTGCATCTTTCCAATGATTCTATTTGAGCGCGAGTGCATTCGAAGCTGAAGACATTTATGCAATCCAAAAAAATGGAAATGACTGAGGCAAAAAAAGTACTTCACAAAACATATCAGCTCCACAACTCACAAAGAGGTTAGTGGCTTATCTTCTAGTGCTTTCATGTAACCAATGACTAAAACCATGAACCCAACATAATCACTCCATTCTATAGTCCAAATTGAAAGTGTTTCTCCATGTGACTAGGACGCCTCTACCCATCCAACATGAACACCTTCTCACTGCATATGACCACAAGGTAAAGGAACAAAACCACCAAACGAGGATACACACATATTTTCAAACAAGAGCTCCAAGTTACCAAAACATAACCAACTCCATAAAGATCCATAATCGTGAGCTTCCAATGCCTAACATAGATCACATTGACAATATACATGGTTTCCATTTTCACAAATCTACAAAACAAAGTTAAGTAAAGAACATCCATTTCTGCTCCAAAATCCTTCCAACAACCTCCAATTCCTTCTAACAAATTCCCACAAGCTTTCCAGGCTAATAAATCAAAAATAAGGAATACCCAAAACCTAGTCAACCTCAATCTCTAATACCAAATGATGAAAAATAAACAAGTTCAATACTGATTATTGGGAAATTCAATCTCTATCCAAATATGACTTCAAAGGATGAGATATAAGGCTTGGACTATAGCAACATGAAAATCTAAAACTTATATGCAAATCTGAAAATGAATTTTCCTTATTAAAAAATACCATGATTAGATCCATCTTCTTTATGATGCCAAAAAACAACCAACTTAACATGCTTATAAACACTATCTTATGTGAACTTATAACAGTAATAAATAAATAATATCTGTATACCCTGATATTTGCACTTCTCTAAATGAGCAAAACAACCAAGAAATATGAAAAACAAAATATCAAGGACACCTGAAGATTAGCCAAAAGAGAGATAGAATAAGAAAGGAAATGGATAAACAAAATAGAAACAATATCACCTTCCTTGCTGTTGGTTTCTCCTTGATTGGCCCTTGATTGGAATGGATTGTGTGCTCCTTAGATGATGGATTGAGTGACTAAGATGCAAGATTATATATGCAAGATGATTAACAAAGATGGTTGAATGATTGAAAAGACTTGAGGATTCAAATGGACATCATGGAGTTATCAGAATGCAAAGTGTTGAGAAGGAAAATTGGCAGCATAAGGTTGCTCCAAATGAAAGTGTTGAAAATGCCCTTGAGGAGGGGGTATTTATAGAAGAATTTGAATTCTCTAGAGAATTCAACGGTTGAGATGCATCCAACAAGGCCAAGATGAAGGGCTAAGGTGGGTTGAGACCCACAAGCCCTCACATCTTGACATGTGGAGGGTGAAATGGACAAGGGGACGTGAGATGGAGGTGAGGTGTCAAAAAGGTACATGAGGTGGAAAAAGGACATGCACCTTGGGGAGTGAGGAGATTTCCACAAAAAAGGATTTCTTGTCCCCAAGTGGGAGTGAAAGAGACATTTGAAGAATTTTGGAATTCCTCAAAAATCTACATGGGAAAAGGAAAGGTGGTTGAGGATATAAATGTGAATTAAAAATTCACATTCCTAGGATGATCTAGAGGATAAAAGGTGGGCTCCAAAAAGGTGGGACTTGGTCACATGTGGAGATTGTGACAAGTCCAAGGTTGGTCACATGTGGAGATTGTGACAAGTCCAAGGTTCTAGAAACCTTGGAAGGATGGAATGTGAATTGAAAATTCACATATAAAAGAGGGGAATCTAGGAAGAATAAAAAAGAATTAAAAATTCCTTGGAGAATGATTAAGCTTAATTAATCAATAATTAGAAGATAAATAAAGTTAGAAGCCAACTTGCAAAAGTTGGAGGATGTGACACATCCTAATCAAGGATTAGGCATGTACACATCCCTAATGAGGAGATTAGGAGATGGATTAGGATTAGATGAAAATGACATGTGAGGAATTAAATAAATGTAATATTTATTTAATTTAAGGAGGGTAAGGTATTTAATTATCAATTAAATACTTTAGGGATTTGGCAGAATTTAAAGATATTAATTAAATAACAGTAATATTACTTAATTAACTCGAATAAGAGGATGTTTAGATGAAAAGTGATAAATTTGGATAAATTAAATTTATCCCAAATTTAGATGTCTACATTTTTTCCCTCTTTGAGATGGTGTTCTGATAGCATCATTTCAAAATAATAAAAATATAGAACCTAGAAAGATGGGTTAGATTAGGAAAGGCCTTTGATCATCAAAGGATGATGACTAGGAGGAGGAAGGAAGCGATGGGGGTGAAGATGAGATGCCCCTCGAGAGGACATGCGGGTTGAGAACCGTGTGTGCTCTGAAATAATAGATGATGTGATGCAAGGGGAGATGAGGAAAGATGATGCAAGGTGATGGGTGGAAAATGAAGGAAAGCGATGAGGAGATGGATGGAGCACAAATGGTTTAAAAGGTGATGTTGCCCCACTCAAGGTACAAGCCAAAATGGGTTGATGATGGATGGAGTGTTGTCAATGACGGATTGAAGGATCCCGAAACAACACGAGGATAGGGAATGATACATCCCACTGAGTGGTATTGATGAGGGAAGGATACATCCCAAAAAACCACAAAAGGATAGGGAAAAATACCTCCTGATGATGATGATGAAAGTGTTATTGATGAGGGAAGGATACATCCCAAAACAACACCAAGGTTAGAGCCCTCCAGGTGATCACGGATGAAAGTGTTGATGAGGAAGGATACATCCCAAAACAACACCAAAGGGATGAGGGAATGATGCAATGGTGATGATGGTTAAGGCTGATGAGGCAGGGACAAGACCAAGGATTTGATTAAGTGATTTGTGCGGGATTGAACAGATGAGGAGAAGATTGATATGTGAGATGGAGAGAAGGATCACAAGATTTGGTTTGATATCCAAATATTTGGACTGAAGAGGGACGAAAACTCAGATTAGGGGTTTGGTTAAGCCAGTTGGGATAGATTAAAGCTTTCAGTTAAAGGAGAGGAGATGAAAGTGTATGATTGGCATGGATTAAAAGAAAGCGACTTTGGATGTTCTTACTGATTTTTTCATGTGATGGCGACCTCTTTTTCTTTAGGATCCACATGGTTTTTATCTTTGCTTTGGTGGGCCTTTGTGGCCTACAGATTTTATTTAGATTTAGATTTTTCTTCTCTTCACCATGTATTTTAGAGGGGACATGGGGAGCCGTAAATTCATGTGGATGCTTAGATTTATGCATTTTTCTTTTAACAGCCAAAGTGCTTTTAGTAGCAACGAGATGGGTGTGAATGGATGGATGATGTGGAGGACACATGAATGGAGGGATGGAGGTAGGATTTTTAGGATGATATGTGGATGGATGATGTACAGGTACGTGCCTTTGTTGATCCTGATTGGGGAACATGAGAGTGGGATAGTTATGATGGGCGACATGGATAGGTGATGGATGGATGAAAGGATGGATAGGATGAGATGGAGGAGGTGATTTTGGGATATAAGGGCCCAAAATAGACTTAGGACTTGGAGGATATGGGATGGGGGATGAGGGGACATAAGGACCCAATATGGATGGAGCGGATGAAGGAGGAAGATGGATAGTTGTTTTGAGGTGATATGATAGAGGAGGAGGGATGGCGATGTATGATTTGGTGGGGCGATGAGAAGAGCCGACATGTCTTTTGGAAAAGGCTTGTTGAGGACGTTTAGAGGTTGTACCAACATTTTTGGATTGCAAGTCATGAGTAGTAATGGATTACTTACCAGAATGCAAATGTTCTTTAGCCTGGATAGGCTCTATTACACTTGCTCATGAAGGCCTAAACCTTTTCCTTGATAGTTCATTCTCTTATGAGCATTGATCTAGAACACAAGATTTTGTTATTTTTGGAAGAATGATGCGAGTTCATTATTAGGTGGAGGAGGTTGGTGTACATGCTTTGTTTTTTCTTTGCAAGGGAGACCACCATGGAGGAATGTGGGAGGACCAAGGGGATATGCAAGCGGTGTGGGGATAGCATTTTTAGGCGATGATGGGGGATCATGAGGAGATGATGGGATAGCAACATCAAGAGAGGGGGTAGGGGCCATGATAGGATCTGGATTTGTGGTAGTAGGCTCATGCGGTAGAGATGGAGATGGAGCAGTGGAAGCTTGAATGACAAGGGGATCATGGGATGGAATGGATGGGGGACTGTGATCTTGAGGTGGACTAGATAGGATGGTAGGATCTTGATCTAGAGAAGGGGATATGCTGGAATGCTTTGGATTAGACTCTTGGCGTGACTCATCATGTGCGGGAGGCATGGTAACAGAGTCTTTTTGGGACTCTTCAAGTAGGGAAGACGGAGGGATGGAAGATTCATGAGGTTCATTGGAATGGGCTTTGGTGCTACTAGGAGGGGGAGGAGTGGATTGGATTTGGGTGTCTTGATTATAGTTAGGTGGATCTAGGAGTAGAGAGTGGATGGACTTGGGTGTCTTGATGGGTTTGATTAGCTCTCTGGTGGAGATGTCGGTTCAATGGATTTAGATTGGTTCAATGGTTTCAATGGTTTGATCGATTACTAGAATTTAGTACTTTAACTTGACAATGATAGGTGTAGTATGGAGAAGGGTCTCATCACTAGTGACCGTGGATGATGGATTGGGATGGCATGGTTCCATGACTTCAAGATGTGGAGTTGGGGATGGCTTCTTTGTAATGAGTCCTTGGAGAACTTCTGAAATGAGAGACTTGCATATAGTTGGCTTGGCTGAGGTGGTAGAAATGGATGAGGGATTATGGATTGGTGGACTAGGGTTAGATGGAGCAATGGGATTGAATGTAGGACCATGAGTAAATGGAGGATTAGGATTGGATGGAGGACTAGGAGTAGATGGATGAATGGGATTGGATGGAGGACTAGGAGTGGATGGAGGACTAGTATTGGATGGGGGGTTAAGGTAAGGATATTGGAGTGGTGAATTAAGATAGGGGGACATGGATTGTGGATTAGGACAAGAGGATATAGGTGGTGTAGTGGGACAAGGGTATTGGGATGGTGGATTAGGATGAGGAGACATGAATGTAGGATTAAGGTAAAAGGGTGGGGATGTAGGATTAGTATAGGAAGATTGGGAAAGAGGATTATGATGGGGGGACATGGATGGGGAATGGTAATAGGAGTATTGGGATGGAAGATGAGGATAAGAGGATGTAGATGGACATGACAAATATGGGGATGAAGAAGATATTGGATATCCATTGTCAAAGGTGGCATAAGGAGCATGATTAGGCATGGATGAAGACATAACGGGATAATTGGAAGGGGTGATTGGATTGTGGAAAGTGGATGGAGAAAGCTTACTAGAGATGATAGTGTCAAGGGGATCTATGTCATATTCTTCTTGATCGACAAGACTTTCGTTATCGTCGTCCACGTAATTAGGGTTTCCCTTGACTACTATTGATGGGGGATGAGGATTCATGATGGTAAAAGCATAAATAGAGTGGATCAAAGATTTTGAATGGAGATGGATGAAAGCTCAAATTGGGATTTAAGTCAAACTCAGATCAAGATTAGACAAAAGCTCAGATTAGGATGATTGGATGATGTGATGGGATTGATTTTGATTTTGATGGGATTTGGATTTTGATCAGGTTTTGTTCGGATATATTGAATTGGATCAGATTACGATTGGATTGGATTTGATTAGATTAGGGTTTGGATTTGATTGGATTGGATTAGATTGGATTTGGATTGGATTTGATTGGATTGGATTGGATTGGATTAGATTGGATTGGGTTTGGATTAGATTGGATTGGGTTTGGATTGGATTGGATTTGGATTGGATTGGATTGGATTGGATTAGATTGGATTGGGTTTGGATTAGATTGGATTGGATTTGGATTGGATTGGATTGGATTGGATTGGATTGGATTGGATTAGATTGGATTAGATTGGATTGGATTGGATTAGATTGGATTGGATTGGATTAGATTGGATTGGGTTGGATTGGATTAGATTGGATTGGATTGGATTGGATTAGATTGGATTAGATTGGATTGGGTTTGGATTGGATTTGATTAGATTGGATTGGGTTGGATTGGATTAAATTGGATTGGGTTGGATTGGATTGGATTGGATTGGATTAGATTGGATTGGATTTGATTGGATTGGATTTGAATTGGATTTGATTGGAAGGCGTGAGAGAGAGACCTCAAGCTTGATCACGTGAGATTACCTTTAGTAACCCTAGAGCTTTGATTGATTGATAGGATGATTACGGCACCGAATCCACCTTAAGCTAGGAATGGATTGATTGGGCCGAGGATGATAACTTGCAACACCGAATTCACCTCAAGATGGAGGCGAATTGATTGGGTTTGAAGTTAAAGACTAATAATCAAGTTCAAGCGCTATGGTCAATTTAGGTAACCACTTTGTAATACAAGGGTAGGACGGTTTGATTATGGGTGGTATTTGGAGATGCAAATGGCAAGAAATGATTGGTGGTTTAGGAAGGAAGTAGAATGAATGGGGGGGTTAAGGATAATTGTGGAGAATGTATGGGGATTTAGGATGGTTGAACGAAAGGTTGGAATAAGGAGATGGAAGTTTAAAATAGCCAAATGGGGGTTTTTCAAGGTTTAAAGTGACAACGCAAAGGTTTGGGATGATGAGGTGATGGTTGGGAATGGTTAATTGATGGTTCAAAGACTAAATGGGTCTGAATGGAGGAATTTCGGGTGTTTAGGAGAGAAAATCCGCCTTTCTGCAGCAAAGATTAGGATATTGGCAGCAAAATCAGGGGCGTAGACAGCTTTCTACAGTAAATCAGGGGCGCCACCGCCTTTCTGCGCAGGGCGCTACCGCTTTTTTGCGCAGGGCGCTGCCGCGTTTCTGCACAAGGCGTTACCACTTTTCTGTGCAGGGCGCTACTGCGTTTCTGCAGGGACAAAGCTTGGTTTTTTATGGCAAAGGCTATGGTAAGGACACAAAATGATGAAACAAGTCAAAAGTATCAAAATTTGACAGAATTTCCATAAGAAAACACCTCAAGCAAGCACAATCCTATGATTAATATTACGGGTATGGTAAGGCAAAGTCTTAATCTAGGATGCACAAGGCTTCTAGGGAGTCCTCGATATACTCTCGGTACGTGAGGCACAACCGTGAACACCAGTCCGTCACAAGCGTGAGTCGGGAACCCCAGCGAGATCTTGAAACAGACCAACTCTTCACGTCTATCTAGGTATCACCACAACCCCGACGCTCCCTTGATGCAACCTTAAGCTGGATTGAGGTACAACTTTCGTTCTCCCCCTTTTATATACCCCGCCGGTACGCGTGCTTGGAATCGTCCCTTGGGGTGATGAAATCCCCAAGCAGGTCCCACTAGAAATAAGACACTAACTATTTCCAACTACTCCCCAGGCTCACACGAAGTGCAAGGGGAAAGTGAAAACAAATCAATGCCCCCTTGGGTAACACAAAAATAAGCAACCACAGCAAACAGTGAGGTTTAATCCCCCTAATTAGACTATGTTTGAAAACAACAGAGATAATTTTTTGAAAGTCTGATTATGTAGATGACCCTGCAAACAAATGTTAGTTGTCCTCTTTTTCGTCTTTGGTCAAATTTCGCCACAATATGCTGCAAAACGTTAGCGAAAAATAGCAATATCCTTGCCACCACAATGTTAGAGAGTTATTATGTAAAAGCTGTAAAAAACTAGAACAAAAATGAAGCCAAAACGCCTATTTTACCTTCCGAACTGTGTTGTTTTGGGGCGCTGCCGCGGTTCTGTGAAGGGCGCTGCCGCGGTTCTGTGAAGGGCGCTGCCGCGGGTCTGTGAAGGGCGCTGCCGCACTTCTGTGAAGGGCGCTGCCACGGTTCTATG
>VDFB02000007.1:185892757-185968356 GCA_007258455.2 Sequoia sempervirens
GTATACTCTGATATTTGCACTTCTCTAAATGAGCAAAACAACTAAGAAATATGAAAAACAAAATATCAAGAACACCTCAAGATTAGCCAAAAGAGAGATAGAATAAGAAAGGAAATGGATAAACAAAATAGAAACAATATCACCTTCCTTGCTGTTGATTTCTCCTTGATTGACCCTTGATTGGAATGGATTGTGTGCTCCTTAGATGATGGATTGAGTGACTAAGATGCAAGATTCTATATGCAAGATGATTAACAAAGATGGTTGAATGATTGAAAAGGCTTGAGGATTCAAATGGACAGCATGTAGTTATCAAAATGCAAAAAAAGTGTTTTAGAAGGAAAATTGGCAGCATAAGGTTGCTCCAAATGAAAGTTGTTGAAAATGCCCTCGGGAGGAGGGGGTATTTATAGAAGGAATTTGAATTCTCTAGAGAATTCAATCTGGCTGAGATGTATCCAACAAGGCCAAAATGAAGGGCTATGGTGGGTTGAGAACCCACAAGCCCTCACATCTTGACATGTGGAGGGTGAAGTGGACAAGGGAATATGAGATGGAGGTGAGGTGTCAAAAAGGTACATGAGGTGGAGGAAGGACATGCACCTTGGGGAGGGAGGAGGATTTCCACAAAAAGGGGATTTCTTGTCCCCAAGTGGGAGTGAAAGGGACATTTGAGGAATTTTGGAATTCCTCAAAAATCTACATGGGAAAAGGAAAGGTGGTTGGGATATAAATGTGAATTAAAAATTCACATTCATAGGATGATCTAGAGGATAAAAGGTGGGCTCCAAAAAGGTGGGACTTGGTCACATGTGGAGATTGTGACAAGTCCAAGGTTCTAGAAGCCTTGGAAGGATGGAATGTGAATTAAAAATTCACATATGAAAGAGGGGAATCTAGGAAGAATAAAAAGGAATTAAAAATTCCTTGGAGAATGATTAGGCTTAATTAATCAATAATTAGAAGATAAATAAGGATTAGAAGCCAACTTGCAAAAGTTGGAGGATGTGACACATCCTAATCAAGGATTAGGCATGTGCACATCCCTAATGAAGAAATTAGGAAATGGATTAGGATTAGATGAAAATGACATGTGAGGAATTAAATAAATGTAATATTTATTTAATTTAAGGAGGGTAAGGTATTTAATTATCAATTAAATACATTAGGGATTTGGCAGAATTTAAAGATATTAATTAAATAACAGTAATATTACTTAATTAACTCAGATAAGAGGATGTTTAGATGAAAAGTGATAAATTTGGATAAATTAAGTGTCCAAATTTAGATGTCTACAATATCATCACCACAAGATACTAGCAATAAGGCACAAATCAACAACACAAGATCAACACATAACACATGATTTATGTGGAGAAACCCTTGCAAGTAAAAAACTCCACCAAGATTAGAGGCCAAGTATGCATTATCATCAAATAAATGAGATTAAAATATAACCACTTCCATTCTCTTATTTTCCTCCAACATGAGAACACCAATGTACCTGTGAACAACTTCCTTATGCCACCACCTGTCCTTGTTCCTGCAGAGTAACACTACATTCAATTGTTCCTCTCTTAATTCTGCATCTAAGAGGATGATTTTATAGACTTGTGAAGGCATCTAATGCACCAAAAAAGGTGTCCAAAGATGACCTTTCATTCCAAAAATCCCCAACCTTTTGATTACCTCCTCGACATTCAAAAAGGCACTTGTTTTGGCTCCAAAAATTTCCCTCCAACTTGGGTGCCCAAACTTGAGAATTTAAAGATTACATTAAATGTAATAAATAATGGAAAACCACGTGACACCTATTGCCTCTATCCAAGCACCCACTTGGAGAATCCCAACAATCACTTATTTATCATTTCCTTTATCTTTTATTATCCCATTCTAGGCATCCACATGTGGGGAAAAAAATATTAAATAATTATGCCCACAACTCACCTTTACCGATGCTAGTGGACCCATCACCCCTTATGAGTATAGTACAAACAATGGTGAGAATTAATATTACAAAATATTTTCCCAATACACCCTAAGTTCTTAGAGACACTTTCCAAGGATGTTGGAACCATGATATATGACATAGTATTTACAAGGTGGATGGCACCTAATCCTAACACTAGCATAGGCCATATTATTTTCATGTGATATAGTCCTTGGAGACCCATCCTAAATCCCTTCTAAAAACTCTACCCATGTCATGGAAGTTGTTTCCTATGATGTTTTCTATCCTCATGCTTCCTTCATGCAAACACACTTAGCCCTCAACCAACCCCCCATATCCTATCAAAGCAATCCCCCCATCCTCTTTGTCTTTTTCCATAACCTTGATTTTCTCTTGTCATTGGTTCCAAACAATCACCAACCTCAACACACTCCCATCTAATCCACTTATCTAAAATCCCCCACACTCCAAATAATCCTAACTATAATCCATTCAAATGCTAATAATCCTGATCTATGCATTCCTACTCAACAATTTCATGCATCATCCAAAAAAGTCCATCTGTTTTGTTCCTAGCCTTGCTATAACTCTTGATCCACTTAATACAAAAATATTGTCATAAAGGATATTTTGTTCCCAATCTTGGCATTATTCTTAGCATCAACAAAGTAAGATCAATAGACATACCATTTCTAATCCTTGCATTATTCTTGTCAACAATGCTATTATAATCATCATCAATTAGTTTTCAACTTGACTAGAGGCAACATTGTGTTTGTCTTTGCATCATTGTTTCACATTAGGGGCATGCAATTACATCCTACTTTGGAATAAATATTAATACATGCCTTTTGGTTCACTTTGTGATCTGGATGCCTTCTATAATACACAAGTTTTATGCATTTCCCACTTTCATTAATAAAAATACATTTCCATACTCTATTTGATAAAACATCAAACAAAAGCCTAAGCTTCACATCCACAAACTACACGTTTGACACATCATGCTTTCAACACAAAATCAAGAACTCAAAATCAACCTTGATAACATGCAGTTGTCCCATCATTTTTCATAGTGAAACTTCCCGACTTCATACATCATTTTTATTTGTGGGATGAATCCTTCCCCCAATCAAGCATAATCCTCATTCATTTATCCTTTTAGCACCTTGACAAGAGGTAATATTGTTATATGTTAGTTGATAGTTTATATTTTGCTTCTTTGATTATATTTTTTATCTTTTCATTAATCTCTTGACCCATACAATTCCTACTCATGGTCACCATGATTGTTATATATTACACTTGATTGTATACATTGGGGCATGGTCTATTTTTTATGTGTGCCATGTTTGTTGGTTGTTCCCTCACAATACCCACCAAGGTCAAACACATTGCGATGTCATGGGAACTCTTCTTTGTCTATTGTTTCACCATAGATCTACCAAGAGCGTAAAATTACTTATGAGTGTTGGATTATCCTCTTGTTTTCTATTTTACTTGTGAGCCAGTCAATGTATTGGATACAACACCACCTTGGTATTATATACCTTAGTGCATAACATCCATTTCTATATCAAGAAAAGGTTGCTCTTCACATCACAAAAAACTAAAAAAATAATCAACTACCCATAATCATATACCTATTTACACATCCTACATTTTTTCTCCACTTTTCTTACACCTATTTCTTCATTTCTCCTTTGTTTTTTTTTCATCATTTTTCATCTTCTGTATGAATTTTTATTCTTAATCCTTCTTTCGAGAGGACACTCGTGCAATCTTTGCATAGATAACCTCTCAAGGAGGCATCATCCCACCATCCAATTTCCATTATTTCTTCTATTTGATTGATGCATATCGTTATTTTCTTCATCTAGATTCCAATCCATTCTTCCTAGCTAGATTTATTTTCTTTGAAATAATGTTATTTTGAACATTGTCTCATTGAGGGAAAAATGTAGACACTAAAATAATTCCACTTTTTTCATTATTATATTATTAACACCATATGCCAATATTTGCTATCATTTCATTATTCATTATCATCCATTATCCTTAGTATTCCATCATTTAATTAAATAATTTATATTATTTAAGTAAAGTGAGCTAAATATCCATCAAATAAATAAATAAAATAAAATTCATAATTTCCATCTATTATTTGTCAAAATATTTAAATAAAATATTAAATTCTACCTTATATGCATACATTATCCATTATATAAATTAAGAAATAAATAAAATCCACCTCATGAGTTAACTAATCAATCAAAACCACTTAATTCATGTGCATCCAATCGGTTGACTCACCCATGTACTTCATTAACTATTTCATGCAAATAGTTAACTCCTAAATTTCACCATGCACTCACTTAATTGTTTCATGTAATTAGTTAACTCAATAATCAATTTTGTTAACAAGTTAGTCAAATTGAGTTGAATAATATATTTTTTAATTATCTTCAACCTACTCATGTTTGTCACCTCTCCTCATTAGCTCCACAATCATGGATCAAACTTATGATCCAAGATAAAATCTCATCCATTCATTTTCTTCTTTGAAATTTGATAAATTCAACCTTTTATTCATCATTGATCATGAATCTTTAATGAAAAATACTTTTTAAATTTTTTTTTTAAAATGTAAGGAATGCTAAGGTTGTGCTAATAGAATGAGAGCATCAATACATTACCCACATCATGAGTGCATTATGTGATGCTCAATTAGAAGTTTTCTCAAGGATAGAGTAATTATGTTTTAAATACATTTGTGGCAACAAAAAAAGTATCCCTTCTACTTTTCCTTGCTTGTTTGGGCCCTCCTTGTGAACTAGGATTAATGGTGCCTTGATTTAGTGTTGCAATGTGTTTTACACATTCACATTAGATCTTGGGCCCTTGTGAACTAATGAATTTAAATGGTACCTAGCTAAAGTGTTGTGAAGTGTTGTAACACACTTTTACACTTTTCTAAGGTTTTATCAAATAATTAAACCTAATAAACCTCTTTTCAACCTTAATCATGCCTTATTTAGAGTTTTGTGAAGTGTTGTAATACACTTTCACACTTTTCTAGGCTTGTCATTAATAATTGGAATTTCTTATGCTTTAATTGACCCTATTTTGCATCCACAAGCCTCATTTAATGTATTTTTCGAGGATAATCCTAACACCAATCAATACCCAATCATAATTCAGGTGTTTCAGGCTTGAATGGCCTAGATTTAGTGATATGGGACTCATTCGCCACCTTGGGTGAATGAGTTCCACCTAGATCTTTTGGTCCCGAACTTGGTTTCACACATTTCTAAGAATTTTTTAAAATGGTCCCAAAATTTAGGCCTGCTGGGACTCATTCACCACCTTGGGTGAATGAGTCTCATGTGGCCCAAAATCAAAATTAATTCAAATTTCTAGAAGGATTTTATCCTCCTAGATCTAATGTCGGCTTGTAGTGTTGTAATTTCAGGAATTCTTGCATAATTGAGTATAAATGCAAGGTTATTTCTCTCATTTTAACCCCAAGCATTCAAGTATTCATCCTTATAGCAAGTTTGAGTTCACAAGTGCATTCAAGTGTTTTCAAAGCATTCAAGGGAAGATTATCAAGCTTTTTAGAGCAGAATTCAAGCATAAATAATCATGTCAAAGATTTCATGCATCATGTTTGTTGTTGAGCTAACAATTGTGATGTAGGATTTTGTGATTCAAGCAAGCATTACATTCAAGATCTATCCAATTCTAGCAAGATTCAATATCTACATCCATTGGAGCCATTGCATACATGTTTGCAACCTTTTATTGCTAGGGTTTGGTGAGTTGAAACATCTCATTTTGTTCATTCATAATTATCCCTTCATATTTTATTCTATTTCAAGGTTTAATTACCAACAAGGGGTTTGACCAAGGCAAACCCCTATTCACTAACGAAACAACATTTTTCCCTCTCCTTTGTGTGTGATTTGTAGGTCTAGGTTATAGATTTCCTAAGGAGCAAGATTGGAGAAAAGTTGTCAAATCATTCAAAGTTGTCAAAGTTGTCATCAATCCTTGAAGAATATTGGAGAAGACCTATAGGTGGGTGATCCCACAATACTTGTTTACAATTTTTGGCCAAACTGGACATTGAAATAAATTTTTCTAACTAAATCTTCACTTTCGGGCACCTATAGCGGCTAAATCGTGAGGAATTTGAAGATGATGCAAACTACTGATTTTTGAAATTTTGTCTGTAGATTCTTAATATATTTTTTTCAAAATTTTTGGAATCAAATTGCACTTATTTTTCCATCTCCTTCGAAAACTAGTTTTTTTTTTATTAAACAACATTTTTAAGGAGTGACACTCACCGTATAATGCATAATTTTTTTTCCATGAAGGATAAAATTCTATTTTTTTTGAATTTAGATTTGTAACTATGATATCTAGTGCTTCCAATTGGTTTGATAGTGTTTTATTGAATATTTTTTCCTTAATCAAGTTTTGAAGTCAAACCAAATACAATTTAGACATAGGCAGACTATATAATGTGTAACATTTTTTGTATGTATCAATTTTTTATTTATTTTTGTTGGATCAAGGACTTCAATATTTGGTGCACTCATATTTTTCAATTTTTTTTTGATAATCTGCTATTTTTCCACATGTGCAGAACAAAGAGCTTGATTTTCGGTGAAAAACCTATGTTTAATAAAACTAAAAAAAAAAAACATAATAAAACTAAAACATATTAAAAATTTATATTCGTTGGATAGCTCGTTCTGAGGACTACCATCATCTAGTTGGGTCTAAGCTGCCCTCCATCCTCAGTTTCCGCTATGTGCCTTTGGAATTTCAAGCTTCTAGGTGAGTAGTGGGGTTCAGCTAACCCCAGAGTGCTCGAATCTCCATTCGAACCCCCTTTCAAAAAAAAAAATTCTTTGTGTTTTTTGGCGGGAATGGTGGGACCTTGCATTTAAATGGTTCACTAGAACTAGGGTTCATTCAAACCCTTTTTTGGTTCGCTCAAACCAAAGGGTTCATTCGAACCCCAAAAACCAAATTGTTTTGCATGGGGTCATTTTTTGCAACTTTGTCTTCCTCACTCAAATTGTAAACCACTTTTTTGGGTTTACCTAGATTGCAAATCATGGTTTCGGATCCAGAAATCAATCAGGAAGGGTAGAGTAGATAGAGAAGAGCAGGATCAGACTTTGAAGCTTCAGAAAAGCCTAACTGGAATGATTCACCACTTTTGGAAAATGAGACCCGGTTCCAGTCAAAATTTAGATTTTTGTAGATTCGGATACCCATTTGGCAGATTCTTGTTCCCACACAAAAATCCAGTTTTTGGATTGATTTGCCCAGTTTGGTGAATGATTCCCAGTCAGCAATAAAAGTAGAATTTTTAGTGTTTCATACCTCCTTCCAACCATCTCCAGATTTCTAGGTGCACATCTTCCTTTATGTAGCTTTTTGTTTCATTTCATTTTCTTTTCTAGGTCATTTAATAGGTTATTGCATTGAATTAGGGTTTTGTTTTTCATTTTTCATTTCATTATCTTTTCCAAGTCTAAACTTGGTGGTGAACCCCTTATTAGTTTACTTTTAGCCCCTAGGACAACCCTATTGCAAGATTTCTTTCTCTTTTGCATTGAGATCTCTAGGGTTATCCTTGAGTGGAATCATTGGGAGTGGGTGTGCTCTATGTTCTAAACCATACGATAACACTTAATAACCCCCATTTTCAGAGGTTCCATTTTGGTGAACCTACATTTAGAACATCATAATTTTGATTTGGAATGCATTATCATCCTAGATCTTGCTTGTATTAACATTGCATTAGGGTTTGCATTAGTTAATTGGAATTCTAGGGTTTCTAATTTTGCATTAGTGAAAGCTCATATAGCTAGCATTTTTGCATCTCATTTCATTGAAAATTAAACAAAATCTGCATTTTCATTTTACATACAGATCATAAAACATAAAAAGCATAAAATTCAATTGAAAATTTCTAAAAATTTTGAAAAAAACTCTCACTGGGACTCATTCAGCACCTTGGGTGAATCAATCCCAGTGCAGATTCTGCATTGTATTTTCTAGCATTTAAAGCTCTGTTTCTGAGTTTTTGTTTGTTGTTATTTCCTTTCCATTTTAGTTTCCAAAATTTTTGTTATAAGCATTTCATTGTTCTTAGCTTACATTGCATTTGCATTCATCTTGCATTTAGTAGTCCTTGTATGAGTATTTGGTGTCCTATTGCTAATACTGTAGTGAGACGAAGTTTTAGACTCATGTCATTCCATGATAGCACAATCGTTGTGGATCTTGGGTTGTCTAGCTCTTTCACTCCTAGTATTGACACTAGTACACTAGGTATGTACAACACCCTTAACAACTCTTTTCCTTCAAGTAGTATGCAAGTTGAAACACAAATTGATAATGTCCCACAAGAAAACATAATTCAAATTCATGAGGACCTATCTAATCTACAACATCAAGTGAAAATTGACAAGATGAACAACTACTACCATCCCTACTATAGATAACATTCACTGCATTCTTGAAAGTGAAGATTGGCTTGACCTTGTGAAAATCATAGTTCAAATCTTTGGAAAACACCTCACCCCAACCACTAGTTGTCCTTTACCTACAAGCAATGTCACAAGCCAAGGAGGAACTCAAATTCCTCCTCCCACAACAATTGCCTCAATACCTACCTATACCAATCCTTAAGTCACAACAACAATGCAACAAACTAGTAATGTGATTCCTTCCGTAGGTATTTTTTCTAGCATCCCTAGTTCCTATGTGGCATCGCATGCCATATCTCCTACCACTTTACCACCTATAAGCATTCCATTCACTTGTCCTTCGAACACATACACACCTTCACCTTTTTCATTTCCATCTCATAACACAAGTAACGACCCTCTCATAAATCAACTCTTCCAAACTGTTTCATCCCTTCAAAAGCAAGTTTCCACCATCAACCAAAATCAAAATGGCCCACCTACATATTATGTCAAAAGAAACCCATTGTCCTTGGAGATATTGCAAAAATTGATGCCACAAGGTGTAGAGGTGCATAGATTCAAGAAATATGGAGGAAAGGGAGATCCTTCTAACCATGTTAATGCTTATACTACCTTATGTAGTGAATTTGTCCTTAATGATAAAATCTTAGCTAAGATTTTCCCTAGGTCCTTGAAAGATACTGCCTTGGAATGGTTCTCCTCTTTATCGAACAACTCAATTAGTTCATTCAATGAACTTGTTGAGGCATTTGTTAACCATTTCCAAGTGAATATGACCCCTAAGATGACCTTGGCTGACTTGATGAGATGCAAGCAAAAAGAAGATGAAAAGATAACTGAATTTATCTCACACTATCAATTGCTTTATTCCCAAATCGATGTCAAGGTCCCCGACCCTCACCTTCAAAAGATGTTCATAGAAAATTTGCAAAGAAAGATACAAGACAAGCTCACCATGATGAAATTCCCATCCTTCATGCACTTGTGTACCACCCTCCATGATTATCAAAATTTGGTTAGTAGTTGAGATACAAAATCCACTTTTAGCTGAACTAAGAAATACGAGCTCATAAAACAAAACAATTCCCAACCTTTTAGAAAACAGAACAAATGGTTCCTTCAATTTAACCCCTCTCAACAAACAACTCAAAATGTTAATAACCAAGTAGTTGCTGTTAAAGCCATGATACCCTTTAGCTATGGGGAATTGAAAAGAAAATTCACTCCCTTATATGATACCCTTCATAACACAATATCCCAACTTTTAGAACAACAAATGATTACCTTGCCTCCCATCAAAACACCCGATCCTAATAAGTCTTTACCCCCAAGATTTAGATCAAATGCTTATTGCCATTATCACTGACAAAAAAGACACGACACAAAAAATTGCAAGCATCTTAAACATCTTGTGCAAGACCTCATTGATTCTGGTCATCTTTTTGTTGGAGGTGTTAGTGATCAAGGAAATAAGTTTGTTGCCCCTCCTAACCAAAAATTGAAAATCTTTACCAACCTCATGCCAAAACATAGTATTTCATTTGTCAAATCCATCAAAATTACAAAGAATGATGTGATGAATGTTGACACAGATGATCATAAAAATGATTCTATTCAACATGATCCTATAGATGATGATCCTATGGATGACATGGTAGGAGTGATAGATGTCATTCCTTGTAAGGGCCGGACTAAAAATACTCTTGACATTGCTTTCTCCTCTAAGGATATACTTCAACATGCACCTGATGGTCCTCTTTACATAACCAACTGTATCTATGACAAGCCCACTAATGGGATACTAATAGATCCCGCTCGTGGAGAGAATGTGATCACCAAGGAATTCTTAATTTTGCATGAGATCTATCAAGATATATACGATAAATCAAAAAAATGGATCAAGAAACACAATGTTTTTTCTTTCCGTACGATGGGATCGATCACTCTTCCTTTACAAATAGGACCGAAAATATTAGATGTCTCATTCTCCATCATCTCACAGTTGGACCAATTTTGTGTGAAGCTAGGCTATCCATGGCTTTGCTACATGAAAGTTGTCCCTTTGGTTGTACATAAATGCTTAAAGTTTCCCTTTGACAATAAAATATTCATCGTCCATCACAGTGGCTTCAACCCTTTGTCCTCTCGTGGAAACTTTTCCTTAGATTTATTTTGGGCTGAGCCTATGGAACCTATAAAACCATGCCAAGACTTCTTTTTCCTATCCTATCAAAAGTTCAAGGCAAAGAAAATAGCAGAATTATCCCTCTGAAACATGAATCCACCCACCATTGAGCCTACCATCCTAGATGAAACCATGATTGAGCCTAAAGAAATTCCAAACAACCAAGATCAAGCTAAGACAAAAACCTCACCTACCTCCTACAAAAGACCAAGAGACAATGAAAACAACCCCGTCACACCTCCTAGAATAAAAAAAGCTTACAAAGTTAGAGAAAGTGGTTGAACAAACTCCCATGGTTCCTTCCATTTCTCCCCTTAAGGAAGAAAACAAACCTATAGTTGACCAACTTGCTCCTACAAAAATGCAACTTGAAAACATAACTAAAAGAAACATAGGTGCTAGAGAGCATAGGCGTAGATTCCTTGCCCTTGCGCGTAGGTTACATGAAGAATTAAACAAAGCAAATCAAAATCCAAACTTGATTGAAGCAATGCATGATGACTCTACCCCTACCCCAAAAGAAAACAATCCAATACAACAACCACAATAAGAGTTGAACTCTTCCATGGACATTATCATTCGACCTCCTGTTGTGATTAACTTGGATGATGATGACGAGGTTGATAAAATTGAAAAAGAGGTGCATAAGGAATTGAATAAATTATTTTCCTCTTCCATTAGCTTAAACGATAATTCTCCTATAAAGAGTGTTGAACTTGGTAATGATCCTAGTTCAACACTTGCTATTGTCCCTTTGGCTAGTTGCCTGCCTTCGATATACAATGAACATGATTGGGAGGTGGACGACCTGCTTTAGGGTGACTCGCATATTCCTTACTAGTATTTTACATTATTTCATTTTTATTTTTTGCATGTATGTGATGTGATTCCCCATGGTCCATTTTTTTTTATGTTCTCTATCTCTTTGTGACATTGCTCTATTTGTACCTTCACTCTTCTCTAGGTCGTCAATCTTTTACTTTTCACTTTTTATCTTTTCATTTGTCTTGTGTTTTCCTTTTGGGGATGACACAAGGAATTGAAACATTCATGTCTCTTCCATGTTGACCCAAAATCTTTTCTTTTCCTTTATCTTTTTTGTTTGTCTTGTGTTTTCCTTTTGGGGATGACGCAAGGTGTTGAGACATTCATGTCTCTTGCATGTTGACCCAAAATGCTTTTTCTTTGTTTTTGCTATCTTTGTGTCATTCTTCCAGTTCTATGTGTATTTGGGGAATGATGATATTTCCAAGCTCTCTTAAAAAAATATAGCAAGAACATAGTGACCCCAAATCCATAGATCCCTTATGTGTTTGGTGTTTTTCGTTTTGGGGGCAACCCCTCTCTTTTCTTTTTCTCTTACATGATGTGGCTTTACTTGGAAACATATGAATTGGAATAGTGATTTCCAAGTTGGCTCTTATGTCTTCTTTTTTTGCATTTATCATTTTCTACTTTAAAGTAATTGCTCAGAGCATGGTGTTTAGAAATTTCTTTAAAGTGGCAGCATACATTGGAATTATTCTTTTGCATTTTTCTTTCCATGGATCATAGTGCAGTCTTCTTACTTTATACAATGTGTTTCTCACTTTGTGGATGACATTGGGTGTGATGTATTCCAAGAGCGTGATCTCTCTTAGCATATCACATTCCTCTTAGTGGCTTGATGTAACACACTGCATCCCTTAAGTTGTGAATTCTCTATTCTTTGATTGGTCCTCTCTTGGAGACATTAGGCACAATGTTCTCTAAGTTAAAGACCTTGCATGAACTAAGCAAGAATCCCTTGAAAATTCTCATTGCTGCATTTGCAGTTATATAGCCACCTTGCATAACAAAACTTCCATGCCTGTAGAGCCATCTTGTTTGTTCATGATCTCTAAGCATACAAAGTTTTTCTTGAATCATGAAGCTCGAAAATCATTTTTGTGTGGTACCTTATCAAATTTATCAAGAGGTATAACTTTGGTATGGTTTGAGTGGGAAGCCTGACTGAGACATGACTTTCCCCATAACCACTCTTGTGTGTGTGAGTGCATACTAGCCATGAGTGTATGTTTCTCACATTCTTGGACTTTTCATCCAGTGGAAAACTAGGAGTTCGTTGCCTCAGTGTGAGTATGCATTTTTTAGACAAACAACCTAGACCTCATCCACATCGCAATGGAAAAATGGTTGAAGCTTGATCCGACTATTTTATGTTTTACCTTTTCTTTCTTTTTGTCTTTGATAGTGTATGCTTGTGCTTTTTTGTTTCTCTTATATCATTCTCATGTGTCCTTTTGTGCCTACGTTGGTTCACTATAGGATCTTGATCCTGAGGGCTTGATCACCCCTCTTGATCATTTTCATCATGTCTTACCAAAATTGGTACAAATGGACCCCTCTTGATGTGTATTTGTCTACTTTAGTGTGAGTTTGAAGCAAGTCCATCCTCTCACTAAAGTGGGGGCTAAATGTGGCAACGGAAAAAGTATCCCTTCTACTTTTCCTTGCTTGTTTGGGCCCTCCTTGTGAACTAGGCTTAATGGTGCCTTGATTTAGTGTTGCAATGTGTTTTACACATTCACATTAGATCTTGGGCCCTTGTGAACTAATGAATTTAAATGGTACCTTGCTAAAGTGTTGTGTTGTAACACACTTTCACACTTTTCTAAGGTTTTATCAAATAACTAAACCTATTTTCAACCTTAATCATACCTTATTTGGAGTGTTGTGAAGTGTTGTGACACACTTTCACACTTTTCTAGGATTTTCATTAATAATTGGACTTTCTTATGCTTTAATTGGCCCTATTTTGCATCCACAAGCCTCATTTAATGCATCTTTTCAAGGATAATCCCGACACCAATCAATGCCCAATCATAATTCAAGTGTTTCAGGCTTGAATGGCCTAGATTTAGTGATCTGGGAATCATTCACCACCTTGGGCGAATGAGTCCCACCTAGATCTTTTGGTCACAAACTTGGTTCCACATATTTATAAGCATTTTTAAAAATGGTCCCAAAATTTAGGCCTAGTGGGATTCATTCGCCACCTCAGGTGAATGAGCCCTGTGTGGCCCAAAATCAGAATTAATTCAAATTTCTGGTGGGATATTATCCTCTTAGATCTGATGTCAGCTTGTAGTGTTGTAATTTCAAGAATTCTTGTATAATTGAGTATAAATACAAGGTTATTTCTCTCATTTTAACCCCAAGCATTAAGTATTCTTCCTTATAGAAAGTTTGAGTTCACAAGTGCATTCAAGTGTTTTCAAGAGCATTCAAGGGTAGATTATCAAGCTTTTTAGAGCAACATTCAAGCACCAATTATCATGTGAAATATCTCATGCATCATGTTTGTTGTTGAGCTATCAATTGTGATGTAGGATTTTGTGATTCAAGCAAACATTACATTCAAGATCTATCCAATTCTAGCAAGAGTCAAGATCTACATCCATTAGAGCCATTGCATACATGTTTGCAGCCTTTTATTGCTAGGTTTTGGTGAGTTGCAACATATCATTTTGTTCATTCATCATTCTCCCTTCATATTTCATTCTGTTTCAAGGTTTAATTACCAATAAGGGGTTTGACCAAGGCAAACCCTATTCACTAACCCAAAAAAAAATTCCCCTCTCCTTTGTATGTGATTCATAGGTCTAGGTTGCAGTTTTCCTAAGGAGCAATATTGGAGAAAAGTTGTCGAATCATTCAAAGTTGTCAAAGTTGTCATCAATCCTTGAAGAACATTGGACAAGACTTGCAGGTTGCAAATCAAGGTTTTGGATCCAAATCAATTAGGAAGGGAAGAGCAGATAGAGGAGCAAGATTAGACTTTGAAACTTCAAAAAAGTCTAATTGGACTGATTCATAACTTTTGGCGAATGAGTCCTAGTTCTAGTCAAAATTCAGATTTTGCAGATTCGAATACCCATTTGGCAGATTCTTGTTCCTGCACAGAAACCTAGTTTTTGGACTGATTCTCCCAACTTGGTGAATGAGTCCCAGTTAGCAATAAAAGAAAAAAATTCAGTGTTTCATACCTCCTTCCAACCATCTCCAAATTTCTAGGTGCACACCTTCCTTTCTGTAGCTTTTTGTTTCATTTCATTTGCTTTTCTAGGTCATTTAATAGGTTATTGCATTGAATTAGGGTTTAGTGTTGCA
This sequence comes from Sequoia sempervirens, assembly GCA_007258455.2. Classification (NCBI taxonomy): domain Eukaryota; kingdom Viridiplantae; phylum Streptophyta; class Pinopsida; order Cupressales; family Cupressaceae; genus Sequoia; species Sequoia sempervirens. The sequence continues at coordinate 185,907,564 of VDFB02000007.1, forward strand.
TTTTGCATTTCATTATCTTTTCCAAGTCTAAACTTTGTGGTGAACCCCTTATTAGTTTACATTCAGCCCCTAGGACAACCCTATTGCAAGATTTCTTTCTCTTTTGTATTGAGATCTCTAGGGTTATCCTTGAGTGGAATCATTGGAAGTGGGTGTGCTCTATGTTTTAAACCATATGATAGCACTTAATAACCCCCATTTTTAGAGGTTCTAGCATTATTTTTTTCTTCTATTTTATCACATTCAAATAGTCTCTTTTACAACTCTAGTGTAGTTATATTTAGTGTAGATTGATTTAAGTTACCATTTATTTCCTTACAACATTATTTTTTATTAGATAAAGTGGGAAACAAGGGTCTCAACTCTATTACAAAGCAAAATTGTAGGTAGGTACAAAAAAAATAGCTTAAAGCAAAAAAAAGCCTCGTAGACAAAAGTAAGACATAATTATAGCCAAGCTACCAAACACAAACCAAGACAATAACATGTAATAAAAGAGACACCAAGAATCCAACCTGAACAACGCTAGACACAACTCCATTTAATATCACACCTTTCACTCTGGTATGATATTGTGGGACAAATTTGGGAAGACCTTTAGAACTTCTACCTTTATATATTTGTCTAGGAAATAGTAACTTAGAATTCCTTAGATCCACTAGAAGTGGGAGGATTCCCCTACAAAGGGCTTGTCTATGGGTGCAACAAAAATAGAGGAATGTTGAGTCAAAGTAGCCAAACATTGAATAGCCACATTGAGAGTAGATTGAAGTTGATCCAAAGTTGGTGGAATAACAAACTAAGCAACTAGAGTAGAAGGTGGGTGGGAATCACCAGTAGGAGTCGATGGAGCAAAAGGAGCGGGACTTGCCAGAGTTTCACTAATTAGATGAGAAACCTCCTCAAAAACCATAGGGGAACTTAAAGAGAAGTTCCAACATTGCATATTAATTTGATTGTTTAAGTGTATCTCACATTAATAAAATAAAATAAAACAAAACTCCTAGAAATAAGGTAACATTTATTTTTGTTTAAACAATGAACCAAAAAAGATGACATTGAAAGAAAATAACCATGTAAATGAAGATAAAAAAGTTACCACAACCACATTTAAGACTCAAAAATATTGAAAATAGTAATTTGATCGTTTAAGTACAACATTGTTGAAAAGAGTAATTTGATTGTTTAAGTACACCCCGCATTAAGAAAATGAAATGATTTACAACATTATTGAAAGGAGTAATTTGATTTTCTAAGTACAACCCACATTAAGAAAATGAAATAAACAAAACACCTAGACATAAGGCAATTGTTTCCATTTCATGCCACCTTCCTTGCCCATTTATTACAGTTGATTTGAGAAATTTTAAATGTGCTAATCATGCTCAAAATACGTCTCTTGCTATTATGTTTCCCCCCTTAAATGCTTGTCAATTGCTTAAGATGCCAAATCTTAAAAACAACTAAGTGTCAAAGATTGTTGGGGTTCTACACAAGGTTTGTAACCAACATTGAATCATAACATGGTTTCTAGAACCCTGTTGGATCTTGATAAGGTTCTCAAAATATTGTTGGAGTCTGATGTTAGGTTTATAAATTCTTCATAAAGAAAAAAAAGTCTTATGGCTCAATGTGTGTCAAAAGTTGGGAGAGGTTTTGAAACCTTCTTTGGATCCCAAAAAGGTTCTTGAAATCAGTTCAAAGGCTAATGATAGCACCAACAACAACCATTGACAAAGGGGGAAGAAAGGGATGGACGAGATATAGGTTAAAAGGCAAGTGCGAGCTTTTTCTTGGCAGTTTGATATGGTTTGAGAATCTCCTAGGTTCCAAAAAATAGTTCAAGAACCAATAATTTTTTTGGCAGCCAAAGGAAGAATGAAAATTGGCTAAGTATTAGGGTTTTCAACATATTATATGTGTTTCAAAGCTAGTGTTAGCTCCCAACAATGTTCTCACAACCTTGTCAAAACCCGACACACTTTTCTTAACCAATGAAAATAAAAAAAATTCAAATAACCACTTAAAGTGTTGAAACTTAGACAAAGAAATAAATTTTTTAAAGTTTTTGGAAGTTTCAAGAGGTTTTGAAGCCTTATTCAGCTCCTAACAAGGTTCTCACAACCTCATTGGATTTTGACAAGGTTCTCAAAATTGGTTCAAATTCCAATGCCTAAGTGCCAATTAGCTTCCAAACAACCAATGGTGTACCTTGAGAAAGTAGGGAAACATATTATGAGAAAGAAAGTCTTCCATTAGTTCACATGGGTATGACCTGGTAGGAGTCATCAAGTGGAAGATGCTTTTTGAACTATTAATCTATTGTCTCCATGCAATGACTAATGATCCTTCCTAATTTTTTTAGAAGTAATTACTTGGTTCTAAATGTTGTAATATTGGTTAGTTTGTCCAAACCAAAGTTTGTAGGGGCCCTTCACACTTAAGGCTTAGTAGGAAAATAAACATTATGAAGCTACCAATAAAATTTGAAGAGTAACCACATGGGACCAACTTGGTCCAATGTGGTGAATATGACATAATTGACACATTCTTCCCATTGTACCATTGGTTGAAAACATGATTTATCAATAAGCAGGCCTCGACAAATGAAAGATAAGCCAAGGCATGAAAATTCTTCCCAGGGATAGGTATAATCTCAACACACAATATAGAAGATGGTAATGTTGACACATATAAAGTGTTTCACCATTCATCAAAATAGATGACTCAACGAGTAGGTGGGTCCAACTTATTTATATTAAATAATTCAAGGAGAGCATATAAAAGAGACACATGACATGACCATGATTCTTTTAAGAAGGGACGATCTTGACACATTTACCTTATTGTGACATTGGTTATTTGGTGCCAAATCAAAGATAATGGGCCCCATATTCTATCAAAGAGACATCAAAGGTTCTAGGCCGTTGATTACAAGTAAAAGATATCCAACGATTCACACACCACAAAGACCTCATCAAAATAGAAGTGTACAAAGTGTTAAATGCTATTGGATGAGATGGATGAGCCAAATATTTTGTGGGCCTTACATAAGAGATAGATTGGACATCTTTGCACTCCTCTAGAATACAACAGTTGAGTGGCAGTCTCCAAGTCATGTTATTGGCATAATTATAGCAACCCAACTCATGTAGTAATGGGGTCTCATAATTTTGAGGAATTGGGGATTTTCTATAGTAAATCTATAATTTACTAAGGGAAAATCCTGTTTTGAGCACCAAACATAGTGGCATTGCATTTACTCGCCCAACTACCTGTACAACTACTTGCCCACCTACTCTTACTCCTTCCCTGAGCACCATGAACGACTAGAGGGGATGCTTGCAAGTGGAAGATGAATTCCCATACTCCAAAGGTACGTCAAAAAATGATTTGGCTTGATTTGAGTACAAAAAATGATGGAAAACCTTGGAATGAAGGCATGGCTGCTGCCTACAATTGTAGAAGATCATGGATTTTTAGGATCCACATGGAAGTCTACACATTTCCCATTTTGGGTGATCTATAGTGGTATATATTTACCTTCAGTTTCATTTTTGGGGGATTCCTTCCTAGTGCAAAGAAGAGAGACAACAAAAGAAGATTTCTTCTCTTGTCATTCTAATATTATAACTGGCCCAATGCCTTTGAAATAATAATAAAATGCCCTTTTTTCACCTCCTCTCACTTTTAGTGTGTGGTCTAATTCCTTTTACCTTCATATTTGAATGATTTTACTATTTTATAGATATGTATGTTATTTATACATAATTTTTAGCAATTAGTTGTGGATTTCATTCCCTCATGGTATCTATAAAATCTCTTACATTTGTATCTATTTGCAAAAGATGGTAAAGATAGGGATATGTGTGAGTTTAGGAAATTTTAACTAGTTTTGTGTGTAGTTGCAAGCAAGGAGGAAAACCAACTAGTCTTGGTGCATCACCATCTTTCCCTTTTTGCATTTTTCTTCTCCCCTTTCTATTGTAATTCATTAAATTAGGGTTATATTTTAGCTTAATTTGTGTTGGTTTGGATCAACACATCACATCTATGCTTAAAAAGTAATCAACATTCTCTAGAGATTTTATCTCAACAAGGTCGAGCACACCTTGAGATCATTCTCATTGTATCCTTGGATTGTTGAATGTCAAGTTCAAGAAGGGTACAAATCCAAGCGATAATAGTAACATTTATTTATCTTTAAAAAAGAACCAATAAAAGATGATATCAAAAGTAAATAGCCCTAAATGAAGATACAAAATCGACCACAAGCACATTTAAGACCAAAAAACTATTGCCCAAAATATAATAATAGACCCATAACACCGACTTTCAACTAAATAAATACCATGATCAATAATTGATACAATTATTAATATGTGTGAAATTTATATTTACAATATAATAAATAATTATAATTATAATTGAGTTTTGGGCCTATTTTGAGAGAATGTCTTAATATATGGTTACATAGAAAAATTTGGCACACTTTTGTGGTAAATTTGGATCCCTTCTTGATCTCTATCCATCTACACCTACTCTCAAATATTCACACTTCTACACATTTGACCTTGTCTCTTCCTTCTTGGCCCCTATTTATAAACATTCATTTCATTTCTAGCCTACACAACCACATATTCATTATTGGTTTTGAGAGTTGGAATCAACTTGGGTCATTTAGGTAACATGTTGTTAGTTAACAGATTTGTCCTTCGGAAATAAATGTAGAAAATGACTCAAGATGCCCAGAAAGAAGAACAAACAACACTAACAATTGGAGAAGTTGCCATTGGATTGACAACTTTCCTCTGATTTAGAGGTACAACCCCCTCTTAAGATATGCAATGAATGAAATCAGGGTATGCTTTTGACCAGAAAGTAGAAAAGACACACTACCATCTACCCATAGCCATGAAATAGATGTGAAAGATTAAATTCAAAATTAAGTAAATGCACAAAAATGACACAAAATCCACCTCTCCTACACCCACGAACGATACCAGGAGAAGAATAAATAGTAGATCCCCTTTTCAATAGATGAGTTGATTTGAATTCATAAGACTCAGAAATAATCATCCACATGATTTGATATGACAGAACAATGCACTAGAAAATGATCACATAGGCACAAAGGACATTTGCAATCAAAGGAAGATATTCATAAATTCACAGATTCAAAAATATATTCCTTATTTCTCTGGTACAAAAGGTGAGTTCACAGACTCCACATCTCTGCACAACAAAGTACGCTTGAAAGAAAAAATATGCTGCTCCCCTATTCCCGAATAGCTAAAAAAGATCCCCTCATTTTGAGAGCTTCCTCCTTTTTATAATTTCACTCCCATCGTTATCTAACGATTTCTTGAAAATTATAACTTATTTATTTGTTAAAAAGAAACTTTCCGATTTCCTCATCCGGTTCCACCTTTTCAATTTTGTAACTGATTTTTTTGGATTGGATTTTCTTTTATTATGGGAAACATTTGTATTCTTATTTATCGAATATCTTTTTAATTCGCCAATTGTTTGGCTGAATTTTGAGCTTCATTCCCATTTGAAATTCTATTCCCACGAGCATCAAACAGTCTATACACAATTTTCATGTGTCTTTTTAGTCTTAATAGTAGTGAAAAGGCAACTGCAGCATGACAATCTGCCTTCACTTTCTGAATAGAGTCAACTGTAATTCCTTGTATCTCATCAAGAGCTTTAAAGACTCCACTGGTTCGTAACTTGATAAGGTGGAAATTGTCAACTTCTTTGTTCCCCTCTACCGTTTTAAGTGCTCTCTTCATTATTTTCTGGAAAGGTCCTTCAGAAGCCAGCTTCTTCATACTAGCTTCTAAGTTTCCAGCCCTAGGTTGTATTGTACGATTAATTGCTTGAACCAGATATAAAGGTTCATCTAGATTAACAAATGGAAGAGAAGCAATAACTTCTGTACAATAAACAAGAAAAAGAAGTGATAAATTCTCCAAGCTCCCATGATCAAACTTACGCAGAATTGATAAATAAACTTGTTTCTAGAAATGCGGCTCCTCCTAATAAGATTGTGGATCCGTGATATTCCTCCTTTTACACTTGCACTTGTGCTTTCATCAAAATTATTACTTCCATCTTCAAACACTTTACCATGTATTCTCATTCATATAGCTCAATAAGGAGTGAGCCATATTTGAGTTTGTCTCCTGTTCATCTAGCACAGAGGCTATGAGATATGGTACGCAAGTCACCGGATGCACCAGACCTTGTCGAAGCACAATTTGCACAACCTTCAGAGTAGATTGCCGGACCTGATCATTTAGATCAAGGCATTCCTCCAATATGTTCTGCTAATGCAACTGTACTACTGACCCGAAGTAAATTATTATGGTGTAGTCTTACTTCATTTTAATTGCTTCGAAGCCCATACATTACCTTGTTGATACCCATTACGGGATTCGACATTCAGAGTACTAGAGATCAGAGCAGTCTGAAAATGCTCATGTGCTATTGAGTTAAACTCATCAAAAGGTTTACATCTTATTGAATTATCCAAGCCGAGAACCTTCTTTTAATTAAAAGAGTCCAAAGAAAGCATATGTCTATTGGTCCATCCGCTGTCATTCTCTGATAGTCAAGCAACGTCTTTTGACTGTGTAACCATCATAGAGACTATTGTCGTTCATTCAACTTATCACAACTTCCTGTTGCGTGCTTTGGCCTCTGTGTATTATACCCACTTCAAAACTAGCACCATTGTTTCGCCTTCAGTGAGTGATAGGAAAGAGGGTGCCTCAGGGCTTTCTTCCTCGAGAATAATGATAGGACCCTTTACATCGCAATATTCAGCGACCAACTTTGCTATTTGTCGATAATAAGAGTCGTGTCATATCTATCAGTGTCGGCACACATGAATCCTTACAAAGAGTAACCAGGTTTTATGAAATCGGAGAATAACATAATGCTTTATGTACCCCGCCTCAATACTTCATTTAAACGAAGCTCTAAAGTGCTTTATCGAGCTTCCTTGAAATTTTATAAGACCACCTTGACCTTCATTCTACTATCATGCCACTCGAAATGAAAATATTTTCTTCATAATGTGACACCGATTATTCTAAAAGATCAGTTGGAAAATGTAATCACACCAACCAAAATAATAAGTGCATTCACATGTCTCTCTGCTAGAAATTAAACATGGCATGTAGCTGCAGTTCAATTAATAGTACATGCTTTTATTGAAAGTTTATCCTTATCTGCGTTCCTTCATTTATTATTTGGTAGTGAGACCCATACGTAGCCCCATACTCAATAATATTCAATAATAGAGGACTCCATTTATGTTTTGAAATGTATTGACTATAAATATGAGTGTTTGGGCAACATAGAAGACATAAGGAAGAAGCAAACAACAACTTTGCTATCTGTAGCATTAGATCTATTGTCAAAGTTTTAAACAAAATGAAAGCCACAGAGTTGCTGCTCTATTTTCCAGCCAAACTGGAAATACACAAATCAAAATGTGGAATAAACTTGGAGACATGCAACTTTGCTTTCTATTCCCTCCCTGACACGAAACCCCAGAAGTCTGCCCCTCCTCCTCATTGTCTTTCAGCTGAGATCTCACTTGTTGCTCCTCCTATTTCTCCACAGTGTAGTGTTGGGGAGCCACATCTTTCCACCAAGAAGCAGATTTGTTTGTTCTGTGTTTGGTACACTCAGTAGCCAAATGTCCAATTTGATGGCAGATTTTACATCTAAAGGGTATCCCTTCATAGTCTAGGGGTTGCCTCTAGCATCCCTTCAAAGTTTTTAACTGAATCTCCTCTGGAGGCACCTTGGACACATTCATTTCTACCAAAATACGAGCATAAGTCGAGTGCAGAAGATTTGAAGATCCCTCATCCACCATTAAAAAGCTTCCTAAAGAATTCCCTACAACCTCTAGACAAGAATCAAACCAAAATTGTAGGGGGAGGTTAGGAAGTCTCACCCAAAGAGGAACCGTATCAAAAACTTCAGTAGTTGGGTTAAAAGATGGATACCATAGCTTTCACATCAATGTATACTTTTCTTCCCAATCCCAAAAATAATCACAGAGGATCTTATTTCTATCTTGTTCCTTTTCAAAAACAATAGTAAAAAAGCCTTTACCCATAGGATAAATTTGAGCATACCCTTCTAGAACAAGCTTCCAGTGGTCTAAGATCCACTGGTGGAGATTAGCCAAGCTTGGCCGGAATCCCCTGAACCTCCCAATTAGACCTAGCCCAGAATTTTTTTTTTCATTTAAAGCCACTTCTTGGTCCAGCTCCCCAACTAGTTCCAATGTGACTATTTTAGGAGGGTGGAGAGCAGTGTCCCCTCCACCCCCTCCTACGGACCTTCTGGTTGGGTGCTTCACTACCTTAAGCTAGCCATATTTGTTTCCCTTCAACACAGGCATCTTTGCTCCCTTACCAGCTCCTTCTCCCTCTAAAACAATGGCATCCTACTGCTCTCTTTTCAAATCCAAGCCTCCATCCTCTAAAACAAAAACTACTTCGCTCTATCTTGAAGGCTTTCCGACAATTTTCTTTTGGTTGTCCCGAGCAACATTGTCTCTGCTGCCATCTTTGTCTAAACTTAAACCACCAATCTCTCCCAGAGGAACCGCTCCCAAATGGCTTGGCCTAGGTAAAACCCTAGCAACGGCCACACAATACAAACAACCATTCTTCACCGCTCCTTCTATTTGCTTGCTTGAGCCAACAAGGTTTTGGTGTCCCACCACGTCCTATATTTTTTTGCTTCCTCTCCCTACTCCATGTATCTCCATCCCTATTTAGTGAGGCCCTCCTCGCAGGGCTCACTATGGGAAAAGCCTTAGTTGCAGCCACTTCCTGAAGATGACCGTTAGCCTTCCCCTCCGCAATCTTCAAACATTAAAAATTCAATATAAAATCCCTAATCTTAATATTTGTTAATTAAATGATGTTAAGAAAATTTAATCATTATTTTGGGATTTGATGAGCTACATTCAAATCTATTACTAAATAAATGGGATAGATTGGAGATGCACCTCCTTAAAATACAAGATACATTATGCATCTTAAATATAATGGACAAGAATGCTTATATGCAAATAGCTCTACTCTCTTGAAGATTTTAAAGGTTAATGAATTTGAGAGAAATTCATCAAATTCAATATTTTTAATACTCCAACAAGTCTATCTTCTAAACAAATGTCATCAATTGAAAAACCTCCTAGATTTAGCCACTAGATGGTGTCATTGACATGCACACACCCCTTTAGTGGCATCCCCTAGGGTCAATAATTGATATGAATTTGGAGAGTTTGATACAACATAAAGGTTTGATACGTGATTGCTAGGATTTCATCCTAGTTTTTCTTGATTGTAGAATCTTTCATTTGATAATTAGATAAAAATTTGGAGATTTTTTATGATGGTAAAACATTTCCCTTGAAAGAGATGCCCATGATCTTCAATGTGATATTCTTCTTCTTTTTTCTTCTAGAATTACACATCTTTGGGAAGATTAAAATGGCTTGATTATCATATAATAAGTTAAGACTTTTAATAGTACCCAAACGAGAAACTCTTCTAGTAGTCTCTTAAGCCACGTTGATTCTTTTATAGCTACCTTTATAATCAAATTTTGATTAAAGGGCTATGAAAGATAGTTGTTGAAATATTATTCCATCCATATGATAGAACCTACACCATATTTTGAAGGGGCATCCTGATGTAGATTTTCTTATTAATAGGATCACTAGAATAGTCAATAGCACAATAATCAAATAAAGCTATTTGTTGGTGTAGAAACAATGAAGAGCTTGATCAATTATATTTTAATATACATCTTTTGAATTTTCCAATGAGTGTATAATATTTCATAGAAATCAAGAATATAGTTGATTTAATTATACACAATCTTATGGTTATTAGCAAGATCATATGGGATGAACACATGCATGAGTAATTTGTCATGTTTCTTCTAAGAAACAAAAATTGAATGTTATTGAACATATAGTAATGATCCATAAAAAAAATTAAGCAATGGATGAGATGTTCTTTCCAAGCTTGCTCCTCGAACAATTCATTAGGGTGATAGCCATGTCCATTATAAGTAGGTGAATTATGCCCAATAAGGTTAAAGAATTTCATGAGTACATTAAGCTCATAAATTTTATAAAGTAACACTCAAGATAGAAAAACATATATAGAAACCAAATATTCTTTAAAATTTTACACAATTTCACTTTGTCTATGGATGCACGTACTAGTTTGATATCTTTTCCATATACCTTTGATTTACCTTATTATTAGGTTTTTATAAAATGGGATGAATTATTTCACCCAATTTATTATAATTAGAATGAAAGGTCTTTAGAGTGATGTTGACTTGGACTTAGATGGTTGTGAAAGCAACCTATGTTTTTCATTAAAAAATATTGTAACAATTTAAGATTAATAAGCATGCTAATGCAAAAAATATTTAATCTTAACAACTAGTTAATATAGTCTATGCTTGATGATACATGATTATAATAGCACAAAATTAGAATCACTTATAAGGAACTATAAATAACTTAAGGGTTTTGGATATAAAGGTCACACCTTATTTGAGTTATCCAAAATAAATAATTGTACCCTAATGTTAATATTTGTTAACTAAATGATGTTAATAAAATTTAATCATTATTTTGGAATTTGATGAGCTACATTCAAATCTACTACTAAATAAATGGGATAGATTGGAGATGCACCTCCTTAAAATACAAGATACATTATGCATCTTAAATATAATGGACAACAAGAATGCTTATTTGCAACTAGCTCTACTCTCTTGAAGATTTTAGAAGGTTAATGAATTTCAAATTCATCAAATTCAATATTTTTAATACTCCAACAAGTCGATCTTCTAAACAAATGTCATCAATTGAAAAATCTCCTATTAGTCTTTTTAGAGAAGAACTCTTGTGATAGTTTTGTGCTTTATTGAATTGTGTTGTAATTTATACTACTTATTTTATCTTCTAAATCACATTTAATTCAACAACTTGATTCTCAAGTTTATTTTTTCTCAATATTGTTTAATATGTTAATTTGATAATGTCTTCACATGGTGTCATTCTAAGGAATAATTTTTTTTTTATGGGAACACAATAAAGATCAACCTTAACTTTATTACATTTGTTCATCTATATAATTTATATTCTCAATATATCTCTAGATATATGGTTTACCCTCATTATTTGTCTATGTATCTTAAAAGGATATATGGTCCTAAAATTTAACTTTTATAATTTAAGTTTTCTAAAAAAAAAATATTCACACATTCAAATATCAATTGAATTATTTACATTTATTAAACATAAATGTATAGAAAATATGTTGACCGTGTAACAAGATGTTTGAACCAATAAGTAAGGAAATTTTTTGTCTTTATTGATCAAAAAAGTTTCAAAATGTGGCAAACCATGATTATTGATCATTGAGATTATTCAATTATTATCCATATGCTAGTGGAGGGTCTCGCATTCTAGTTGGTGTTCCACTTTGATTTGACATTTCAAATATTGAGGGCTTCCACTCAAGAAAGTTTGATTTTTCTATGGACCTTATAATTAGAATTGAAGCTATATTAGTAAAACTTGCTATACAGTAGTTATGGAACTCTTCAATTGTACAGTACAATTATTTTGTGTACTACACTTTTTCTAATATGATTTAGAAAGGATAGGTAGAGGAATGGTGAACGTAGATCACTGCCTTATGACTTTCACGCTCTAGAATGTTTTCTTATTGGTAAAGATTTTGGAAAATTTAATGATCACAATCTATATGAATGTGGGATAACTCAATTGTAAACCAAACATTCATTTGTGTTAAGGATTTCATGTGTAATTTTAATTGGATTGCATGACGTCAAGCCTTCATGATATATGTTTATGTTAGATTCTTTACCGTTCAAATAAAATACAAGAAGTTCATACAATACAATTAACAAGTAGCATGAATTTTTGAAAGGGGCATAGTGCTAATGTTGTAAAACAAATATATCCAATTCTTATGTTACAGAGAAAATAATCCTAATAGGTAAATAGCTTCATGCATCTTTGTTAAAGCTATTGAGTATTGTCCATAGATATCATGGCCCTCCTAATGTGGGTCATTGATCTCACTCAATCTAAAATTGTTATTTAATGCTTTGAACATATAAATGACTTAAAGAATTGGGTATCATTTTAAGTTTTCTCAATAGATAAAAATACATTAAAAAGACAAATGTATAGATGACTTTGACAACATATTAGATTCATGATTATAATGCCTAACATAATAAAAATTTTAATCCATATAATAGATATCTATAAATATAAATTTAATATTTTGAACCTCTGTTTCATATGTTAAGATGGAATACAAATGTAAATGTGATGTGAAGAAGTTATTGTTAAATTGTGCCATATTCAACTATGGACGATACATACTTAGGTCCAACGGTGTGGGGTTCATAAAATAAGTGGTTCACCATTTAATAGCGTTCTTTTACTATTTAGCAGGCGCGGGGAGATTCCTCGAAGCCACAAAACCTATAATGATTAGCTCCTACGCTGTGTGGGGCTTCGTACAACGTTAGACTTGAATGCAAATCATATGCAACAGAGAAAGGTCCCACTGATATAGACTTCCACTTTCTCATTTGAATGCTTTTTTTCTGAAAATATATCTTTGAAGTGCTATTATATTCTTTCTTGAATGATGTTTTGTCTTGATGTGTATCAAAGGAAAATGCTCTTTTCTGAAACAACAGTTGTCTCCAAATAGCCCCGAATAATTCTGTGACTGTTTGAAGTCATCCATAGCTGGTCCGTACTCTTTTTCTCTTCTGGACTGTAGAATCCAGCCACAGGGGCATCCCTGTGCTAAAACATATAATTTTAAAAAGAAAGCATTAATAGATATATATGATTAATAAGATTTACTAATATGAGAGTTTGTTGTTTTTGGATTAGTGTGTGTTAGTTTTTGAATCAACATTTTCGATCACACTGTTATTAATATGATCTTTGATAATTTTAAATAATTTGATGTATAATAAACTCAAAAAATATAAGTCTTGACACTAAAGGACACAAAAATATAGGTCTTGGCACAAAAGGGCATGGTGCCCATCTTAAAATCTTTAAGATAGTTAGAAAAAACTAGGGAGGGGGCTCATAGTGTATAATCTTTAAGATGACTGTTTGAAGTCATCTGTAGCTGGTCCGTATTCTCTTTTTCTCTTCTGGATTGTAGAATCCAGCCACAGGGGCATCCCTATGCTAAAACATATAATTTAAAAAAAAATATATATTAATAAGATTTATTAATATGAGAGTTTGTTGTTCTGGATTAAACTGTGTGTTGGCTTTCAAATCAATTCGGATTACACTCCCTGATGGAATGTGATCCATCATCAGAATACATATTATTATGATCTATGATAACTTTAAATAATTTAATGTATAATGAACCAAAAAAAAAGAAAGATCTTGACACAAAAGAGCACAAAAATATAGGTCTTGGCACGAAAGGACACGGTACCCATCTTTTAAGACAGAAAACTAGGGAGGAGGGCTCGTAGTGGATAATCTGCATAATCTGGAATGAAGCCTAATGGAATTAGGCATCAGCTTACCAATATTCACACAAACACAAAATCTGACAAAAGCCAACCTTTTCAATTTTTTTTAACTCTGTCGATAGCAACAAGAGAGCCAAGGGCATGGCAATATTGCTTAAGATCTCTTCATCCTAATATTTCAAAAGGAACGTTGGTAACCTCACCAAATGAAAACAAACTTACCAAGAAAAACCAAAACCCTCGTTGTAAAATACACTTACTCTCAAGAAATTGAAAGGAGAATAGGAAGAAACCATTTGACATTGCAACCACCTAAAATGGACCAGCAACATGCCATTTTTTCACAACCCAGTTACGAACAACGTCAACATTTGGGAAAGGAACAGAGAACCTACCGATGAGAGCATTCACGAAGTAGGTAGAAGCTTTGTCAACCAAGGCATCAGGAACCCTTCATTAGAGGTAAGTGCCATCTGATGCATAAGGCACAACATTCCCCAGCATCAGCAGAAGGACCCATGAACAGAGCAGACAAAGGCCTGGTAGAAGCTCCGAGAAGCATCAACGTGGACCGAAACCCTAGAAGAAGTAGGCCTCCAGCAAGCATAACCGCATCCTAGTATTCCAAAGGAAGCATTGGGAGCCTCACCCAAAAGAAGACGAACTTACCATAAAAACCAAGACTCTCTTGTAAAATACACTTACTTTCCTCAAGGGATTGAAAGGAGAATAGGAAGAAACCATTTGAGATTGCAACCACCTAAAATGGACCGCCAACATGCCATTTTTTCACAACCCAGATACGAACAACGTTAGCATTTGTACAAGGGGCAGAGAACCTACCGATGAGAGCATTCACGAAGTAGGTAGAAGCTTTGTGAACCGAGGCATCAGGAACCCTTAGTGAGAGGTAAGTGCCATCTGATGCAGAAGGCACAACATTCCCTAGCATTAGAACCACAAACGAAAATGAAACATCAAACGCACGATCAGCAGGAGGACCCATGGACAGAGCAGACAAAGGCCTGGTAGAAGTTTCTACCTTAGCTTCAAGCAGAGAAGCATCAATTGCCTCCACCACGCACAACCCCATCCTTCGCTGGCAACACAGAAGCCAACTCGCATCATACAACAGAAGAAGGGAAATGGGGGTAAATAACATTCCCCACACAACATCCGTCCAAAATCTCAACATTGGGAAGAGAAAAACCAACTCTAGGAGACTTACCGGCAGGAAGGGACAGAGGCTTGAAAGGAGGAAGTGACGCCGAGGAAAGAAAACCCTTGTATAATCCAAAAGTTGAACAACCCTCAGAAAAAAGCTTATCTTGAGCCACAATGGGAGCAACGCTTATCTTGAGCCACCATGGGAGCAACAGTCACCGACTTGCTAGAATAAACCTCCTGACGCGCTCGCACCCGCCTCTGTGCCTCCATCCACATATGCCCCAAACATTCGTCCTCCTCTAAGTCCCAATCGTAGGGCCATTATTCAACAAAGGCACCGCAGACAACATCCTCATCTCTTTCGAATCTGGCAAAGGCATCATCACCATGAGCATCTTCATCTCCCTCTCCTTAACACCATCGCCAACGAGTTTGAACCTCTCGCTTTCATTGCTCATCATGCCCTTAATCTTTATATTTGTTAATTAAATGATAAAGACAATTTAATCATTAAATTGGGATTTTATGAGCTGCATTCAAATCTACTACTAAATAAATGATATAGATTGGAGATGCACTTTCGTAAAATACAAGATACATTATGCATCTTAACTATGATGCACAATAAGAATGTTTATATGCGACTAGCTCTACTTTCTTCAAGATTTTAAAAGGTTAATAAATTTGAAAGAAATTCATCAAATTCATTCTTTTTAGTACTCCAATAGGTTTAACTCCCAAACCAATATCATCAATTGAAATATCTCCTATTAATCTTTTGAGAACATAACTCGTGATAATTTTGTGTTTTATTGAATTGTATTATGATTTATACCACTTAGTTTATCTTCTAAATCACATTTAACTCAACAACTTCATTCTCAAGTTTCTTTTTGCTTAATATTGTTTCATATGTCAATTTGATAATGTCTTCATATGGTGTCATTCCAAGGAATCAAAGTATTTTGTATGGAAACACAACCAACATCAACCTCAACTTTATTATATTTGTCCATCTACGTAATTTATATTCTCAATATATCTCTAGACACATGGTTCACCCTCATTATTTGTTTATGTATCTTAAAAGGATATGTGGTCCTAAATTTTAACTTTTATAATGTAAATTTTATATTAAAAAAAAATGTTAATGTGTGCAAATATCGTTTGAATCATTTACATTTGTTAAACCTAAACACATAGAGAATAAGTTGACCAAGTAACAAGATGTTGTTTGAACCAAGAAGTAAGGAAAATTCTTGTCTTTCCTGATCAAAGAATTTTCAAAATATGGCAAATAATGATTATTGATCATTGAGATTATTCAATTATTATCCATATGCTAGTGGAGGGTCTCACATTCTATTGTTTTTTCACTTTGACTTGGCATTTCATAGATTGTTTCAATAGGAATTACATGGTATACCTTTAAGTTATTAGTGACTATGATCCCATCTTTAATAGTGACTTTTGGATGGATTTATTCTCATGTTTGGGTGCTCAAATGGCTCGTAGTTCTTCACACCGTCCTTAATCTGATGGGTAAACAAAGTTTGTTAATATAAGTGTTTGGAAGGATATCTAAGTTGTTTTACTTTAGATAAATAGTCTCAATGGGTAGTTTGGCTACCACTAGTAGACTAGTGGTATAAGACTTCCTTCCATAGTTCATAAAAAATGTCTTCATTTTAGGCATTGTATGGATATCATCCTCTTTCCATCACATCATCATTGAAGGTATCACTAAGAGTTCACATTGTGGAGGACCACATGCTTCATTAACAACAATTACTTTCAAGGCTTAAAGAGAATCTATCCGTGACACAAAATTGAATGAAGTAGCAAGTGAACTAACACCGTAGTGAAAGAAGTTTTGAATTTGGGCATTGGAGTTTTGAAGAATAACAAGGTGTCTCCAAAATATTATGGCCCATATCAAATCATTGAAAAGATAGACCTAGTGTTGCCTACAAGCTTGAATTGCCATCAACAGTAAAGATACATCCAATTTTTCATGTTTCATGTTTGAAGAAGGTAATTTAGAATAATATCCCTAAGACAATATTACTCAAGCTTGATGAAGAAGGAAGAACCATATTGAAACCAAAGTTTATTCTTTAGAAATGCACAAGGAAGCTAAGGACCAGAATACTCACTCAATATCTCATCCAATGAAATAATTTACCAATTGAAGATGTCACATGGGAGGATGGGGAGTTAATTTAGAAGCATCTAAACTTGCTTAGCATTGAGGAAAATGCTTCTTTGAAGAGGGGGGCATGCTACACCCTTAATATTAGAGTACATTGAGTTATGAATAGTTGTCTTGTGGATGTATTAACTCTTAAATTAAGTCATATTATCATTGTTATATAGTTATTCAGTTAATTAGGTCAATCTAGGGCTTATGTGGGGTTATCTAAGTCATCTTGGGTGATATCATAGGTATAAATAAGGTATATATAGGAGGTAGTGAGTCTTATTTCATCATCATATTGTGAATTGTGTTCTCATTGGAGATATTTGGAGGTTTTCCCCCTCAAAGAGGCTTGTTATTCTTAGTTATTATCAATTATTTGCATCATATTTCCTATCGTATTCTTCTATTGTGCAAGTTATTTCATCATAGAAGGTCCTTCAAATGACCTTTCCACCTTAGGCCTCCAATTTTCCTTAGAATTTTTAGTTTCAAACCTCTAGTTAGACCTTCAAATGGAATCAACTAGACAAGATATTTTGTAATATTGTAGCACTTGAAATAAGCTTTCCAGTGATAATAATTTTGAATATATTTAATTTTATTATAGTTGTTTTCTATTTTCTAGTGGCGACAAGTGTTTTAGTAATTGTTAAGGTCTCTATTCCACATGCATGGGAAAACAGTAAAATAGATAAAATTGAAAAATATTTTTGTACTATGTATTGATGTTCTTGTTTCAAAAAAAAATATCAAACACATACAATTTTGTTTATGCATTATCAAGGTAAACTATGTCTAAATTATAGTTAATCTCCCTTCAAAAAGTTATAAAAAAAAAACCACACACCAAAACATTATTAAAGTTCATATTTGTGCACTAGATATTGGTGTTACAAATCTATATTTAAAAGTTTATAATTTTATTCTTTCTACAAATAAAGTTATGCTTTATCAAAGTATTGTCACTTTTTAAAAATACTATTAAATATAAAAAAGGTTATTAAAAGCTACATAAAATTTCTTAATTTTTAAAAAACATATTTATAATCTACAAACAAAATCTCAAAAAACTCTCTTTCACATCATTTTCAAATTCTTAATAGTTTAGTTGTTATAAGTGTCATAAAGTGAAAGTTTGGTGAAAAATATTAATTTCAATGTCTCACTTTGACTAAAAAGTAGGACACACTTTTGTGGGGTCACCCATTTCTATTGTTTTCTTCCAAATAGAAACTAAATTGATTTAGGATCATATCCATGTTTATAGAAGTAGAAAAAACACAAGACAACTCCCCTTAATTGGATTATGTTGAAAGTATGCCCCATCCAAAAAATGCAATAAAAGATTGCAAGTTTGTTAATATAGGATGCCTAAATTGATCATTTATATAACATAGTGATTTTTTTTAATAAAATTGGCTATCCAAATCTTAATTTAATATGTATAGATGGATTCCTTGTAAAATTTTAATCATTTTCAATTTGTTTTGCAAGTTTTGATATCAAGGGTGAAAATTATGTCCCATGAAAAGTTAATACAAAAATAAACTTTGGAGGCCTAAAAATTAGTGAACTAGTGTAATTTTACAAAATTAACTTTTTCATGGTGTAATGGATAGAACCATCTTTTGGTTGACTTGTCAAAGGAAAACCATGACCTAATTTTTCAAATTGTTAACAATGAGTGACTGCTTGAGGTGAATGTGGTAATAACAGTATGATGAAGGTGACCTAATTGTTTCAATCACGAGTGGCTTAGAAATAAATGACAACAAAAAACTCAAAAATACTTTGCATGCTTTTGAATCAATTGAACAGAGATGAGAAAATGCATTTGGAGTTTGATTAGGTTGTGAGGATTTAGCATTGAATGTGAATTAGAAAATAGAAACCCACTTAGCAAGGGCAGTAATGACACAAATGGGGCTAGATTTAGGGTCATTGACGAGGCTTGGTCAAGAGTAGCCTAAAAATGAATCTTGGATTGTAAAATTCATTAGAGGTCGAGGCTGAGGGCAACTTATAGAAACCAAGCATGGTGATCACCAAATGTAGCTTGAGATGGACCCAAATCAAGCTTATAATTAGGTCGAGTAGGGCCAAAATCATATCAAACTATCCAACAAGAAAGAAAACCAAAAAAATGACCAAAACTTTGTAGAGGGTGGAAGAGTTGAGGCCCCTTCTACATTTTTTTTCTTCTTTTTGTTAACAATAATTCCTACAAGTATGGATGTGAGGGATTTAGCATCAAATGTGAACTAGAAACTAGAATGACCACTTAGCAAGGGATATAATGATATAAATAAGGTTAGATTAGGGCCATCAAGGAGGCTTGACCAAGGGTGGTTTTCAAAACAAAACACGCATGTTAAACCATTTAGGACATGTGTGAAGATATGTGTGAAGTCCACATGAAGGGAGACAAATACAAGAATAACCAAGAAAATTTAAGCAAAGTGTGAAAGGGTCGACCTATGAAAGGTGATAAACTAACTAAATGGATAATGCTCCTATTCACACTAACACTTTTTGTTACTAAGGAGTAAGGTGTTAACCTTTCTTTGCATCCCATCAAGTCTTATAAGGGCACTGCAATAGTGGAAGGATGACCACTAATATGACTAGTGGGATTAGGAGTGTAGTTAGGTGTGGGAATGATGGAGGAAGGTGAACTTATAACATGAGAGGTGTGGTTGTGAGAAAATTAGTAGTAGGTTAGATGTGAGAAGTGGGAACAATTGTGGTAGATTGAATGAGATAGATGAAAATAATGAGGGATTAAATAGAGTGGAGGCTATGGAAAGTGGATGAGAAGTGGAAGGAGAAATAATGTATGTCATAGTTAATGTAGGAGAAGAAGGAGAAGAAGTATGAGGGTGCATAATAGAAGAAGAGGCTTGTAAGAGTGTTGAAAGAGACACATGTCCTTGGAGAGATTAATGACTTAAACTTTACCTCATGCCCCTTAATACTTTTATGGACCATAAAGAACAAAATTATGAAGAAAATCTACAAACTTTAAAGAATTTGCATCATTATCCAAATTAACATGATTGGATCTTAGTAGTTGTGTGGTGAGAGTCATGTCTTGCTAAACCATGTGTGTTACATGAGTGTCATGATCAAAAGTATCCTCTTCATTAAGATAAATGATAGCATTCAAATCCTCAAAAATAAATTCATTAGCTTTTGTTCAAGGCCACTACATAATTTTACCTAGAACTTCTATTTAGTAGAAAATGAAAAATAGGTCAAGACCTTAGCATACAAGAAAATATAAAGTTATGCAAAAAAAAGATGTGTTTATATCTAATGTTAAATTATAAAATTAAAAAGTGAACCCCTAGGATGAAATGAAGTGATTCAAGAGAATAGGCTCCCCAAACGAAGAGGATGAAAACTTAAGGACTACCCTCTCTAATTAATTTATGCTAATCCAAATGATTGATCAAATAAAGTAGATTAATTACCCATAAATGAGTTAAGCCAAGTACGAGACAAGTAAAGAATAATTGAAATGAGAGAGTTAGAATGATTTACCTTCTCCAAGGGGTTAATGTGTGATATAGTTATGCCTTTGTAAATGAATTTTTCCTATAATCTTTTACTCTTTATGAATAGATATGCCCTTGAATTTTGCAAATCAATTGGAGAGAATTACTATTGCAATCTTGCGTTCACAAAACCACAATCATATCTTTGTTTCATATTTGCCTAAAAGTTTGCACTTGCTTCTAAATCTACACTAAGTTAAGGTATTATTTATGAACACCTTTAAGGAACTTGCTTTGTTAGGGTGTGGAAGTATTCTAGCATCCTCCTACTGCCTTGGTCAAGTCCATTTACAAACGAAAAAATTAAAATTGATAAGATAAAAGTAGGTTGTTTGATCCAGGGTAGTTTATTGTTATTAATAATAATATTTGGTTATTAATAGTTTCAAACACAAAAGGTTGGCAACTATGCAGATAGGAAAGGAAGAAAGAAAGACGAGGGTACCAATCATTCCCTATGTAGATGCTATATTGTTGATTTTGACCTACCTTTATTAGTGGGATAATAAAACACCCTATCCCTTCTATGAATGGAACTAATTACATGGAAAACATAGCTCTAATCAAGTAATAGATGATCATTATCACTAAGATTAAACAATGCCAAAGCATAATACTCTAGTAAATATTCACCTATATAGATGCTATATTGTTGATTTTGACATACCTTTATTAATGAAATAAGAAAACACTCTATTTGTTCTATATGTTAAAGAGAGTATGTGTGGTGCATGGATGTGCTGCAAATTAAATTTGTATGTAGCTAGATTAAACAATTAATAATAAGTGCTAAATAATGGAATGAAATAAACTTAGACAAATTTAGATTTTTTTCTTAAAGAAATTAAGTATTACCTAAATATTTGCATACGGATTTAAAATATAAAGCAATACAAATTTTTAAAAAAAGTTATCAAATTGACAGAAAAACAATGCAAATGAAAATAGAATGTTCCCATCTAATTGTCAAATCAATATTTATGGGAGTTTTATGTGATAAGACGTGAGAAACTTAGTGTATTGACTAAATATAATCAAGCAATAAATGATCACTATCACTGATTAAACATTGACTGATGGCAAAGCATAATACTGAGGCGGATCCATCTTGACAGGTGCGAGCGAGGGATTCGCCACCAGTTCGTCAAAAACCTCGGCCTCCTTCCTCAGCCACGCATTCAGAAAAGCCACCATAATTCCCACGGTGAACCTCCGCATGGGCTCCCTCGCCTCTCCGTTCTTACACATACAATACGTTGTCGCCCCCTTCAATCCACACGTCTTATCATCCAAAAAGTCCATGTGCCCGTAGTCCACCGCCACGAAATGATAAGCCGGAGGGCAGCAACACCTGAAAAAGTTCACGTGGTTCTGACCGGCCGGAGCGCAGGGAATACAACAGCAGTTCTTTTTCAACGGCCCCAGACCCGATCCAATAACAAGCGTCGGCATATTTACTACAAGCGAATGCTCGTTCTCCGTTAAAATCTGTGGCTTCGTTCCCTCCACTGGATCGATTCCCAGGAGTGCCGCGTAGGGCAACGACAGAGGTATCGTGCTTCGACCCAGCGCCGCTCCGAAAGCCACTTTACCGCCGCGGCTGTGACCAGCAATGGCTACCTTTTGGAAATCCGGCTGCACTTTTGCCGTCAAATGCTGACTAAGTTCCGCACGCAGCCACTCCGTGATGGCCACAGCATCTGTTATCTCCCCGCTGGCGTCCATACAGGTCATACAATACATCTGCATAAAATAAAGTTGTCAGAAAAACGTTTTATTCTGGAGTGGAAAGTTTATAATGATATTTACCTACAGTTTCAAATAAAGTTACGAAAGTGTGAACTTTATGGAAAGATATTATGACTATTTTTTTTTTTCTAAGATCTTATTCAGAAAACGGAAAGTTTAACAGAAAAATCTATCATCGATATAAAGAGCAAAAGAATATTGTTAAAACAGCAAAATGTCTGCACCAGTTGTTCTTTAAACAACAAAATGTCTGAATCAACTATTCCTTACTATCTTTGACCATTATAAACCTTAAGATTCTTCCTTTCTGCTCTATTTATTTGCATTATGCTTTATTTTCCACAGTTTTAAAATTCCTTAACCATTTCCCTCTCAAAACTGTAGAAATTTCAAATATTTTAGAACTGTCTATACACACAACTATATCACCTGAGGAGCAACTGTGATGTATCCATGGGAAGCAATGTGTTGGAGAAGTTGACGGTAGAAGCTATTGACGAGGAGGTAGCCGTGGAGAAAGAGGAGGACAGGGTAGTCTCCCTCTACAGAAGGGAAAACCAGCAGGAGGGGCTTGGGAGGGTTTCCTCCTCTGCATTGGGATATTGTTAGGATTTGAGTGGCCAGAGGGCCGAGCTTGAACACATCTTCCACCCGCATTTCAGTGTAGTCGAGGATACAGGGTGAGGAGGGATGGTTGCACATGTTCAAATGTTTCTACTTATCACCAAAAATATCGGATTGCTGTACAACGTCGGCTCTCTCTCCGCCATAGCTGTTCCTGTCGCGTTTTTCCTCGTGTCGTATTACCTGGGAGGTGGGACCAGTTTTTCCTCTAAAGGACATAAAACCAGCATAACTTGTTCTAGAGTGGTCCTCATGCCCCTGCTTAGCTTACAACCACTCTTCAACTTATTGAAAGAATTATTTGTGGAGTTGGTGGCCTCATGAATATTTGATTTTTATGCTTATTTTTAGAAACTAATCTTAAGTTTGTATTACAGTATAAATAATAATTTGTGCACTCAAAATAAAAAAATAAAAAAAATTGAAAGCAAATATTAAAAAGAGGGGGAAAAAACTTGTGGAGTCACATGGATTTTTGGCAATATGCAATTGGTGCTTATTTCAAGCCCCTCTTTTTTTTCACAACTTATTTTTAATTCTTAAAATCCATTGAAATATGGAAAGATTCCAAATTATCCTTTTTCGATACTAAAATTTATGCATGGGAACACTGTAGTTGTTCAAATTTAAGAGAAAACACATTTAAGCAGCCATATAGGGACATGGAGTAAGGAAATAAAATTGTTATAAATTTATAATAATTAATATCAGCTAGAAATTAATAATTTTAACAATGAAAATAGAAAAGATTGAGAATTTAGTTTTGAAAATCATGATGAAAAATAATTTTGATGTCATTCATTATAAAAAATAATGTTTATAATTTTTAAAAATTGTAGTTTCAAAATATATGTGAAATTTATTATAAGATCAAATCTATATCTTTTGTGGATTGATTTGATGCATAAAAATGATTTGAAGTTCATAAGATTGACCTAACTAATAGCAAAGAGTTAAAAAATGTTGTCCTTGTCTCTAATATTTGTTGATTTGCAAAAACTAGTGGTAATGAAAAATACCTTGCGGAGATATTTAGATAGCAAGGGTCGTGCTCTTTTAAGTCAACCCTCTTGATTAGATTGAATTCATGGTCTTGAAAGAACATTGATGACAACAATTAGGCATATAGGTGTCTTAAATGAACTTGGTGTAGATTAAATTCCTTCTAATTCTCTAAAACAATGATGAAGAATAATGTTGATGCAACATAAAATTGATTTGTTGATGTTTAGAAATTAATACCTTGATATGCTCATTATCTCCAAACTATAAAAAGCTCAAAATATTGTTTGGATTCAATCCAAAGTGGAACAAAGTTGATCCTTTACAACAAAAAATTAACCTTTAAGGTGCATATCTTATCTACCAATCTACTCATTTTGGTGACCTAGTTCACTAGAACCTATGTTGTTTGATGATGTGCAAGTATTGGTAGTATTCAAAAATACTTTAAGGAAAATACTAGATCACATGGGTCAAATTATCCCAATTAACCCCCTTGATAGACTAAATTTAAAGCCTTGGAAAGTGATCAAATATATATGAAACTCAAGCATGTGATTTATCATATGCTAATTTAGATGAAAATGAGTTTTTTCAAGTGCTCCAAATCCAAAAGCTCTAGAATGAATGTTTCTAGTAATGTACCTTTTTGTAATGGATCAAGTTATCCTCAATTAACCCCCTCGATGGACTAATTCTATAGCCTTAGAAAATGATCAAAGAAACAAAACTCAAGCATGCTATTTCCCATATGCAAATGAATTCTTTTTGGTATTCCAAATCCAAATGTTCTAGAATGAATACTTTGTAATGTAGATATTATTTATTTCTACCTAATAATATTTAGATACATAAATGAATGTATTTAAATAAAAATACACAACAAATAGTCACATAAGTCAACTCCCAATGACCAATAGGAAAGGGTAGGGGTAAAAAATACTTGCAACAAAGGCCAACACACTTTACATGCTTATGAATCGCTTGACTCTAGTGATCTCACAAAGCTGGTTTACAATTTCTGGGAGGAACTAATTTTTGCTGAAATCACATATTTTTAGAAAATATAATGATTTAAGCCTTAAAAGGTTCCATTTAAATAATTCCAATTGAATAGGGTTTTATCAAACTACCTTAAATCAAACCCCCTTGGATAGAACCCTGCTAGTATTAAACCATACCTATAACAGAGTCTCCTTTACACCTATCAAAATGCTGATAAAAAACCACTTTTGACTTACCTTTTGGGGGATCAAATGAATTCATTTAAAATTTCTTTTTTGCAATTATTTAGTCCTTATTATAAGCTTCCCAAAAAGTATAATTTTAAATAAATTTAATTTTATTATTATATTTATTTTTTATTTCTCGTGAATGTAGGTTTTTCACTGAAAATCAAGCTCTTTGTTCTGCACATGTGGAAAAATATTATTAAAAAAAAAAAATATTAGTGCACCAGATATTGAAGTCCTTGATCCAACAAAGAAAAAAAATTGAATTTTGATACATACAAAAAAAGTTATGCGTTATACAATCATGCTATGTCGAATTATAATTGGTTTGAATTTGAAACTTGATTAAAGAAAAAATATTCAATAGAAAACTATCTAACGAAGTGGAAGCACTAGATATAAAAGTTACGAATCTAAATTTGAAAGAATTAGAATTTTATCCTTCATGGAAGAAAAGTTATGCATTATACGGTGAGCTCACTTTTTAAAAATGTTGTTTTCTGAAAAAAAAACTAGTTTTCGAGGGAGATGGAAAAATAAGTGCAATCTTATTCCAATTTTTTTTTAAAAAAAATATTTAAAATCTATAGACAAAATGCAACGAAACTCTATTTTACATCATCGTCAAATTCCTCATGGTTTAGCTTCTATAGGTGCCCGAAAGTGAAGATTTAGTTAAAAAAATTTATTTCAGTGTCCAGTTTGGCCAAAAATTGTAAATCACTATTGTGGGATCACCCTAGAGAGAGAAGAAAATGGATTTAGATTTTGATCAATTTATGAGGGATTCAACATCAAACATGAGCTAGAATCTAGAACAACAACTCAAAAAGGGTCATAATGGGACAAATGGAATCAAATTAGAGTTGTTGAGGAGGCTTGGCCAATTGCAATGTACAAAATAAAAATTGCAAAAAAAATGAATCATGGATTGTAAAATCTATTAGAGGTCAAGGTTGAGGGTGACCTACAAAAATTGAGCTTGGTGATCACCAAATGTAGCCTGAAATGGACCCAAATCAAGCTTACAATGAGGTTGTATAGGGCCAAAATCATATCAAATTTTCTAGCAAGAAAGGCAACAAAAAAACTTGACCAATAACTTTGTATAGGATGGAAGAGTTGAGGACCCCTCTATAGTTTTTTCCCCCCTTCTTTTAACAATAATTATGTACAAGAATGGATGTAAAACCATACGACCATATGATGAAAGATAGGAGTAAACAACTTGCAAAAAAAATAAATTTATCAATTTTGATGAAATAAAAGGCCATTCTTCATTTTTCAAGCCTTATGGACTTAATAGAGATGTTTATTTGGCTCCATGATGCTCCATTAATAGGGCTAAGTGTTGGATTCATAAAAAAATAGGGACTTGTGATTCATGACTTATACTATGTTGGAGCGACCAAAATTAGAATGCAATAAATATGATATACTTCTATAATGAGAATGAGCATAAAAATATGTCTATCAACTAAAATGAGTGTGTGCTTATGCATGTAATATATATATATATATATATATATATATATATATATATATATATATATATATATAATGAAGCCCCTTTTATACATAGGTCAAGGAAGAGGTAGGAAGGTAGGAATAAACCATTGATTAACCTTCCAAGAATGTGAAATATGTTAAATCACTTGGGACAATTTTGAGGGCATGTGAATTCCACATGAGGTGAGACAAATGAGAGAATAACCTCAAAGTAAACTTAAAAAAAATATGAATGGGTCAACCCAGAAAAGGTAATAAACTAACTAAATTGATGTTGATCTTATTTACACTATTAATTTTTTTACTAGGGAGTATGGTGCTAACCTTGATTTACATCACATCAAGTCTTTTAAGGATAATACCAATAGTAGTAGGATGACCATTAAGAGGACTAGTGGGAGAAGGAAAAGAAATGTGTAGCATGATTAATGTAGGAGAAGTATGAGGGTGCACAATAGAAGAAGAGGCTTGCAAGGTTGTTGAAAGAGACAAATGTCATTGAGAGAGATTTATGACTTATCCTTTGAATTGTAGACCTTAATACTCCTATCCCATTAAGTTAATAAATTATGAAGGAAATCTACTAAATCTAAAGAATTGGCATCATTATCCAATTTAGCAAAGATTCAATTGTAGTAGTTGTGTAGTGAGAGTCATGCCTGCCAAACCATTTGTATTACATGAGTGCCATGATCAAATGCATCATCCTCATTAAGATAAGTGGTAGCATTCAAATCCTGAATAAAAATTCCATTAACTTTGTTCAAGGTTACTATAAATTTTAGCCTATCTAGCTTTTGTTTAGTGTAAAATGAAAAGTAGGTCAAGGACTTAGCATACAAGAAAATATAAAGTTATGCAAAGAAAAGATATAGGTTTAGATCTAATATAAAATCATAAAATCAAAAAGTGAACCCCTAGGATGAAAGCAAGTGATTCAAGAGACTAGGTTCGTTGAATGAAGAGGATGAAAACTTAAGGACTATTCTCTTCTAATTAATTTATGCTAGTCTAAATGATTGATCAAATAAAGTAGATAGATTAACCATAAACTAGTTGAGCCAAGCATGGGACAAGTAAAACATAATTGAAATTAGAGAGTTAGAATGATCTACCTCCTTCAAAGGGTTAATGTGTGATATAGTTGTGATTTGATTATAGTTGTGCATTTGTAAATGAAATTTTCCTATAATCTTCAAATATTTATGAATAGATATGCCCAAGTTGAATTTTCCAAATCAATTAGATATAATTAATATTACAATCTTGCCTTCACAAAGCCACAATTGTGTCTTTGTTTATTATTTTCCTAAAAATATGCACTTGCTTCTAAATGAACACTTTTAAGGAACTTGCTTTGTTATGGTGTGGAAGTATTCTAACTTTTTCCTTTTGCCTTGATCAAGTCTATTTACAGACGAAAAATGATAAATGGCAAGATAAAAGTATGTTGAATGATCTAATATAATTTATTGCTACCAATGATAATATTTGATTATTAATAATATTTAAACAGAAAAGTTGAGAAGTATGCAATAGAAAATAAAAAAAGAGAAGAGAAGGTACCAATTATTCCCTATGTAGATGCTATATTGTTGATTTTTGATAAACCTTTTTTATTATTTCACCCTATCTCTTCTATAAACAGAATTAATAAGATGTAAAACAAATCTCCCCCCCACATATATCTAAATTGGAAGTCATCACGAGCAGATGGATTTGTGAGAAAAAAATAAATTGAACCTTCATAAATAACATAATCAAGTAATATATGATCATTACCACTGACTAAACAATAACTGATGGCAAAGCATAATACTGAGGCAGATCTACCTTGATAGGTGTGAGTGAGGGATTTGCCACCAGTTAGTCCAAAACCTTGTCCTCCTTCCTCAGCCACACATTCAAAAAAGCAACCATAATCCCCCCAGTGAATCTCTGCATGGGCTCCCTCGCCTCTCCATTCTTCAAATTGTCTATGCACCATTTGATTGAATTTATTAATTTATTAAAAATTAGTATACAATGCATTTTTTATTTTCAATTAATTAATAAATACAGTCAAATGTGAACCCTGATGACTAGGTAGACATTGCCTCCATTCTTACACATACAATACGATGTCGTCCCCTCACCCTGCCCCTCTTATCATCCAAATAAGTCCATGTGCCCGTAGTCCACCGCCACGAAATGATAGCCAGAGGGCAGCAACACCTAAAAAATTCCACGTGGTTCAGGCCGGCCGAAGCGCAGGGAATACAACAACAATTCTTTTTCACCGGCCCCAGACCCGATCCAATAACAAGCGTCCACATATTTACTACAAGCGAATGCTCTTTCTCCGTAAAAATCCGCGGCATCGTTCCTCGACATGATCGACTCCCAGGAGTGCCACGTATGGTAACGACAAAGGTATCATGCTTCGACCTAGCGCCGCTCTGAAAGTCACTTTACCACCATGGCTGTGATCGGAAATGACCAGCTTTTGGAAATCTGGTTGCACTTTGGCGGACAGACCCTGACTAAGCTCCATAGGCAGCCACTCCGTGATGGCCACGACATCTGTTATCTCCCCACAGTCGTCCAAACAGGTTATACAATACATCTGCATAAAATAAAGTTGTCATAGAAACATTTTATTCTAGAGTTGAAAGTTTTATATGATATTTACCTACAGTTTCAAATAAAGTTGTGAAAGTGTGAAATTTATGGAAAGATATAAACTTTTTTGTAAGATCTTATTCAAAAAATAGAAAGTAGAATAGAAAAATTTAACATCAAAATAAATAACAAAAAAATATCATTAAAAAAACAAATTCTATAAACAACAAAATGTTTGAATCAACTATTCTTTACTATCTTTAATCATTATAAACATTAAAATTCTTCCTTTCTGCTCTATTTATCTAGATTATGCTCTATTTTCCACAATTTCAAATTTCTGTAATCATTTCCCTCTCAAAACTGTAGAAATTTGAAATATTTTAGAACTGTTTATGCACAAAATTATATCACTTGAGGAGCAACTATGATGTATCCATGGGAAGCAATGTGTTGGAGAAGTTGATGGTAGAAGCTATTGACGAGGAGGTAGCCGTGGAGAAAGAGGAGGATAGGGTAGTCTCCCTCTACATAAGGGAAAACCAACAGGAGGGGCTTCAGAGGGTTTCCTCCTCTGCCTTGGGATATTGTTAAGGTTTGAGTGGCTAGAGGGCCGAGCTTGAAGACATCTTCCACCTACATTTTAGTGTACTCGAGGATACAGGCGAGGAAGGATGGTTGCACATGTTAAAATGTTTCTACTTTATCACCAAAAATATTGGATAGCTGTATTATGTGGCTCTCTCTCGGCCATAGCTGTTCTATCGCATGTTTCCTTATGCCATAGTACCTAGGAGGTGGGACCAATTTCTCCTCGTATGCATAAAATCAGTATTAGCTTGTTGTATTGTAAATATATCAAAACACAATATAGAATGGGGAAGATGTGTTACTCCCCAATGTAATAAGGTATCTCTAGAGGCACAATAAGACAATGAAGGTACATGTGATGGGCAGTGGCTATCGAGCTCTATGAATGCACGAGGGCATGGATGCCATGTCATGCCTCCATCCATGTTACAAATACCTGTAAGTGCCATTCTACTCCATTGTCATGCCTTGTCAAATCAACCGAGCGCTACCATCAAACTTCGATTTTGTTGTTCGATGAGATTTGTCATTAATAACATGTACTATACTAGGCATTGACAAAACAGTGTAGAAAAATGAATATTAATTTGCAGCACTTATGTTTTCATTGGAGTAAATATGCATTCAGTGTTGTTGGTTTATATAGTAATTTCGCCAACTACCTAAAGTTTGCACCTAAATTTCCCCCTTTTGACCAAAATTAGTCACTTTCCCACTCGTATTTGTTTTCTATTGGAGTAATCACCATTTTCTCCACCAGAAATCATAGAGAAACTGTATTCCAACATTTGCATAGATGTTGTATTGGAAGATTTCTGGGTCTCTGTGCATAGTATTCAGAACGTATTACTCAGTTTTTAATTTCTGAAACCATTTAGTAACAACGACAACTACCATTCGTTAAAGCAATTTGCATAATGGCTTTAATGTGTCTATGCTAATTATATTCGTTGTTTCACTTACAACATTTTACACACAGGAGTAAGCACACCAAGACATAGCTCTCTTCAACACAAAAGCTTTCGGCAAGGTATGCATGGAAGTCGCTCAAAGAATTTACAAACTTATTTTAAATGCAAGAAAAAAAAAAACTTACTTTACTATTAATTTATTAATCAGAATTTAAAAAATTTAAATAAATTTAATTAAATTGTATTATATATTATGTAAAATTGGATATAATTTTAAAAAATTAGATAAGAGTTTTTGATAGGGAAAATCAGGTTTTGAAGTGGCCCTGGAACCCTTTACAAAGATGAAAAGCTGGAAGAGAAGCTAAGCAATTAAAACTAGCAGCCCAAAAAACCAGAATGCTGACAAAAGATAAAACATAAGGAACTCGTCAGCAGACCAACAACAAAAAATATCAACAACCCTACTGATCCAACAAAAAGGAAAGCATCAGCTACAACATTTTATCCAAGACATTCATTGATGCCATATTCTCCTTAATGACCTCCTCATGCATATCCACAACATCTTTAAGCTCATCCATAGAAACTACTCTCTTTTTAGCTTGTCTTCAGACACGACCCAACTTGCACATCTTTCTCCAATGCTAGAGCAGACTCCTTAGCTTTCTCCACCTAGTTCAAGTCATTGATATCATCAATCACTTTCTCCAAATCACCCAAGTCAAGAGGTTTACACGTCCAATTTAGGGATTTCTTGTTTAAAACAGAGAGACCCCTAGTTGTGGTCTTCAGAGAGTTATTGTTGATATTAACCACAGTTTTTAAATCCTCTGACATCTTTCCAATTCTCTCCTCAAGACTGGCAACTCTGTCCTCTAACATTTTATTGACCACCATTTCCAAAGAGGAAATCCTCTCCTCATGAGAAACCACCAGGAAATCCACATCAACAACCAACTTATTCAACATAACATTCATAGATTTAACTTTTCCTTTTATAGCTTCCTTCTGATTACCTCAGAGCATAGCAACACACACATCCTGCCAAATTTTCATCTAAATATTAAGCTCCTTTAGCTTTAAAAATAACCAACTTCACAAGAGACAACAAATTCCACATCCTATCCTCAGCCATCTTGTAGAAAATATTCATATTCACATGATCCTAGTTGATAGGAGGTAGATCATTCAACTCAATGTTATCAGGGGCAACTGGACATTCCATTTTCTACTCCTCATCCTCTTCAATAGGGGAGTCCTCAACCTCCACCACTTCCACCTTAATTCGCTCCTTATTAGGAAAATTAGACAAATTAGCTAACACTTCCAACCACTCCATTTTCATAGCCCTTTCAACAGGAGAATAAACTTGAGAATTCTTGATGGACTCCATCCTCTGCACCTCTGTAGGCCTGGGTCCATTCAACATTTCATCCATACTAGCATTGACTTCACCACTAGGAACTTTCGAACACAAACCCTCATCTTTAGGAACCTTAAGACCAGTCACAGAGGAAATTTCCACCTTCCCAGGTAAAGGATCCCCAATAGAGACATTCTTGACAACATCATTAACATAAACATTCTCAGCACCCTTCCCTAAAGGGCTATCCTTCACACCACCTTCACCAGGAGACAAGGGTTTCTCACTAGAATCGGGAGCCACCATAGAAACTAACTGGGTAAACCCACAAAAGTGGTTTACAATTCGACTTGGAGGAAGGAAAACTTGTAAAAAATGACCCCATACCAAAATTTTTCATTCTAGGGGTTTGAATGAACCAAAAAAGGGTTCGCTCGAACCAGGGTTTGAGCAAACCCATTTAATGCATGCACGGACAAAAAGCAAATGAAAACCCCTTTTGGGAAGGGGGTTTGCTCGAACCCCCCTTGGTTCGAGCAAACCCTCCTTTTCCTTGATTTCTGCACTTCAGAGCTTGATTTGAACATGAAAATGGTGGAGGCTTCACAAACCCAACTTGAATTAGGTAGTCCTCGGAACGAACTATCCAAGAAATATAATTTTAATATGTTTTGGTATTATTATGTGTTTTTTTTAGTTTTATTAAACATAGGGTTTTCACCGAAAATCAAGCTCTCTGTTCTACACATGTGGAAAAATAATAGATTATCAATTTTTTTTTTGAAAAATATGAGTGCACCAGATATTGAAGTTTTTGATCCAACAAAAAAATAAATTGAATTTCGATACATACAAAAAAAGTTACACGTTATACGGTCACACTATGTCTGAATTGTAATTGGTTTGACTTCAAAATTTGATTAAAGAAAAAATATTCAATAGAAAACTATCTAACCAAGTGGAAGCACTAGATATCAAAGTTACAAATCTAAATTCGAAAGAATTAGAATTTTATCCTTCATGTGGAGGAAAAAGTTATGTGTTATACAGTGATCGTCACTTTCTAAAAATGTTATTTTATGAGAAAAACTAGTTTTTGAGGAAGATGGAAAAAAAAGTGCAATTTGATTCCAAAATTTTTGAAAAAAATATATTTAGAATATATAGACAAAATGTCATGAAACTCTAGTTTGTATCATCTTCAAATTCCTCATGGTTTAGCTGCTATAGGTGCCTAAAAGTGAAGATTTAGATAAAAATAATAATTTTAGTGTCCAGTTTGGCCAAAAATTGTAAACCACTATTGTGGGATCACCCAACTCCATCTTCCTCTTAGTAAAAAATTTTTCTTTCTTGAAACCTTTAGCTTTCCCCTTTGAAGTCTTTCTCATAGATTTAGCCATGGTTTCTGACAATTCCACATCTGTCTCATAACCCTTGCTCTACTCTTCTGAGTCATCATCCCTTTCCTTAGATCCACCTTCATCAATAGACATTTCCTCAAACTCTGAATCTTCATCCTTAGAACTACCAACCCATTTCGCGGCAGAGTCCCCAGTATCATAACCAAAGTTTTTAACAACTTTCTTACCAAGAATTTTAGGAGAGACCAAAATTAACTTAAGCTTAATATGAGAAAACAAGAGACTCATAAGAGCCTCATGCAAAATCACCTTCTTAGGGTTTTTTTGGTGATCTTCAATACTCTTTTCCATAGAAATTAATAGGTAAAAAGGAAAGACAGCCAACACCTTGTGCCTAAAATGATTCAAAAGCATGAAATGATAGCTGTAAACAACAAATAATCTACCTTCAAGAGTAAAATAGTGTATTATGGCCAACACGAGGTCCCTACGTAGCCACCACTCCCAATTTCCTAGAGCTTCTTCTTCTCATCAAATTTGAAAAAAATCGCAAAGGCCTTCTTAGCAGTACCCCTATCTCTGTATAATTTCCTCCCAGAAACTACTAGACTGGTGGCCTCCATTATAAACTCCTCATCAATTTTAAACTCCACACCCTTATAATGCAACGTCCTCCCATTCCAACCTTTCACAAAAAAATCCATAGCATTAGGGTTTGGACCTTGAATTCTTTGCATGTACTTTGTAACCCCACCCAACTCCAAATGCTCCCACACAATAGGATTTTTCTGAAATTCCTTGTAAGAGCTCGGTTCAATTCTACAGTGGTCTCCACCCATGGTGCCATGAAAATTTGTAGAACCCAACGACACGAGAGAAAAGAAAATGTGAAATAAACCAGACTCTCCACAAAACAAAACAAACTACACCCACAATATGTGTGCACTTGTCATTCAAGGTACTTCCTTTCCTACATTGCCAGTCCTTCATAATACGAAAACCAAGGAAATAATAATGAAACTTACAAGGTTCATTGTGCATGTCTTGACTATGAAGCATAATGAAGAACCTTTTCCCAATAACATCAATCTTAAAAACAAGCCAACTAGTCATCATTGGAGATACATTTAAGATTAAGAGGAAGAGATTCAAACGAACCCCAATCAACTTTCTCCACCACTCCCATGTTGGCAACACCATCAGCCAACCTATTAGCTTCGCAAAAAAAGAAGTGAGATTTTAATCTCCTCAAAAGAATTTAAGATAGAGATCAAATCATTTGATAAAATGAGCAATAGACCATGAAGGAGGACATTTTTTCAAAAGACTATTTATAACATTAAGAGAGTCCCCCTCCAACCAAAGTTTAGAAACCCCTTGATTTTTAGCCAAAACGAGGCCATGATAGGCTACAATTGCCTTTGCAAAATGGTTTGTCTAGATTCCCAAAGGGAGGACCACAAAAATTAGATAAGAGTTGAAGTTAATGGAAAATGAAAATAAACATTTTTATGTTAATTTTTTTCTGAAATGATTTAATAGCTATATATTTATCTTCTTAATTTTTTGTCCAAATTGTCAAAATCTAAAAATGAGTTTATATATTTTCTAAGCTTTTTTTTTTATTGCAAATATTAATTTGGGAGTTGTTACTTTACTAAAAAACTAAATAGTTATTGTATTTTTATTAGTCAAATTTTACTTTCTATTATTGAACAAGCTCATGTTTAAAAATAGTAATAGAAAGCTCCAATATCACACATTAGATGGAGGATTAGAAACATACATCCCATTACAAGTATCTTATAATTTTGAATGGAAGCATTTAAAAAAAAATCATTATTAACTCTTATAACTCTTATAGGTTAATGGATCTTATTTCTTTATAGTACACAAAATTTCATTCCTTTTAATAAGAAATTTGAACCTTCTTAAACAATTATTTAACAAATATAGTATGCACAATAAATTTTTAAACAATTCTTTAACAAATGAAAGGTATTGAAAAATATTCTACACAATATAAGCTCATTTGAGTTTACATATAGACATAATCATAACACCTTTGAGTACTAATTATATTAATAGAAAAAAATATTTGTAATTTTTATTTTATGTAGTGAATTTTTTTTTTTCTCTAAATGTAAATTTAATAAAAATATTAACAATAATTTAAAATAGTAGTTTTTTATTAGATAAAAGAGGAAAACTAGAGTCCCTTCCCTTACAAAGCTTGAAACAATCAATAGAACTCATAAACAATATGATCAAAATACCAAGAGTTTAAGAGCACTTCTAAACTGACAATAGATAATAACTAACAATATAAGAAACACAATAATAATAATAAGCCACCAACTAGCTACCTAGAGACCCAACCAATTTATGTAATAGCCTCCCCTTTGAATATAATGTGAAACTTGACTTTTAGTGAATCAGACTCATCACTTGTATCAACTCTTGTAGATTTCCGCTTCATTGGACTTCACCTCTCTTAATAAGTTGATTCATTTTGGTAGGGGTTTCATTTTTAGTTTTTGGTCTTTGGTATCCTTTTCTTGGGGTTTATCCTCTTTTATAATTAATGTCCTTTCTCTTGACTAGTTGTTTCCCCCTTTGGTCATGATTTCCTCAATCTAGGTCTCAATAGTAATAGGGGTCTTTTTTGGTTTTTTGGTACTAGTAGTATTGCTTGAAGATCTTGGGTTCATGTTATCCATGCTTTTTTCTTCTTGGAAATAACTATCATTAGTCTTAGAATTAATGCTATCCTTATCCTTAGAGTTTTCATTTTTAGATTCTCTAGGTTCATAAGGTTGTCCTCTTCTCCACTAGAAAACACTACATTAATCTCATCTAACTTGGAATTTTCTTTCATCAAAGTCTAGCTGATCTCTTACTGCTTTTAGGTTGGACTGACCACAATCCTCCCTATATATACATAAAATTGGTCATGTCTAAATCCTGGCATTTAATTAAATATTTATTATTTAATTAATTCCTCTACATATGATTAAATTAATTTGATTTAATTATATTGTTCATCCACTTTATTCTTTCACTTTAATTAAATAAATTCATTTTATTTAATTATCACTTTCTTAAGTCCACTTAATTAATTAAATAAATGTCATTGTTTATTTAATTAATTATCACATTTAAGTTTAATTAAATCTTTGATTTAATTGAATTGAATTTCTTTTCTCTTATTTCAAATCTTTCTTCTCATTAATTAAATATCTTATTTTCATTTCCACAAATTTAATTAAATATCTTCCAAATCTTTTCAAATCATAATTAAATATTTTATTTAATTATAAAATATTTCATTATCTTTCAAATCTTAACAAAATCTTCCATGTCACCCATAAATAAATAATCAAATTTAATAATTCATTATTTATCTTTTTAAATCTTTCCATAATCTCACAAAAAAGATGATTTTTTACAATTCATCTTTATCATCTCATCTTATCTCTTTTTACAAAAAAGAAAACAAATCTTGCTTTTTGTTTTCTTCTATTTTTCTTCAATCTTATCCATCTCCAACCGTTCGATCTGCCAAGAATTTTCACAACCGTTGATCTTTGACAACTAAGCTTTTGTCTTAAAAAAATCTATAAATCTAACATTTCACAGGCCATTTGGATCAAATTCTTCAGACATCCTTATGCTATAAAAATCATTCTTCTATCTTCCATCCATCTCCATCTATCACCTTCGTCACGTCGTTATGCTGCAGAATTGAGCAACCAATATTCCTTCAACAACCAACCTTCAAAATCTTGCATTCTTATGCAGGTGGAGAAGAGCCATGGAGGTCAATCAAGTCTAGTTTGAAAATGGGTTTGCATTTACTTTCTTTATTTTTATTTTCATTATACTTTGTACTTCATGGTGCTTGATAGGATTTAATTAGTTTATTGTTTTCAACACATTAAACCTTATTGATTTTTCCCTATCTACATTCTGGCGCCCACTGTGGGGCCTTGCCCCGTTTTTAACATTTATCTGCAAGTTTTCTGACAGGATTTCATGTTTTGAAACATGGATTTTTGGCAAAATTTTCTATTTTAGCGCATACGAAGATTTCTGTAGCGCATCTGAGGGTTTTTGTAGTGCATTTAGGGATTTTAATGACGCTTTTGTAGGTCTTTTGGCGCATTCAGAGCTGTTTCAGCGTATTTAGGGTACATAACGATGCTTATAAGGAACATAATGGCACATATACTCAATCCATTTCATTAAAAATTTTGTAAATTTTTTTTTTTTTCTTTTAGCGCATTTAAGGTTTTCTTTAGTGCATACAGGGACTATTTTAGTGCATATGGCATTGTTTTAGCACATTTTGCACCTCTTTTAGCACATACGATGATTCTTTTAGTGCATATGGCACTGTATTAACACTTTTGGCACTTCTTTTAGCACATTCAATGAGTATTTTAGCACATATGCCTCTGTTTTAGCTTTTTTATAGTCAATCTTAAAATGGCCATATCTTGGGCATTTTTTGGTCTTTTTTAGAGCTTTTTTTTTGAAATGGGGTAGAATTTCATAAGATATCAAATGGTGTAGGTGTTTATCAACTTTGAAAGAGTTAAAGTTCTCAAATTATCATATATTATTCAGCGCATATGGATTTTGTTCTAGCACATTTGTAATTTGTTTCTTTTTGTCTTGGTGACTTGTTGGTGAATCATACGGAGCTAGAAAAGGATTGGGATCAATCACAAAAACAATTTGGAAAGCGAAAATAACCAGGTGCACAGATTCTATTTTTAATCTCTTAATCTTGTTTGTCACACATTTCAATTTGGGGCATAAAATCAAATCTTGTTTGATCACATCACTGAAATTGGCTTAAAATGAAATTTTTCTTCAATCACACTTCAAAAATTGGGTCTAAAATTAATCATTGTCTTCCATCACATCTTGATTTGGGGTTAAAAAGAACAAGTGCTTGAACTTTTTTACAAACATTTCAATTTTCTAAAGGGTTAATTAACAACTGTGAGTGTAAATCAAGTGCGTGTGTGATCAAAAGCACCTCACTTGGTTTTCTTTTGTCAAAACCTTCATAGGAGGCCTGCTAGGGGATTTCATCATCCCTAGGGATGACCTCAATCGAAGTGTGAATTGAAAGACACGCTTGTTTGGAAGTTAAAATCTTGTCACTCTTGGCTAAGTCCCAAAGAACTTTATACCTTTGGAAAGTGAAGGTGAAGGGTGGGTTACCCCTTTCTCCCGACTGTGTGGTAGGATTTTTCTTTCAAATCATCCTTAGTCAGCCTTGTCCAAACTAGCTTGAGACCTAATTGGCTGTACCCACTTGAATAGTTCTAGGACTTGTTGATGTGTCTTCCATGTGTGCTTGTTTAATAATCATCATTATATTCTTCAAAATTCAAAATTCAAACTTGCTAATGTGTCTTGCATGAGTGATTTATGTGTGTATATGCGTGATCATTCATTTAAACATTTCCAAATCAAGCTAAACACCAAACACATAAGGACAAATCACTCTACATGTTCTTCCAACACATTCATATCTAATCACTTTCATCCTAATCACTCTTCATAATCACATCCTATCCATTTCATCCTAATCAATCCAAGTCATCCAATCTAATCATTCCACATCATCACCATCACCAACCTAGTCCCAGTCACCACTTGTCAAAATAGTCGTAATCATAAACAAGCCCAATCCTAATCATAAGCCCAAGATCATAATTCAAGGAGGCCCTCTCCCTAATGCAAATAATGAAACAAAACCAAAACCTAAAATCATACTTTGAGGGGCTTCTCCTACTGCCTCTAATGGTGACATGAACTATGTTGCAGACTTTAAGGAACAAATCGATATGCAAGAGCTTACACACATGTGTGACATCAGGCCAACATTGGAATACCTAGCACCACAACTTCAAAACCTTCTTCGAACACTTCACCAAACACCCCAACCCCTAGACCACCAAACCATACAAAGCCTTCAAACCCTCTTCCAAGATTTTCAACAAAGTAAATCACCGAAAATCCAACGCCTCCTAGCTCAAGCCAATCAATTCATTGCCACTTGTCAAATCCAACAACCACAACATCATCCCCTATCCATTCATTATCACCCTTCCACCTCATACCAATCTAATCCATGCACTTCTTCACATCTCAATGCCACATCAACCTATCAAACCACATCACAACAAACACATGTGAATTTAAGTTCTACATTGCAACAAGGTCAAACTTCTTCACGTTCTAATGCAACCATTGACAAGTTGAACACTAATCTAGGTCATTCACCCTCTAAGTATATCATACCACTATCCAATCAATAGCCTATCCATAAGCCACCACGTCTGAGTCCTAATTCATTGGCCTCTTTACTTTCTAAATCAAATCAATGCCCTGAGTTTAGATATATAAAAAAAAATTTGATGGCATTACCTAAATCCACCCATCCACCTATAAAGGATGTGACCCAAGGGCTACAAGCAAGGAATCAATTGTCGCCATGTCATTCAACACATATACTTGAATAGACAAAAGAGTCCTCAAACATCATGCCAAGTCCTTCAAGTCAACCATGTCATCCAAAACCCCTTGAGCCAATTCAAGAGTCTTCCGTCATAAGTTCAAGTCACCCTCTTTCATGCTCCTATGTTGTTGACCATCAATAACATGTCAAGTCTCTCCATGAGAAATCCCCTTCCACTTCCATTCAAGCAACCCAAGAGTTATATCAAGAGTCTACTCCCAAGCATGTGGAAACATCAAGCCCTAGTCCTAATCAAGATCAAATCATTTTCATCCAACCTATCCATAATCTATATCATTTTTATGATCAAGATGATATCCATAATGATGAAGAGCCTATCCATGAGCAACTTGATCCTATACCCATCTATGAGAAATATATTCCAAATTCACCTCCACCTAGTCCTATCCATGATCCATCAACATCCACTTCCCTTGATGAGACATATGCCTCCGAAGCACACATAGAAGATCAAACAAATACCTTGGATCTAAGTGAACACAATGCTAATCAAGATCCTAATGATCCCTCATCACCCACTATGGAACCCATTGAAAGTCCTCCATCATATCCTATTGGTCTTTCCACCCTCATTCATGAATGTTCCCCCTTAGAACAACAAAAACTATTATCTTCCCTTGCGTCATTTTCTCCATCCAATAAGGAACTCGTGTCAAGTGTTTCACCTGCACCTAGTCCCATTGTCCATTGCACACTCCAAAACATGAACCACCAAGGTAAAGGTCTATACCTTCATGAACAAGATATTTTGGAGCCCATCCATGTCAAAGTCCCTCCACATTCTCATGGCCTTGGACCTACACCCCAAGGACAACAACCTAAAGATGTTGGTACTTCCTCCACCCATCCTAAGTCCACCTCCTTTCATCATAAGCCCTATCATACACCTAAAACATATGTTGCCATTCCACCTCCATCATCCTACAA
The DNA here is from genome assembly GCA_007258455.2 of Sequoia sempervirens. Lineage (NCBI taxonomy): Eukaryota > Viridiplantae > Streptophyta > Pinopsida > Cupressales > Cupressaceae > Sequoia > Sequoia sempervirens. Next base: position 185,948,543 of record VDFB02000007.1, read on the forward strand.
ATCTCAAAAGCATGTGACCATACACCTTCCACCATCAACTTTTCCACCATTACTTCCAACTCCTAATTTCCCTCCATCCACTTTACCACCCTTACTCCCAACACTTAATATCCCTACCATTCAATCCTCTTATCCATGTATCCATAAATCCTCTAAACATCTTAATCATGACCAATCAATGCACACATTGTATAAACATAAAGCTTCCACTCATTCCACCAAACCCAAGGGATTCCAAAATAAAAATTTGGATGCCTCTACACATAAACTCAAAAATTCTAAAGGTCATAATGCCTTAGCATACAATTGCAAAAAGTCAAAGAAAAATCCATCTAAAAAGTTATATAAGCCCATACCTCCAAAAGTAAAGGCCAAAACTAAAATGGTTTGGGTCCCTAAGAAAAAGGAAAGCAAGTCAAATGAGGCATCTACATCACAAAAATCCCAACCATCCACTTCCACCCCACATTCTCATTCCATTCAAAAGTTTCAAATTCCTAAGTCCCATAAGCCAAACAAAAATCATAAAAATACTAAGTCTATGTGGGTACCTAAAACACATCATCCACCACCTCCTAAGAAAACACATCCATTGCTTCCTACACCCCATCCACATCAAAATCTTCAACGTTTATCATAGTGTGTGCAACCATTGGTCATGGTTCCCTTCCATTTCACAACAATTCCACATACCTCAATCTCCTCATCCTTCACTCATTATCCTACATATCTCCCCAAACATCTTCCTATGGTCCATGCTTTTGGATAAGCCTCCCCATTCATCTTTGACATAATTCCCATATAATCCCTATCATCTTCCCTACATAATCCGTATCATAATCCACTATTTTCCTCCATAATCCACATCATAATCCATCATCTACCTACTCCATCTCCCTTTCATGTCATCCCTTACCAAAATCTATGAGCATAATAACATTTGACATGGTCCATGCAATGACATCCATCCCTAGTGGGACTACCACCTTTCATGCAACTAGACTCTTGAATCCCTCCTATAATGTATTCCCCTTCTCCCATCCAAAAAATTCAAATATTCAAAAAAATCAAAACAAAAAAAAAAGTAAAGAGAAATCCTTTTTTCTAACAATGAAAACCTAGTAAATAGGCGCCCTGGATAAGTACCATGATGAAAACCTAGCAAATAGGAATCGTGTGTAGGTTGATCTTCTATGTCACTTACACTTGGGGGCACAATGTCTTATCTATCCAACCTATCATTTTTATATCATATCATTTCCATCCTACCTACCATCTTAGCCATCATACATACCTATCATATTAAGTCCACTTATCCACCCTTCTCCTTTTGATCTTGATGAAGATATAGGGGCAAAGGTTGAAACATGTTTTGGATATTTTTTGATATACCTCATCCTTCCAAACAAGCCTATCATTATCCTATTGTCATAAGTTTTTTCATGAAAAATCCGAAGTGTTGTACCTAGAATGGGGCATGTTATTCCTATGCAACATAGTCTTTGGAAATCACATCCTTGCTCTCTCATGATGCATACATCCATTCCATTCATTATGACCTATCATTTCCATCCATCCATCTATCATGATCCTTTTATCCCTTATCCCATCACCCACCCTTTCATCCATCAATCCCATCTATTTCCTTGCACCTAGACTTGGTTTCACCCTTGTCATTGGTATCTAGCATAAAGGCTACTCAAATTTTCATCCTTTGACACCTCCAAACATTTCAAAAAATCCCAAAAAATCAAAATATCCCCAAAAATACAAAACATAAAAGGAAAAAGGTCCTGAAAAAAAGAAAAAAAATTCAAATAGCCAACAAAAATCCAAGCAATAAAATCAAAACACATCACTTCTTCTAATCAATCTAGCCATTATCATCAAATCAATTCATTTCTTCATCAATCCAATCAATCAAAATCATTCCAATCAAATCAATTCCTCAATTCAATCAATCAATCATCTAATCAAATCACTTCAACCTAAATCATTCCAATCACATCAATTCTTCTATTCAATTCATCACATGTCATCCAATCAATCATCATATCATTACAAACCATTTCTTCAAATCAATCAAATCAATCCAAGCAATAATCCAAATGCAAGTCAATATTTAATCCATACCAATCAAGTCAATCAATCTTGTCAAATTATCCAATCACATCCTTTGGTCTTGATCCTAATCTTGTCATAAACCAAATCAACTAATCAATCAATCAATTATCATCATCCTTGTGTTGCTCTAGGGATATGCCACTCCCCACAATGACAACACTATCATCATCATCAATCAATCAATTAATCATCGGTTTACAGCTTGACAGGGGCAATACCTTGTTTGTTTTTGTATCATTTATGCATGCTTGCTTGTGTGTTTTATCATTTTATCTTGCATTTTTATCCAATCGGTATCATTCCGACTAATATTCATATCTTGTGTATGTTGGAGTAGCTTTTTGCACTATCCTTTACATCTAAGGTCACATCATACCTTTTGTGCATTAGGACTTTAATGCTCTAAGTCTACTTCCCCATACGTCTAGACAAGGTTGTATTACGCTGGGGCATGAGACACATTGTCACCTTGGTCCTTATATCTTGGTGCATAACATCTAGTGCTATATCAAACATCATGGTTGCTCACCTTCATTGCAGCATAACATATCATTCATCTCCTTCATCCACTTCCCCTCTTAAATCATTCATCTTGTCTATCCTTATAATTTTATTTCGAGAGCATACTCGTGTTTGTTCAAATCACCTATCCTCTCGAGGGGGCATCATCATTCCATCATCCTATCTTTCTATCATTAACCATTTTCCTCTATCCATACCTTAACTTCTTTGAAATGATGTTACTTGACACAAATCTCATCATCTCGAACATCATCTCAAAGAGGGCCAAAATGTATATACATAAAATTGGTCATGTCTAAATCCTGGCATTTAATTAAATATTTATTATTTAATTAATTCCTTTACATATGATTAAATTAATTTGATTTAATTATATTGTTTATCCACTTTATTCTTCCACTTTAATTAAATAAATTCATTTTATTTAATTCACTTTCTTAAGTCCACTTAATTAATTAAATAAATGTCATTGTTTATTTAATTAATTATCACATTTAAGTTTAATTAAATCTTTGATTTAATTGAATTTAATTTCTTTTCTCTTATTTCAAATCTTTCTTCTCATTAATTAAATATCTTATTTTCATTTCCACAAATTTAATTAAATATCTTCCAAATCTTTTCAAATCATAATTAAATATTTTATTTAATTATGAAATCTTTCATTATCTTTCAAATCTTAAAAAAATCTTCTGTCACCCATAAATAAATAATCGAATCTAATAAATTATTTTTCTTTTTTTAAATATTTCCATAATCTCACAAAAAAGATGATTTTTTACAATTCATCTTTATCTTCTCATCTTATCTCTTTTTACAAAAAAGAAAACAAATCTTGCTTTCTGTTTTCTTCTATTTTTCTTCAATCTTATCCATCTCCAACTGTTTGATCTGCCAAGAATTTTCACAACCGTTGATCTTTGCCAACTAAGCTTTTGTCTTCAAAAACTCTATAAATCTAACGTTTCACAGGCCATTTGGATCAGATTCTTCAGACATCCTTATGCTGTCAAAATCATTCTTCTATCTTCCATCCATCTCCATCTATCACCTTCGTCACATCGTTATGCTGCAGAATTGAGCAACCGGCATTCTTTCAACAATCAACCTTCAAAATTTTGCATTCTTATGCAGGTGGAGAAGAGCCATGGAGGTCAATCAAGTCTAGTTTGAAAATGGGTTTGCATGTACTTTCTTTATTTTTATTTTCATTCTAGTTTGTACTTCATGGTGCTTGATAGGATTTAATTAGTTTATTGTTTTCAACACATTAAACCTTATTGATTTTTCCCTATCTACACTCCCTTTCACAAAAATCTCATCTTTGTTCATTGTCTTAGATAAAAATGTTTTTTCCTCAATTGTGGAGGCTTGGAGACCACAAATCTTCTTGACTAGCCTCTCATCTATAGCCCTCACTATGTAGCTTATTCTTTTTGACAAGAGATGGGAAAAATATTTAGTGATTTTCTTAGGTTTGGAGGTATGGATTTTGAAGACTTCCAAAGGACAATTAGCCATATTAAGAAAGTTGTTAAGTTAATAAAAATATAAGTAGAAAAGGATCCCCTAATGTAGGATAATGGTGGATTTATTACAAAAGATCTCCTTCATGGAGTTATCCAGAGATGATAGTAGGTAATTGTTGTCAAACAGATTGCACCCGAAATGCTTGAATGATTAAATTCAACAATCTATTGAAACATTGGATTACTTTTAGGTTGTGGGTATCCTATTTGAAAGTAAACCTCTGGGTTCTAGGTCGGCTTCCTATTAAATTTTCAGGTTAATTACTAGGTAACTTGTAATGGAAAAGGGTAAAAAGGATTGAAATAAATGCATTGAAAACTGTAAACTATGGGTGATGCACCTAATTGATAAAAACATGCAACTTTGACTCACAATAATTCTCAGAAAATCTATCTGCACAAATCAATTTAACAACTTGATCACAAAAATGATTCTAAGGAAGGCTTGAATAAACTTCTTCTTTGAAGGAAAACTAGGTTTTCACAACATGAAAAGAAAGGATTATTCCAACACACAACCTAAGACCTGTGATTTTCCACTATTTTTAAATGTATGCAAATATAAATGAGACAATGATTTTAAAGGTTTTGATATTGAAACATGGGAAAATCTCATCAAATCATTCATAAAAACAACATAATGACAAGGTAGACATTTGACTTCATTGAAATTAAAGGAATCTTTGCAAAAAATGACATAAATTGAACTTGTAAACCTGCTATTGTATATTAATTTGAAACCGAAAGTTGATTACAAAATATTTCGCTTTGCAGAATGCAAAGTCTGAAAAATAAGAACTAGAGGAAAAAGACTAACTTTTTCCAATATATACAAAAGACATGCACAAAGTAGCCAAGAGGAACTGAACAAAAACTAAAGTGAAAATTGCATCTCTAATGTGAAATCCGAGTAGTAGAGAGAATCTTGATAAAAATTTCCTAAAATTGAAGCAAACTGCACTCTGTGCCTAGAAAACTCAACCTCTCCATGCGCATGATCAAAACACCTCGTGAAATGATGTGGAATTGAAAGAAGAGCCTCACTATTTGCATAACTAAAAAATGAAGTTCCACTTTGTGCATGAGCGAATTTTTTTTTAGTATTTTCAATATTTACTCCATGCACAATTTAAATTAAGCATCTTGCATGCATCATCAACTTGAAGTCACACAAACTCCATCCTCATGCCTTTGTAATTCAAGCATGAGTGGGGAAACTTAATGTTCTATGTTTGCACCTTAAAATAGTTGAATTAATTAAATGATTTATAATTTATCATTTAATCAATTAGTTCTTCACATGGTATAATGCAAACCTAAAACATTAAAGTTAATGCCAAATTAGAAATTTGGCTTCATAACTCATAGCTTCATGCATATTATAAAATTGACATATTTTTAAATCGGCCACCACACTTGACATATATTTGATCAATCCTCATAGCACATTATTAAGGTCTTTGACTTAAGGGTCAATAACACAACAACAATATGATAAATGATTATTATTTTAAAACTTAGTAAAAAATTCACTCCTGTCGAATTAGGGATTTCGACATAAGCATTGAAACCCTAAAATTATTATCATTTCACACTTGATTTTTTTGGAGAAACTTCATGAAGAAGCTGGCCGCCAAACTGGGTAGGGTTTGAAGCTCGACCTGCATAATTGCTTGTGCTGTTTTGATGATTTTTTCCTCTAAGTTTCTCCAAAAAGGTGCCTGGTAATATGTATTTCCTCATTATTTTGGAAAGTTTGTTGTGTCTTGAGGGACTTTATGGGCCTCTACAGCCATGGCCATACATTTTTTTTGATCCACTTCTTTGTGTCTCCATTTGATTTTTTGATGGATGAGAAACTCAACGGCCATGGTAAGAGAAAGGGTTTGTAGCATGAAGGTTTGGAGCCATGTATTCGAGCCTATGTAGCTCAATTTCATCCCTGCTAATAGTGGTAAGTTAATTTTGAGCCATCTTGTGGCTTCTCCTCACTGTTTCAAGCTATTTCCTGCTTCATTTTGCAAATAGAAAAGCCTCTAAGGCTGCGGGCACACTTCTCATATTCTCAGGTTTTCACCTCCATTATTATATGTTTTTCCTGCTTCTTTCTTGGTGCCATGAGAGGTCGGTTCATGTATAAATCAAGGCTCAAGGAGAGCTCAGCCGCAACTTATCTGGTCATTAACAGGTGTAAATGGTAATTTTTCCATTTGTCTCTATGCTTCCTTAAAATAAAAGATTTTGAAAGATTTCCTCTTTGGAATGGTAAATATTCGTGAGCTAAAAGCCCCCTTTAGGCTACGACCGTGCTTTTCTTGATCTGGGTATTTCATCATCTTGTTTTTGTACTCTACCTCTCAAGTCGAGGGTTTTACTTCTACATGCTATGGTTGTTGGAGTTTCTTCAAAACCCTCAAGAGTTTATTTCTTTCTGGTGCTTGTTGAATTTTTTGCCATTATTTTCCTACAATTGGGGTTTGTGTTGGATCAAATTTTGATATGTGGCTTTTGTCATGCTTACAGGCTAAAACCTCTGAAGCATAAATGTTCTATTTTGACACGCCATAGTACTTCTGATTGCACTGTTCTTTAATTATTAAAGAAAACTACAACATTGTACATCTACTTTCCATTTATTTCATTGAGGATGCTATGGTGAATACCCTTTCTTGGTATGAGGTGACTAGCAAAAACGTATCTATTTTATGCTAGTAATATGCATTTTCCTTTGCTTACTTTTGATCTCAAGCCTAAAAGTCACATTAATTTGCATTATTATGAGACTTGTTTATAAAGTTCCCTTCCTCATTATGAATAAGGTGTTGTTGACATTCTAAAATCATGATAACATGACATCAACTTCTTTATGTAACTTCCATTTGATTTTTTGATGAATCACTTATAACTTTGAAAAAGACACCTCTTATAGAAGAGGCAGCAACCTTCGGGGTTCTGTAACCACTAACATATAACCATGATAAGCATTCAATTTCTTGTGACTTATGTTGCATACTATTTCAAAGTATTATCCTTTTACATGCTTGAAATTGCTTTTAATATTTCTACTTGTGTACTGGAATATGATTTTCTCCATTGTCATGCATCTTGTATCAAATCTCTATAGACTTGCCAACAAGGTACTGCCATTGAGCACTTACTGCCTTCTTGAGCAGTGACTAATGAAGAATGCAGTGTTATACAATATGACTGTATTTAATCATAAAAAAAAACTTGTCACTGCTCAAACCATGGACACCAATGTATCATTTTCAATGTTGAAAAACATCTAGCAATGAGAAGTTCGTGAATACTTTTGATCCTTATATCTTTGAGACCTCATCCCCTATGTGCATGACACCTCACTTTCCTTTTTTTTTAGCAACTAAATGAGCTCAATGCTCCCATGTGATTACATTTCAAAACATTGGATCATGTCACAATGTTGAAATGAGGACTGTGAATGTTGTGCTTTCACTTTATTTCAATAATGATGCTTTCCTTGAAATTATGTACTCCATGTATGAACCATTTAATTGTTATTTTTTCCTTACATAAGCTTTTGTGCTATTATATATTACTCCAATATGTAAATCAACATCATGCATGATACTCTAGGAGTATGTATGCTCATTGTGGAGACATTGTCAGATTGTAATATGGCTGTCCAACGGTTTCTTCTGCATTGTATGAGTTAGTCTCTTTGTACCTGCATCAACATTTGTCATTATGACCACCTTGAAGAATATAAAGGACCACCTCTATTGTCTTTATAACAACTTACTATATGCACATGTGGATCTTAGTGATTATGTCCATGAGATGAAGCTTTTCATGGATCTATACTTTGTATTTTAAGCTTTATGGTTGGAATCCTTTTGCTACTGTCACTAGCATTTTCATTTAATGATGTTCATGGTTTATGTCATTGCTGATGATTGTGAATATTGACATTGTATTAATACAAAGCATGACTATCCCTCTGTATGTATTTTGGTTGCCATCTGTAGGATTGATAGTGTATAACTACTCTTTTATTGTTTATGAGCTGGGCTCAACCCTTGTGGGAGCCACATTTTTGTCCACTCATAACATATCTTTTGGTTGAAATGATCAGATTGTACTTGTTCCTGCACACTTAAACAAACATGTTAGTAAAATAAATGAAGCTGTAAGCTTCCATTGAATTCTGTTTTCTTTTGAATAGTGAAATCATCTAATGGATGCCTGATCAAATGCATGTTATATTTTTGTTGGTAGTGTAGGCATAGGATAGGATATGATTTTTCATTGCCTAGAGACCATCTCTAATACCAAATTTCATCATATTTGCAGATGCTTTTGGAGCCTAGAGCTGGATCAATTTGAAAGTGCAACAACTGAAGACTTCAAGTGTGACGATGATTCGTCATTCCAAGCAATGGCGAATCACCTTCTATCTTATGTTTACATTATTTCCAGTTTTATGATAAACATTTATTTTTTGTATTCATTATTTGATTACGCAAATCAAATTTAGCTACTCCCATGGTTTGTGTGGGACCTTGATCTTTACAATATGAATAAAACAACATTTGCTATGCAAATGTCTAATTTTCTATTACAAGTACTTGCATAATAAAATTGAAAATCAAATGTAATCTAATCTTTACATCATGACACATACTTAACAGAAAAAATTGAAATTCTATGTACCTCTCAATGATGAATTTAATTCAGCTCTACTTGTTTGAGCTTGTAGTGAAAAATAGGTAACAAATTGGTTACCTCTATGGAGTGTTTGCCTGCTAAACACCATAGACCAGTATATAGCTTATCCATTGGGCATGGAGTCCATTTTTTCTCCATTTTGACTTAGAAAAAATGTAACTTAGTTGCAAACCACATAAACTGAAAGAAACTACTGAAACTCTACTTAAGACAAAGTTTGAAAACAACGTGCACAACAACTGCACTTTATTGAAAGTAAAACAATAATAAAATGAAACACGCCATGGGGAACTTATTGAAAGCATATCTGAAATTGAAAACTAGTCTACTATGTACATCTACAAATGTTGTTCTTTAGTAGCACTTCTTCAAGTGAATCCCATTTATTCGGATTGGAAGTGTTTCACCATCTAGCTTTGAAAGCTGAAATGTATTATTCTGTTTGCACTCTGTTATGATGTATGGGCCATCCCACATAGCATCAAATTTTGTATGTTGACTAGACCTGCTTTTGAGCTCATCCCACTTGAACACTAAATCACCTTCATTGAAGATCCTTGCTGTTGCTTTCTTGACAAATGTTTTCTTCATCTGAGAATGATGAATTTGGAGCTTCCTATAAGCCTCTTTTCTGGTTTCTTCCAACTCTATTAATTGAGAAATCCTGACTTGCATTGGTTGCTCCTCAAGTAACTCAAGCTCCTTTATGTAACTCAAAATTGGAAATTCAATTAAAATAGGTAATTTGGATTCTTTGCCATAAACCAAAACATATGGTGAAAATCTTGTTGATTGTTTTGGTGTAACCCTATCAACCCAAAAGGATAATTTGAGTTTTTCATGCCATGACCTCTGATTATCTTCGATAGTCTTCTTTATGATCTTAATCAGATTCTTATTTGTTGATTTAGCCTATCCATTACCCCAAGGGTAATAATTGGATGAAGTATTTAAATAAATATTATGCTTTACTGACCATTCTGAAACTCTCAAACCAATAAAGTCCAAAGCATTATAAAAATAATTGAATCAGGTGTACCAAACCTAGAAACTATGTCTTGATAGAAATTTAAAACTGATGTTTCATTTGCATCTCTTAATGTGACTGCTTCAGTCCACTTTGTAAAGTAGTCTGTAGCAGTCAAAATCCATTTGTGCCCAACACTCGAGGGTGGGTTAATTGGATTGATGAAGTCAAGTCCCCACTTTCCAAATGATTGTTCAACCTGAATTGGATTGAGGGGTAGGACTGCTAACTTCTGTTTTCCTACAAACAATGAATTTTTACTGCATTTTCTCACATAAGCATGAGCATCTTTGAAAAGATCTGGCCAATAATATCTAACTTTATTTATTTATGAGAGATGTAGTACGTGGTGCAAAGTGACCTCTAGCAGGTCCATCATGGAATTCTTCAAGAATTCTTTCAGCCTGATTTGGGTAAACACATCTGAGGAATACTCCATTAAAATATTTTTAATACAAAACACCATCTATTTCTGCATATGGAATTACTTGTAATCTGTAATATCTCTTTTTTGATCTGTCTATACCTTCTAGACAATCTCCAATATGCAATTAATGAATCATTTGATTGATCCAATTAGCTGAAGTAGCTAGAACAAGAGGTCCTTCATTATTAAGGATTGTAGCAACTTCTTCACTACTATTTTCTTTATTTTCTGTAAGCTGCTCGCACAGACCCTTACCTCTAACAAGCTTGGTAACCTTTATATTGATGTCATACTCCATGACTTTGGTTATCCAACCCGCTCTCTTGCCGTTAATATCCTTATTGAGCAAAAACTCTTTGACTATTGGGTGAGCTACTAGCAAATGTATCTTATTATTAGATAACATATGTCTCAACTTTTTGAGACTTCTTACTACAACAAGCACATGCTTCTCAATGAATGAATACCTGGTTTCATAATCATGTAAAACCTGACTAAAGAAAGCTATAGGTTGCTCCATACCTTCATTATTTTGCTAGTAGAGCATTGCAGAGATGGTATCCACTCCCCCAAATGCATATAATATGAAATCTTTATTAAAATCTGGATTAATAAAAGTAGGGGCTGCTGCAAGTGCCTCTTTAATCTGCTCAAAACTATTCTTTCCTTCTCTCGTCCAGTTGAATTGAATGTTTTTCTTCAGCATGGCTGTCAATGGCTGTAATAAAGCTGCAACATTGGGAATAAATCTCCTCATGAAGTTTATTCTTCCCCAAAAAATTTGCAAACCTTTCTTGTGAGCAAGAAACGGTAATGCCACAATGGCTGCAATACGTTTTGGATCAATAGAAATGCCATCCTTAGAAACAATATAACCCAAAAGTTTACCTTTGTGAACAACAAAGATGGTCTTTTTTGGATTTAAGGAAATCCCATACTCTGTTCATCTTTCAAATTTTTTTCTAAGATGATCAAAGTGTTCATTAGAATTTTGTGATAAAATAGTGATATCATCTAAATAAACAAGAAAAAACTTGTTTATCAAACCTTGGAGAGCCATATCCATTGCTCTCTGAAAGGTTGCTCCTGTGTTTGACAATCCAAACAACATCCTTCTGTAAGCCATAGTACCCCACTTGGTGGTAAAGGTTGCTTTGTATTGATCTTCTTCTTTAACCAAGATCTGGTTATATCCTAAATAACCATCTAGCAACGAGAACCTCTATGATCTTGAAACAACCTGCAGTATTTGCTCCATTGAAGGCAATAGACAGTGATCTTTGAGTGAAGCTTTGTTTAGATCACTGAAATCCATGCACAACCTTATCTCTCCGCTCTTCTTCCTAACGGGCACCAGATTTGAAACCAAAGAAGTGTACTTGATTGGAAAGATGATACTACCTTCAATTAGCTTGTTTAACTTTGTCTTCATCAAGTGTTCCAGCTTATGATTCAGTGGCCTTTGTTTCTGTCGCACTAGTTTTGCGTTGGGCTCTAAATTAATTGTATGTTGAGCCAACTCAGGGTTAAAACCCTTCAGATCTCCATACTACCAGGTGAATATGTCACTAAATTCTTGGCAAAGCAAGACAAAGGCTTGTTGTTCCTCTTTTGTACAAACTTTTCCAAGCTTAAGGAGCTTGTCCTTGAATATCTCTATTGATTTGTAATGCTCCTGCTTCACTGTGATACTGTATTTATCTCTTCTAACCTGATCATCAATGTTGAAGATGGATTCAAGGGTCACCAAACCCTTTGGCAGCTTATTAGACTTTAGTTGCATGATCTGATCACCATATTGCTGATCAAATTTTCACTAGTTTCCAACATAAAACTCTGCTTCCTCCATCAGAAAGTGAATTATCTGTTCATCACTGTCAAAAATCTGCCAACTTACATTATTATCAGGTACCGAAGGTCTGACAACTACCTTCACATATTGCTACACTTCCACATTGTGGATTTCAGTTGGAATGTCAAACTGTGATCCTATGGCAACAAGTTTATCATCTTGCTTCTTCTAATTTCTTGGTACTGATTATAGATTAAATGCATCAAACTCCTTAATTAAGTCCCAAACACAGTGTTTATACAATTTCAACAAATCATTCTTTGTTAAATTCAAATTTCTAACCTGATTTTCTATTAATTGAGAATCACCAAACACCTGTAAGCACCTAATTTTCCTTTTTTTGGCCCACTCTAAACCATGTATCAATGCTTCGTACTCAACAACATTATTAGAAAAACTAAAAGCAAATCTAAAAGCTAAATAATACCCATCTCCTTCAAATGATATGAGCACTACCCCTCCACCAGCACCTACTTTACTCCTGGATCCATCAAAGTACAACTTCCAAAGCTGATCAATCTATTGTTCTGGTTGTTTTTCCTCTTTGACTAGATTTGGAATAGTTACATCAGGCTCTTGAATCATATAAATTCCCAAACCTACTTCGTCCATGAGATTGAATAGATCAACCTCATGATTCTCAGCTTCCCACTCATCTAAATTTATGTCGGGTATGCCTTCTATAGCTATAGTGGGGTCGGGGGTCATGAATTGATCCTCCTAATCATGGAAAGCTAGGTTTACATTTATGGGATTTGGCACATAGGGCTCGATATGGTCTTTAGCTTGGGGTTCTGACTTAATTGTGACTCTAGTACCATATCTGGTTCTAAAAAAATATGTGTGACCAGTCTGATGATAGATAACCACCTAATTTTGCAGTGAAATCTCTAGATAGGAAAATGGAAAAATAAGGTGGGAGATCAATAATATATATGTCCTATGGAATTTGAAAGTTCGAACAAGCATGCAATGTAAGAGGCAGATTTTTGATAACTCCCACAGACTTAATGGTTGTGCCATCCAATTGAACTGCCCCTTTTGACAATGGTTCATACTCAAGTCCTAACTTATCTACTAGCTATCTAGGCATAATTGAGCTGCTTGCTCCTGAATCTATCATGCAATTATGCACTATGTTATCACCAATTATCAAGATGACATAAAAAGGTGGTGGATTTACCTCTTGAGTTGGCTACTCCTTATGATTTGAACTATTTGCAAGAACTCTTGGCTATTCTTTAGTTGTTTAGTCAGAAATTGATATCTTATCCAAAGCCTCTTGCAGACTTTCTTGCTGCCTAGGAAGTTGTAATGCATCCAACATGGTGATGCTAACAGTTTCCTTTTTCATATGATCTACAATATTGAAAGCTGGAGAACTAACCTTGTGTTGCTCTTTATGAAAAGAAGCCTCCTTTTGTACTTGAAATGACTAAGCTCTTGGCTGTTCCTTGATAGGTTGAACTTGTTTCTGCTGCTCTTTAGTAGTCTCAGGTTGCTTTCTTGGTAAAATCTGGACATTCTATGAAAAAGAGGGTTGTGGCTGCTCTTTATCAGTTGCTGGAACTTGATTTTTCTGTTGAACAACTTGTTGTTTACCCTTATTAGCCTATTGTTTGTCACTTTCTGGCTGTAGTTTGTCAGAAACAACTTGCTATTTTAGGTCAATTACTCTTTTCTTAGATCTTGTATTTGCTGCAATAGAAGTTGTTGATTGATTTTGACCTTGTGCATGATTAACTCCACAAAATTTGTTTCCTTGCTAGTTCATCATGGCAACATCCATGTCAGTCTGTTGTGTTTGATCACTCTGTTGATCACTATTTTCTTTGGCTATATCTTTTGCAACAACATAATTACTCTATAGCATTAGGGCCTGATTAATTATTTTGTTCATGCATGTAGCCTAATTGTGAGGTTGATTGCATGGATACCACCATACATAATCATGTGCCAAGTTGTTCTAGATAGGTACAAGCTCTTTAAGGGAGCTGACAACATTTTGATTATGATTGTATGGTGCCTTGGGATTGAAATTCCTCCACTGTCCTTGATTTTCTGCCTGATAAGGTGGTCTGTTAGGCTGAAAAGGTGCTTGGTAAGGCCTAAAATTCTGATTTTGTTGCATCTTAAGACTCATCAAATCATTGCTAGCTGTCTGCAATAATTTTTACATCTCTTACTGATTACCCTTAAGTCCTTGGAAATCTAATTGTGCTAGAAAAGCACCATTTTGAACAACTAGCTAATAGCCTAAGGTTGGTTCAATTGGAAGTGAGGCAATAGGTGGTAAATTAATGGGAATCATGGGATGAATATCTGGAAATATTGGCATAGGAGGTTTTGCCACAATTTTACTAGCCTATATAATGTTGTTTTCAGCTCTAATAGCGATGTCATATGCTGTTGGTAATGCTAATCCACCCATTGACTGTATCGTTAAGGCAATATCACTATTCAAATATCTAAGGTAATACAAAAAAGCATGATTAGGAGTTGGCCTTACCGTTACTGGAATTCTATTCTAGGTCCTTTGAAACTTGAAATTAAAGTCCATCATTTGTTCTTGTGGTGCTCTCTTTATAGTCGTCATCTGCTCGACTAGAGATAAATGATCAGACTTGTTAGAAAACCGTTTGCTCAGATTGTCACCTAAATCATCCCATGTCGTGACAGTATTTACTAGTAAGCCACAAAACCACTGAAGTGCTTTTCCCTTGAATGATGCTGCTAATAGCCTTAATGTCACATTCTCCTGAGTCACGTGATGAACTCCACAAAGTGAAGCTACATCTCTGATATGTTCTATTGGCATAGTCTGATCTTCACCAGTAAAAAAGGGTAGACTTTTGAGTGTTGCAACTGGTATATCATCATGTTGAGCTAGATTCAATGGGTTACACCCATTGAATGGAACAAAATCATGTGCTCTAGCCATCAGAGCTACTGGTATTCTGAGATTCACAACTTGTAAAATCGGTACAGGGGAAACCAATGCTCTGTAACTTGGCAAAGTTGAATGTGAACTTGGTTGCCTTGCTGACAATCCACCTCTCCTTTTTTATGTGTATACTAATGGTTCTTCTTTGAGAATTGGAGAAACTAATTGATTTCTTGAAGGCCTACTAGGTGTTCACTTAGTTGTCCTTCCTCTTCTCTTTGGTGAAGACAACTACAAATATTCAAATGAAGAACTTCTTGTCTGAATATTTCTCATAAGCTATTTGCACTTGATCTGCTAGAAATTGAGAACAGAGTCACTAGGTCTATGAAACTTTAACCTCTGAAAGGATGAAGAATTGTTGTATATACTAGAACAAAAACTTGAAACTATTAAATTCTTACTCTGAAAAGTGATTCAAAGTCCCACCAGGCATGCCATAAACTGTTGTCAAACAGATTGCACCTGAAATGCTTGAATGATTAAATTCATCAATCTGTTGAAACATTTGTTTACTTTCAGTTTGTGGGTATCCTATTTGAAAGTAAACCTCCGGGTTCTAAGCATGCTTCCTATTAAATTTTTAGGTTAATTATTGGGTAACTTGTAATGAAAAATGGTAAAAAGGCTTGAAATAAATGCACTAAAAACTCTAAACTGTGGGTGATGCACCTAATTGATAAAAACATGCAACATTGACTCATAATAATTCTCAGAAAATCTATCCACACAAATCAATTTAACAGCTTGATCACAAATATGATTTTGAGGAAGGCCAGAATAAACTTCTTCTTCGAAGGAAAACTGGGTTTTCACAACATGAAAAGAAAGGATTATTCCAACACACAACCTAAGACCTGTGATTTTTCACTATTTTTAAATGCATGTAAATATAAATGAGACAATGATTTTAAAGGTTCTGATATTGAAACATAGTAAAATCTCATCAAATCATTCATAAAACAACATAATGACAAGGTAGACATTTGACTTCACTGAAATTAAAGGAATCTTTGCAAAAAATGATATAAATTGAACTTGTAAACTTGCTGCTATATATTAATTTGAAACTAAATGCTGAGTTACAAAATATTTCTCTTTGTAGAATGCAAAGTTTGAAAAATAAGAACTAGAGGAAAAAGGCTAACTTTTTCCAATATATACAAAAGACATGCACAAAGCAGCCAAAAGGAACTGAACGAGAACTGAAGTGAAAACTGCATCTCTAATGTGAAATCCAAGCAAAAGAGAGAATCCTAATAAAAATAGCCCAAAACTGAAGCAAACTGCACTCTGTGCCTAGACTCCACCTCTCCATGCGCATGATCAAAACACCTCGTGAATTGACATGGAACTGAAAGAAGAGCCTCACTATTTACATAACTAAAAACTAAAGTTCCACTTTGTGCATGAGCGATTTTTTTTTAGTATTTTCAATATTTACGCCTCCATGCACAATTTAAATTAAGCATCTTGCATGCATCATCATCTTGAAGTCACGCAAACTCCATCCCCATGCCTTTGTAAGTCATGCATGAGAAGGGAAAGTTAATGTTCTATGTTTTCACCTTAAAATAGTTGAATTAATTAAATGATTTATAATTTATCATTTAATCAATTAACTTCACATGGTATAATGCAAACCTAAAACATTAAAATTAATTCCAAATTAGAAATTTGGCTTCATAACTCATAGTTTCATGCATATTATAAAATTGGCATATTTTTGAATCGACCACCACACTTGACATATATTTGATCGATTGTCATAGCACATTATTAAGTTCTTTGACTTAAGGGTCAATACCACAACAATAATATGATGAAGTGATTATTATTTTAAAACTTAGTCAAAAATTCACTCCACTTGAATTAGGGATTTTGTCATAAGCACTAAAACCATAAAATCATTATCATTTCACAGTTGACCTTTTTGTGGAAACTTCATGAAGAAGCTGGTTGCCGAGCTGGGTAGGGTTTGAAGCTTGACCTGGACCATTGCTTGTGCTGTTTTGATAGTTTTTTCCTCTGAATTTCTCCAAAAAGGTACCTGGTAAGCTATATTTCCTCATTATTCTAGAAATTTGGTTGTGTCTTGAGGGACTTTATGGGCCTCTACAGCTATGGCCATACATTATTTTTGATCCACTTCTTTGTGTCTCCATTCGATTTTTTGATGGATGAGAAACTCAGCGGCCATGGTAAGAGCAAGGGTTTTTAGCATGAAGGTTTGGAGCCATGTATTTGAGCCTATGTAGCTTAATTTCATCCCTACTAATAGTGGTAAGTTAATTGTGAGCCATCTCGTGGCTTCTCCTCACTGTTTCAAGCTATTTCTTGCTTCATTTTGCAAATAGAAAAGCCTCTAAGGCCGCAGGAACACTTCTCATATTCTTAGGTTTTCACCTCCATTATTCTATGTTTTTCTTGCTTCTTTCTTCGTGCCATGAGAGATCGGTTCATGTATAAAGAAAGGCTCAAGGAGAGCTCAACCATGGCTTATTTGGTCATTAACAGGTGTAAATGGTAAGTTTTCCATTTATCTCTTTGCTTCCTTCTTAAAATAAAATCTTTTGAAAGATTTCCACTTTGGAATGGTAAATATTCATGAGCTAAAGACTCCCTTTAGGCTACGACCATGCTTTTCTTGATCTGGGTATTTCATCTTGTTTTTGTACTCTCCCTCTCAGGTTGAGGGTTTTAATTCTATAGGCTGTAGTTGTTGGTGTTTCTTCAAAACCCTCAAGAGTTTATTTCTTTCTGGTGCTTGTTGAATTTTTCGTCATTGTTTTCCTACAACTGGGGTTTGTGTTGGCTCAAATTTTGATATGTGGCTTTTGTCATGCTTATAGGCTAAAACCTCTAAAGCATAAATGTTGTATTTTGATATGCCATAGTACTTCTGAATGCACTATTCTTTAATTATTAAAGAAAACTACAACATTGTACATCTACTTTCCATTTCTATCATTGAGGCTGCTATGGTGAATGCTCTTTCTTGGCATGAGGTGGCTACCAACAAAGTATCTATTCTATGCTAGTAATATGCATTTTCCTTTGCTTACTGTTAATCTCAAGCCTGAAAGTCACTGTAATTTGCATTATTATGAGACTTGTTTATAAAGTTCCCTTCCTCATTATGAATAAGGTGTTGTTGAAATTCTAAAATCATGATAACATGACATCAACTTCTTTATGTAACTTCCATTTGATTTTTTGATGAGTCACTTATAACTTTTAAAAAGACACCTCTTATAAAGAGGCAACAACCTTTGGGGTTCTGTAACCAGTGACATATAACTACAATATGCATTCAACTGCTTGTAACTTCTGTTGCATACTATTTCAAAGTATTATCCTTTTACATGCTTGACGTTGCTTTTAATATTTCTACTTGTGCATTGTAATATGATTTTATCCATTGTCATGCATCTTGTATCAGATCTCTGTAGACTTGCCAACAAGGTACTATCATTGAGCACTTACTTCCTTCTTGAGTAGTGACTGATGAAGAATCCAGTGTCATACAATATTACTATATTTAATCATAAAAAAAAACCTGTTATTGCTCAAACCATGGACACCAATGTATCATTTTCAATGTTGCAAAACAACTGGCAATGAGAAGTTTGTGAATACTTTTGATCCTTATATCTTTGATACCTCATCCCCTATGTGCATGAAACCTCACTTTCCTTTTTTTTTTAGCAGCTAAATGAGCTCAATGCTCCCATGTGATTTCATTTCAAAACATTGAATCATGTCACAATGTTGAAATGAGGACTGTGAATTTTGTGCTTTCACTTTATTTCAATAATGATGCTTTCCTTGAAATGATGTACTCCATGTATGAACCATTTAATTGTTATTTTGTCCTTACATGAGCTTTTGTTCTATTATATATATTACTCCAATATGTAAATCAGCATCATGCATGATACTCTAGGAGTATGTATGCTCATTGTGGAGACACTGTCAGACTGTAATATGGCTGTCCAATGGTTTCTTCTGCATTGTATGAGTTAGTCTCTTTGTACTTGCAACAATGTCTATCATTATGACCACCTTGAAGAATATAAAGGACCACCTTTGTCATCTTTATAACAACTTACTATCTGCACATGTGGATCTTAGTGATTATGACTGTGAGATGAAGCTTTTCATGGATCTGTACATTGTATTTTAAGCTTTATAGCTGGAATCCTTTTGCTACTATCACTAGAATTGCCATTTAATGATGTTCATGGTTTCTATCATTGCTGTTGATTGTGAATATTGACATTGTATTAATACAAAGCATGACTATCCCTCTGTATGTATTTTGGCTGCCATCTGTAGGATTGATAGCGTATAATTGCTCTTTTATTGTTTATGAGCTGGGATCAACCCTTGTGGGAGCCACATTTTTCTCAACTTATAACATATCTTTTGGTTGAAATGATCAGATTGTACCTATTCCTGCACACTTAAACAAACATGTTAGTAAAATAAATGAAACTAAAAGCTTCCATTGAATTATGTTTTCTTTTAACAGTGAAATCATCTAATGGATGCCTGATTGAATGTGTGTTATATTTCTATTGGTAGTGTTAAAATTTTTTGAATACAATTTCCCATAATTATTTAGTATAATTCAAATAGAAGAAGAGGGGGTCCATTATTTCTTTGTTGGAATATTAAAA
>VDFB02000007.1:185968456-186025168 GCA_007258455.2 Sequoia sempervirens
TGTTGAAATGAATGCAAAAACTAATTTATGTATTGGAAATGCACTTAGATGACGATGTTGCATGCAACTTGTTTCACAATTACTCTTCAATAATCCTATTCACACAACTAAATCTAAACAGTTTAACCACATAAATAATTTATATGAAGGCTTGACTATATTATCATCTTTGAAGGAAAATAACGTCTTCACAACTAAAATAGTAAAATAAGCCAGATGCACAACATATAACCTATGGAATCAAACTTGATTGTATACAAGCACATATGAATAAAATAGGAAAATAAAGGTTCCTGAGATTAAAACACGATAGATTTCTTATCAAATCATTCACATAGCATGACACCTGATATTTTGAAGGAAAATACTTAGTACATTGAAAGGTAAAAGGAAAGCTTTGCAAATTGATAAAACTTGATTAACTTGTAATAACCTGCTACTGTATATTAATCTGAAACTGAAAGCTGAGTTACAAAATATTTCTCTTTGTAGAATGAAAAGTTTGAAAAATAAGAACTAGAGGAAAAAGACTAACTTTTTCCAATAGATACAAAAGGCATGCACAAAGCAGCAAAAAGGTGAACTGAATGAGAACTGAAGTGAAAAAATCTCCAATGTGAAATCTGAGTAGAAGAGAGAATCCTAATAAAAATAGCCCAAACTCATGCAAAAATGAGTGAACTCAGTCTCAAACTAGCAGTCAACTCGTAACTGACCCATGGAGTACCCAAATTGAACTGAAAATCCCACAAAAAGTGGGCCCAAGCATGCAAAATCTTCCTAGTTTATATCAATCTGCCCATGATGACTTGAACTCTATCTCCATATTGTGCATGACAAACAAGATTTGTGATTTTTTGATGATCTTTAGATAACTTTAACTCATATTTCCTTGCATGGATTTAAAAGGCAATCTTTTAATTAAATATTAAAGATAATCATCTAATGATTATTTTAATATTTAAATGTCTGATAACTTCACCCTTTATTACATGTTCAAATATTAAAGTAATAATATTATTATATTTAATATTTAATTGATATTTGTTACTCCTTAAATCCATGCATAAGCACAATACTTCAAAATTAAAAGATAATTTTGAAGTCAGGATTAAAAGCTCATGGGTCCCTCTGCATCATTAGGTTCTTTGACTTAAGGGTCAATACCACGACAACAATATGATGAAATGATTATTATTTTAAAAGTTATAAAAAATTCACTCCACTCGAATTAGGGATTTCAACATAAGCATTGAAACCCTAAAATCATTATCATTTCACACTTGACTTTTTTGGAGAAACTTCATGGAGAAGCTCGACTTGCACCATTGCTTGTGCTGTTTTGATGATTTTTTCCTTTGAGTTTCTCCAAAAAGGTGCCTAGTAAGCTGTATTTCCTCATTATTTTAGAAATTTTGCTGTGTCTTGAGGGAATTTATGGGCCTCTACAGCCGCGGCCATACATTATTGATGGATGAGAAACTCAGCCGCCATGGTAAGAGTAAGGGTTTGTAGCATGAGGGTTTGGAGCCATGTATTTGAGCCTATGTAGCTCAATTTCATCCCTGCTAATAGTGGTAAGTTAATTTTGAGCCATCTCGTGGCTTCTCCTCACTATTTCAAGCTATTTCCTGCTTCATTTTGCAAATAGAAAAACCTCTAAGACTGCGGGCACACTTTTCATATTCTCAGGTTTTCACCTCCATTATTCTATGTTTTTCCTGCTTCTTTCTGGGTGCCATGAGAGCTCGGTTCATGTATAAAGCAAGGCTCAAGGACAGCTTAGCCACAACTTATCTGGTCATTAACAAGTGTAAATGGTAAGTTTTCCATTTATCTCTTTGCTTCCTTCTTAAAATAAAAGCTTTTGAAAGCTTTCCACTTTGGAATGGTAAATATTCATGAGCTAAAAGTTCTCTTCAGGCTACGACCATGCTTTTCTTGATTTGGGTATTTCATCATCTTGTTTTTATACTCTCCCTCTTAGGTCGAGGGTTTTACTTCTATAGGCTGTGGTTGTTGGGGTTTCTTCAAAACCCTCAAGAGTTTATTTCTTTCTAGTGCTTGTTGACTTTTTCACCATTGTTTTCCTACAACTGGGGTTTGTGTTGGATTGACTTTTGATATGTGGCTTTTGTCATGCTTACAGGTTGAAACCTCTGAAGCATAAATGTTCTATTTTTACATGCCATAGTACTTCTGATTGCATTATTCTTTAATTATTAAAGAAAACTACAACATTGTACATATACTTTCCATTTCTGTCATTGAGGCTGCTATGGTGAATACCCTTTCTTGGCATGAGGTGACTACCAACAATGTATCTGTTTTATGCTAGTAATATGCATTTTCCTTTGCTTACTATTGATCTCAAACTTGAAAGTCACTGTAATTTGAATTATTATGAGACTTTTTTTATAAAGTTTCTTTCCTCATTATGAATAAGGTGTTGTTGACATTCTAAAATCATGATAACATGACATCAACTTCTTTATGTAACTTCGATTTAATTTTTTGTTGAATCACTTATAACTTTGAAAAAGACACCTCTTATAAAAGAGGAAGCAACCTTTGGGGTTCTATAACCACTGACACATAACTGCGATATGCATTCAACTGTTTGTGACTTCTGTTGCATACTATTTCAAAGTATTATCCTTTTACATGCTTGACATTGCTGTTAATGTTTCTACTTGTGCACTATAATCTGATTTTCTCCATTGTCATGCCTCTTGTATCAGATCTTTGTAGACTTGCCAACAAGGTACTATCATTGAGAACTTACTGCCTTCTTGAGCAGTGACTGATGAAGAATGCAGTGTCATACAATATGACTGTATTTAATCATAAAAAAAAACCTATCACTGCTCAAACCATGGACACCAATGTATCATTTTCAATGTTGAAAAACATCTAGCAATGAGAAGTTCGTGAATACTTTTGATCCTTATATCTTTGAGACCTCATCCCCTATGTGCATGACACCTCACTTTCCTTTTTTTTTAGCAACTAAATGAGCTCAATGCTCCCATGTGATTACATTTCAAAACATTGGATCATGTCACAATGTTGAAATGAGGACTGTGAATGTTGTGCTTTCACTTTATTTCAATAATGATGCTTTCCTTGAAATTATGTACTCCATGTATGAACCATTTAATTGTTATTTTTTCCTTACATAAGCTTTTGTGCTATTATATATTACTCCAATATGTAAATCAACATCATGCATGATACTCTAGGAGTATGTATGCTCATTGTGGAGACATTGTCAGATTGTAATATGGCTGTCCAACGGTTTCTTCTGCATTGTATGAGTTAGTCTCTTTGTACCTGCATCAACATTTGTCATTATGACCACCTTGAAGAATATAAAGGACCACCTCTATTGTCTTTATAACAACTTACTATATGCACATGTGGATCTTAGTGATTATGTCCATGAGATGAAGCTTTTCATGGATCTATACTTTGTATTTTAAGCTTTATGGTTGGAATCCTTTTGCTACTGTCACTAGCATTTTCATTTAATGATGTTCATGGTTTATGTCATTGCTGATGATTGTGAATATTGACATTGTATTAATACAAAGCATGACTATCCCTCTGTATGTATTTTGGTTGCCATCTGTAGGATTGATAGTGTATAACTACTCTTTTATTGTTTATGAGCTGGGCTCAACCCTTGTGGGAGCCACATTTTTGTCCACTCATAACATATCTTTTGGTTGAAATGATCAGATTGTACTTGTTCCTGCACACTTAAACAAACATGTTAGTAAAATAAATGAAGCTGTAAGCTTCCATTGAATTCTGTTTTCTTTTGAATAGTGAAATCATCTAATGGATGCCTGATCAAATGCATGTTATATTTTTGTTGGTAGTGTAGGCATAGGATAGGATATGATTTTTCATTGCCTAGAGACCATCTCTAATACCAAATTTCATCATATTTGCAGATGCTTTTGGAGCCTAGAGCTGGATCAATTTGAAAGTGCAACAACTGAAGACTTCAAGTGTGACGATGATTCGTCATTCCAAGCAATGGCGAATCACCTTCTATCTTATGTTTACATTATTTCCAGTTTTATGATAAACATTTATTTTTTGTATTCATTATTTGATTACGCAAATCAAATTTAGCTACTCCCATGGTTTGTGTGGGACCTTGATCTTTACAATATGAATAAAACAACATTTGCTATGCAAATGTCTAATTTTCTATTACAAGTACTTGCATAATAAAATTGAAAATCAAATGTAATCTAATCTTTACATCATGACACATACTTAACAGAAAAAATTGAAATTCTATGTACCTCTCAATGATGAATTTAATTCAGCTCTACTTGTTTGAGCTTGTAGTGAAAAATAGGTAACAAATTGGTTACCTCTATGGAGTGTTTGCCTGCTAAACACCATAGACCAGTATATAGCTTATCCATTGGGCATGGAGTCCATTTTTTCTCCATTTTGACTTAGAAAAAATGTAACTTAGTTGCAAACCACATAAACTGAAAGAAACTACTGAAACTCTACTTAAGACAAAGTTTGAAAACAACGTGCACAACAACTGCACTTTATTGAAAGTAAAACAATAATAAAATGAAACACGCCATGGGGAACTTATTGAAAGCATATCTGAAATTGAAAACTAGTCTACTATGTACATCTACAAATGTTGTTCTTTAGTAGCACTTCTTCAAGTGAATCCCATTTATTCGGATTGGAAGTGTTTCACCATCTAGCTTTGAAAGCTGAAATGTATTATTCTGTTTGCACTCTGTTATGATGTATGGGCCATCCCACATAGCATCAAATTTTGTATGTTGACTAGACCTGCTTTTGAGCTCATCCCACTTGAACACTAAATCACCTTCATTGAAGATCCTTGCTGTTGCTTTCTTGACAAATGTTTTCTTCATCTGAGAATGATGAATTTGGAGCTTCCTATAAGCCTCTTTTCTGGTTTCTTCCAACTCTATTAATTGAGAAATCCTGACTTGCATTGGTTGCTCCTCAAGTAACTCAAGCTCCTTTATGTAACTCAAAATTGGAAATTCAATTAAAATAGGTAATTTGGATTCTTTGCCATAAACCAAAACATATGGTGAAAATCTTGTTGATTGTTTTGGTGTAACCCTATCAACCCAAAAGGATAATTTGAGTTTTTCATGCCATGACCTCTGATTATCTTCGATAGTCTTCTTTATGATCTTAATCAGATTCTTATTTGTTGATTTAGCCTATCCATTACCCCAAGGGTAATAATTGGATGAAGTATTTAAATAAATATTATGCTTTACTGACCATTCTGAAACTCTCAAACCAATAAAGTCCAAAGCATTATAAAAATAATTGAATCAGGTGTACCAAACCTAGAAACTATGTCTTGATAGAAATTTAAAACTGATGTTTCATTTGCATCTCTTAATGTGACTGCTTCAGTCCACTTTGTAAAGTAGTCTGTAGCAGTCAAAATCCATTTGTGCCCAACACTCGAGGGTGGGTTAATTGGATTGATGAAGTCAAGTCCCCACTTTCCAAATGATTGTTCAACCTGAATTGGATTGAGGGGTAGGACTGCTAACTTCTGTTTTCCTACAAACAATGAATTTTTACTGCATTTTCTCACATAAGCATGAGCATCTTTGAAAAGATCTGGCCAATAATATCTAACTTTATTTATTTATGAGAGATGTAGTACGTGGTGCAAAGTGACCTCTAGCAGGTCCATCATGGAATTCTTCAAGAATTCTTTCAGCCTGATTTGGGTAAACACATCTGAGGAATACTCCATTAAAATATTTTTAATACAAAACACCATCTATTTCTGCATATGGAATTACTTGTAATCTGTAATATCTCTTTTTTGATCTGTCTATACCTTCTAGACAATCTCCAATATGCAATTAATGAATCATTTGATTGATCCAATTAGCTGAAGTAGCTAGAACAAGAGGTCCTTCATTATTAAGGATTGTAGCAACTTCTTCACTACTATTTTCTTTATTTTCTGTAAGCTGCTCGCACAGACCCTTACCTCTAACAAGCTTGGTAACCTTTATATTGATGTCATACTCCATGACTTTGGTTATCCAACCCGCTCTCTTGCCGTTAATATCCTTATTGAGCAAAAACTCTTTGACTATTGGGTGAGCTACTAGCAAATGTATCTTATTATTAGATAACATATGTCTCAACTTTTTGAGACTTCTTACTACAACAAGCACATGCTTCTCAATGAATGAATACCTGGTTTCATAATCATGTAAAACCTGACTAAAGAAAGCTATAGGTTGCTCCATACCTTCATTATTTTGCTAGTAGAGCATTGCAGAGATGGTATCCACTCCCCCAAATGCATATAATATGAAATCTTTATTAAAATCTGGATTAATAAAAGTAGGGGCTGCTGCAAGTGCCTCTTTAATCTGCTCAAAACTATTCTTTCCTTCTCTCGTCCAGTTGAATTGAATGTTTTTCTTCAGCATGGCTGTCAATGGCTGTAATAAAGCTGCAACATTGGGAATAAATCTCCTCATGAAGTTTATTCTTCCCCAAAAAATTTGCAAACCTTTCTTGTGAGCAAGAAACGGTAATGCCACAATGGCTGCAATACGTTTTGGATCAATAGAAATGCCATCCTTAGAAACAATATAACCCAAAAGTTTACCTTTGTGAACAACAAAGATGGTCTTTTTTGGATTTAAGGAAATCCCATACTCTGTTCATCTTTCAAATTTTTTTCTAAGATGATCAAAGTGTTCATTAGAATTTTGTGATAAAATAGTGATATCATCTAAATAAACAAGAAAAAACTTGTTTATCAAACCTTGGAGAGCCATATCCATTGCTCTCTGAAAGGTTGCTCCTGTGTTTGACAATCCAAACAACATCCTTCTGTAAGCCATAGTACCCCACTTGGTGGTAAAGGTTGCTTTGTATTGATCTTCTTCTTTAACCAAGATCTGGTTATATCCTAAATAACCATCTAGCAACGAGAACCTCTATGATCTTGAAACAACCTGCAGTATTTGCTCCATTGAAGGCAATAGACAGTGATCTTTGAGTGAAGCTTTGTTTAGATCACTGAAATCCATGCACAACCTTATCTCTCCGCTCTTCTTCCTAACGGGCACCAGATTTGAAACCAAAGAAGTGTACTTGATTGGAAAGATGATACTACCTTCAATTAGCTTGTTTAACTTTGTCTTCATCAAGTGTTCCAGCTTATGATTCAGTGGCCTTTGTTTCTGTCGCACTAGTTTTGCGTTGGGCTCTAAATTAATTGTATGTTGAGCCAACTCAGGGTTAAAACCCTTCAGATCTCCATACTACCAGGTGAATATGTCACTAAATTCTTGGCAAAGCAAGACAAAGGCTTGTTGTTCCTCTTTTGTACAAACTTTTCCAAGCTTAAGGAGCTTGTCCTTGAATATCTCTATTGATTTGTAATGCTCCTGCTTCACTGTGATACTGTATTTATCTCTTCTAACCTGATCATCAATGTTGAAGATGGATTCAAGGGTCACCAAACCCTTTGGCAGCTTATTAGACTTTAGTTGCATGATCTGATCACCATATTGCTGATCAAATTTTCACTAGTTTCCAACATAAAACTCTGCTTCCTCCATCAGAAAGTGAATTATCTGTTCATCACTGTCAAAAATCTGCCAACTTACATTATTATCAGGTACCGAAGGTCTGACAACTACCTTCACATATTGCTACACTTCCACATTGTGGATTTCAGTTGGAATGTCAAACTGTGATCCTATGGCAACAAGTTTATCATCTTGCTTCTTCTAATTTCTTGGTACTGATTATAGATTAAATGCATCAAACTCCTTAATTAAGTCCCAAACACAGTGTTTATACAATTTCAACAAATCATTCTTTGTTAAATTCAAATTTCTAACCTGATTTTCTATTAATTGAGAATCACCAAACACCTGTAAGCACCTAATTTTCCTTTTTTTGGCCCACTCTAAACCATGTATCAATGCTTCGTACTCAACAACATTATTAGAAAAACTAAAAGCAAATCTAAAAGCTAAATAATACCCATCTCCTTCAAATGATATGAGCACTACCCCTCCACCAGCACCTACTTTACTCCTGGATCCATCAAAGTACAACTTCCAAAGCTGATCAATCTATTGTTCTGGTTGTTTTTCCTCTTTGACTAGATTTGGAATAGTTACATCAGGCTCTTGAATCATATAAATTCCCAAACCTACTTCGTCCATGAGATTGAATAGATCAACCTCATGATTCTCAGCTTCCCACTCATCTAAATTTATGTCGGGTATGCC
Source organism: Sequoia sempervirens (assembly GCA_007258455.2). Taxonomy (NCBI): domain Eukaryota; kingdom Viridiplantae; phylum Streptophyta; class Pinopsida; order Cupressales; family Cupressaceae; genus Sequoia; species Sequoia sempervirens. Next base: position 185,976,775 of record VDFB02000007.1, read on the forward strand.
TTCTATAGCTATAGTGGGGTCGGGGGTCATGAATTGATCCTCCTAATCATGGAAAGCTAGGTTTACATTTATGGGATTTGGCACATAGGGCTCGATATGGTCTTTAGCTTGGGGTTCTGACTTAATTGTGACTCTAGTACCATATCTGGTTCTAAAAAAATATGTGTGACCAGTCTGATGATAGATAACCACCTAATTTTGCAGTGAAATCTCTAGATAGGAAAATGGAAAAATAAGGTGGGAGATCAATAATATATATGTCCTATGGAATTTGAAAGTTCGAACAAGCATGCAATGTAAGAGGCAGATTTTTGATAACTCCCACAGACTTAATGGTTGTGCCATCCAATTGAACTGCCCCTTTTGACAATGGTTCATACTCAAGTCCTAACTTATCTACTAGCTATCTAGGCATAATTGAGCTGCTTGCTCCTGAATCTATCATGCAATTATGCACTATGTTATCACCAATTATCAAGATGACATAAAAAGGTGGTGGATTTACCTCTTGAGTTGGCTACTCCTTATGATTTGAACTATTTGCAAGAACTCTTGGCTATTCTTTAGTTGTTTAGTCAGAAATTGATATCTTATCCAAAGCCTCTTGCAGACTTTCTTGCTGCCTAGGAAGTTGTAATGCATCCAACATGGTGATGCTAACAGTTTCCTTTTTCATATGATCTACAATATTGAAAGCTGGAGAACTAACCTTGTGTTGCTCTTTATGAAAAGAAGCCTCCTTTTGTACTTGAAATGACTAAGCTCTTGGCTGTTCCTTGATAGGTTGAACTTGTTTCTGCTGCTCTTTAGTAGTCTCAGGTTGCTTTCTTGGTAAAATCTGGACATTCTATGAAAAAGAGGGTTGTGGCTGCTCTTTATCAGTTGCTGGAACTTGATTTTTCTGTTGAACAACTTGTTGTTTACCCTTATTAGCCTATTGTTTGTCACTTTCTGGCTGTAGTTTGTCAGAAACAACTTGCTATTTTAGGTCAATTACTCTTTTCTTAGATCTTGTATTTGCTGCAATAGAAGTTGTTGATTGATTTTGACCTTGTGCATGATTAACTCCACAAAATTTGTTTCCTTGCTAGTTCATCATGGCAACATCCATGTCAGTCTGTTGTGTTTGATCACTCTGTTGATCACTATTTTCTTTGGCTATATCTTTTGCAACAACATAATTACTCTATAGCATTAGGGCCTGATTAATTATTTTGTTCATGCATGTAGCCTAATTGTGAGGTTGATTGCATGGATACCACCATACATAATCATGTGCCAAGTTGTTCTAGATAGGTACAAGCTCTTTAAGGGAGCTGACAACATTTTGATTATGATTGTATGGTGCCTTGGGATTGAAATTCCTCCACTGTCCTTGATTTTCTGCCTGATAAGGTGGTCTGTTAGGCTGAAAAGGTGCTTGGTAAGGCCTAAAATTCTGATTTTGTTGCATCTTAAGACTCATCAAATCATTGCTAGCTGTCTGCAATAATTTTTACATCTCTTACTGATTACCCTTAAGTCCTTGGAAATCTAATTGTGCTAGAAAAGCACCATTTTGAACAACTAGCTAATAGCCTAAGGTTGGTTCAATTGGAAGTGAGGCAATAGGTGGTAAATTAATGGGAATCATGGGATGAATATCTGGAAATATTGGCATAGGAGGTTTTGCCACAATTTTACTAGCCTATATAATGTTGTTTTCAGCTCTAATAGCGATGTCATATGCTGTTGGTAATGCTAATCCACCCATTGACTGTATCGTTAAGGCAATATCACTATTCAAATATCTAAGGTAATACAAAAAAGCATGATTAGGAGTTGGCCTTACCGTTACTGGAATTCTATTCTAGGTCCTTTGAAACTTGAAATTAAAGTCCATCATTTGTTCTTGTGGTGCTCTCTTTATAGTCGTCATCTGCTCGACTAGAGATAAATGATCAGACTTGTTAGAAAACCGTTTGCTCAGATTGTCACCTAAATCATCCCATGTCGTGACAGTATTTACTAGTAAGCCACAAAACCACTGAAGTGCTTTTCCCTTGAATGATGCTGCTAATAGCCTTAATGTCACATTCTCCTGAGTCACGTGATGAACTCCACAAAGTGAAGCTACATCTCTGATATGTTCTATTGGCATAGTCTGATCTTCACCAGTAAAAAAGGGTAGACTTTTGAGTGTTGCAACTGGTATATCATCATGTTGAGCTAGATTCAATGGGTTACACCCATTGAATGGAACAAAATCATGTGCTCTAGCCATCAGAGCTACTGGTATTCTGAGATTCACAACTTGTAAAATCGGTACAGGGGAAACCAATGCTCTGTAACTTGGCAAAGTTGAATGTGAACTTGGTTGCCTTGCTGACAATCCACCTCTCCTTTTTTATGTGTATACTAATGGTTCTTCTTTGAGAATTGGAGAAACTAATTGATTTCTTGAAGGCCTACTAGGTGTTCACTTAGTTGTCCTTCCTCTTCTCTTTGGTGAAGACAACTACAAATATTCAAATGAAGAACTTCTTGTCTGAATATTTCTCATAAGCTATTTGCACTTGATCTGCTAGAAATTGAGAACAGAGTCACTAGGTCTATGAAACTTTAACCTCTGAAAGGATGAAGAATTGTTGTATATACTAGAACAAAAACTTGAAACTATTAAATTCTTACTCTGAAAAGTGATTCAAAGTCCCACCAGGCATGCCATAAACTGTTGTCAAACAGATTGCACCTGAAATGCTTGAATGATTAAATTCATCAATCTGTTGAAACATTTGTTTACTTTCAGTTTGTGGGTATCCTATTTGAAAGTAAACCTCCGGGTTCTAAGCATGCTTCCTATTAAATTTTTAGGTTAATTATTGGGTAACTTGTAATGAAAAATGGTAAAAAGGCTTGAAATAAATGCACTAAAAACTCTAAACTGTGGGTGATGCACCTAATTGATAAAAACATGCAACATTGACTCATAATAATTCTCAGAAAATCTATCCACACAAATCAATTTAACAGCTTGATCACAAATATGATTTTGAGGAAGGCCAGAATAAACTTCTTCTTCGAAGGAAAACTGGGTTTTCACAACATGAAAAGAAAGGATTATTCCAACACACAACCTAAGACCTGTGATTTTTCACTATTTTTAAATGCATGTAAATATAAATGAGACAATGATTTTAAAGGTTCTGATATTGAAACATAGTAAAATCTCATCAAATCATTCATAAAACAACATAATGACAAGGTAGACATTTGACTTCACTGAAATTAAAGGAATCTTTGCAAAAAATGATATAAATTGAACTTGTAAACTTGCTGCTATATATTAATTTGAAACTAAATGCTGAGTTACAAAATATTTCTCTTTGTAGAATGCAAAGTTTGAAAAATAAGAACTAGAGGAAAAAGGCTAACTTTTTCCAATATATACAAAAGACATGCACAAAGCAGCCAAAAGGAACTGAACGAGAACTGAAGTGAAAACTGCATCTCTAATGTGAAATCCAAGCAAAAGAGAGAATCCTAATAAAAATAGCCCAAAACTGAAGCAAACTGCACTCTGTGCCTAGACTCCACCTCTCCATGCGCATGATCAAAACACCTCGTGAATTGACATGGAACTGAAAGAAGAGCCTCACTATTTACATAACTAAAAACTAAAGTTCCACTTTGTGCATGAGCGATTTTTTTTTAGTATTTTCAATATTTACGCCTCCATGCACAATTTAAATTAAGCATCTTGCATGCATCATCATCTTGAAGTCACGCAAACTCCATCCCCATGCCTTTGTAAGTCATGCATGAGAAGGGAAAGTTAATGTTCTATGTTTTCACCTTAAAATAGTTGAATTAATTAAATGATTTATAATTTATCATTTAATCAATTAACTTCACATGGTATAATGCAAACCTAAAACATTAAAATTAATTCCAAATTAGAAATTTGGCTTCATAACTCATAGTTTCATGCATATTATAAAATTGGCATATTTTTGAATCGACCACCACACTTGACATATATTTGATCGATTGTCATAGCACATTATTAAGTTCTTTGACTTAAGGGTCAATACCACAACAATAATATGATGAAGTGATTATTATTTTAAAACTTAGTCAAAAATTCACTCCACTTGAATTAGGGATTTTGTCATAAGCACTAAAACCATAAAATCATTATCATTTCACAGTTGACCTTTTTGTGGAAACTTCATGAAGAAGCTGGTTGCCGAGCTGGGTAGGGTTTGAAGCTTGACCTGGACCATTGCTTGTGCTGTTTTGATAGTTTTTTCCTCTGAATTTCTCCAAAAAGGTACCTGGTAAGCTATATTTCCTCATTATTCTAGAAATTTGGTTGTGTCTTGAGGGACTTTATGGGCCTCTACAGCTATGGCCATACATTATTTTTGATCCACTTCTTTGTGTCTCCATTCGATTTTTTGATGGATGAGAAACTCAGCGGCCATGGTAAGAGCAAGGGTTTTTAGCATGAAGGTTTGGAGCCATGTATTTGAGCCTATGTAGCTTAATTTCATCCCTACTAATAGTGGTAAGTTAATTGTGAGCCATCTCGTGGCTTCTCCTCACTGTTTCAAGCTATTTCTTGCTTCATTTTGCAAATAGAAAAGCCTCTAAGGCCGCAGGAACACTTCTCATATTCTTAGGTTTTCACCTCCATTATTCTATGTTTTTCTTGCTTCTTTCTTCGTGCCATGAGAGATCGGTTCATGTATAAAGAAAGGCTCAAGGAGAGCTCAACCATGGCTTATTTGGTCATTAACAGGTGTAAATGGTAAGTTTTCCATTTATCTCTTTGCTTCCTTCTTAAAATAAAATCTTTTGAAAGATTTCCACTTTGGAATGGTAAATATTCATGAGCTAAAGACTCCCTTTAGGCTACGACCATGCTTTTCTTGATCTGGGTATTTCATCTTGTTTTTGTACTCTCCCTCTCAGGTTGAGGGTTTTAATTCTATAGGCTGTAGTTGTTGGTGTTTCTTCAAAACCCTCAAGAGTTTATTTCTTTCTGGTGCTTGTTGAATTTTTCGTCATTGTTTTCCTACAACTGGGGTTTGTGTTGGCTCAAATTTTGATATGTGGCTTTTGTCATGCTTATAGGCTAAAACCTCTAAAGCATAAATGTTGTATTTTGATATGCCATAGTACTTCTGAATGCACTATTCTTTAATTATTAAAGAAAACTACAACATTGTACATCTACTTTCCATTTCTATCATTGAGGCTGCTATGGTGAATGCTCTTTCTTGGCATGAGGTGGCTACCAACAAAGTATCTATTCTATGCTAGTAATATGCATTTTCCTTTGCTTACTGTTAATCTCAAGCCTGAAAGTCACTGTAATTTGCATTATTATGAGACTTGTTTATAAAGTTCCCTTCCTCATTATGAATAAGGTGTTGTTGAAATTCTAAAATCATGATAACATGACATCAACTTCTTTATGTAACTTCCATTTGATTTTTTGATGAGTCACTTATAACTTTTAAAAAGACACCTCTTATAAAGAGGCAACAACCTTTGGGGTTCTGTAACCAGTGACATATAACTACAATATGCATTCAACTGCTTGTAACTTCTGTTGCATACTATTTCAAAGTATTATCCTTTTACATGCTTGACGTTGCTTTTAATATTTCTACTTGTGCATTGTAATATGATTTTATCCATTGTCATGCATCTTGTATCAGATCTCTGTAGACTTGCCAACAAGGTACTATCATTGAGCACTTACTTCCTTCTTGAGTAGTGACTGATGAAGAATCCAGTGTCATACAATATTACTATATTTAATCATAAAAAAAAACCTGTTATTGCTCAAACCATGGACACCAATGTATCATTTTCAATGTTGCAAAACAACTGGCAATGAGAAGTTTGTGAATACTTTTGATCCTTATATCTTTGATACCTCATCCCCTATGTGCATGAAACCTCACTTTCCTTTTTTTTTTAGCAGCTAAATGAGCTCAATGCTCCCATGTGATTTCATTTCAAAACATTGAATCATGTCACAATGTTGAAATGAGGACTGTGAATTTTGTGCTTTCACTTTATTTCAATAATGATGCTTTCCTTGAAATGATGTACTCCATGTATGAACCATTTAATTGTTATTTTGTCCTTACATGAGCTTTTGTTCTATTATATATATTACTCCAATATGTAAATCAGCATCATGCATGATACTCTAGGAGTATGTATGCTCATTGTGGAGACACTGTCAGACTGTAATATGGCTGTCCAATGGTTTCTTCTGCATTGTATGAGTTAGTCTCTTTGTACTTGCAACAATGTCTATCATTATGACCACCTTGAAGAATATAAAGGACCACCTTTGTCATCTTTATAACAACTTACTATCTGCACATGTGGATCTTAGTGATTATGACTGTGAGATGAAGCTTTTCATGGATCTGTACATTGTATTTTAAGCTTTATAGCTGGAATCCTTTTGCTACTATCACTAGAATTGCCATTTAATGATGTTCATGGTTTCTATCATTGCTGTTGATTGTGAATATTGACATTGTATTAATACAAAGCATGACTATCCCTCTGTATGTATTTTGGCTGCCATCTGTAGGATTGATAGCGTATAATTGCTCTTTTATTGTTTATGAGCTGGGATCAACCCTTGTGGGAGCCACATTTTTCTCAACTTATAACATATCTTTTGGTTGAAATGATCAGATTGTACCTATTCCTGCACACTTAAACAAACATGTTAGTAAAATAAATGAAACTAAAAGCTTCCATTGAATTATGTTTTCTTTTAACAGTGAAATCATCTAATGGATGCCTGATTGAATGTGTGTTATATTTCTATTGGTAGTGTTAAAATTTTTTGAATACAATTTCCCATAATTATTTAGTATAATTCAAATAGAAGAAGAGGGGGTCCATTATTTCTTTGTTGGAATATTAAAACACAAAATACATCTTTTTGGAAGTGATATTCCAATATTTAAAAATTTATATGGGTGATAGTTTTATCATGTGCAATGGTCAACCAAAAGTAGTTAACTTTTAAGATTAATTTCCTATGTTAGATCTTATTCCATGTTTTTCCACTAGGATTGCTGAGCTAGATGGTGTATCCAAATTTTATTAATTACCTTCCCTTGTGGTCCTGAGCCCAAAAAGTATTTTCCCATGATAAAAAAGAGAGTCTAATAACTTTTACTTTGGTTGTATTTGCGAGACAATAATAACAAAATAACTAATAACAAACTCCTATAGGTCTATCCACCTAGCTGGACTAAGACTTATTTAACTATATAACCTTCTACTAAGCGACCAAATCTCTTGGTAAGAATTATTAAAGTTGCATCATCTAAGGTGACTAATAAAGGGGACCCATTTCTAATAAATTGTACTCCCTAAACTATATTTGATTGTCTCTCCCAACTTTCAAATTGTATTCCAATAGATAACAAAATTATAGCTTTGCTAGCATGATTCTAAGAATCTTTAGGAATGCTATTAGTAGATAAAAAATATTAATGTCTCTTCCTTGATATGCACCCAATATTTTTTTTCCTTCGTGAACCCCCACCCAAATTTTACTATAAAAAATCTATTTATTTATTTATTTTTTCTTAAACCAAGCCCCCACTATCCTTAGTTTTGCAAACTATGTCCCAATGGACAAGCACCAATATTTTCTTCTCCATCTTTCTAGTCCAAAGAAACCTTTACTAAATTTTCTCAATTTTACATAGAATGAACATAGGGATATTGCAAAAATAAAGGAAGTACATTGGTATGCTTTGAAGAGTTGTCTTAAGTAGCTAAAACTTCCCAAATTGACTAAGAAGTTTACCCTTCCATCGTGCTAGTTTCTTCTAAATTATTTCCACCACCTCGTTCCAATATTTGGCTCTAAGTTTCTTAACCATGAGAGTGAGTGTTGATGTAAATAGTGACTTTATCAAACTAGCTACCTATTAACCTACCTAGGAGAGTCCTATTAACATTGCTTAAGCCTCCACTTAGGGACTTCCATAATTTTGTCTCACTTCATGTGGTTGAGAAACATGTCTTCACTTGTGAGACACCTCTTGTATGCATGCTTGCCATTCACTAGAACACTTGTCATGTGAGTTAACACGTGTTTCATCATTGAAGGGTTAGTTAGTCATTGTGTTCGACTTGCCTACCTTCACCACCTTGCCTATATATGCAAGGTTACTTTATACATTCAAATCACCTACTGTATCAATCTCTTGATAATATCATTAGGCTTATTTGTGTGCATGTATTTTGTGGAAGTTTCTCATTTTCTTTCTTTATATGATCGTGGAAATTATAACATGGTATGAGAGCCATGCAAGAAAAACCCTTCCCAAAATCTTGCATCTAACCTAGTATAGAGTTCCATGCAATTTTATTTGCATGTAATATTAATTTCTTTCTTTGGGTGTGATCTCAAATTTTATTTGGGATTAATGTGATTCACATGCACCTATATAGAAATACAAAGATTTCACATCCACATGATTGTTCGTAAATAATGTTAAATAATAAATTTATAGATTTTTTAAGTGCATCTGCACATTTCAAACATAACATCCAAATGCACTGGTATCATATATTTTCCTACAAATCTAGTTCACACCTTAAATCCTGCAATTACAAAAAATTGAATTTCAACCAAATAAATTCCAAAATAAGTAAGGAAGTATCATGCATACTCCCACCTACATATAGGATATTAATAAGGAAGAAAAATCCTTATCATTCAAATACCTCTCCAAAATAAATCAATGAATTAGATCTACTATTCTTCATAATAAAATCAGGAGGGTTAATCATGCTCTTTCTATGTGAATAGTAATATTTTTGGAGGGAGATATGGCTAAAAGATTATTAGATGCTACCAAATTTGAGATTAGTAAGCATGGGAAATAGTTTATCCAATTCACGAAATTATCCTACATTAGAATGTAAGGATTCATTGGTGCTCCATATAAGATTCCTAGGCATCCCAACGATAAGATTAGCTTGCTACAAGTATTTAGATAATTGGTGGACACTCATGTGTATTTATAGTCCAAGAATATATTTGGAGTTCAATTCCCCATTGTTCTTAGTACATTAACACCTAGTAGATTATGCAAGTGTCCATGGTTAACCTACGAAATGGTACAAAGGACCAAGAAATCCTAGAGCTCCTATTAATAGTAATTTCTACAAATAGTAAGATGCAAAATGATAAGAAGAAAAAGTAGGAACTGACGAAACAAATTGGAGAGCTATAGGAGTATATGAAACAAATAGCAAGCCCATTAATACAAGAGTATGGTACTTATGCTTCTCTAAAACTCATAGCAAAAGTCACAACCCCTTTTCTAGATAAAATGAATGATAATACAATTAAAAATAAATGATACTTGCCAAAATTCCTAACTCATCCTCAATTCATAGCTCAAATTAAAAAAAAAAAATTCCTAATTCATCCTCAATGATCATGATATAGTTGTGAAGTGGACATAAAATAATTTGATTTAATTGACACTCTATCTCTCTTCTCTAAGTATATTAATGTACACACCTATTCTTTATAAATAGTGAATAGAGAGACAAGTGAGAAGAATGGAAAACACATCACACATCTACTCTAACAAATATTATATCAAACTTCACATACATAAATTTTCTATTATATTTCTTGTAGATGTACCTCTATTAGAGATATGTAACAAGAGCACCACTAGGATGTAGTGGAAACAAATTGTATTATTTTTAGTTATACTCATAGTTGGTAGTGTGCATTTAGTTCATGCAAAAATTAACATCTATAATTCAATAAACCATTTTTGGGACTCATTTGGTAATACATGGAATTTTTGTCTCTAATGCTAGTATATTTGGTGAAATCATAGAGTTTACCTATATACATGCAAGATAACAATATCATGGAGTGAGTAGAAAAATTGACATATTTGTTCATACGATTTTTAAACAATATAGTGAAATACTAACTATATTAATTTTATTCAAAATGGGTAGAAATTGTAAATGGGAATCACTCATTGAACTACATGTGCAAGAAATTCCCAACCAAGGAAATCATTTCTCAAGTGAGGACCTTGAATTGACACTTATTGGAGATGATGACAATATGGACTTATATGCCGCAATCCCTCTTGAGAGACTCTCTCACTTTATCAAAGGATAAAGTTTAATAGATAGTGCATAAGCAACATTTGTATTTAAATATCATAAAAAGAACAACCCATCAAAACCTATTGACCACATTACCAAGACATACTCCATGTTTTCCTAGATTAAATATAATTAATAAGTGTAATACCCCTCATGTTGTTGATACTCTTTGATGCTCTTTGATACTTGGTTTGTGATGGTGATTAGTTCACTAACTTGGTTGTGAGTGGATTCATAGTTGGTTGGTTTGCTACACTTGACATTACTATGATGATTGATGATACACTATGTGGTGGTTATATTATATGGTTATGCTATGGTTTTCCTTAATAATATATGTGGTGATGTTGTGATTCTATGTTGCTATGGTTTCTGATGTGTTTGCTAGTGAGTCTTGGTGAAAGGACGGAGTAGCATCACTCGCTTACGAGTGCCCTGCTACCCCGCGATTACCTTTCATGGTGTGTCTACAATGGAGATTTACATGCTACTTGACATTTGTTTGTATGCAGGAATTGCAGTAACAAAGTCTTGATTCCACCTGCTTCGGCATGATAGGGTGAGCATTAAATTATCCCAACGGGAATGATGTTGAAAAAGGGAGTTGACAAGGAAGTCTCCCCATCCCAAGTTCATCACCTCGTTGTGATTCTTTTAGTGTCATGGTCTTGACCTTGTCTTTGTCTCAGTATTGTTGTTGTTTATTTATTTTATTTGTGGATGGTTGGTAGTTAATTTATCCTTATTTTATATGGGATTAATTAATGTTATCTTGTAGATATGATTAATTGTATGTAATTGTAATTTAGTTAAATGTTGGATTTAAAATATTGTAAATTAAAAGATATTTAATTAATTAAAAATGATAGAGTAATTAATTTAAATAAATAATGTTTGTGATAATTGTAGTTGTTTTTTTTTAAATATTAATATTATTAAATCTAAGGATAATATTGTGTGAGGATAAATGTGAAATTAGTGAATTTTTAATTAAAAATTGTGAGATAAGTGCGAGCTTTTAAAGCAATAAAAAGACCAATGGATGGGTTGGATTTTTGAAAAAAAAGAAAGAAAGATTTTTATTTATTTTTCCTTATTTTATTGTGGAAAAAAGAGAAGTTTCTATACACACAAAGAAATGGTTTTTGGTTTTGACTGGAAAAGAAAAAAGATAGGTATTTGTGCTTCTTTGTAAAAATTGTTTTAGGGAAAAAAAAAGAATAGATTATTGATCCAGAAGTTAGCTAAAGAAAGGTGGAAAGAAAAGAAAGCTGCGAGAGAGATTCTATTGAAAGGAAGAAGGTTGGCATTTGTGTTTGGTTATCATCAAGCGGACTCCGGGTTCTTTTAGATTAATTTGTCTTTGTTTTGATAGTTAAGCAAAGGAAAAACGAAAATCATGTTTGCCATTCTTTAAATTGAATCTATGTTTTTAAAAGGGTTTTGTTGTTTAAAAAAAATTTGCTTGTGTTAAACCTTTAAATCTTCTATTGAAATCTTTTGTGAAAGCTTCTGAATTCTCTTCAATAAATTTAGTTGTGAAATTTTTGTTTGAAAAGAAAATCAATTTATTAAAGGGATTGAAATTGTATGCTCAGATTTATTTTGGGTTGGAGAAAAATGGACTGTTGATTCATTTTATTTATTTATTTGTTTGTTTTTATTTGTGGGCAAATATATATATATATGTGTGTGTGTGTGTGTGTGTGTGTGTGTGTGTGTGTGTGTGTGTTGATTTTTTTTTTTTAAATACACACAACTGCATCAGATGGGTATTTGAAGAAAATGAAATATAAAATAAAATTTATATATATGTGTTTTGGTTTCATTGCATGTCGTGTTTAAAAGAAAAAAATATATAAAATTAAAAATAAAAATAAAATACATTGATGATGAGGCTCTTGTAGCACCACCCTAATTATGTCTTGAAGTCACACTTAACCATAGGTTCAAACCTCCTATATGGTACATAGTACCATATAGGCATAGATTGTGCTAGCAAAAATTTTTTTAAATTCAATTTCATTTAAAATTTGATTTTTTTATATTATATTTAATATATATATATATTAATATTAATATTTAATATATATATGTATATATATATATTTATATATATACTTCTTTGCTTGCTATATATATTCTTGAGAGAGATGGAAATGGGCGAATTTTTTTTAGTATATGGTTAAAATGTATGATTTGATTTTTAATATATATGTTTAATTAAATATACATATATATATATATATATATGTACATATATATATATATATATTAAGATGGTTATATATGCTGTGATTATGAATTAATTAGATAATTTTAAAAGTTACAATGTTATGGTGTGATCGAAGAAATTAGAAATAAACTTTGTGATTTAAATTATATATTAAGATGGTTATATATGCTGTGATTATGAATTAATTAGATAATTTTAAAAGTTACAATGTTATGGTGTGATCGAAGAAATTAGAAATAAACTTTGTGATTTAAATTAAATTGAATATTCTTGAGAAATTAAATTATTTATTTGGTGAAATTATTGTGTTTTGAAATGTGTTATATGGCGTTGTTTAACGTAATTGTGTACCCTCGAGACTATTCATTGAATAAATTGTGGTTTTCTCTTTATTGGATTTATGTCGTGGGAAATCCCTTGAGTTAGTTTATCCTTCTGTAGGAGCTTAAGTTATTGTTAGGGACTTCCAGAGGTGGGGAAATTGATGTTTCATATTTGATCTTTTAATTTGATATTTGTACCCATTTTGGATATAGTTGTGACTTGAGTTTACACATGGGGTTGTACCATTTTATGGATGTTGTTTCATATGATTTTGGAAAGATGGTTTTACCTCGCGGATGTTCCATTTGTTGGTTTAGTGTTCTTGTGGTACAACTCCTTAGTGTGATTTTTTTTTTTTTTTATGTTGGGTTTCTAGGGGGAGTGGCTCTACGTGGGGGCCGACGCATAAAGGGGCTGTTAGGGCAACCCACGTTAGAGTTAGAGTAATAAGTGATAACCTAAGTAATTAATTAGGTGGTGAGTAGTAACAACATTAATAAGATAATTATGGATGCCTCGCCCGCCTGTTAGGGCTTTCATAGACTAAAGGTGGGCCGAGAAGGTTGTGGTTGGCATGATTGTTGCCTTGTCCTCACGAGAGGTTAACGGTTCTGCACAAGGAACCCTATGGAGCGATGCCTTGAGATAGGTTGTCAGGATAACCATAGATGGATGCAACACCTTGTGATAGGTTGTTTGGATAATCCATGTAAGGCCATGCAATGACACTCTCCTCTAGCATTCCTTTTTGAGATTTTTTTATTGAAATCCTCTGGAAGTGGTCTATTGTTATGTTTTGGAGATTTATTGTCATTATGAGATATTTCTTTGTGTTCTTTTGCTTTTCGTGTCTTGAGTTTAGTCTTTCCTTATTGTATGGATGTGCTTGGTCAGGGATCCTTCCTTGTTTACTCCCAGCACGGGGGTGGTTGGGTGGAATGTGCTACGCACCCTGTTGGGTCCCCTCATGATGTAGTTGTACCTTTCAGTGTAGAGTTTTTCTAATGCAGTTTGATCCAAGATTCATATGTTACTAGATGTATATTTGTACTCCAAACATATTCTATGTATTGATGTATCACGCCCACGTGTGTTCGGATGACTTATAATGTAATTTTGTATATGTGTTCATTGAGATGTACTATCAAACTGATGTAATGTATTAACATACCATGTAATTCATTCTTGAACTACCATTTGTAAATACTGATAATGTTATGTTGTGTTCGAGGAAATATGTACTTAATGTTTTCATGATTAATTTATTGTATTTGCATGTATGGTTTTATATGGTTTATTCTTATCATTTTGGTTATCGCTAATGAATTTTTTAAATGATGATATGTGAATGAATGGATACGTAATTGGTAGTTTAATATTCATTTGTTAACTTTTTTATGTGATAGTTTGGTAATGTCACCTCATGTACCCCAAGGGACTTTGATGTGCAACTTGAAACATTAGTTATGTTGGAATACTTAAGTGCATTCCTTATGTTTAAAAACAAAAATTGTTGCATTTTTAGTTGTTCCTTTGGGGTTTGCGTGATGGGGCGTTACAATAAGTATGTCATTTTTATATTTAATTTTTTATATGAATTAATATATATGTTTTGTTGTGTGAATAAATAGATATTGGTGTGCTTTTGGCCTAGACGATCAAAGAAATAAATCTGAAAACATGGAAAAAACACAAAGGTTTATCCAAAAAAGGGGTTTCCAAACTCACTTTTATGTTATGGTCATGTATGGTAGACCACAAGTTGCATTAATTATGTATAATGATTGGAGCCATTGCAATGCCAAAGGTGAATTTTTCCATGGAAAGTGTGGAAAAAATTGTGGACATGGAAATTGTACTCCCTTCTTGGAGATATTAAAATTTGTGGCCTAATTTGGACCTATCTTGGGTACCCTTGCATTGATCATCCTTAAAACAACATTTATAGGCCCCTAAGACCCATTATTTTTGATCTAGAGGCCCATTTCTCTAAAAAATCATACAAATCCCGACAAATAATGCTTAAATTATTCATATCTCAAAAACCCACCTCCAAAAACCACATGTGGGATGCATTTTCCTAGGGTGGCGAATGAGTCCCCTTTGGTGGGATGCATTCACCAAGGGTGGAAAATGAGTCCCTTTTGGGGGAATTTTTTAATTTTAAATGGGAAACCTATCAACTTAATTCAATTTTTCAGTGGATGTTGACCTCTTAGGTCTAAATAATGGGAAATTAGGTATTGATGCTTATAAATATGTGTTTTTAGGTCATTTTTGACATCATCTAGTCATTTTTACCACACAAATTCAAAATTCAAGTGTTGAATATCTTTTACAAGAAGATTCATTAGTCTTTCTATAGCAACGTTGAAGCTTTAGGACAAGAAGTTAGGGTTTTTGTAGGTCTTCAAGCTCACTTCTAATTCAAGATCTCACATTGCAAAGATTTGATTATGGATTCCTATGGAGAATCATGGAGAAATCTAGGTTAAGGAGATGCAACTAGCCATCAAATCAAGCCTAAAGACTTGTTTTCAAAGTGATTCCATCTTCCATTTTATTTCTATCTTTAGATTTAAGGTTTGCATGCCATTAAGATTCATTTAAAATGTTGTAGGGTTTCTTAGGTTGAATTCTTACATCATTCAAGATTCATTTAAACATCTTATTCTAGCACATTAGAATAGGGATTTTTCTTACTTCATATTTTCCTAGTCGTATACACACTTAGGGCTATGGTTTTATGTAGATTTTATTATCCCTCCAAGGTATAATTACTGAATTAGGGGTTTGACCAAGGAAAACCCCCCATTAAAAACAAACTATATTATGTTTTGCAGACATTTTCAAAGATTCAGATCTAGGATTCAATTTGGAAGTTCAGTGTAGGTGATAAAGTGTAGATTTGAAGCTTTAATTTTCAAAAAATAGGAAAAGGACTAATTCACCATTAGTGGTGAATGAGTCCCATTGGAGGTGTTTGTTGGGACAGAGTACAAATTCTAGTACCCTTTTGGCAAAAACATACTTCTGAGTAAAAACCCTAATCTGGGACTAATTTTCCCAGGGTGGCGAATGAGTCCCAATCAGTCAAAAAGTTAACATTTCTAGTTTTTCAAAGCATTTTTCAATATTTACCAGTCTCAAGGTGCACCTCATTCAGTTTCATTAAGTTATGTTTTTTTTTGTCCATGACTTTAGTTATTTTTGCATATCACAACATGTTTTCAAACACTTTCCATAAATTCTTAGTTTTGCATATCAAATCAATTTATTTTAGCAGTTCTTTGCATTTAGATCATCTCATCTAGGCATATTTCATGCACACTACATTAATCTTGAGTGTGAACGTAGTTGATTTTTACCCTATTCCTTTCCTTTTAGGTGAAAGATCCTAGAAGTGAAAGAGGCCTTTAGTGTACTGAAGCATCAATTTTGAGAAGTGTGGAATGCTAAGACTCTCTTTTGCTCAATTAGGGTCTTTCACCTAATGGAAAGAGAGATCCCACACCCAAAAATCTAGGTGGTTCACTCAATCTAAGTTATGTAGGATGAAATTATGACTAACATTTAATGATATAAATGTAGCTAATTGATAAAATTGATTGATTAGGAATGTCAAACTATTGAAATGCAACTTTTTTGAAAACACATTGTGTAATGCAAAAACACCTAGAAATGAATAGTAAACTACAATAGAAATGGATAAAACTGAAAGTGTGCACCTAAGATATTGATGAAGACTAGAAATGACTTTTGGAATGCTGATAATCCTAATTTTTAGGCTTGGTGGGACTCATTCACCATTCTGGGTGAATCAATCCTAGTTTTGTAAAACTGTTTTGGAACTCGTTTCAAACAAAAGGGCATCCAAAATTGCAGAAAACCCAAAATAGGTATAGCAATGGGAGTCATTCACCATCCATGGAAAATTAGTCCACTTTTTAATTTCTAAGAATTCAAAAGTGGAAATTGTAGTCTTCGATCTGCACTTTGGCTCCTGACAAGTGTCTGCCTTTGAAAGTCTAATTCCCAAACCCGAAGGTGAGTTTTTTTTGATATTTTAACTTGTTCAATGAAGAGATGACTTGAACAACTTTACAATGCAATCTTCAATTATTTCTAAGCCTCCAAGATGTCTAAATCTGCAAACACACAAGACAAGAGAGAGAAATGGTGAATGTTAGGGCATGGGGGTTTTCCTTGGTCAAACCCCTTTTAGGCAATTAAACAAAAATAGAGAAATAATGTAATGAAACATACAATAATGGAGTTGATTACCTTACCATGATGTTTGATCTTGAATGTCTACAAAAAAACATGAAGAATATTCCCTTGAATGTCTAAAAATTGCTATCTTAATGACTTGAAATGATGAAACCCTAACTTGCTTGACTTGAGATGGAAGAATGATGGATGAATAATGAAGAATGGTTTAATATTTTGAATGGGGGTTAAAATGGATGTAAAAACACTTATTTATACCTACTTATGCCCTAAAAACCCAATGATACAACATCACAGGCTGACATAAGGTAATTTTGAATAAAAACCCGAAAGAAAATTTGAATTATTTTGAATTTGGAGCCAAGAGGGACTCATTCGCCACCCATGGAAAATGGGTCTCACCTTGGGATTGTAAGTGGATGTCGGGAGTTATCTTGCATTTAATGTTGTTTGTTGGGCTTACATTCAAAAATACACTTAATTAAGTCTTATGAGTGTATAAAGGGGTCATATAAAGCATATGAAAGGTGCAAATAGTGATAACAAGCCTAGAAAAGTGTGAAATCTTGTTACAATAATTTACAACACTTTAGAATAGGACTTGATAAGGGATAAAAGTTTATTTTTAGATGAAACAAAAATTCACAACACCTTTATAAGACATCATTAAATGCATTTGAAAGGGTCCAAGACGTAGTGTGGATGTGAAAAACACCTCACAACACCAAATCAAGGCCTCATTAAGTCCAATTTATCATCAATTATTCCCAAATCAAGCAAGAAATACTTTTTTCTATAGTATAGGTACCAAAACCCAGTTTGCATTTTGGTGAACCTACATTTTGAATACCTTCTTTACTGATTTGGAGTCCATCATTATCCTAGAATTATCTTGCATTAACATTGCAGTGCATTTTGCATTAGTTAAATTGTATTCTAGGGTTTCTAATTTTGCATTAGTGAAAGTGCATAGAGGTTGCATTTTTGCATCTTAAATCATTAATTTTTTTTTGAAATTCTACATTTGCATCTTAGGTCTACATCATACAACATAAAAAACATAAAAACCAACCAAAAAAATCAAAAAATCTGAAAATAATCCCCCTTGGGACTCATTTTCCACCTTGGGAAAATCAATCCCTTTCCACCCTTGAAACTACATTTTATAACACTCAAAATCCTCTTTCTGCACTTCTGTTTGTTGCCATTAACTATCTATATTAGTTGATTAAGTTTATGTTACATGCATTTCACTAAATCTAGCTTAATTTGGCTCATTTCATGCATTGCTTAAATTCAATTTTTCATTCACAACATTTCATTTTCAAGTCATTGCATAATATAATTAGCATATTACCTTGTGTGAAATCTAAAAAATTTCATTTCATCCTATGTCTTTATATTGCATTTTAAGTTTGTATAGCTTCTATTTCATTTAAATCATTATAAATAAGCATTGTTTACATTCATGGAAATTATGGATATAGCATTAGACTTTTGCAATTTTCATTTTCAGCATTAGTTCCTAGTTCATTTAGATCACATTCATTAGAAAATGAAAACAAAAAACAAACAACCTCAAAAGAACCACTTCAAAAAATGATTCAATTTCAAATAAGAATAACATCCAAGCCCTTTAGTAGTGATGAATTAGACATGTTCGATGAAGCCCTTAAATAATTTCTCTCACTAAGATCATCCACTAAAGGTTTGACACAAAAGGATGCAAGCATCGATAATCATGATAACCATCATTGTTCTTCTCCCAATATCTCTCCTATTGGTGAAAAAAGTATCTTGGTGAAAGAAGACACAATAATTGAAGATCATGAAAGTCTTGCTTGTTAAGTGCTTCTCCTCCCCCTTACAAAGACATTATGACACACAAAACTGAAATCATGGCCACTACTACCAATACCTCCCCTACTTGCGAAAATGCTTTAGTGAATAAGGATAGAATTGTGAATGATCATGAAAAACACATTTGTGTGGAGGCTATGTTGATATTTGAGAGATATGAAAATCCTACTTCTCCTACTCAAGAGGAAATTATCGAACATGGGGATGTAAATTTAGATAATCATGACAATCAAACCTTTCCTTCTCCTAATATATTCTCTAGACATGAAGAAGATAGTTTAGTGTTAGAAGATATCATTATTGAGACTCATGGGAATCTTATTCCTCATTTTCTTGATGCCCCTACCATTTGGGAAGACCTATTTGAACAAAAAATTCCAATCATTGGTAACCATGAAAATCCTAGTTATTCTTCTCTTGATGCCTCTCCTATGAGTGGTGAAGCTACTTTATCAAATAAAATCATGAAATATGATGAACCTATTGTTTGTCACTTTCCTAAAAGCTCTCCTACTAGGGTAAATATTATGGCACAAGAGAATGAGACCTTAGAGAAAAAGGATGACATTATGGACAATGATCAAATTTCCCCCTCTTATAATATCTCTCATATTGGTCAAGAATACATTATGGTGTTACAAGATCCCATTGATGTGAATAATGCACAAAATATTATTGAACAAAAAAACACTAGCATTGCCAATCAAGAAAATCCAACCATGGATCACTCCCTTACTTGCAATGCAGTCAATAGTGAAAAACCAAACATTGAATGTCATGAACATCTAGTTTTTAGTTCTCCTAAAAACTCTCCTAATAGGGAAGGTATCATGGTGCAAGAAAATGACAACATTGACACACTTCTTTCAAGCAATAATAATGTGACTTCAAGTCCTCTAATTATCAACCCACCTAACCCTCAACTTATCATTCATCCACCCTCACAACAACCACAAGTTCAAAAGAAACCTGTGCTCATCTTAGAACAACCTAAAAGGAAACTTGATAATGATAATGTTTCACACCAACCATGTTACAATGAAATTGCTCACATATATAACAAAGTGTACACAATTAAGGCCAACCCCAAACCTGAAAGACTTATGAAGCAACTTGGGAAAAGATGTGATGCTTTAGAACAATGTATCCATATAACACCTAAAACACAAGAAATGACTAAAGATCTTGGTTATTGTCCCTCAAAAAAAAATTCTTTATTCAATCTCAACACTATCACAAAAGACTCTTCCAAGACAATTATAACCTTGGTACATCCTAAACTGATAGACATTTCATTAAATATGTATCAAGTAGAAACTTTATTTACTTATCAACATAAATAACATTAGTTGTTGCTCCTTTCCATGTAATAGTTGTAGGATAATAGCATACTCACTATTGCATGTTTTACATTCATCGCAAGGGGCAGCTTCTCATCATCCATTCCAGGCTCATCCTTGTCCTGCATTAAGTGGCAACAAAGGGTTATAAAGCCTCCTTCTTGTATGTCACTCATCGTTGTATCTTTTGGCTAGTTGTTAACCTTTCATGAGCATAAAAAGAGCAAGCTTGGAATGTGGACGACATGTCTTAAGTTGACTCACATGTGACATGCTTATTCATGACACAACCTTACTTGAAACATATGACTTGGCATAGGGATTTTCAAGTTGGATCTCATGTCTTCTTTCATTTATCCTTGGCTACTTTAAAGAAATTTCTCATAGTAATGGTGTTAGCAACTGATTTGAAGTGGGGGTATACATAGACAACATCTTTTTGTAAATTTCATGGTGTGATTTTTATTTTTATTGTGATGTGTCCTCTTCTTGGTGGTGTCATTGGGTTTGATTCCTTCCAAGAGTGATCAACTAGCATGGCATGATGAAAATGAGGCATCCCATGGGAAACTATCTGACACTTTGACTTGTCCTCTCTTGGAGACATTAGGAATAATGCTCCCTAAGAAGAATACCTTACATGAACAAAGCAAAAATACCCTTTAACAAAATTTCTACATAATATTCAAAAACATTTACAAAAGCATTTTCATTGTGGTGCCTTATCAAAGTTATCAGGAGCATAACTTTGGTATGGTTTGTATAATGGGAAGTTGACACATTGACATGACTTTCTCATTATACAATAGGAAGCCGACACACTGGCATGAATTTCTCACTTAACCACTTCTTTGGGACAACTCACCCTACAGACGACTTGATGTTTTGTGGCCCCAAAGTGAGTGCATCTTTTCCACCTCATTTTTCTTTCTTTTAGTTCTTGACATTGCATGATCGCATATCTTATTTTGCTGCATATTGTACACCTTATGTGTGTCCTTTTGTGCTTATGTTGGTTTGACTCAGGATCTTGGATCTTGGGGGCTTGACTGTTGCCTTAATCTTTGTCATCTGTGTTAGTATGACTTGACCTCTCTTGAATATCTACTTTAGTGTGAGTTTGAATCAAGTTCATCCTCTTGCTAAAGTGGGGGCTAAATGTGGACATGGAAATTGTACTCCCTTCTTGGAGATAGTACAATATGTGGCCTAATTGACCTATATTGGGCACCCTTGCATTGATCATCCTTAAAACAACATTTATAGGCCCCTAAGACACATAATTTTTGATCTAGATGCCCATTTCACTCAAAAATCATACAAATTTTGACAAATAATGCTTAAATTATTCATATCTCAAAAACCCACCTTCAAAAACCACATGTGGGACCCATTTTCCACCTTGGGTGAATGGGTCCCACTAGAGGGAACCCATTCACCAAGGGTGGTGAATGAGTCCCTTTTGGGGGAATTTTCAATTTTAAACAGGAAACCCACTGACTTAATTCAAAATTTCAATGTATGTCAACCTCTTAAGTCTAAATAATGAGCAATTAGGTATTGATGCCTATAAATATGTGTTTTTAGGTCATTTTTTGCATCATCTAGTCATTTTTACCAAGCAAATTCAAAAGTAAAGTGTTGAATATCTTTCACAAGAAGATTGATTAGTCTTTCTACAACAAAGTTGAAGCTTTAGGACAACAAGTTAGGGTTTTTGCAAGTCTTCAAGCTCACTTCTGATTCAAGATCTCACATTGCAGAGAGCTGATTATGGATGCCTATGGAGAATCATGGAGAAATATATGTTGAAGAGATGCAACTATCCATCAAATCAAGCCTACAAACTTGTTTTCAAGGTGATTTTGGTGTAAAGTCTAAGTGATCCCACAAAGTTGGTTTACAATTTCTAGGAGATTCTGATTTTTACTGAAATCATATATTTTTAGAAAATATAATGATTTAATCCTTAAAAATTTCCATTTAAAGCATTTCTATTGAAGAAGGTTTGATCAAACTACGTTAGATCAAACCCCCTTGGATAAAACCCTGCTAGTTTTAAACCATACCTATTATAGAGTCTCCTTTACACCTATCAAAATGCTGATAAAAAACCACTTTTGATTTACCTTTTGGGGGATCAAATGAACTCATTTAAAATTTATTTTTTGTAAGTATGTATTCCTTATTATAAGCTTC
This sequence comes from Sequoia sempervirens, assembly GCA_007258455.2. Taxonomy (NCBI): domain Eukaryota; kingdom Viridiplantae; phylum Streptophyta; class Pinopsida; order Cupressales; family Cupressaceae; genus Sequoia; species Sequoia sempervirens. Next base: position 185,999,152 of record VDFB02000007.1, read on the forward strand.
CCAAAAAGTATAATTTTAAATAAATTTAATTTAATTATTATATTTATTCTTTATTTCTTGTGCATGTAGGTTTTTCACCAAAAATCAAGCTCTCTATTCTGCACATGTGAAAAAATAGAAGATTATCAATTTATTTTGAAAAATATGAGTGCACCATATATTTAATTCCTTGATCCAACAAAAAAAAATTGAGTTTCGATACATACAAACAAAGTTATGTGTTATATAGTCCCCCCATGTTTGAATTGTAATTGGTTTGACTTAAAAATATGACTAAGGAAAAAATATTTAATAAAAAATTGTGAAACCAATTGGAAGCACTAGATATTGTAGTTACAAATCTAAATTTGAAAAAATTATAATTTTATCCTTCATGGAAAAAAAATTGTGTTATATGGTGAGTGTCACTCCTTAAAATGGTGTTTACTAGAAAAACTAGTTTTCAAAGGAGATGGAAAAAGAAGTGCAATATGATTCCAAAATTTTTGAAAAAAATATATTTAGAATCTACAATTTTTTTTAACAAATCACTAGTTTGCATCATCTTCAAATTCCTCACGATTTAGCTGCTATAAGTGCCCGAAAGTGAAGATTTAGTTAGAAAAAAATAGTTTAGTGTCTAGTTTGGCCAATAATTGTAAACTAGTATTGTGGGTCCACTATCCATCTTCCATTTTCTCTCTATATTCAGATTTGAGGTTTTCATGTCATTAAAATTCATTTAAAATGTTGTAGGGTTTCTTAGGTTGAAGTCTTATATCATTCAAGCTTCATTTAAACATCTTATTCTAGAACAAAAGAACAAGGTTTTGTCTTACTTCAGATTTTCCTAGTCTTAGACACACTTAGGGCTAGGGTTTTATGCAAATTTTATTATCCTTCCAAGGTATAATTACCAAATTATGGGTTTTACCAAGGAAAACCCCCCATTAGAAAACAAACTATATTATGTTTTGTAGGCACTTTCGAAGATTTGAATCTGGGATTCAATTTGGAAGTGCAGTGCAGGTGATAAAGTGTAGATTTGAAGCTTGAATTTTTAGAAAAATGGGAAAAGGAATAATTTTTAATTAGTGGAAAATGAGTCCCATTGGAGGTGTTTGTTGAGATAGAGTGCATATTCAAATACCCTTTTGGCAGAAACAAACTTCTGAGTAGAAACCCTGATGTGGGACTAATTCACCCAGGGTGGTGAATGAGTCCCAGTCAGTAAAAAAAGTCAACATTTCTAGTTTTTTAGAGAATTTTTCACTATTTACCAGTCTCCAGGTGCACTTCATTCAGTTTCATTAAGTTCTATTTTTGTTTGTCCATGCTTTTAGTTCTTTTTGCATATCACAACGTGTTTTCAAACGATTTGCATTTCTTAGTTTTACTTATCAAATCAATTTATTTTAGTAGTTCTTTGCATTTAAATCATCTCATCTAGGCATATTTCATCCACATTACATTAATCTTGAGTGTGAACATAGCCAGTTTTTACCCTATTCCTTTCCTTTTAGGTGAAAGATCCTAGAAGTGAAAGAGACCTTTAGGGTACCGAAATCCATGTTTACAGAAAGGATAACCCTTCTGGTGATCCAAGGAGTAGTTTTTCACTGAGGTTATAAAATGAATTCAAATCATATATTTAGTCTTTATTACTAATGGGTGTGGGGATCGACACAATATGTGAACAACATTACTTAGACCATGGTTTGACTAAGTTGATGAATAAGAGGGATGCATGTTTGTTGAGGAAAGATGTGTTGAATGCATGGAAAAAGAGTACACTCCATTCAATACCAAAAGAATAAAGATGATGCAATTAGTTTCAATTTGTGGCATGTAGAGGAGAATGATAACTTCTACTATAAAAGACCAAACACCATTGAAAATGTCCCATTTATCATAGGCATCCAAACACCATGGATGCGAGAAATGATGGTAAAGCATTCACACAACTCAATTATTGCAATGGACTCAACATTTTCAACAAACAAATATGGTGTAAGTAAAGTAACGTTTATTATAAATTTTTGGATTTTGTTTCATCATTGACTTAGTTATTTAAAAATATTAATTTATCAATGTTTAATTCATGTGTAGTATCAATTATATTCCTTGCCTATTTTTGATGAACAAGAGGCTAGTGTACCTATTGCATGGGCCATATCCTCAAGAAATAAAGTTGAGGATCTAAATGAATGGCTAACAAAAGTTTATAAATGAGGGAAACAATGTCGAGAAGATTGGAATGTCAATGCATTCATGGCAGATGATGCTAGTGCATAGATTGAAGCTATTAGGTTTTTATTAGCCTTTGTTTTTATATTTAAACTTCAATCAGTTCATTATAATTGATTAATATTTAGTTTATAAAAATATATATTTTATAATTTATAGCTTAAAATAGTTTGAATATAACATTTTATTTTTTCATAATTTGCTTATCAAAATTTATAATGTAACTTGTAAATTATCATTTGAATGCTGAGTACTTTTATGTATTTGGCATGTACACAGAGCATGGCTAAAGAATGTGTATAGTTAAGTCAATATTTAATTAAAATATGTGGAAAATTATGTGTTTGAACTCCATAGACTGATATTATCTCTTACAATCTAGGTATGCCAACAATAAGGATGCTGGTACAAATATGTTTGATAGATTGGGTGAGATAATGTATGCAATGTGTGACAATGTAGGCATCACTACTCACCCAATAAAAAAATTCATGGAGGAATTCAAAGAAGAGAAGAAACTTATTGATTACTTCCAAAAAACTTGGTGTCATGATGAAGGTCGTATTGGTAAGTTTGCCAGATTATTCATTTTGGTTTGTATGCATTTACATTGTTAAAGTTATTTTTTTATGTTTACTAAGGTATTTTTATTGTTTACATCGTTAGAGTTTTTTTTACATTTACTAAGGTATTTTTTTTTTTTTTTTGTATAGAAATACATGAAAAAACTTTCAAAACTTCTCTCATGCAAATCAAGAAACTAATGCTTCCATAGAGTCATACCACTTCTACATCAAGAGCCATTATCTAAGTGATCGTGCTAAGAAATGTACAAGGATAATGGATTGGCTTATTCATACACTTCTTCATAGGGTAGAGCCATGCAGTCATTTGGATTTTTAACTAACTTTAAAAAAGCACGATATTACATTACTGCATTAGAGAGGTCCAAAAAAATTTCCTATATAGATTGTTATCCATATGATCTCATCTCTAACACATACATGATAAGAAGTCAATCTGTTCCAATGAAATGGTATCTTGTTAGGAAATTGGGATTAGACTTACATGTATGTGATTGCCAATGGGCAAAAAGGGGAAACACATGCAAACATGTGTTGAAGATTTTAGATCTCCTCAAGAGAAACATAACAAATGAGCAAGATCAAGTTACTGGTAAGAGTTATTTAACATTTAAGTATTATATTTATATTTTAAATGACCTATATTTTTTTCTTGAAAGTAACTAAAATAATATTTTTGAATTACAAATGGTGTTGCTCCATTGGTTGTTGATGATGATGATTTCAGAGGAAGTTTCAATTAGGAGGACAATACCACTGGTAATGTTGATATGATATTTATAATAAAATATTCATTGATTTTTACTATTCTTAAAATTTAATGAATGTTTTATTTGTAACATAGATTATTGTATTCCACAAGAAGATCGAGATTTGATTGGGGTTGCCATTGGAAAAGACCAAAGAATTGGTAAATTTAAATATCACTATTTTTTTAATTAAATATGAAAACTTGTTTATGAACTTGATATTTATTATTTTTATTATAATGGTTGTAAATCATCTGATTCTTCCAATGATAACTTCCAAAATGTTGTTGATTATTTGAATGCACTACTCCAAGATTTACCAACTAGAGAAGATCAAAAACATATCTTTAGTCAATGTGTTGAGAGATTTAGAAAAGATCTTCAAGCATCTCTTACTTCTTCCAAACTTACACCAATCCCTAGCTTAGAGGATATGCCTATGAGATGAATTTCACCATGGTTTAGTCCAAGAAAAATCTATAAACGTCAGTTTATTCATCAAAGAGGCAATGACATCCATCAAGACTTGAATGAAAGAGTTGAAGAGCATGAAAAATTTCAGTTCCCCTCCATAGGTGGTAGGAAGCAAAAGAAAGAAAAGGTCTCCAACCATTCAGGCATAAAAATACAAGAAAGGGTTGCCATTAGAAAAACAACATAGTGAGTACATTTATTCAAAATTATTTTAGTATTTTATATAGCAATAATTATTGTTTTTACATCACATATTAAAAATATTTCATTGTAGGTTTGGATGATCAAGACAATAATAGAAGACATCAATTGCCCTTCTCTATTGATCTGAACCACACAACAACTGATGTAATGCAAATTATTGATGGTAATTTTCTAACTATTAAATGTATTCATTCATTAAATGAGATATTTCTGAATTCCTATTTCTAACCAATTTTCTATAATTAATCAAATAAATAGCAGATACAATTCATGAAAATCAACCATCAATGCTTAATGTTATACCTGGTCAGACATTTAAAAAGACTATTCCATGTAATTTATAATTTTAATGGTATTTTTATTAAGTATATATTATATTGTTAGACTTAATGTTGTATCTACATATGTTGATTTATTAAATACACATGTCATTGTAGCTTTAGATGATCAACAAAAAACAACAATCAATGAAATGCAAATTATTGGTGGTAATTTTCTAACTATTAAATGTATTCATTCATTAAATGAGATATTTTTGAATTCCTATTTCTAACCAATTTTCTATAATTAATCAAATAAATAGTAGATACAATTCTTGAAAGTCAACCATCAATGGTTAATGTTATACCTAGTTAGACATTTCAAAAAACTATTCCAGGTAATTTAGAATTTTAATAGTATTTTGATTAAGTATATATTATATTGTTAGACTTAATGATGTATCTATGTGATTTATTAAATACACGTCATGTGGCTTTAGATGATCAACAAAACACAACAACTGATGAAATGCAAATTATTTATGGTAATTTTTTAACTATTAATTGTATTCATTCATTAAATGAGATATTTTTGAATTCCTATTTCTAATCAATTTTCTATAACTAATCAAATAAATAGTAGATACAATTCGTAAAAATCAACCATCAATGCTTAATGTTATACCTGGTCAGACATTTCAAAAAACTATTCTAGGTAATTTAGAATTTTAATAGTATTTTGATTAAGTACATATATTGTATTGTTTGACTTAATGTTGTATCTATGTTGATTTATTAAATACAAATGTCATTGCAACTTTAGATCAACAAAACACTGGGCACCATAGGTTACCATTTTCAATTGATCTTAACATAACACCAACAATAATAGATGCAATGCAAGCTAGAGATGGTAAATAAATTATGAAATGATTTTCTAACAATTTTTTATGTTTAATTTTAAATCAATTTAATAACTAAAATTTATGTAATTTATAGGTTTTGATGACATTGCATTGGAGGATCATGTTCAACACTATTATAGATAATCAATACAGTTTACAATACTTTCAACTTATATTGTATATTTACAAATTTTTCTCATTGGCTTAATTCTAAAAAATATATTGACATATGTTAATGAAAAATGGTAATATGATCATGTGTAAAGTTAGGGTCTATCCCTTAGAATTAATGCATTTATCATTTCATGCATTCACCTAATTTTCTTATTTATCACACTTATTAATACACCTACTTCTATATAACTATTAGCCACCTAGATTTAATCATTTAGGTTTGAGAAGAGTATGAATTAATTGATGTGCTCTTGTGCAAAATTAGGTTAGATGCTGCATGTGTTTCTCAAGGAATATTTAGGTTTGAGAAGATTTTGTGTTTCTTGTGTTTCTTGTTACACCATTTATCAATTTATAATTCAATAGTTTTTATTTTTTAATATGTAGGGAAAGTAAATTTTATTTGACAATGGGCAATGGTCACTTACAATAAAGAGATTATGAAGAAGAGGAAAAAGGATAAAGAAGAAGAATAAATACCTTTGATAGAAAGGATGATAATAGATACTATTATATAAATTAATCATATAAAAGTCACAACATAACATTTATAGATCATTGTCTAAGTAACAATACAAAACCTATTTAAAAATACTTTGATAGCACAATGAAGCATCAACCTAATAATAATCATAGAACCAAAGAAAAATAAATGAAAGACAAGGCACAAGTGTCAAAGGAATTACACCTCAAAACATAGAAAGTAACTACTCAATGGACAAGTTTGAACCTAATGACCAAGAAGTCCACATGTAAATCTCAAGTAGGCAAGCATGAGGTATTACAAAATAAATGTACCATCTATTATTTTTATCATTCATTGAGATCAAACACTTAAATTAAAGCTATTAAGAGTTAATGTATTAAGAGTTAATGTGATAATAAAATATCATTTTCCTTACTCATTTCCCTTTAATTGAAAGGATTAAATAAATATAACATGCCTTTGAGAAAATAATACACATTGGAAGAATGCTTGATATGATGAATCAATTAGGTGTGATTCCTAATTGTTAAATTTTATAGATTTGTGAAGTAGATACATGTTGGAAGAATGCATGATCCCCACCTTAGTGTGCATGTGAATAACATAAATCATGCATTTTAATGTAAAATCTATAATAAATAAAATTGATAGATAAATATTTAATATATGCAGTGAGGATAATTTCTCACAATCTATTTGTGTTACAAATTGAGAAACATCTTTAAACATTCACATACAAGTAAGTGGAAACTATGAAATTTCTTTATTGGTATTATATTGGATAATCATAAGCATTTACATTCTTTCCAAACATGAAATAAGGAATGTCCAAAATTAGTTCAACGTGTTTAGCCTAATTCTACATCTAAATCTAAGTCTATGTTTAAGTTTGAGTATGAGATACGATACGATGCAAAGGATTATCATACAATTATAAGTGGTGTAGCGTAGGTCCCTTAGTTTGGAAAACTAATATAAGAGGGTGAGGTCATCGTGTATAGGGTTGTTGAACCATGAAAGTAGTATGACCATCATGGTCTATCCAAATATGAAATCATGTAAAACCTATAAATGTAATGTGGATAATATTTCCCCTCAAGTTTATTAGTTTCTTTATTGTAGATTTAATTTGTGACTGTATAATGAAATATGTCGATATTCTAATTTTGTTTTATCATATAAACTTGGAGTCACTTTCCTATATATTTTTACAATCTAGTTATTCCTTGTAAGCTATTCTTAGTGATACTTTATATTTTGGGACCTCTCAAGTATTTCATTTATATAATAATTTTAAAATAAAATTGTTTGTGTAACTTATAATAAATAATTTTTAATTCTTTTGTTCAAATTTAATCATATTTAAAATTTGATATCATTAATTATTAAGTTTTATTTATGCATTTGATTTTATATTTTTTATATCAAATGCCATTATCTTTTTTATCACATGATAGGGGACATTTTTGTTAAACTATTAAAAATATTTAAAAAATGAAATGGTAATTATACTATATTATTTTTTGGAGGATATCATTATAATATTTTTAAATAGTTGAGGGAATTTTGAGAGTAATTTTCTTTAATTATCCATTTTATATTTTTAATTCATAGTTGATAATTTCTACAAATAATTTTTAAATATGTTTAAGATTAAGGGGGCATCTAAAATGGCTATGTACTCTAATTTGTCTATATCAAATTGTTGAATTGTATTAAAAAATTATTGATGCGATTTATGAAAAGTGAAAATAAAATAAATAAAAATAAAAATAATAAAAAATTGTGAGCTTATTTTTTATTTTCTTAGATAAATAATTTTTTATATAATAATAATATAATTAAATTTTAAAAAATATTAAAATAAAATAACAATTTATTTTAATATTTAAAAAAGAATAATTATTCACAAAATGATTGTTTATTTTAATAATGATGTCTGCTTTGATAAAATAAATAATATATTAATTATAATTAATTTTTACTAAAATAATAAACTTGTGGTTGAATTTGTAATCATTCCAATTTTTAGTAACTCCAAACTTGTGGGAATGTGTGTAACATGTAAGAATTGTCTCAAGCGGACCTTACATTCCCCACCATCACACTCCCATGTATTTTGCTTATTATTTCCAATTATACATAAGCCCATCAATTTTATCTCAAAAATAATGCATTCCTTATAAATATTAAACAAAATATAAATAGAAAAAATTACCATCATAAACCAACAATACCGAATGCATATTTACTCCAATGAAAACATAAATGTTGCAAATTAATATTCGTGTTTCTACACTATTCTATCAATGCCTAGTATAGCTGCTGCCCAATATAGTATATGTTATTAATTACAATTCACATTGAACAAAAAAATTAGAGTTTGATGGTAGCGCTCAGTTGATTTGACAAGGCATGACACTAGAGAGGCATGGCACTGGTAGGTATCCATAGTATGGAATCCATGCCTTGGTGCATTCCTGAGGCTAGATAGCCTCTACCCATGTGATGACAATACAAGATATAAGCATAAGATCAAGCTAGGTATAAGATTACAATTTTTTTTTTGTTAATAATTGGTAAAAAAAATAAAAAAATTACAAAGATTAGCAACAATGTTGAAGTACAACCTTAAGAACATAGTCCCAACACTAAAGAAGGAACAACAATAGGGATTTTTGAAGCAGTAACATAGAAACATAGACCTAAAAGTAAAAAAAAAAAACATGACTGTAAAACAACAACAATTACAACAACAACAAGGAGTTTCCAATGAGCAAAAGAAGACACAAACAACTAACAGTGAACCATGAATTATCAACAAATTAAAACTAAAGGAATATGCACAATCTAGAAGAATTCCTCTCTTTTGGAGTGCTGAAAGTGTCTCTTGAAAACACCAGCGAAGCCAATAGCCCGCTATCCATCTTATAGTAGCCTGAGATTGAGGACCCCATCTTTGAATTTCTCTAAGCCACAATAGCAAAGTTGACTAAAACCACTATAGACAAGTGGAAATGAAAACTTAGAAATTTGAGGCCCCATTAGCATCAGTAATTGTGTGCAGTTGTAGAAGCATGTTGTGTAATGTGTCCTTAAGACCAAGAACGATGGATGGATGAACCTTTTGCAAATTCACAATATGAAGGAAAAAGTTAGAATAGATCATTAGTGATTCAATTTGGGGAGGGAGGATGATGCTAGAAAACATAGCTAGACAACAAAATTTCCAGAGTTGATTGATAATCACTTGTCTACAGGTGTGAGATAAGACATTAGAAGACAATAAAACACCTATAAGAGCTGATTTCCAAGTCCATATTTGAGGAAATAAAGAAGACAAAGAGGTAAAGAACAAGTGCCACAAGTAATGAGCATGAGTGCAGAGCTAAAAAGCATGTTTTATGGACTCCAATCTATCACAAAATGGACAACTAGGCTGAGGGTAAACAAACTTAAGGCGGTTTCCAATGGGGAGTTTCACATGAAGAAGTCTCCAGGCAAGGAGCTGAGACTGATCATCTACTTTGGACTTCCAAATTTGGTGGTTGAGTTTATTCCACTTGTATACAATGTTAAGGAATTGATTAATCAAAGTGGAGAAAGAGGAAAAAGTTAGTGCAAACAAATGTAATACAAATATGTCTAAGTAAGAAAGAAGCAAAAATACAACCTTGCTCCCTCCACAACAAGTTGGGAGAAAACATGAATCATGATGTAGAGAGTAGAAATAAGTATGTAAAATGAGGCATAATATAAAGGAAAAAATAAAAAATAAAAGAGAAAATGAAAATTATAGACAATTAGGTATGAAAACTCTAGTAATGCTCATGAATCATTGAAAAAATCTAGGATGATCATCATCATGTTCCAATAGATCATTTTTGTCCCAACATATTTCATTAGAATGTTATAGATTAATTTTGGCATATCTTCCTCATGGATTTATTTTTTATGGCATGCATTTTTTCATGGTCATTTTTTATACTTTTCACAAACACATTTGTCAATTGGTGGCACATTAAGTGGCTCTTTCTTAACCTAGAACTTTTTTCTTATTTTATGATGGTTGTGTTAAAATGTTTGGCCTTTGATGCACCGCAACACTTTTCTTGAGAACACATGATTATTTTCATGAAATTTTCACTTTTGAATTACCATTAATTTTTTTAATCCTTTCTTGGTACATAAGTAATTAGTTCTTCATTTAAGGATAATCAAAATAATTCATATATCAAGACCTTTATGTATATTATCTATAGGTTATATAACTTAACACTTTAGATTTTGGAAAATATTTACCAAACCTCTTTTGATTTCTTTGTAACTCAGTAAAATGTATCGAGGTGTTAATATTTTATTTTATACCATTTTTCTTCATAAAGATAATTTAAAGTCATGCATATATCAAGAAATTTATATGTTTTATCCATAGGTTGTGTAACTTGAGACTTTATGTTTTAGAAAATATGTATCTAGAACTTCTTTTGAATTTTTTGTAACTCATAAAATTATCTTATATAAATCATGTGCATTATCATTCCTCTTGAATAAGACACTTATTTTGGATCTTTTACAATTGTAACTAGAATATAAAATGACTAGAATATTATATTGAATTTTGGTGAACTCTTTCAATTTTTTATCTTTCCTTCATATAAAATTTGGCACGTTGATGTAAACAAAAATGTATATGTTATATTTATATCCATGGCCAAGAAAGAAACACACCAAATTTATTTGATGATGGTATAATGTTACATATCACTAGTTATTCCTTAGGAAATACTACTAGATGTAGAATAGTACATCCTAGTGTATTTATTAATATTCCATTAGTCATCCTAAATGAAACCCCAAAATATTCATGCCCTCAATGTATAATATGATTATTGATAAATAAGAAATTGAGTAGGTGATGAAGATTTAAAATTAATGGGCATGTATAATGGACCATAATATTTACCTTATGGAATCTTCTTTATAAAAATATGGTCAATAGAGTAGGAGGAGAAGAATAAGATTTGGCCTTAACTATATTAATTGTACCTAAAAAATATTTAAATATGTTGCATCTTGAGATAATTTGATCCATAATATCACCATATTCATGTATATAATTCATAATAATGGTATCTTGTTCCTCAATATTGTTGCTATGGAGGGAAGTAACTCATGTAAATGAGAAGAAAGTAGATTAGTGTAAATTCCTAAACGATTATTTATAGGTGCAATCAAAGAATTCCCATCATCATTGACACCTTCAACATGGATAATCTTGCTATCAATAAGATCTTTTCATTTATGTTCTAATCTATGCATGATTATATGTTATCCCCATGACTCTGTGAAAATTAAAATATGCAAGTTCCACTCTTGTCAAATGTGGCATGCACTCCAATATCATTCACCCTCAAAACTAAAAGATAATTTTATTCAAGGCCTAGAATATGAAACCCATCTAAGATATTTTCCTATCTCTACTATGCCCTTAATATTGGTGTACATTAAGTTATGAATACTTGGATTGTGGCTATCTTAACTCTTAATTAAGTCATATTATCATTATTATATTATTATTTAGTTATTTAGGTTGGCCTAAGGCTTATATAGGGCTATCTAAGTCGGCCTAGGTTATATCCTAGGCATAAATAGGTATATATAGGAGGTAGTGAGTCTTATTTCATCATCATATTATGAATTATGTTCTCATTGGAGATATTTGGAGGTTTCCCCCTTGAATTTTCTTTTTATTCTTAGTTATTATCAAGTATTTTTAGAATATCTCATATCATATTCTCCTATTGTGCAAGTTATTTCATTACAAGTGGTATCAGAGCATGATCTTGGCAACATAGAGGCAAGGTGTCTTCTTAAATTAGAGGCCATTTTGGAAGGAGCATATATTTCAGATTTTGGTGAATTGATTTTTTTATTTTTAAAGGGTTTTGAAGACAATATTAAAGAAGCTACAATACAAATTTTAGAGGAATTGGAGAAAAATTGAGTGAATTATTTTAGAATTAGGGTTTTTACACAATTTATTTGGAATTTTCAAATCTCTCACATTGTGCAATTGGAGTCTGATTTTTATTGAATTTTTGAAGACACAATAGAGGAGTCTACAGTCCAAAATTTGAAGAAATTGAAGCAGAAATAAGCGATTTATTGCAAAATTAGGGTTTCCAAAAAAATTGCTCTCAAGGCTAAAAATATACTAATTTCTTGGAGTTTTTTTGGTTAAGTAGTATCTTGGACCTAGTAAGTTATACGAAAAAATTCAAAGAATTTAATTTTAATTTGTTTGATTTATTGAAAAATTATTGGTTTCCATCATGATAGGGCTTGCAACAAGGGGAAAAAAGAATGTTGTCACACTAGGAAAATCCCCTGATAAGGATGAGATAACAATAGAGGATATGTGGACAGTTGGGTGGGTGACTTGCCACATAGATTGTGGCAAGTCCAAGGTTGGGTCTTTGTGGACCAAGGTGGCAGGGTGGCGATGTCGTTGTGGGCTCCCTTGAGGCCTTTTAGTAATCATTATATGGGTGTCTGGCGAATTTTAGGAAGGACAAGCTTTGTTTTCCAATGACTTTGAAATGACCCCTCACCTCATCTAAATCTGTATGTATTCATCAGAGTGGTGGCATCTTTGATTGTGGTGAATCTTATTTTGGCGGGCACACTAGCAATGTACGGTTTAATAAAGGTGTCATTATTAGCAGATCCAGTCATTCATTTTGGTTTTCACGTAGTGCGGCCTTGTTTCTCTCCGTCTACAACTATGGCGTGAGTGGTTTGGGTTTACTGTGTCATGGTGGAATGAACGGAATTCACTGTGGAAGTTTTGATGGATTCCATTTTCTACTTTGGGGCCAATACTCCTCTAGCTTTGGATTGGAAGGATTGACAAATGCCTTTCGGGAGGTCTTAGACCAACGCCTAAAATTAATTATGCTCAATATTGACCCATTGGCGGTGGTGGTTTTGAAGATAGTGCTCAACAAGGAACACCTATGAGTTTCTCAGTAGCCTGGAGGAGGTGTTGAAGGTGGTCATCATTGGTAAAGGTGCACCATGGCCAAGCGACTGGGAGTTGGTTAAAAAGTTCGGTGAAGTGATCTGTATTTTTCCCTTCCTTTTGGATTTGAAAGGGATGAGTCTGTTTCACCATAGGATGATTGTGGTTATCATTGTTCCTTTACTCAAATTATTTTTTGCATAGTTGAAGTCAATAATCTAGAATGGGTTAGTGAATTTGATACCTTTGCGAAAGCAAATGGCTTTCTATAGTTTTTGTTGCTTCTATGTTGGGGTATGGGCGGTGATGGTGGTTTTCCTTTTGTCATGTTTCATCTGATGGTGGTGTTTGTATGGGTGTGAGTAGTTTGTTTTTAGTATCCTCAGGGGGCTATTTAAATAATTTGTTTGCACAATTTTGGTGGTGGTAGGTGGGTGTTTGGGTGTAGACTTGCGCCATTTTGGTTTTTTTTTTTGTGTCAGCTGGGGATCCAGGCTAGTGATCTTTTGGTCTAGTTCACTTCTCTCTTGCATCTTGTAGATGCATGTAATTTTTTGCAAATTAATAAAAGTCTCTCTCCTTATGTAGAAAAAAAAACAATAGAGGATATTAATCCCAATGAGGAAATAATTAAGGTCAAGGAGGATGTTTTCTCAGTGAAGATGGAAATGTGTGGCCTAAGAGGAGATATATCAAACATATGAAGCATGTTGAGTGCCTATATGAATGAACCAAGAAAGGAGATCTCAAGAAACCAAGGTGAATCTTCTAGGTCAGCTAATCTTGACCCAAATGTTAATAATCCTATGGTATCTAGGAATTTGATACCAAAGGTGGATATGCACAAGTTTGATGGCAAGGATCCTCTAACATGGATAAACCAAATGGAGAATTTTTTTGAAGACCATCAAGTCATAAATGGATAAAAGGTCATAATGGATTTCCTATATCTAGAACTAGATCATTTTATTTGGTATTGTTTTCTTTGTACTCATTGAAAGAAAAAGGGTACCATTATCTCATGGTCGGTCTTTAGGGATGAACTCCAAGAACAATATAGCAATAGTGTGATAGACAACTTCTTTAGCCACCTAGTTAAACTTCAAAAAATAGGATCGGTTAAGGATTATATTCAGTGAATCCAAAATATTTCCTTAAGAGGGCATACAATTACAGAGGAGAAATTTAATGATTTGTTCTTGGGCGGTCTCAAGGATTACATTCAACATGAGGTATCGATGTTTAGTCCTAGCTCTATCTCTGAGTCTTTTGGCTTAACAAGAAGGGTAGAGGAAAAGTATTCAATTCCTAGAAATCAAGGGGCTAATGTGATAAGAGACAAAGGATATTCAACATCTTCACTTCCTCAACCTACTAGGTTGACCTCACAACAGATTGAGGAGAAGAGAGAAAATAGGTTATGTTTCAATTATGATGGAAAATATAGTCAGGGACATAAATGCAGTGAAAAGAAATTGTTCTATATTGAACCTATCCAAGTGAGGAAGATGAGGAGGAACCAATATTAGAAGATGAAAGGGAGTCATATCAAGAATCACATGATTCCCAACCAATCATTTCTTTTCATGCACCTTTTTTTTTGAGTGCTCAAACTCTCAAGGTAGTTGGCTACTTAAAGAAGCATAAAGTAATAGTGTTGATTGATTCAGGTAGTACTCATAATTTCATCAAAAAAATGTTTGCTACTTGTTTAAATTATTTTATATATCTAGCTCTAGAGTTTCAGGTCTTGATTATAGATGGTGGTACTATTAGTTGCTCTGGAAAATTCCATAGCATTAAGTTATCAATGGGAGATTATCACCTTGATAGCCCAATGTATGCTATCTCCATGGGTGCAACATATATTTTTTTGGGAGTAAAATGGCTTATTACATTAGGAACAATTGAGATGAACTTCCAAGAACTATTCATGAGATTTCAATTAGAATGAAAGATAGTAGAGCTAAGGGGATTGAAGGAAAAAATACCCACAAATGGTAAGCTCTCATCAAATGAAAAAGTTTCTTAAGGAGTTGATGGATTTGTGGCCCAGATATGTTCAATAGAAGTTTTTGAATCTAATGCTCCTACTCATCTATATTTACAAGCAATAATTGATTGTCACTCAGTGGTTCTTGGAGATATGCATAAAGGATTTCCTCCTAAGAGGGATCATGATCATGCCATACAACTAGTTCTAGGGAGCTAACCATCAAACATCATGGCTTATAGGAACCCACATATACAAAAACATGAGATAGAAAAAAATGTTGAGGAGATGCTAGAGGCAATCCAATTATCAGGCATAGCCAAAGTGCTTACTCCTCACCTGTGGTGATGGTACATAAGAAGGAAGAAACTTGGCACATGTCCAAACTATAGAGTGCTCAACATGTACACCATTAAATATAAGTTTCCTATTCCAATCATTGATGATTTTCTAGATGAATTGAATGGAGCTATGCATTTTACCTAGTTAGATCTTAGATCTAGTTATCACCAAATTCGGATTAAGGAAGAAGATATTTGTAAGATAACATTTTAGACTCATGGGGGTCATTATGAATTTTTGGTGATGTCATTTGATCTTACCAATGCACCATCTACATTCCAAAGTTTGATGAATTCCATTTTAAAGAAATTCTTGAGGAAGTTTGTAGTAGTGTTCTTTTATGATATATTGATTTATAGCAAGACATGGGAAGAACACTTGTAGCATGTATATCAAGTATTAAAAATACTCGAAGATCATCAACTCTATGCTAAGCCATCCAAGTGTGTTTTTTTCTTAAGGAGGTGGAGTATTTGGGACACATAGTTTCGCATGGAGTAAAGGTGGATCTTAACAAAATTAAGGTTGTCATGGAATGGCCTATTCCATAAACTATTAAAAAATTGACGAGTATTCTGGGATTGACAGGATACTATATAAGATTTGTGAAGAAATATGGTTGTATAGTATCAACTCTCACAAATTTATTGAAGAAGGATTCTTTTCATCAAAATTAGTCTGGTAATTCAACATTTGAGAGATTGAAGGAGCCTTTGTGTACAACTCCAATGCTTCCCACTCCAAATTCATCAAGGACTTTATTGTGGAATGTGATGGTTTAGGAAATGGTATAGGAGCAATACTCATGCATGAGGGTTGAACAATTTCTTTTGAGAGTCATCAATTAAAGGGTAAGAATCAACTCAAACCTATTTATGAAAAGGAAATGCTAGTGATTCTTCATGTAGTTAAACAATGGAGGCCTTTTCTAATGGGTAGACACTTCAAGGTTAAAACAGATCATGATAGCTTAAAATATTTTTTGGAACAAATATTATGTTTTGAAGAGCAACAAAAATGGGTCACTAAGATGTTGGGATATGACACTAATAAATTTGACTGCAAAATCCGATGAAAACTTTTGATGAAATATGTATAATTTGATGTATCATCGGGTGCTTGTAAAATTTGATGTGCAATTTTCAATTTTGTAAAAGTTTATCCCTGACGTTCGTCGAAATTTTGACGAACCTGGGTTTTGTCGAAATTTCGACTATCATGAAAAATAAGAAAAAAATAAAATTGTGGCCGACATAAAGAAAAGTGAGTTTGCTAATTTATTACGACAGTGTTTTTCTCTACTTGAGACAGTTTTTGGAGAACTAAGGATGATTTTCTTGGGAAAAATCAGAAAAAATTCAAGAAGATATCGCTAGGTTGAGGGTATTCATTGTCTTTTTGCAGAATTCAATTGTGAAGTCAGATTTGTAGTTCCAGGTTTGAAAATCATATTTTAAAGCAACATCTCATCAAATTTCATTTTTAGAGGTTTAGGGTTTTGAGAATTTCATATCCAGATTTTGTTGTGTGGAATCACTATAAGATCACAACCAAGGAACATTTTCTTGTGACTGTAATTATGCGATCTATAACTCTATTGGTCATGTGGCACAATTGTGCTATAACAAATATAGGATGCATTCATGTGTGACGCAAGTTTAATGTGGCTATGTTGTGATAGAAATGGAGGCACTCATATAATGTAGTTAATTTAGGTTGTATAATGTAGGTGTCAATCATCATTGGGTGCATTCAGGTTGTCTCAAGTTTAACAGGTTACGATGTAATTATAGCATGATCCAAGAGTGATTACCTCTTGCTACAATAAAGAGTTGATAACTCTAGTTGATATGCAGAGTGGTTGTGTTATATCAATTATGTAGTACATTCAAGCACAACCCATGTTTAATGGACTATTCTAGAGAGTGATCAAGATTTTCTAAACCTTATGAATGTTACTTAAAACTGTATAGCTTAAACTACAAACCAAGTTTGTTACATACTTGAATGCAATCTTTGGTTACCACAAACTATAATAATGTGATATGCTAATAACCATTATGGAAAGTATTAAAGCAAGACCCATGCTATAAATGATACATTTCCCTGATCAAGTTTACATACCTTAATGATCAAACACAAGCTTCCCACACACTCTAGGATACAATCCAAGATCATACCACAACTTTGTCAAGACAACTAATTTTTTGACCCAAGATTTAAGGTTGTTTTTTAATACCAATAGAAGCATTGGTAAGAGCATGATTAGGGTACAAGCCCTAGGCCTCGTATAAACATAAACAATAACTCTAGTGGATTACTGAGGTTGCAATACTAGAAATATTGAGACATTGTAGCTAATAACAAAATCTTGCAATCTAAAGATTGTAGCCAATAACAAGCACACTATGTAGCTTAGTGACATTTGTAAATGAAATCTACGGGTAAGAAGAATGACATTTACTTGAGATGTGACAGTCTAAAAGAGGCCAAGCAGTGACAAGATAATAAATCTCAAACTTTGCATAGTAAAGTGGAGATTTTAACAGTGAGTTTCCTTACCCCCTTGCTGACCTTAAGGGTTTTTCAAATGCTTTTGGTAGTGTTAGACAAGGAAAATGCAATCAGGGAATGGCCGTCCAAATGAAGTAACAATGGTAATCATAGGTTCAATGTTTCTTCTTAGCCATCAATGTATAATGGAGGTAGTGGATTGCATGTTTGAGCAGTGTTTTGAGACTCATCAAAGATGGGAGAATAGTGAATAATACCTTGTGGACTGTGAAGTAGTGTCAATAAGGTTGAAGGATCTTAAGATCTACAATACCATGAAACAATGAGTCCCCTGTAGTAAGTAGGCAGTCTATAGGGCATAGTTTGATTTTATAGAAGGATGCTCATGAAAGGAATCTTCAAGTGATAGTGAGTGAGTTTTTTGAGATTGCGGCTGAGGGTGCAATACCCAGTCTTAAAGGAAGTTAGCAAAACAGTAAATGTGAAAGAAAATCAAATCGTACACAACAAACAATTCACAATGTTATCTTGAATAATTCTTTGAGTTTGAAGATAAAAATCTCATTGTATCTTGATGAAAGTGGTGACCTTAATGGTCAATCATTGACAACCATGCTTTTAAAACATGCTATTGTTCTTATGGAGGCAACATTTTAAGCAAGGCAGTGAGTGGTGGTTTGGAACAATGGTAGGTATGAAGGACTTGCTTTATATGCATACTATGCAGTCTAGCTTAAGACAACGTTCTTAGAAGAGATTGAAGGTGGATTATGGAACTCAAGGGTTACCATGAAAAGGATTAAAGCAAATAATGAGATCTATTTAAAAGCCATGATCATAAAGATATTAAAGATGTCACATGAAAAAACCTAGTAGTTGGAGTAATGAATACAGTGCCAAAGAGGATAGTGTGTTGGGATAGATTTAGTAGATCTCCACATTATCTAATTATAGGGAAATACATCATTTATTTATTTATTTAATTAAAAGAAATAATTCTAAACCCTATATAGGATACATTGATACTTCAAAAGCCTCTGAAGGAATTTGAGATTATGCAAATATATGTCAAGTAAATACCTAGATTACAAATAGCAGCAGGAACAATGTAAGATTTGTTGAGCAGAGCAGGAATGAGAAAAACAACAATGAATCCTATGCCTCCTTTCGCACACATCTCCTCACTGTTCTCTATCATTCTTTACTGAAACACCTCCATTTTGGTGGTTTATGCTTATGCTTGAAAATAATGTTTTGACGAAGGTTTTAGAGTATGTTTATTAAAATGAAAACTCCATTCTGGTGGGCTATGCCTGAAAATAAGATTTTGAAAAAAGTTTTAGGGTATGTTTATTAAAGTTCTAGAGTATTTTGGCAGGCTATATTCTTGATTCCTTAAATGATTTATTCAAATGGATTGTGACTAAATAAATGAATAACTATTTAGTCATTTTTATTTGTGTGATTAAATAATTTTTAATTAACTACCAAACTAGTAATTTATTTACTCATTTATAGCTAAGTTGCAAAAAATGAATAGAATTTAGTCATTTTTAGTTGTTGTGACTAAAAGTTTTAGTCACCTAGTCATTTATTTTCCAAATTCTACTAGTGTGTGTTTCCTTGTGTGATTAGGGCTCTCTCAATGTTGAGGGCCCTAGGGATAAGCTCATCATAAGAAGTGACACATTGCATCTTTAACTAAAAGGATAAATCCATATTGACATTAGCAATAATGATTTTGACTTGTTGCTCCTTAGGAATGGGTCACTTTCTCTTACCAGCTCACTACCTCCATCATTGTAGGAAGTTTGCGATCAAGTTCAATATTCTGATTTTAGGAGTCTAATGATTGGAAATCATAGTAAAATCAGAATTTAATAAGTTTTGGAATTAGCATTTTAAAGTGTTTTTTGGGGTCATTAACTTCAGACTATCTTCTCTTTTGTAGGGATGGTTGCATGCCAATTTTTTTTAGTGTAAAATATCATAATTATTAGATATTGTTACCTATCTATGAATAAAAATTATTGGAGTGTGAGTTTGATATTTTTTGAAGATCTAAATAGTCAAGCTTGGTAAAGAAAAATCATGTTAGATAATATTAGTCCAAAACAAAATGAAGAGACACTTGATAGATTGTGGGCTAGACTGAAAAGAAAGGGTGATGGGAAATGTTATTATCCTTGCAATAATTGCAAGGGCTTAAAGATGAGACAAATTTTAATCACAATAATTGAGAAACATTGTAGGAAACATGGTCACATTGAAGGGGGCTATGATTATCGTCCATTGGTAAGTTGTTCATTATATGTGTTTATATTGATTGAATTTGTAAATGTTTATATCATTTTAACATATATATATATATAATCACTTGATAATGATCATGGTTTATTTGTGTCTATCGTTATTATAAAGGTGGGGTAGATGATATGGATTATCATGGCCCGGAGAATGTGGTTTTGCAAGTGGACGAACACGAAGCTGTGAATATCGAAGATGAAGTTAATGATCCTATGAAAGCATATGATCATGCGCTAGTAAAATTAGTTGAAGATGATGGTACAAATACATTGATCCATGACACATTTAGTGGCAGAGTTGATCATGATGATCGAGATGACTTTGATGATGTTCATGATTTACCTATACTTGAGAAGGCATACAAGCCCCTTTATGAAGGCTCCCAAACAACTCTTCTATCTGTTGTATTGTTGCTGTTGAACTTGAAGGTTATGAATGGTTTATCAAACATAGCAATCTCACGGATGTTAAGGTGTGTCATATATGTCATCATTTTTCATCTATTTTAATTGTTGTTAGTTCATCACTAGTAAATAAAGGATGAAATATGTACCATTAATATTCTTTATATTAACAATTTTTTTATGTTGTAGATTGATTGGTGAATTTTTTGTTACCACCATCAAATATTTTACCTCCCTCATACTGAGATTTATCTGGCATTATGAAAGATATTGAAATGGAGTATCAAGCAATAGATGCATGTCCCAATGATCATATTATATATCATAAACAACATGAATTTGCAACAGAATGCCCAGAATGTCATATCAGTAGATATCAAATAGATTAACTAACAAAAAGGGTGCCTCACAAGGTTCTTCGTTATATTCTCATTATTCCACGTATGCAACGATTATTTAGGTGTGAAAGCGTAGCACAATTTATGGATTACCATGCATAGAATAGAAGTGGAGATGACATTCTTCGAATTCCTTCAGATGGTTCTGCATTTAGGGACATGGAGGAAAAATGGCCACACTTTAAAGAAGAACTTCATAATCTTAGGCTTTCATTGGGAGCAGATGGTGTCAATCCATTTGGAGAGCTGAGATCTATTTACTCGGTGTGGATTTCTTTTATTATCAACAATGACATTCCTCTATGGATGTCAATAAAGAGGGAACACATAATGTTGTCAATGATTGTTCTAGGTATTTGTTTAGATCAATTTTCTTTCACGTAGTAGCATCTCATTTGTCTTATTTTTTGCATAATGACTTATATTTTTTTCATTCAATAGTCATGCACATTAATTTATATATATTGCAGTAAAATGGTTATAATAATTATGTAATGTTTATGTTCATTCAACTAGGTAAGTACCAAGTTAAAGATGTGAATTTATATATCGAGCCTCTTATCAATGAGTTACTAAAGTTATGGAATGGCGTCACTATGTATGACGTCTCTAGACCAATAGGACAAAGAAAATTTCAATTCCATGTAATGCTTGTATGGACAATTAATGATGCCCTAGGGCTAACAAATTTTTGTGGTATGTTATAATGTTCAACCACACCTTAATAATATTTAATTTTATAAAGTAGATATCATGCATATTTTTAAAATAATCTATTTATTATATATAATTATAAAAATTGATATATTTAATCCAATTATATATGATCTTGTAGGTCTTCAAACAAAGGGAAAATTTGTATGTCCAATTTGTGGTCCAAAGATGAAATCTCATCACTCAACAAGTTTAGGAAAGCATGTGTTTGATGAGTATAGGCACTTCATCCATAGAAACTACAGACCAACTACTAAAACATCTTTTCAATGGGAAAAGAAGAGACTACATCAAAACCACACAAAGAATGACACCTCGCCTAAGTAGTTGGAATATAATAGAATTAATCATCAAGGTTATACATCGGATCAAATTTTTTATCTATCATATATGATATGTTTTGAATTTATATTTTTATATTGTGTTGTGTTTACTCATGTTGTAATTGAAAATGATTGTCGTTGTTAATTTGTTTAGCTTATATGCTTCATGAAGGTTGTCAAGGCATTAATGGTCAGCGTCCACATGGATTGAAAAGTTATCCTAGACAATTTAGTAGGTTTCCCTACTATGAGTAGCTACAAATTGTGCATTTATTTGATACAATGCATATCAGAAAGAATATAACATAAACGTTATGGAAAATATTGGATGGAAGGCATGACAAAGAACAAATTGTCAAAATTTGTAGTGACATTCAGGAAGCCAATCATGTAATGAAAAATGTCATTCAATTAAATAGTGATGGAGACCAAATTAATATAAGTGCCCTTCCTTAGTTATTAACAGAGCAGCAAAACAATGCTATAAAAGAAGTCATACGAAAAAGTTGATTTCCCACAGGATTTGCTGCGAACATAAACAATTTAATAACAAAGAAAGGTGAATTTGGATCAAGGATGAAAACACATGATTGGAATACCTTCATTAAGGTAATTATTCTGGTATATTATATACACTTGTATAATGCATGTACTTTTCATTGTATTATGTTTACTACTTTTGGAAAAATAATGAAAAGATAATTTTATAATTGTTGCAGTACGTTCTACCTCTATCTCTCCCATACAACTTTGACAACAATGTCAAGCAAGTTATATATGTCAAGCAAGTTATATATGATCTTGGAAAATACATGAGGTAAGAAGCGATATTTGTTCAATTTGTTGTATACATCTTATAATTGCCATTTGTTTTACTTGTTATGTAATATACTGTATATTTTTGTTAAATATCGTTAATACATTTGCACCTTGAATCACTTGTGGATGGTTGTTATCTAAAGAAATTCATAAAGAATATATAAATTATTAGAAGATAAAAATTCCTCGTCTAATGTGTGAAATGAAAACGTGTCTATCTTCAACATTTTTCAATGCACAAGAATAATACCTCATACACCAAGTTGAGGAGATTGAATTGTGTGGACTTGTATACATAAGGTCAATGTGGATGGTTGAGAGGCACTTGAAATTTTTGAAGGATTTGGTTAGAAAAAGAGCACATCCTGAGGGTTCTATGGTGGAGGGATATATGGTATACCAGACCATGGTGTACATTAGTGAATATCTTCCTAAGTTTTCAACAAAGATCCATGTAGATCGCATTTGGGATCCCAACTCCATTAACAAATTCAAAGGGGAGTACCTGATGGGGAAAGGTAGATTGACGAAAGTGAGAGGTAATTATAAGATGGTCATGGAGATTAATTAGAATACATTATACATATGGTTTTTATGTATATTGTACTTATTTAATTTTTAATCTTCAATATACATCAATTATAAATTAAGGTTGTATACTATGGTATTTAACTAATTATATGTTGTTTGTGAATTTCATTTTTTTTTGATATAGTTGGTCGAGAGTGGGATGCACTACATTTGTACGTCGCAAAAAATCTTGATTGGATGATGATATGGAATGAACGATGTCAACAATCTGATTGTGCATTAACATGGGAAGGTGTGCCTTCATTGGTTAAAGAAACTCATCGTAGTGGAGATTCCAATGTTACACAAAGGAAAATTGATTTAGCATATGGTTTAAGAGATAAACAGGTACGTATAAATATACTAATCACCCATATTATTTAATTATTTTCAATTATATTGATGTATATATATGTTGAGATTGTTTTCTTTGCATACATTCGGCCAAGAATAAATATGTTTATCAATTAATGATATTGCAATAATTTTTACACGTTTGACATATTGCAGGTGAAACACCACAAGGCTATGTGGTGCAATGGTCATAAATTTTGAATCAAAATGTTGGATTGACATGAAGAAAACTTGTGATTCTGGTATAACTACAGTCTTTCAGGTGACTAATGTTTCATCTAGAAGTCTCAAAAAATTGATACTATGGGATTTTGGATGATTTACTTGAGTGAGAATTTAAGTCCTTCAGATTAATTATGTTTGTCATCCTATGGTATAGGATACGATTGAATGAAAATGATCCTGAGAGAATTTTTATTGAACATGATAATGGATTACCATGGTTAATACAAGGTTGATCGAGCGAGCTAGAAATGAGCCCTATGTTCTTCCAAGCCAATGTGAGTAGGTATTTTAATTAGAGGTTCCATGTAAGCCAAGTTGGTCATTTTTTTTTAGACATGATCCAAGAGGAAGGCTGGTAAAGTATAATTTGGTGGAAGAAGAAGATACCAAAGAACTAGAAGATGATGTAGATGATAATCAGGATCAACGGTTAGTTGATGATGTCCCTAACAAAGATGTCGAAGAGGAGGAACTAGATCATGATGATGTAGGAGTTAATGTTCATGAAAATGATATCCGTGTGGATGATGACATTATCGAAACTGATATAAATGATGATGATGATATGACCAATCCTTACAATGTCGAATCTAGATTGGATGATATAGACAAAGAGTTGGATGAAGAAGAAGATCAATGACATTGAAATGTATGAGTTATGCAATTATATTATCTATTTGATATTAATTTCTTGATAGAATTATATTTGACTTATGTGGTTACATAATTAATTCATGATGTTTTTAATTTTTATGCCATTACATAATTAATTTAATGATGTAATTTTTAATGTTTGAAAGGTGAAAAAATTAAAACATTTCAATAGTGATGTTAACAACCTTGAAATTAGTGTGTTTTATATTTCATGTGATCATAAAAGATTAAAAAGTTAGTTGTAGAGGTGGTTGTTCAGTGGTTGACATGTAAAGGCATTTAAAAGGCATAAATTGATCATTGTAATGGTTTTTGATGGTTGAAGATTTAAAATACAAGCTCTTGACATTCAAAAATCTGTGTTTTTCTTCAATTTTTTTGTATTTTTCCTATTATGCAGCACTATACAATCACATGCAGTCATATTTTGATGTGAAATCAATTCCAGGTCATGAAGATATGTGTTAGCTTTGATTTGAATCTTATTTGAGGGCTTAAGGCATTGATTTGAATTAGAAAGCTTCATTTCTTTGCATACAGCCTGGTTACCCTATTTTTGAGGGTTTTGTAGTCCAAACATGATATAAAGGGGCTCTTACAATTTTTGTGATTATTGTAGCTTGTGTGAGAGGCCCCATGGATACTGTTGTAATTGTAGGATACATGAATATGGTGTAGGATGAGAAATAAAGAAGGTATAGCTGTAGTCCTCAAGACTTTTGTGAAGAAAAGCATGTGAAATGAGAGGTACTTTCTGGCCCGATGCTTGTTTGCTCCTTCATTTTCTATAAGAAGGATTTCAAGGCTAGAGGTATGGGTTAGGAAGTTAGATATTCTTTGGTCGAGTCTAGGTAGAGTTGCAGAGGAAATTGTAAAGTTTGATGGTTTTAAGGAAAATGCAATTTAGGTATTGAGTCATTCTGTAGTAGGTTTTGAATTCATGGGGATTTGATGTTTTATGACAATACTAGCATTTGAATTGAAATGATTAATTCAAACTCATGTCTCTCCATTGTACATGCATATTTGAATTTTGAATAAGATAATCAAGGGTTGTCTCATTCATCTCACTCTCTTGGTGTGTATGATTTCTATTTTGTCTTTAATTCAAGGAATTAATTAAAATGCTTGAATGGGATTGTAGGTGGATATGTTTTGTATAAGGATTTGATAAGTAGTATTGGGTTATAATACATGTTGATGAAATTGTAAATCAATATTCTCAAGGATCTTATATGTTATGTGTTAAATCTGTCATAAACCCTTAGATGTTTATGAATTTGACGCCCTCAATGGATATATGGCCCTAATGT
>VDFB02000007.1:186025268-186107414 GCA_007258455.2 Sequoia sempervirens
CTATCTAAGTCATATTGGGTGATATCCTAGGCATAAATAGGTATATATAGGAGGTGGTGAGTCTTATTTCATCATCATATTGTGAATTGTGTTCTCATTGGAGATATTTTGAGGTTTCCCCCTCAAAGTGGCCTTTTATTCTTAGTTAATATCAAGTATTTTCATATCCCATATCATATTCTCCTATTGTGCAAGTTATTTCATTACAATCTCATTATTACACATGATTTTTACCTTCAATTTTCTAGCAATCATCTATGAACTATGGTCACCAAGGAATGTACCTCACCACCATTTTGTGGTATATAATGAGAAAATAATTCCCTATGAGGATTCATATAATATGGAAGCGCTAAATCAGTAATCCATGAGTCATCACTACCAATGCTAGCGAAAATAAATAAAGCATCATTTTCATTATTGAAGGATTTTACATAGGAATCATCAATAGTATTTTTATTCTTTCTACATTCCTTCTCAAATCTATCTATTGTATTTCCTAATGTTCCAACCTTTGATCCTGCTCTTTCAAAATATTTAAACCATCCTTTTTAATTAAATGAATATCTTCTTATTGGGCCTACTTGCAATGCATCCTTAGAATCCCCATCCATGGATTTCCTCCTAAATTTTTTGTTAAAAAAGTAGAACAAGAGATTATATCTCGTCCTTTGTAATACCACCAAGTTAATTGCAACTATTAGTTTCTCCCAAGATTTAGACAAAGGGAAAAACATACACATATCCTCGTAATCAATCTTAGCATCTCTATTAGAATTAAGGTGATATTAACGTCAAGTGCAAATTTGATAATATTTCACATGTCTCCAATTTCTTAAGAATATGTTATTGGACACCTAGGTAGATGGTTGAGAGATAATATTTTATTGTTATTTTCCTTTATACTTGGAATACTAGTAAAGGCATTTACAAGGGTAGCTACCAATGGTAGTGGTAGTTACATATTCATTTATCTCTAATTCCTCAAGTTGGGCTCTAAAATAGAGTTATGGGACATCTTCTCATTACTGGCGGGCCACTTGTGAGTTGGTTTTTGGGTTTGGATGCCTACCTTGGGATTTGTAGCATTATGGAGGATTTATAACTCAAAGATTTATATTCTTAGTATAGGAGTTAGTTTTTTTATTCATTGATTATTAGGATGTACATTTACTATTCTCAAAAGATGCTCTTCATGTGGGGCATTGGTTTTTACATTGGAACCATGGTTATGGTTGTACACTATTTTGGTAAGCCAATTTTCATTTTCTCTCACCCACTCTTCTATAAAGTAGATGCATGGAATATTAATTTTATGATATTTTCTATAGGTACACAAGTGCTACTAAATTTTGTTAATTTAAAGGAAATTAGAGTGTTGCATATGCATATTGATCTTGAATATTGATACATTCTTGAGCCTCTCTTTGATTTTGGATTTTTTAATGAAAGTGTTTCTTTGTGTACGTTGTTGTAATGTGTTTATTTATCATGGTTTGTTAATTTCTTCTTTTTGATTTGATTCTTACACATATATTTTAATGGGTAATATAATTCGTGCGCATATAAAAATTAGATTTACATGCACTTTGAAATATTTTGTTGTAATATTTCTTCACCTTAAATTAACAACATTGGGTATTGGGGCTTAGTTCTCTACATAGGGGTACTCCTTTCTAGAAGTGTTCAAGGTTTTTTTATTATAGAAAAATATTTTATTTTGAGTGATTTGGAAGATTGTGAAAATATTGGAAGCCATAACTTCTACCTTTTTTTTAGATATTTACAAGTTCAATAGTACTCGGTACAAGAAGTAGAAGCTAAGATGGATTATCTCTTGGAAGAAAGAGACTAATAGATGGTTGTGTTTTCCTACATCGAAATTTCATGTTATAACTTCATGTTTCTACTTATGTAGTGCTTTACTATTTACCCAAGTGCCTTATGTAGGTCATATTTCTCTCTCTCTCTCTCTCTCTCTCTCTCTCTCTCTCTCTCTCTTATCACAATTCATATAAATGTGCATTCCTCTATTTACATGTCGCTTCTCATTGGAATAGATGCCCTTTCTTGCCTCCTTGTACTTTATGGTGCTCCCTTATATCTTGTGGCACCCTTTGGTGCCTTGTTGTTGCCCCTATCATTTTCCCTTACTTGTTATTGTTACCACATATATCTTAACCTATTTTTTCTCAAAATAAAGGAAATGATATAAAATCATTCACATTTATCATTTCCCTTGTGGTGAATCCTCATATGTGTTGGTTTCTCTTGGATTATGGTGGTTGCATATAAAATTAAATATTATATCTATCTTCTTCCCTTTGCTCTCATTGTCTTTTTTGGTAATGTTCAATTTGGGTGAGCATGATTCTTCTTTGATTATGTGACAATTATATCTTGAGCCTCTAAATGCACCATATCTTGATGAATTACTCCATGATGTGTCGATTAGTATCTAATAGATTTATTATGGTGGCTATAGTGGAGTTATCATCTTATGTGTTGGTTTTGAAAAAGGTTTGTGTAAGGCCTTTCTAACATCTTATTAACTTGGTGTTTGCATGCAGACACACAATTTAGAGGATATGTTCCTAACTAGACAATTCACCAAACCTTCACAAAAGGGCTTCATTTAATTATCAACTAGGGCTCATAAGCTTTTGATAGTGTTGGCACTATATGTGCATTCAAGGATACTACTGTGCCCTATATCGATGAAACATAGGTGGTCACACATATATTGAAATGGTAAAAGCTAGAAAAGAAAATAAAGCATGAAATTGTTGAACAAGGGAACTAACATAAATCTTATGCTTATGTTGCAGGTACTTATTGCTTAATACTATAACTTCTAATTGTTAAATCTAAAATTGTAACTAACTAATCTTCTAACTCCTAAATTCTGACCTCTAACTTCTCTGGAGAATAACTCAATATAATTCATGCTACAAAATATCATTTTTAAAATTCACATGCATATAACTGGAAACTTATGTCAATTGAATTAAATAATCCAACATCTAATCTAGTAATAGAAAATAAGATGGGTTGGCAATACCTCGTGTAGCCCTTTCTCGAGTTTTTGCACCCATAGAAGACATGAAATGTGCACTACTTGGTCAAAAATTCATGACAAAAAACTAAACTCCTTTATTGCATAAAAATAGAACTTCTTACAGTTTGATAAGAATCTCTAAATATTTATCATTCATCAGTACATATCTATTGTAACTTGATAACAAAAAAGCTAACAACAATTACTATTAACTAGTAAAATCAACCATACTACATTACTACTACTACTACTACTACTACTACTTCTAGATATGCTCCTCAACTATAGATCCCAATATATAGGCTTAGAAGGATTCTTATTCATTAAGGACTAAAAATAGAACATTAATGCTTACGTCCACTCTCCCTCAAGTATAGGAAGAGGACAAGTCTTTGAAACAAAAAACCATAAATATGAAATAGAATAAGGAAAATCAAACTAGGACTCTACCCCTAATAGTTAACCACTATGATAGGAACATGTTTCCTAGAAATTATCACATCATGGGTTACTCTTATTCATAACAAAATTCTTCTTCCAGTTGTCTTATTGATGGATAAAAGTGCATTTTTTATGACTCATGGATGACTATTCAATAATCACCTTTCCTTCCCTATGGAATTGTCATTCTCCAATTATTCTAGCTCTCCCCTGCAATCATCCATAGTCCTCTGTTGTGGGTTGGAAATCCAGTTGCTATGGGCTACATTCTTCTTGGCTGCAAGATGTTAGTTTTGCTACCAAGGGATTCACATCTTTAACAATCACAATTAAACCATAAAAGCATACTAAATCCTATGAACATTCATACATCCACACAAGCATATCAATATATCATATTTATATTTCCACATATTTAGGTATGTCAAAGTGCATATGAAAGATGTATGAAGTTTTGGAAGTGTTTGTGAAACTTAGCAAATGAAATGATAAAAGTATAACTGATGAAGGAAAAAATAACCATTATCTAGACCCATCAATTTGAATTCACCTTTGTGTTGGTTCTAATTTACCTTATAGTTTGCCTAGCCCACTTGTGGTTGTTTTCTTTATTCTTAGAAGCATCTTTGTGGTTTGTGGTGCATCCTTCTAGTGAGATGGTGAATATATCTTTGGGGAAGACAATTATCTCATGGTGGAGGTGTTATGTTTGTGGTGATGCTCTTTAGTCTTTTTCATGTGTTTTTCCTTGCAGAGGTCACCTTTCAATTGTTAATGTCATGTGGATGTATTTTGGTTAGATTGGTTCCTTATTCCTTATGTGTGGTTGCAAATGTATTGATTATGCGTGAAACTTTGTGGTAGCATGTTGGTGACCAAAGATAACATTAATAAAGATAACTAAAATGTATTCCCTTCTTTTTTAAATATTTGTATTCATGAATCTTTTTCTTTTTTTAAAAATATTAATTTTATTAGTGAATTTATGCACATCAATAGAAATTTGTAAAACATCATGGAAAATCCTATCAAATAATAGGTAAGAACATTAATTACCATGGTGAATCATTCCTTTTAAAAAAATCTTTGTGGAAAAGTGGAGGATTGAGGGTTGCAGCCAATGTAATGTCCCAATTCAATAAATTAGTGTTTGTGGACCAGAATTCCATTTCCCATTTTTAGTGAGCTAATACTAATGGAGTTGAGCCTCATAGGTCTCAAATATTCTAAATTTTAGAGGTTTTATTGTTCAAAATTCTAAGTAAATTATACTTATCCTAGAGTTTTAGCGTTTCCCTTTCTTGTATGTCTTTTTTCCCAATTTCACATATATCCTTTATTCCTACCAAAATATTAGAATTCTCCATCTAGGCATATTATTCATCCATGTCTCGTTTGTATTCCCTCTTCCATTGGGATTTTAGAGTTATCCATCCTATCATCCCTTTTCCTAAAACACACTCTTACCCTTACCTTTGTCAAAGTATTGCACTTTTCCCTACCAACATGTCTTTTTCATGAAACTTTCCTCCTCAATCCTTACATTGATTCATCTATTGGCACTAGAGATTGTTAGAAATTAGGATCTTAGGATACTAATCATTATAAATAAAATGAAAAATAAATAAAATGAGAATTATAAAAGTATATTTTTAATGCATTATATAACATATACATGGGGAAAACCCTTATGAGGAAAAAACCTAAAAACATCATTTTATTATAAAATACTTACAAAATGGTCTACTAAAAAAAACCTAAACATGAGGGAACAATATCCTTAATTCCACATGGAGAATAATACATCATGCACGCATAGTGATAGAATTCACTATAAATAGATCTAAAATCATGCTCTTCTCAATGAGAGGGAATCTCCTTAAAAATAAAGGAGAGGGGATAGCCAAATACCTGAAGGGGTATTAGTTGCACCTATTAAAAAATACCATTTATAAATCATCAATAATATAATAGTATTAGACTATAATTGTTTTAAATGAGATAACTTAATAGATCATATATAACATATAAAGTTTTATAGATTTATACTATAACACTATACAAATGTTATAAGGGTATTCCCCCTAATAACATTATGTTCTAACACTCCCCCTTAATGTTAATAGGGGCATCACCTATCAATTTTTATGAAAGAAAACATGTACTTTCCCAAGTAATTGCAAGTCTTATTTAACTAATAGATAAGGACACACATATATATCAAAATGAAGAAAATGTATTTTGAAATACATGAATTTATCTTTTCATAACTAATCATTTCCGTGTTTTAAAAATGATGCTTTATATGAGATCTTATAAAAAAATTGTTGGATCCTGATACTCAAGTCAAACTAGCTTCCCCTAGGTTCATTACATAGTTCTCATATACATGTCTTATATAATGCAATTATTTTACAAGTGGAAGATTTATAGAGAGAATACTTTACAATATATCCAAAAGGACTTATACAATTGATGCCTATAGGTCTTATGTTATACCTATTAGGTCTTACATCCAATATTTAGCCACTAGGTGGTGTCATTGACATGCACACTCCCCCTCAGTGGCATCACCTAGTGCTAATAATTGATATGAATTTAGAGATTTTCATACAACACAAAGGTTTGATATGTGATTGCTAGGATTCCATCCTAGTCTTTCTTGATCATACAATCTTTCATTTGATAATCAGATGAAAATTTGGAGAATTATTTTAATGACATGAAAACATTTTCATTGAATGAAATACCCACAATATTGTTGAAAATTGAGGTGTTTTCTTAGCTTAATACTTTGTAAAACTTTAAGATTGTTGATCTAAATATGCTTTCCTTTGTTATAGATTATTTGTGGGTGATTATTTGATTAATCCATTTTACTGTTTGTAGAATGAAGACATAAGTTGTAGAAGAATTAGATAGGATATTATAAAGATTACACAAGCATATACCATGGAGAAACCCTTTTGGGAAAAAACTCCACCAAGAATCAATGTATTATTCAATCTCTGAAGTAGATTACTATAACTCCAATTCTTGCTTGAGAATGCTTCTTTTTCCTTCACCAAATCTTCTTCACAACCTACAATAAAACTGATAATAACTCTCTTCAACTTGCTTGAGATAAATAGGCTTTAATCAACTTTGTAAACTCCACAAGAGTTATAATTACAATGCTCAAACCCTATCCCTAAAAAGTGCACCTATCTCTTGCAAGTAAAGTTATGCCGTGAAGAACAATGTCAAATCTTCATCTTCATCCATTTGGGCGTCCCAAACCAAAGTAGTAACTCAACCTTTATTTCGTAAATATCTTAAAGGCTTCATCCTCAAAGTAGACACCCAAGAGTGGGCCCACTTAACTTAGCCTTCTGAAATATCTTAGCATGCAAAGGAGTTAATTCCAAGAAGCCAACTTGGGCGCCCAAGTTGGGTCCAATTCATTTCTTGTTAACTAAAACATTTCTCTCCACTATTCATGCAAGAATGGTCATCCCTTGTTAACTGAAGGTAGTCCCTATTATCTCTCATGCAACTCAATTCATTAGACATGCATTCCAAGTTAAGTGAAGTCAACTAGCATTCAACTAAAACTAATTGAAGATAACTGAACCATAACTGAACCGAACTGAATTGAACTGAACGAAACTGATTCTGAACTAACTTGAACTGAACTAAACTAAACTAAACTAAACTGATATGAACTAAACTAAACTAAACTTCATGCATGTAAACATCAAACCCTAACTCCTAGGATCTTTACATGCATTCAAAAGTGTTATCACTTACTCCAAATAGTTAACTAAACTCAAGGTGAGTGTCACCTACCATGTGGGTGGGCACCCCATGTGCCCCTATTATTTAGGAACTCATATTGGACACCATCACATTCTCCTAACATTTAGAATTAATTACAAATTTCAATTAACATGATTATTTCATCAAATATTAATCTCTTTCTAATCCTAGTAGTGTTGGGGAACACTTTCCAAAGACTTAAGAGATACATGAAATAAATTAATGTTTAGGATTGCAATTGAATGGCATCCTATTTCCAATAGATATTCAACGTGACATTCTTTTTTTTTCTATAAGTACAAATCTTTGGGAAGAGTAAACTGGTTTGATTATCATATAATAAGGTGGAACTTTTAATAGTACCCAGATGAGAAACTCTTCTAGTAATCTCTTAAGCCACGTTGATTCTTTTATAGCTACTTTTGTAATCAAATTTTTATTAAATGGCTATGAAAGATAGTTGTTGAAATATTATTCCATCCATATGATAACACCTACACCATATTTTGAAGGTGTATCCTGATGTAGATTTTCCTATTAATAGGATAACTAGAATAGTCAATAGTACAATAATCTTGAATAAAGCTAATTGTTGGCATACAAATACTAAATACCATGATTAAAATTATATTTTAATATACATTTTTTTATTTAACAATGACCATACAATGTTTCATAGAAATCAAGAAGTTAGTCAATTTGATCTTATACACAATTTGATGGTTATTAGCAAGATTATATGAGATGAGCATAAGTATGAGTAATTTTCATGTTTATTCTAAAGAAAAAATATTCATGCTATTGAACATATAGTAATGATCCATAAAAAACTTAAGCAATGGATGAGTTGTCCTTTCCAGGCTTGCTCCCTGAACAATTTATTAGGGTGATAGCCATCCATTATAAGTAAGAGAATTATACCTTTAAGGTTAAAGGGTTTCATGAATACATGAAGCTTATAAATTTTATAAAGTAACACTCAAGAGAGAAAAACATATATAGAAATCAAATATTCTATGAAAGTTTACACAACTTCACTGTCTATGGATGTGTGCTAGTTTAGTATCATTTTCCCTTACCTTTGATTTACCTTATTATTATTATTTTGTAAACAAAGATATTCCAAGGAAAAAATATTCAAGTCTATGTTTGATGATAAATGATTATAATAGCACAAAATTAGAATCACTTGTAAAGCACTGTGAATAACTCAAGGGTTTTGGATATAAAGGACACACCTTATTTGAGTTCTCCAAAATAAATAATCCTACCCTAATCTTAATATTTGTTAATTAAATGATGTTAAGATAGTTTAATCATTATTTCGGGATTTGATGAGCTACATTCAAATTTATTACTAAATAAATGTGGTAGATTGGAGATGCACCTCCTTAAATACAAGATACATTATGCATCTTAAATATGATAGACAACAAGAATGTTTATATGTAACTAGCTCTACTCTCTTAAAAGATTAATTAATTTGAAGGAAGTTCATCAAATTCAATATTTTTAGTACTCTAACAAGTCTAACTCTTAAACAAATTTCATCAATTGAAAAATGTCCTATTAGTCTTTTGAGAACATATAAATCTCATTATAGTTTTGTGCTTCATTGAATTTTATTCTAATTTATACCACTTACTTTATCTTGTAAATCACATTTAATTCAACAAGTTGATTCTCACGTTTATTTTTTTCAATATTGTTTAATATGTCAATTTGATAATGTCTTCATGTGGTGTCATTCTAAGTAATGAAACTATTTTTTATGGGATCGAAGATCAACATCAACTTTATTACATTTGTTCATCTATGTAATTTATATTCTCAATACATCTCTAGACACATGGCTCACCCTCATTATTTGTCTATGTATCTTCAAAGGATGTGGTCCTAAAATTTAACTTTTCTAAAATAAATTGTTCATGTGTTTAAATATTGTTTGAATTATTTACATTTGTTAAACCTAAATGCATAGAGATCAGGTTGATCAAGTAACAAGATGTTGAAATTGAACCAAGAAGTAAGGCAAATTCTTGTCTTTATTGATCAAAGAAGTTTAAAACTATGGAAAATCATGATTATTGATCATTGAGATTATTCAATTATTATCCATATGCTAGTGGAGAGTCCCACATTCTAGTTGGTGTTCCTCTTTGATTTGGAATTTCATATATTATTTCAATAGGAATTACGAGGGCTTCCATTCAAGGAAGTTTGATTTTTCTATTGACCTTAGAATTGAAGCTCTATTAGCAAAACTTACCATATAATAATCATGGAACTCTTCAATTTTACAATACAATTGTTTTGTGTACTACACTTTTCTAAAGGAGGGGCTAATGAATGGTGAATGCAGTTCACTATAGAATTTTCACCCTTTAGAATGTTTTCTTATTGGTAAAGCTTTTGGAACATTTAATGATCACAATCTATATGAATGTGGGATAACTCAATTGCAAATGAAACATTCATTTGTGTTAAGGATTTCATTTATAATTTTAATTAGATTGCATGATGTCAAGCCTACATGAAATATGTTTATGCTGGATTCTTTACCATACAAATAAAATACAACAAGTCCATATAATACAATTAACAAGTGACATGAAGAATTTTTGAAAGAAGCATAGTGCTAATGCTAGTAAAACAAATGTATCCAATTCTGATTGTTATAGAGAAAAATAATTCTAATAGATAAATAGTTACATGCATCTTTATTAAAGCTATTGAGTATTGTCCAGAGATATCATGACCCTCCTAATGTGGGTCATTGATCTCACTCAATCTAAAATTGTTACTTAATGTTTTGAACTTATAAATGATTTAAAGAATTGGATATCATTTTAAGTTTTCTCAATAGATAAAAATAGATTAAAAAGACAAATGTATAGATGACTTTGACAACATATTAAATCCGTGATTAAACATCTAATATAATAAAAAAATTAATCCACATAATAGATTTCTATAAAGATAAATTTAATATTTTGAACCTTGTTTCATATGTAAAGATGGCAGATATAGGCAATAAATGAATGAATGTGGAGGAGTTACTGTTAAAGGATAGATAAGTAGATCCAACTGCGTGGGGTCAATTCATAAAAATAAGTTGTTCACAATTTAGCAGGCACGGGGAGATTCCTCTAAGCCACACAACCTATAATGCTTAGCTCCTACGCTGTGTGGGGCTTCGTACAACGTTAGATGTGAATGGAAATCATATGAAACAAAGAAAGGTCACACTGATATAGACTTCCACTTTCTCATTTGAATGCTTTTTCTGAAAAGATATCTTTGCAAGTCCTATTATATTCTTTCTCGAATGATGTTTTTTCTTGATTTGTATCAGAGGAACGTGTTCTTTGCTGAAACAGCTGTTGTCTCCAAATAGCCCTAAATAGTTCTCTGACTGTTTGAAGTCATCCGTAGCTGGTCCGTATTGTTTTTTTCTCTTCTGGACTGTAGAATCCAGCCACAGGGGCATCCCTGTGCTAAAACATATAATTTAAAAAAGAGTATTAATAGATATATATATTAATAAGATTTATTATTATGAGAGTTTGTTGTTTTTAAATTAAATTGTGTGTTAGTTTTTTAATCAATATTTCAGATCACATTGGTATTAATATGATCTATAATAATTTAAGAAAATTGATGTATAATAAATCAAAAATACAAATTTTGACACAAATGAACATAAAAATATAAAAAGAGCGCACTTCCCATCTTTAAAACAGTAAGAGAAAACTAGGAAGGAGGGCTCATAGTGGATAATCTGCTCCCAGACCCTTAATCTGGAGTTAGGCATCAGCTTACCAATATTCACATGAACACAAAATCTGACATAAACCAAACTTTCTTTTTAAACTCTGTCAGATAGCAACAAGAGAGCCAAGGGCATTGACAATATTGCTTATAGTTTTTTCATCCTAGTATTCCAAAGGGAATGTTGGGAGCCTCACCCAAAAGAGGACAAACTTACAAAAAAAACCAAGGCACTCGTTGTAAAATACACTCACTCTCCTCAAAGAATTGAAAGGAGAATAGGAAGAAACCATTTGACATTGCAACCACCTAAAATGGACCAGCAACATGCCATTTTTTCACAACCCAGTTACAAACAATGTAAACATTTCGACAAGGGCCAGAGAACCTACCGATGAGAGCATTCACGAAGTAGGTAGAAGCTTTGTCACCCAAGGCATCAGGAACCCTTAAAGAGAGGTAAGTGCCATCTGAGGCAGAAGGCACAACATTTCCAGGCATCAGAACCACAAACAAAAATGAAACATCAGGAGCAGGATCAGCAGAAGGACCCATGGGCAAAGAAAGTAAAGGCCTGGTACAAGCTTCTACCTTAGCTACAAGCAGAGAAGCATCAACGTTGAGCAAAACCCCAGAAGAAGAAGAGCCTACACCGAGGACAACCCCATCCTTCACTGGCAACACAGAACCCAACTCGCATCATACAACAGAGGAAGGGGAATGGGGGGAAAGCACATTCCCCACACAACATCCATGCAAAATCTCAGTATTGGCAAGAGAAAACCCAACTCCATGAGACTTACCAGAAGGAAGGGACAGAGGCTTGGAAGGAGGAAGAGACTTCGAGGAAAGAAAATCCTTGCGTAACCCAAAAGTTGAGCAACCCTCAGGAACATGTTTATATTGAGCCACCATGGGAGTAGCAGTCACCGACTTGCTAGAATAAACCTCCTAACGTAGGTCTGCACCCACCTCTGAGCCTCCAACCACATATGCCCCAAACATTCATGCTCCTCTAATCGTAGGGCCATTCTTCAACAAAGGCACTGCAGACATCCTCATCACCGTAGAATCTGTTAAAGGTGTCATCACCATCACCATCTTCATCTCCCTCTCCTTCCTCAACACCATTGCCAGTAAGTTTGAACCTCTCGCTCCCATTGCTCATCATGCCCTTAATCTTAATATTTGTTAATTAAATGATATTAAGATAATTTAATCATTGTTTTGGGATTTTACAATTTACATTAAAATCTACTACTAAATAAATGAGATAGATTGGAGATGCACCTCCTTAAAATACAAGATACATTATGCATCTTAAATATGATGGACAATAAGAATGTTTATATCCAACTAGCTCTACTCTTTCGAAGATTTTAAAAGGTTAATAAATTTGAGAGAAATTCATTAAATTCATTCATTTTAGTACTCCAACAAGTCTAACTCCTAAACTAATATTATTAATTGAAAAATCTTCTATTAGTCTTTTGAGAACATAACTCATGATAATTTTGTGCTTCATTGAATTGTATTATGATTTATACCACTTTATCTTCTAAATCACATTTAATTCAGCAACTTCATTTTCAAGTTTCTTTTTGCTTAATATTGTTTAATATATCAATTTTATAATGTCTTCATATGATGTCATTCCAAGGAATGAAACTATTTTGTATGGGAACACAACTAAGATCAACCTCAACTTTATTAAATTTGTTCATCTATGTAATTCATACTCGCAATATATCTCTAGACACATGGTTCACCCTCATTATTTGTTTATGTATTTTAAAATGATATGTGGTCCTAAAATTTAACTTATATAATTTGTTTTCTAAAAAAAAATGTTCATGTGTTCAAATATTAGTTGAATCATTTACATTTGTTAAACCTAAACACATAGAGAATAAGTTGATCTCAAGTAACAAGATGTTGTTTAAACCAAGAAGTAAGGAAAATTCTTGTCTTTATTTATCAAAGAAGTTTGAAAATGTGGCAAATCATGATTATTGATCATTGAGATTATTCACTAATTATCCATATGCTAGTGGAGGGTCTCACATTCTAGTTGGTGATCCACTTTGATTTGGCATTTCATAGATTGTTTCAATAGGAATTACATGGTATACCTAAGGTTATTATTAGTGACCGTGGTCCTATCTTTAACAACAACTTTGGATAAATTTATTCTCATGTTTGGGTGCTTAAATGGCTCATAGTTTTTCTCACCATTATCAATTTGATGAGTAATCAAAGGTTGTTAATTTAAGTTTTTGGAAGTATATCTACATTATTTTAATTTAGATAAATAGTCTCAATTGATAGATTGGCTACTACTAGTAGACTGGTGGTATAACACTTCCTTCCATAGTTCATAAAAATGTCTTCATTTATGGCATTGTATCCAATATCATCCTCCTTCCAACACCATCATTGAAGGTATCACCAAGAGTTCACATTGTGGAGGACCACATGCTTCATCAACAACAAGTACTTTCAAGGCTTAAAGAGAATCTATCCATGACACAAAATTGAATGAAGTAGCAACTAGCAGACCAACATTGTAGTGAAAGAAGTTTTGAAGTTGGGGATTAGATTTTTTTAAGATTGCAACCTTACAAGAAAATGTCATTGAAGCAATAGTTAAAGAATAACAAGGTGTCTCCAAAATATTATGGCCCATCTCATATCATTCAAAAGATAGACCTAGTGTTTCCTA
The DNA here is from genome assembly GCA_007258455.2 of Sequoia sempervirens. Taxonomy (NCBI): domain Eukaryota; kingdom Viridiplantae; phylum Streptophyta; class Pinopsida; order Cupressales; family Cupressaceae; genus Sequoia; species Sequoia sempervirens. The sequence goes on from VDFB02000007.1 coordinate 186,039,059, forward strand.
CAAGCTTGAATTTCCATCAAAAACAAAGATACATCCAATGTTCAATTTTTCATGTTTCATGTTTGAAGAAGGTAATTTAGAATAATATCCATACTCAGAAAATATTACTCAAGCTTAGTGAAGAAGGAATAATCATGTTGGAACCAGATTTTATTCTTCAGAAATGCACAAGGAAGCTAAGGACCAAAATACTCACCCAATATCTCATACAATGGAAAAATTTACCAATTGAAGATGTCACATGGGAGGATGAGGAGTTCGTTTAGAAGCATCCAAACTTGCTCAGCATTGAGGAAAATGCTTCTTTGAAGAGGGGGGCATGCTACACCCTTAATATTAGAATACATCGAGTTATGAATAGTCATCTTGTGGATATCTTAGCTCTAAATTAAGTCATATTATCATTATTATATTTTTATTTAGTTAATTAGGCTGGCCTAGGGCTTATATAGGTTTATCTAAGTCAGCCTAGGTGATATCCTAAGCATAAATAAGGTATATATAGGAGGTAGTGAGTCTTATTTCATCATCATATTATGAATTGTGTTCTCATTGGAGATATTTGGAGGTTTTCCCCCTTGAAGAGGCTTGTTATTCTCAGTTATTATCAATTATTTGCATCATATTTCCTATCGTATTCTTCTAGTGTGCAAGTCACTTCATCATAGAAAGTCCTTCAAATGAAGGTCCTTGAAATGGCCTTTCCACCTTAGGCCTCTAATTTTCCTTAGAATTTTTAGTTTCAAACCTCTAGTTAGACCTTTAAATGGAATCAACTAGACAAGACATTTAGTAATATTATAGCACTTGAAATAAGCTTTCCAATGATTATAATTTTGAATATTTTAATTTTATTATATTTATTTTCTATTTTCTAGTAAAGACAAGTCTTTTAGTAATTGTTAAGGTCTCTATTCCACATGCATGTGAAAATAGTAAAATAGATAAAATTTAAAAATTTAAAAATATTTGTGTATTATGTATTGATATTATTGTTTCAAAAAAAAATACACGCGTCCAAAAAAATTATGCATTATCAAGGTAAACTATGTCTAAATTATAGTTAATCTCACTTCAAAAAGTTATAAAAAAACTACACAACAAAACATTATGAAAACATATTTGTGCACTAGATATTGGTGTTACAAATGTATATTTAAAATTTTATAATTTTATTCTTTCTACAAATAAAGTTATGCTTTATCGAAGTATTCACTTTTAAAAAATACTATTAACTAAGAAAATTGTTATTAAAAGCTACATAAAATTTGTTAATATTTTTAAAACATACTTATAATCTACAAACAAAATCTCAAAAACTCTCTTTCACATCATTTTCAAATTCTTAATAGTTTAGTTGTTTTAAGTGTCAAAAGTGAAAGTGTGGTGAAAAATATTAATTTCAATCTCACTTTGACTAAAAAGTGGGACACACTTTTGGGGGGTCACCCATTTCTATTGTTTTCTTCCAAATAGACATTAAATTGATTTAGGATCATATCCATGTTTATAGAAGTAGAAAAAATACAAGACAACCCCCCTTGATTGGATTATGCTAAAAGTATGCCCCCCTCTCAAAAATGCAAGAAAAATTTGCAAGTTTGTTAATATAGGATACCTAAATTAATCGTTTATATAACATAGTGATTTTTAGTTATTTTGATAAAATTGGCTATCCAAATCTTAATCTAATATGCATAGATGGATTCCTTGTAAAATTGTAATCTTTTTTTTTTGGGCAAGTTTTGATATCAAGGGTGAAAATTACGTCTCATCAAAAGTTAATGCAAAATAAACTTTGGAGGCCTAAAAGATAGTCAAACTGATGTAATTTTACAAAAATAACTTTTCCATGGTGTAATGGATAGAACCATATTTTCATTGACTATTTAAGTTTGTAAAAGTGTGTCTTAGATGAAAAGTTATATAAAAAAGAAAAAAATGTCTTTGTAAAGCACTTTGTACTACTCAGTAATTACATGACATATTGGTGATTAGATAAAACCACTATGCATTTGAACAAAAAAAATTAGCAATGAATGACAACCTTGCAGAAGAAAATTATAACTTGTCAAAGGAAAAACATGACCTAATTTTTCAAACCATTAGCAATGAGCAATTACTTGAGGTGAATGTGGTAATAACAATATGATGAAGGTGACACAATGGTTTTGATCACGAGTGGCTTAGAAATAAATGATGATAACAAACCCAAAAATACTTTGCATGCTTACAGATCAATTGAGTAGAGATGAGAAAATGCATTTGGAGTTTGATTAGGTTGTCAGGGATTTAGCATTGAAAGTGAATTATAAAATAGAAACCCACTTAGCAAGGGTAGTAATGACACAAATGAGGTTAGATTTAGGGTCATTGAGGAGGCTTGGTCAAGGGTAGCCTAAAAAAACTTGCAAAAAAATCATTTTGGATTGTAAAATTCATTGGAGGTCGGGGCTATGGGCAACCTATAGAAACCAAGCATGGTGATCACCTAATGTAGCTTGAAATGGACCTAAATCAAGCTTGTAATTAGCTCATGTAGGGCTAAAACCATATCAAACTATCCAACAAGAAAGAAAAAAAATGACCAATAACTTTGTAGAGGGTGGAAGAAGTGAGGCCCACTCTACATTTTTTTTCTTTTTGTTAACAATAATTCCTACAAGTATGGATGTGAGGGATTTAGCATCAAATGTGAACTAGAAATTAGAACGACCACTTAGCAAGGGATATAATGATATAAATGAGGTCAGATTTAGGGCCATCAAGGAGTCTTCACCAAGGGTGATTTGCAATTAAAATACACATGCTAAACCATTTAGGACATGTGTGAAATCCACATGAAGGGAGACAAATACACGAATAACCAAGAAAATTTAAGCAAAGTGTGAAAGGATCGACCTATGAAAGGTGATAAACTAACTAAATGGATAATGCTCCTATTCATACTAACACTTTTTGTTACTAGGAAGTAAGGTGTTAACCTTTCTTTGTGTCCCATCAAGTCTTATAAGGACATTGCCAATGGTGAAAGGATGATCATTAATAGGACTAGTAGGATTAAGAGTAGATGTGGCAATATGTGATATGCTAGGAGTGTAGCTAGGTGTGGGAATGATGAAGGAAGGTGAAATCATAACATGGGAGGTGTGGTTGTAAGAAAATTAGTAGTAGGTTAGATGTGAGAAGTGGGAACAATTGTGGTAGGTTGAATGCAAGAGTTGGAAAAAATGAGGGGATTAAATAGAGTGGTGGCTATGAAAAGTGGATGAGAAGCCAGAAGGAGAAATAATGTATGGCATAGTTAAATCTAAGAGAAGTATGATGGTGCACAATAGAAGAAGAGGCTTGTAAGAGTGTTGAAAGAGACACGCCATTGAGAGATAAATGACTTATCCTTTGACCTATGCCCCTTAATACTTCTATCCAATAAAGTTAACAAAATAATGAAGGAAATCTAGTAACTTTAAAGAATTGGCATCATTATCCAAATTAACAAGATTCGATCTTAGTAGTTGTCTAGTGAGAGTCATGTCTTGCTAAACCATGAGTGTTACATGAGTGGCATGATCAAAAGTATCCTCCTCATTAATATAAATGAAACATTCAAATCCTCAACAATAATTTCATTAGCTTTGTTCAAGGCCACTACATAATTTAACCTAGAACTTCTATTAAGTGGAAAATGAAAAATCTGCCCTTAAATTTTGTAAATCAGTTGAATAGAATTACTATTGCAATCTTGCCTACACAAAACCAGAATCATATCCACAATCATATCTTTGTTTCTTATTTGTCTAAAAGTTTGTACTTGCTTCTAAATCTACGCTAAATTAAGACATTATTTATGAACACCTTTAAGAAACTTAAAGGTTAAGATGTGAAAGTATTCTAACATCCTCCTGCCTTGGTCAAGTCCATTTACTAAATATAATCAAGTAATGTATGATCACTATCACTGATTAAATAATAACTGATGGCAAAGCATAATACTCAGGCGGATCCACCTTGACAGGTGCGAGCGAGGGATTCGCCACCAGTTCGTCCAAAACCTCGGCCTCCTTCCTCAGCCACGCATTCAGAAAAGCCACCATAATTCCCCCGGTGAACCTCCGCATGGGCTCCCTCGCCTCTCCGTTCTTACACAGACAATACGTTGTCGCCCCCTTAACTCCACACGTCTTATCATCCAAAAAGTCCATGTGCCCGTAGTCCACCGCCACGAAATGATAAGCCGGAGCGCAGCACTCCCTGAAAAATTCCACGTGGTTCTTGCCGGCCGGAGCGCAGGGCGTACAACAACAGATCTTTTTCACCGGCCCCAAACCCGATCCAATAACAAGCGTCGGCATATTTACTACAAGCGAATGCTCTTTCTCCGTTAAAATCCGCGGCACCGTTCCCTCGACAGGATCGACTCCTAGGAGTGCCGCGTAGGGCAACGACAGAGGTATCGTGCTTCGACCTAGCGCCGCTCCGAAAGCCACTTTACCGCCGCGGCTGTGGCCGGCAATGGCCACCTTTTGGAAATCCGGCTGCACTTTTGCTGGCAGATGCTGACTAAGCTCCGCACGCAGCCACTCCGTGACGGCCACGGCATCTGTTATTTCCCCACAAGCGTCCAAACAGGTTATACAATACATCTGCATAAAATAAAGTTGTCAGAGAAACATTTTATTCTGGAGTAGAAAGTTTATAATGATATTTACCTGCAGTTTCAAATAAAGTTGTGAAAGTATGAAATTTATAGAAAGATACAAATTTTTGGTAAGATCTTATTCAAAAAACAGAAAGTCAAACAGAAAAATCTATCATCAAAATAAACAACAAAAAAATATCGTTAAAACAGCAAAATGTCTGGATCAGTTATTCTTTAAACTACAAAATGTCTGAGTCAACTATTGTTTACTATCTTTAACCATTATAAACGTTAAAATTCTTCCTTTCTGCTCTATTTATTTACATTATGCTTTATTTTCCACAATTTCAAAATTCCGTAACCATTTCCTTCTCAAAACTGTGCAAATTTCAAATATTTGAGAACTGTCTATACACAGAACTATATCACCTGAGGAGCAACTGTGATGTATCCATGGGAAGCAATGTGTTGGAGAAGTTGACTGTAGAAGCTATTGACGAGGAGGTAGCCGTGGAGAAAGAGGAGGACAGGGTAGTCTCCCTCTACAGAAGGGAAAACCAGCAGGAGGGGCTTGGGAGGGTTTCCTCCTCTGCCTTGGGATATTGTTAGGGTTTGAGTGGCCAGAGGGCCGAGCTTGAACACATCTTCCACCTGCATTTCAGTGTAGTCGAGGATACAGGTGAGGAAGAATGATTGCACATGATCAAATGTTTCTACTTTATCACCAAAAATATCAGATGGCTGTATAACGTGGCTCTCTCTGTGCCATAGCTTTTTCCTGTCGCGTGTTTCCTTATGTCATATTACCTAGAAGGTTGGACCAGTTTTTCCTCGTATGCATAAAATCAGCGTTAGCTTGTCGTATTGTAAACATACGAAACACAATATAGTATGGGGAAGATGTGTTATTCCCCAATGTAATAAGGTATCTCTAGAAGCACAATAAGACAATGAAGGGTACATGTAATGACTATACAAGATATAAGCATAGATCAAGCTAGGTATAAGATTACAATGTGATAAGGTTGATAAGCATGGCCAAAATCATAAACATGTGTGGCAAAATTATACGTGGATAAAAATGAAAACCATAAGCAAAGAGCATGATAAAACCAAATAATAAGGATTTATAAGGAACCAAAGAAATAGGCAACAAATAGGCAACAAATAGAGGAATTGATTAGTCAAAGTGGTAAAAGAGGAAAAAATAATGCAAACAAGTATAATACAAATATGTCAAGTAAGAAAGAAGAAAAATACAATCTTTGCTCCCTCCACACTCAACAAGTTGAGAGAAAACATGAATCATGTAGAGAGTACAAATAAGTATGTAAAATGAGGCATAATATAAAGGGCAAAAAAATATAAAACAAAAGAGAAAATGAAAATTATAAGCAATTAAGTATGGAGTCTCTTGTGATGCCTGTGAATCATTGAATAAATCTAGGATGATCATCATAATCTTCCAATAAATCATTTTTGTCCCAACATATTTCATCACAATATTATAGATTAATTTTGGCATATCTTCCTCATAGATTTATTTTTTATGGCATGTATTTCTTTATGGTCGTTTTTATACTTCTCACAAACACATTCTTCCTCATTAATTCTTTGTAACTCATCAAAATGTATCAAGAGCTTAATATTTTATTTAATACCATTGGTTCTTCATAAGGCTAATTTAAAGTCATGCACATATCAAGAAATTTATATGTATTATGCATAGGTTGTGTAACTTGAGGCTTTATGTTTTAGAAAATATTTATCTAGAACCTCTTTTGAATTTTTGGTAACTTAGAAAATTATCTTATATAAATCATGTGCATTATTATTCCTCTTGAATAAGACACTTATTTGGCTCTTTTACAATTGTATCTAGAATATAAAATGAGTAGAATATGATATTGAATTTTGATGAACTCTTTCAATTTTCATCTTTCCTTCATATAAAATTTGGCACATTGATGTAAACCAAAAGGTATATATTATATTTTTGTATCCCTGGCCGAGAAAGAAACACACCAAATTTATTTGATAATGGTATAACAACACATATCACTAGTTATTCCATAGGAAATACTATCAGATGTAGAATAGTTTATCCTAGTGTATTGATTAATATTACATTAGTCATTCTAAATGAAACCCCAAAATGTTCATTAGTGATTTTTTTAGTGGCTAATATTCACCAATTGGCTAATAGTTCAAGCTATAATGTGACTTGAATCGACACATTTTTGTAAAAAAATATTATAGTCTTATTTAAATTGCCAAAGAATTAATTCTACTAAAAATTTTAACTCAAAAATTTTCCCCTATATTCAATGCATGATTAGATCAGATTTGGAATTTTTTTATAAATTATAGTAAAAATCTATATTAATATTCCAATAGTATATGTGAAGTCCACATGAAGGGAGACAAATACATGAATAACCAAGAAAATTTAAGAAAAGTGTGAAAGGGTCGACCTATGAAAGGTGATAAACTAACTAAATGGATAATGCTCCTATTCACACTAACACTTTTTTGTTACTAGGAAGTAAGGTGTTAACCTTTCTTTGTGTCCCATCAAGTCTTATAAGGACATTGACAATGGTGGAAGGATGATCGTTAATAGGACTAGTAGGATTAAGAGTGGATGTGGCAATATGTGATATTCTAGGAGTGTAGTTAGGTGTGGGAATGATGGAGGAAGGTGAAATCATAACATGGGAAGTGTGGTTGTAAGAAAATTAGTAGTAGACCTGTTAGATGTGAGAAGTGGGAACAATTGTGGTAGGTTGAATGCAAGAGTTGGAAAAAATGAGGGGATTAAGTAGAGTGGAGGCTATGGAAAGTGGATGAGAAGCCAGAAGGATAAATAATGTATGGGATAGTTAAATCTAGGAGAAGTATGAGGGTGCACAATAGAAGAAGAGGCTTGTAAGAGTGTTGAAAGAGACACATCATTGAGAGAGATTAATGACTTCTCCTTTCACCTATGCCCCTTAATACTTCTATCCCATAAAGTTAACAAAATAAAGAAGGAAATTTAATAACTTTAAATAATTGGCATCATTATCCAAATTAACAAAATTCAATCTTAGTAGTTGTCTGGTGAGAGTCATGTCTTGCTAAACCATGAGTGTTACATGAGTGGCATGATCAAAAGTATCCTCCTCATTAATATAAATGAAACATTCAAATCCTCAACAATAATTTCATTAGCTTTGTTCAAGGCCACTACATAATTTAACCTAGAACTTCTATTAAGTGGAAAATGAAAAATAGTTCAAGACCTTAAGATATAAGAAAATATAAATGTATGCAAACAAAAGATATAGGTTTAGATCTAATATTAAATTATAAAATAAAAAAGTGAACCCCTAGAATGAAATGAAGTGATTCAAGAGACTAGGTTCACCAAATGAAGAGGATGAAAACTTAAGGACTACCCTCTCTATTTAATTTATGCTAATCCAAATGATTGATCAAATCAAGTAGATTGATTAACCATAAATGAGTTAAGCCAAGTATGAGTCAAGTAAAGCATAATTGAAATGAGAATGAGAGAGTTAAAATGATTTACCTCCTCCAAGAGATTAATGTGTGATATAGTTGTGCTTTTGTAAATGATTTTTTCCTATAATATTTAACTCTTTATGAATAGATCTGCCCTTAAATTTTGTAAATCAGTTGAATAGAATTACTATTGCAATCTTGCCTACACAAAACCAGAATCATATCCACAATCATATCTTTGTTTCTTATTTGTCTAAAAGTTTGTACTTGCTTCTAAATCTAAAATTAAGACATTATTTATGAACACCTTTAAGAAACTTAAAGGTTTTTTTTTTTTTGTTAACGACAGGGGTATCCCCGCGACCCCGCCCAGCGACCCAGCAGCCCGTATCTTGGGTACCAAGGGCGAGCGGGGGCGAGACTAGTCCCCTGCGGGGGGACCCAACAGCCGGCAAGCCAGTCCCAACCGGGTAAACCCAGGAGCGGAGTTGAACCCGAGACCAATGGGGAGCAAACCCACGGCCCAAGCCAACTCCGCTACCTGTGCCGGCTAAGAAACTTAAAGGTTAAGATGTGAAAGTATTCTAACATCCTCCTGCCTTGGTCAAGTCCATTTACTAAATATAATCAAGTAATGTATGATCACTATCACTGATTAAATAATAACTGATGGCAAAGCATAATACTCAGGCGGATCCACCTTGACAGGTGCGAGCGAGGGATTCGCCACCAGTTCGTCCAAAACCTCGGCCTCCTTCCTCAGCCACGCATTCAGAAAAGCCACCATAATTCCCCCGGTGAACCTCCGCATGGGCTCCCTCGCCTCTCCGTTCTTACACAGACAATACGTTGTCACCCCCTTAACTCCACACGTCTTATCATCCAAAAAGTCCATGTGCCCATAGTCCACCGCCACGAAATGATAAGCCGGAGCGCAGCACTCCCTGAAAAATTCCACGTGGTTCTTGCCGGCCGGAGCACAGGGCGGACAACAACAGATCTTTTTCACCGGCCCCAAACCCGATCCAATAACAAGCGTCGGCATATTTAATACAAGCGAATGCTCTTTCTCCGTTAAAATCTGCGGCACCGTTCCCTCTACAGGATCGACTCCCAGGAGTGCCGCGTAGGGCAACGACAGAGGTATCGTGCTTCGACCTAGCGCCGCTCCGAAAGCCACTTTACCGCCGCGGCTGTGACCGGCAATGGCTACGTTTTTGAAATCCGGCTGCACTTTTGCTGGCAGATACTGACTAAGCTCCGTACGCAGCCACTCTGTGACCGCCACGGCATCTGTTATCTCCCCACTGGCGTCCAAACAGGTTATGCAATACATCTGCATAAAATAAAGTTTTCAGAGAAACATTTTATTCTGGAGTGGAAAGTGTATAATGATATTTTCCTACAGTTTCAAATAAAGTTGTGAAAGTATGAAATTTATAGAAAGATACTTTGGTAAGATCTTATTCAAAAAATAGAAAGTCAAACAGAAAAATCTATCATCAAAATAAACAACCAAAAAAATATCGTTAAAAAAGAAAAATGTCTTGATCAGTTTTTCTGTAAACAAGAAAATGTTTGAATCAACTATTCTTTACTATCTTTAATCATTATAAACGGTAAAATTCTTCCTTTCTGCTCTATTTATTTACATTATGCTTTATTTTCCACAATTTCAAAATTCCGTAACCATTTCCTTCTCAAAACTGTACAAATTTCAAATATTTGAGAACTGTCTATACACAGAACTATATCACCTGAGGAGCAACTGTGATGTATCCACGTGAAGCAATGTGTTGGAGAAGTTGACGGTAGAAGCTATTGACGAGGAGGTAGCCATGGAGAAAGAGGAGGACAGGGTAGTCTCCCTCTCCAGAAGGGAAAACCAGCAGGAGGGGCTTGGGAGGGTTTCCTCCTCTGCATTGGGATATTGTTAGGGTTTGAGTGGCCAGAGGGCCGAGCTTGAACACATCTTCCACCTGCATTTCATTATAGTTGAGGATACAGGTGAGGAAGGATGATTGCACATGATCAAATGTTTCTACTTCATCACCAAAAATATCAGATGGCTGTATAACGTGGCTCTCTCTGTGCCATAGCTTTTTCCTCTCGCGTGTTTCCTTATGTCATATTACCTAGGAGGTGGGACCAGTTTTTCCTCGTATGCATAAAATCAGCATTAGCTTGTCGTATTGTAAACATACGAAACACAATATAGGATGGGGAAGATGTGTTATTCCCCAATGTAATAAGGTAATCTCCAGAAGCACAATAAGACAATGAAGGGTACATGTAATGACTATACAAGATATAAGCATAGATCAAGCTAGGTATAAGATTACAATGTGATAAGGTTGATAAGCATGGCCAAAATCATAAACATGTGTGGCAAAATTATAAGTGGATAAAAATGAAAACCATAAATAAAGAGCATTATAAAACCAAATAATAAGGATTTATAAGGAACCAAAGAAATAGGTAACAAATAGAGGAATTGATTAATCAAAGTGGTAAAAGATGAAAAAATAGTGCAAACAAGTATAATACAAATATGTCAAGTAAGAAAGAAGAAAAATACAATCTTTGCTGCCTCCACACCCAACAAGTTGAGAGAAAACATGAATCATGCATAGAGTAAAAATAAGTATGTAAAATGAGACATAATATAAAGGGCAAAAAAAGTATAAAACAAAAAAAGAAAATGAAAATTATAAGCAATTAAGTATGGAGTCTCTTGTGATGCCTGTGAATCATTGAATAAATCTAGGATGATCATCATCATCTTCCAATAAATCATTTTTGTCCCAACATATTTCATCACAATGTTATAGATTAATTTTGGCATATCTTCCTCATGGATTTATTTTTTTATGGCATGTATTTCTTTATGGTTGTTTTTATACTTCTCACAAACACATTCTTCCTCATGAATTCTTTGTAACTCATCAAAATGTATCAAGAACTTAATATTTTATTTAATACCATTGGTTATTCATAAGGCTAATTTAAAGTCATGCACATATCATGTACTATCCATAGGTTGTGTAACTTGAGGCTTTATGTTTTAGAAAATATTTATCTAGAACTTCTTTTGAATTTTTTGTAACTCAAAAAATTATCTTATATAAATCATGTGCATTATTATTCCTCTTGAATAAGACACTTATTTTGGTTCTTTTACAATTGCATCTAGAATATAAAATGAGTAGAATATGATATTGAATTTTGGTGAACTCTTTCAATTTTCATCTTTCCTTCATATAAAATTTGGCACATTGATGTAAACAAAAAGGTATATATTATATTTTTGTATCCCTGGCCAAGAAAGAGAAACCAAATTTTTTTGATAATGGTATAACGACACATACCACTAGTTATTCCATAAGAAATACTATTAGATGTAGAATAGTTTATGCTAGTGTATTGATTAATATTCCATTAGTCATTCTAAATGAAACCCCAAAATGTTCATCAGTGATTTTTTTAGTGGCTAATATTCACCAATTGGCTAATAGTTGAAATTTGGGAATCCAAAATTGGCTAATAGTTCAAGCTATAATGTGACTTGAATCGACACATTTTAAAAAATATATATTATATTTTATTTAAATTTCCAAAGAATTAATTCTACTAAAAATTTTAACTCAAAATTTTTCCCCTATATTCAATGCATGATTAGATCATATTCGGAATTTTTTTATAAATTATAGTAGAAATCTATATTAATTTTCCAATAGTATATCATAATTATTAGTTGCTTTAGGACCATATTTCTAATATTTAGTTTCCACCATTGATTTATAATATAATATAATGACCCTTGTATTCCATGAGGTAAAATGTACCCACGCTCTACAATGCTCATGGGACCCACAATTTTGGGTCTCATGAGAATTATATATTGTGGGTGCATTTTACCTTGTAGAGTACAATGAGAGTTGTTAGATCAATAATCTAAAAGCGATTTCAAGCCCTATGAGGATTACAAATCATGGGTATATTTTACCTTTCAGAATACAATGAGGGTCATTATATTATATTTTAAAACAACAATGACAAGTAAATATTATAGTCTATCCCTTAAACCCATCGATAATTTCCTTAGGCCCCTACTTTTACATGCAAATTATTTTTAGATTGGATAGATTTTCCACCAGAATTAATGCATTTTCTTATTATTTTTTAAGATTTTCCAAAAATTTTTGCAAAATTTTAGTGATGTAAAAAAAAACCAATAAAATTAATATATATATTTTTTTAAAAGGAAAGACTCGCCAATAGATTTTAATATTTTTCCCAAAAAAATGAAAGATTCATCAAGATTTTATATCTTTTTTTGAGGGGCGTTTCTTAAAATTATCACTAGTGTTCATGCCCTCAATGTCTAATATGATTATTGATAAATAAGAAATTGAGTAGGTGAGGAAGTTTCAAAATTAATGGGTATGTATAATGGACTGGATAATATTTATCTTATGAAATCTCCTTATAAAAAATACAGTCAATGGAGTAGGAGGAAAAGAATAAGATTTGGCCTTAGTATCATCATACCCAAAAAATATTTAAATATGTTGCATCTTGAGATTCAATATGATAATTTGATCCATAATATCACCATATTCATACATATATAAGTCATAACAATGGTATCTTGTTCCTTAATATTGTTGCTATGGAGGAAACTCATGTAAATGAGAGGAAAGTAGATTAGTGTAAACTCCCAAATGATTATTTATAGGCGCAATCAAAGAATTCCCTCGTCATTGACACCTTCAACATGGATAATATTGTTATCAATAATCTATCTTGTCATTTATGTTTTAATCTATGCATGATTATGTGATATGCCCCTTGACTCTATGAAAATTAAAATATGAAACCACTCTTGCCAAATGTGGAATGCACTCCAACATCATTCATCTTCAAAACTAAAAGATAATTTTATTCAAGGCTTAGAATATGCAACATATCTAAGATATTTTCCTATCTCATTATTACACATGATTTTAACCCTTATTTTTCTAGCAATCATCTATAAACTATTGTCACCAAGGAATGTACCTCACCATCATTTTGTGGTATATAATGAGAAAATCATTCCCTCTAAGGATTCATATGATATGCAAGAGCTAAATCAATAATCCATGAGTCATCACTAGCAATGCTAGCGAAAATAAATAAATTATCATTTTCATTTTTTCAAAGGATTTTTTTACATAGGAATCATCAGAAGTATTTTTATTATTTCTACATTCCTTCTCAAATCTATCTATTATATTTCCCAATTTTCCAACCTTTGAGCCTACTCTTACAATTTAAGATTTAAACCATCCTTTTAATTTGAATATCTTCTTATTGGGTCCACTTCCAATGCATTATTAAAATCCTCATCCATGGATTTCCTCCTAATTTTTTGTTAAAAAAGTAGCAACAAGAGATTCTATCTTGTCTTTTGTAATACCACCACTAATTGCAACTATTAGTTTCTCCCAAGATTTAGACAAAGAGAAACAAAATACACTTATTATTTTAATTAATCTTAGCATCTCTATTAGGATTAAGGTGATATTAACCTTGCAAATTTGATAATATCTAACATGTCTCCAATTTCTTGAGAATGCGTACTTGGACAGCTAGGTAGATGATTGAGAGATAATATTCTATTGTTATTTTCCTTTATACTTGGAATACTAGTAAACACATTTACAAGGGTAGCTACCAATGGTAGTTATGGTTATATATTAATTTATTACTAATTCCTCAAGTTGGGCTCTAAAATAGATTTATGGGACATCTTATCATTATTGGTGGGTCACTTGTGAGTTGGTTGTTGGATTTGGATGCCTACCTTGGGATTTGTGGCATTATGGAGGATTTATAACTCAAATATATGTCTATTCTTAGTATAGGAGTTAGTTTTGTTATTCATGGCTTATTAGGAGCTACATTTACTATTCTCAAAAGATGCTCTTCGTGTGGGGCGTTGGTTTTTACATTGGAACAATGGTTATGGTTGTACACTATTTTGGGAAACCAATTGTGCTTTTCTCTTACCTACTCTTCTATGAAGTAGAGGCATGAAATATTAATTTTATTATATTTTTTATAGGTACACAAGTGTTACTAAAATGTTATTAATTTAAAGCAAATTAGAGTGTTGTATATGCATATTGATTTTGAAGATTGATACATTCTTAGGCCTCTTTGATTTTGGATTTTTTAATGAAAGTGTTTCTCTGTGTACACATTGTTGTAATGCACAACTTATTTATCATGGTTTTTTTTATTTCTTTTGGTTGATTTTATTCTTACACGTATATTTTAATGGGTAATCTAATTTTTTCACATTGAAATTATATTTACATGCACTTAGATTTTTTTTGGTTGTAATATTTCGTCACCTTAAATTAACAACATTGAGTATTGGGGCTTAGATATCTAAATAGTGGTACTATTTTCTAGAAGTGTTAAAGATTGTTTGGTTGTAGAAAAAGACTTTATTTTGAGTGATTTGGAAGATTTGTGAAAATATTGGAAAGCATAACTTCTACCTTTTGTTTAGATATAAATATAAGTTCAATAGTACTAAGTACAAGAAGTAGAAACTAAGATGGATTATTTCTAGGAAGAAAGAGACTAATGGATGGTTGTGTTGTCCTACATTGAAATTTCAAGTTATAACTTCACGGTTCTACTTATGTAGTGCTTTACTATTTACTCAAGTGCCTTATGTAGGTCATCTCTCTCTCTCTCTCTCTCTCTCTCTCTCTCTCTCTCTCTCTCTCTCTCTCTCTCTCTCTCTCTCTCTTATTATAATTCATAGAAATGCACATTCCTCTATTTACATGTTGCTTCTCATTGGAATAATTACCCTTTCTTGCCTCCTTGTACTTTATGGTGCCCCCTTATATCTTGTGGCACCCTAAATGGTGCCTTGTTGTTGCCCCTATCACCCGCCCTTACTTGTTATTGGTACCACATGTATCTTAAGCTATTTGTTCTCACAACAAAGGAAATGATATACAATCATTCACATTTATCATTTCCCTTGTGGTGAATCCTCATATGTGTGTTGGTTTCTCTTGGATTATGGTGGTTACATATAGAATCAAATATTATATCCATCTTCTTCCCTTTGCTTTCATTGTCTTTTTTGGTAATGTTCAATTTGGATGAGCATAGTTCTTCTTTGATGATGTGGCAATTATATCTTGAGCCTCTAAATGCACATCTTAATGAATTACTCCATGATGTGTTGATTGGTATCTAGAATAGCTATATTATGATGGTTGTAGTGGAGTTATCATCTTATACATTGGTTGTGACAATGGTTTGTGTAATGCCTTTCTAATGTCTAATTAACTTGGTGTTTGCAAGTAGATACACAATTCATAGGATGGGTACCTAACTAGATAGTTCACCAAATTCACAAAAGGGGTTTATTTAATTATCAACTAGGGCTCATAAGATTTTGATAGTGTTGGTACTATATGTACATTCAAGGATCCTACTACGCCCTATATTGATGAAATATAAGTTGTCACACATGTATTAAAATGGTAAAAGCTAGCTAAGAAAATAAAACATGAAATTTTTGAACAGGGGAACTAAGATGAATTTGATGCTTATGCTATGCATACTTACTACTTAATACTGTAACTGCTAACTATTAAATATGAATTTGCAACTAACTAATACTTCTCTCTTTTAACTCCTTACTTCTGACCTCTTAATTCTTTGGAGAATAACTCGATGTAATTCATGCTACTGTTACCAAAAATTTCACCTCAGCTCATTTTGGTAGAGTTGGAACAACTAACTACTTTTAAGGTGAAAGGTATTTACATTAAAATTTTGCTAGTCATTATCATTTTGCATATGAAGTTTTCATATGAGATTCAATTTTATTATGCAGTACTTTACAATAGAAAAGAAATTACAAAGATTGCATAATGTTGTTGTATTTTATTCATTTTGAAATGCAAGTAGATACAATTCTTTTGTTTCATACAACAAGATCAAAAGTGCTTAAAAGTCCCACACAAGCCATGGGAATGACTAAATTAAATTGATATTTAAGATAGAACGCAAGCTATATATATGAAGATTAAGTAAAGAGAGAAACACATAAAGAGAATTCATGTCCATCATTGCTTGACAATGTTGGTGTTGATCTTCCTATCTTCATATTGGTCTTCTTGTCTTTAGCTCCTCTCGTACCTGGTCTTCAGAAGCACCTGCAGTTGATTGAAAAGGTTTTGTTAGAGCTCAAGATACAAAAACTCATCATATGTTTTCATCAATAGACATAAAACCTACAACTATGATGCATCAATTCAATTTAGCCATTGTCAGATATGTGCAAAAGTCAAGATCAGACCATCAAGTGAAAGAAAAAGTCACCAGGAAGAACATTGATCTTTACTATTTTATCTAACTTGTTTGTTCACTGTGCAGATACAAGTTTATCATCTCATCATTCATCTTGTTTAAACATCATAGTCTGTGGAGGAAAATGTGGCTCCCACAAGGGTTGAGCCCAACATACTATGAAGAAGAAACCAAATGCAAATGCATTCATTAATGATAAATGTAAGATATAATAGTGAATAGGAGTTTTGTCATGATAGGCCTATGCTCAGTGACAGAGCATTAGACAGTGGGAGAAGTATCTTCTTTGTTCTGTTGTGATCTCATGCAAAGGTCTTTATTCTGATTGAGTTAGCAGCATGAGAGTATAAACAGAGCACTAAAAAAGTGTCATGATCATATCAAGGATGACAGTCCAAGACCATAGAAGTGGAACTGTAGTCACATGGAAATGACTAAAAGAATGAGATGGGTCAAGAAGTCATACAAAGATCATGATTATAGCAATGCAAAAGAGGCAGTCACCAAGTCAAGAATGCATAAATGTGCAATAAGAGTTACAGGAAGATTATAAAGATCAAATCTTTGCAAGAGTCACATAAGAGTTTAGTATGATTATGTTGCAGTCAAGGCATTAGAGACCATACTGAGAGACCATGTAAAGAGAACAACACATTAAGAATGAGATGGGTCAAGAAGGTTTCAATTAGTTATCAATGAAAAGTATCATATATAAGAATAGTCAATATGTTTCAGAGCATAAAAGACAGCAAAGCAACAAACCAATGAGGATTTCTTCTAAGCTTTAGCCTGACAAGCAAATATAAAAGAAAAAAATGAAACTACATTTGTCATCACAACGATAATGGCCCAAATGCAAATATTTTTGTGATGACAAAGGATCTGTATTTGCTATCCAACTTTCAAGGGAGTGCAAAAGCTAAAAATTTATTGTATAAAATCATAAAGGAAAGAATAAAAAAGGATTTCACATGGAACATACTATGCATTTCGAGTGATATAAAGGCAAGTGTTGCATTTTTGAGGAAAAAAAAAGTTGATGGGAAAAGAGCTAATTCTTGTGGAGATAATCAAGGTTCTAAGAAGCATGAAGGACACAGACTAGAGATTCATTTGAATAAGACATCATTTAATTCTTAAGAGTTTGCATTGTAGAATGAAGTATTAAGCTAGGGATTCACTATCAAGACCCTCAAAGGTTCTATAAACAGAGTGTAGCCATCGATACTCCCAGAGAATCATGAGAAACATGGAGAAAAGTAAGATGCATATAGTATGAGAAGGCAATGAGTTTTAGAACCCTAACATGGTCTGAGAAGAATGATAAACCCAAAAGCTCTAATACAGCCACGACCATGAGGAATAAAAAGGCTTCAGAAATAATAAAAATGACAACTAGCATGCTAAGAATTCTTTATTTTATAGAAATAATCAAGCTTTTGAAGCCTTTGTAAACAAAATGCATAAGTAAAACAATTTCATTCATTGTTTTTGCATTCATAGGGGCTCGAATTCAACATTTTATCATCAAAAAGTAAGCAAGAAATGAAAAATTAATCTAACCTCTTATTTCTTGTAAGAGAGTAAATTCAAACATGGTGAAAATCTCAAGCCAAGCTAGTCCATGGTGGCCCAAATGAAGAGATTATCAACAAAAAAGGTAGATATCAAAAAATGCATTAGAAATCCAATCATAGCTGTGGCCTGGAGGGCCAATATACCACAAAAATGGATGGCTATAATTAAGATTGAGACAGGGCATCTTACCTCTTCATTTTTTATGATGAAATGATTTAGAAGTTGTCTCCAAAAAAGAAAGAATGGTGATGACAGGTTCAAGCTATTCAAACTCTACCCAATAGCATGGCGGTGCACCAAAGTCTAGAAGTGAACAAGTGAATAATGAGAAAAGATTACCTGGTTTGATAGGTTTACTCAAAAGCCCTAACTCGATGATAACTTTTGACTTATATTTTAAATCAAAATCATTTCATATTGATGATATGATGTGGTCTTGATTTATTAAGTCAAAATGAAAAAACCTATCATTCTCCCTTTGGCCCGTGACTTTGAAGATGGAGTGTAAAGCACATCAAATAACTTTGCATATTCTAAGTGGAGAATTATTTCATGTTTTGCATAATTATGACAAAAATAAAAAATGAAATTAAATATTAAAGGTAATATTCTAATATTTACCTCAATATTTAATATGTAATCATGTAAAGGGGAACTTTCACATATTAAATATTAAAATAATCATAATTGATTATCTTTAATATTTAATCAAATAGTTTTTGATAAAGGAAAAAATGGGTTTTACAGGGACCTGAAACCACCAAGTTTACAACAAAAGAAAGAGAAGGACGAAATAGTCTAGCTGAATAAATAGGCTGTAATAAAAGAAAAAACTAGAAAAAATTGCAGCCAACCAAAAAAGGCCAGGAAGGTCAAACAAAGAACCAGCCAAAATGTAGGCCAAAAAACCAGCAGCAGCTAACCCAGAATCTTTAGAACAGACTTAGTCTCGGCCTCCAGGTCCTGCACATCCTGGACACCCTTCTTGAAAGTTTAAATCATATGCGGTGTGGGGGGTGCCTTCCTTTTCAGATTAGCCCTGGTTCTCTTTGAAATCCCAATGTCCTCTTCCTGGTTTTTATCTTTCAACTCTTCCAAATCAACAACCAAGGACCCCTATTGAGCTTTATCCAATTTTTCAGTCATAGCATTGATAATGATAGCATTATGTCTTGCCATCCTGTTATTCTATTCAGTAATTATCTTCATAGTATTTTTCATTTTTTCTAAGTCAATTTCAATCCATTTGTCCTTACCAACATTGTCCTGGATCTCTTTACTAGCAATGTTTTCATTACGCTCTACATCCTTCTTGCATAACATAGAAACCTTAGCTCCCATTTCTTCCAATTTACTCTGGAGGGCCCAGTTTTTTATTTTCAGGTCATTAATTTCATGAAAGACCCATTTTGACATTCTGAAATGTTCCACAGCATTATTCCTAGCTATGCCTAGAAAATCAATAGAAGGTTCCCTATCAAGATTGAAGCAACTTTTAGCAGGGTCAGAGGCTCCAGGGGACCCAGTTCTAACATCTCTGTCCATCGACAGGACAACAGAGGAAGAATTATTATTAGTGCCAGAATCCTCAGAATCAAGAGAATCTTCAGAATACGAAACAAGGTTTTTGGTAGGTAGATTCTTTCTAGCACCTTTAGCTTTAGTAGTAGAGCTTCTAGGCTTAGAAGCAGGGCCGACTTTATCAGACTAGGGATTATGGATTTAGGTTTTCTTACCAGTCTGGACAGAGGGCGGATTTAGGACCATTCTTACTAGACTCAAATTAGGTTTATTCCTCGAACAACTAGGTTTAGTATCATCCTCCTCAGATGCCGAAGAGGCATCTAGGTTAGCAGGGGCCGACATATTTTAGAAATGTTCAAAAATTAACCTAATCAGACCAGTATGTAATATAAGATATCTTTTAGGGTTTTTCTTATGGTCTTCCAGACTCTTTCTTAAGGAACAGAGTAGATTGTAGGGGAGAGAAACCCTGACCTTATAGTGAGAATGATTGAGCAAGGCAAAGTGATAGCCATAGACCCTAGTGAAATGACCATCCAGGGTGATATACTCCATAATGACACGAAGAAATTTTCTCCAGAGAGCTTTAATGGTGTCAGCCTCAAAGTAACTATTGGATACTTTCACCAGTTTCAATTTTTCCTTGTCTTTCTTCAGAAATCTGACCATTGCTTCATCAGAGAAAATCCTGTCCCAGAAAAAATTTTGTCCTTCAATGGACATACAAGTCACTTCAGCAATGAGATTTTCATCAAGCATAACTTTCTTGCCAAAAAGGGTTATTTCCCCATTGTTCCAATTCTTCTCAAAATGCTATGTAGCTTACTAATTAGACCCATGGAGTTTTTCCATAAAAGGGAGTAAACCCCCACTTTTAACTTTGTTCCACGCTTTAGTGTTTCTTGTGTGCTTCTCGAAGTTGTCCGGCTCAACTCTTTTTCTATCTCCTCCCATTTTAGCAAGCACAGTAATGCAGAAAGAGATGAAATCTTGACTCGAAATGGTCCCGCCAAACCTGTGAGCCCACAAAGCATGCCGAGCAAGCTTACAGGATAGGCTAATCAGCTCGGCCCCATGCAATCTAATAATAGTGATGTACTTACCCCATTCTATCATCATTAATGAGGTGAAACACATCTTTCCCATGTGATGCATCATAGTTCAATAAGGCTCGGACATTAACACCTAAATCACTAATGTTTAGCCAAATGCACTATCCTTTTCTTTTAACCCCTTCATTCACAAAAAGTCTGCCACAACATTGGCTTCTCTATAGGCATGGGATATCTTTATATTATCAAATTTAGCTAAGGTCGAAATAGCATCATCAATCCAAGACTTTATGGTCCACGAGGGGGGGGCCTACCTAAAAGACATTCAATAATATTTTTTGAGTCCCCTTCAAGCCAAAGGTTTTTAAAATTCAGACTATGAGCCAAATTTATAACATGAAAAGCTCCAACAACCTCAACTAAGTGATTGGTTTGTGAGCCAAGGGGTGTGGCAATTGCACTGAGAAAATTGCCAAAAGAATCCCTTATAACTCTGATGCATCCCCTGCCCCAAGATTACTTGCAGCCGCCCATCAAAGTTGGCTTTGATCCAACCGTTAGGCGGAAAAGTCCAGTAGACACCCTCCCTGTCCTTCTTAGCATGTTTAGGAGCATAGGAAATATCAAAACTAATATTCCATTCCTTAGCAATTGTAAGATCATAGGAATAACAAGCTATTTTCTCGATGTTACAAGCCTTTTGGGGGATTGCATTGAAATTTTCTTTCATTAATCTAATTATTTTATCAAACACAATGACCACCAAAGATTCTTTATCTCTATAAATTCTATTGTTTCGTTCTTTCTATAGACCCCAAGCAACATGAGGGAAGGACAAATCCCACAGTTTCTGAAGTGTTGGGTTGTGAGTAGGGGCTTTCCATTGGATGAAGAAGTCTTCAATTGATGAGGGGAACACCCAAGATAATTGCCAATAATAGAGGAATTTTTCCCAAATCAAGGCAACAAAAGGACAATGAAGAAACAAATGACAAACTGACTCTGCTTCCATCTTGTAGAGATAACATCTATTGGGTATTTGAAAGCCTCGCTTGCAAAGATTATCAACCATGAGCACTTTGAAGTAGGATCCAAAAGAAGATGTTGACTTTAGGTACTAGGTGTTTGATCCAAGCTTTCAACCAGAAGGGAGGAGGAACCTGGGCAGAAGACAGCCTGAAAAAGCTGACGAAATAGAATAGTTGCCTGAGGGTTCATCTTTCCAAACAATACAGTCTTTCGTCTGATCATGGAAAAGTCTGACAGCCAGCAGGGATGAATGAACAGGAGCAAGAGCTTGACTTACATGACACAAATCCACCCATTTTCCATTCATCCAATAATCTTTAACATACAAACCAAATAGAGCTTTACAAATCTCAGCCCACCTGCAAAAAGGTTCAATTTTGGTAAGGGGCTCATTAAACAACCATCTATCCTCCCAGAATCTTGTTTGGTTTCCACTCCTGACTTGGAAACCCACTCCTGTTTCAACAACTTTTTTACTAGTAATCAGGTTATTCCAACAAGTTGAGCCTCTGGGTAGAAGATGGGATTCCATCATGATTATAAGAGATATGTTATTCTCCAAATATTTTCTTGTTAGGATATTAGTCCATTCCCCTGAGGACGAAAATAGCCTCCAAATTTGTTTAGCAAGAAGAGTCTTGTTAACCATTCTAATTTTTTTAAGACCTAAACCACCGGCCTTTTTAGGTCTACACACCAGAACCCACCCTATTAAAGGCAACCTTTTTCTTTCTTCAACACCTAACCAAAGGAATCTTTTTTGAATCTTTTCAATGGCATCTACAAACTTGGCAGGGATTTTAAAAAGGCTTAAAGCATAAATCGGCAGATTTTGAAGAGTAGCTTTGAGGAGCTGTAATTTACCAGCTTGACTTAACAAAGCTCCTTTCCATCCAGTAAGCTTCTTACTAAGCCTCTCAACCAACAAAATCCAAAAGGACTCTAGGGGTTTAAGGATTAAAGGTAAACCTAGATAGGTGGCAGGTGGTGATTTAATCAAATAGTTACCTTTGATCAAAATCATGTAAAGAAAAAACAAGTGAAGTGAACTAAAAATCAAATCATGCAAAGGTGGAGCAAATGGTGGAGATTTTTGAGTTGTAGTTGTAGTTTCACATCAGTTTTGGGAGGGCTTTTGGTCAAACTGGTCATGAGAGAGAGTTTGAGCCTAGTTTTGTTCAAATTACTTCAGTTTTGACTCCTTTTTATGAGGTTTTTCTTCTTTACTCGTGGGAAGATATTTTGGAGATATTTTTGATACTGAGTTGACTTGAACAGTTATCTCCTCATGGCTTTTTGAAGCCCTTTTGTATACATAGGAAAGGACTTAGTCTTTTCTAGTTAGTTCTTGATGATTTTTCCTTTGCATTTCTACAAAGAAGAAATTGATTTTGTAAATCATATTATTTACATCTTAATATATAATAGTTTATAGGTTCTATTTTTGCCATTTTTATGCAAGAATACATTTATTTTCAGTTGAATCAAGTATCTACCTTATCATTGTGTTGTTTTTATGAATGATTGGATGAGATTTTATTGTGTTTTAATATCAGAACCTTTAAAATCATTGTCTCATTTATACTTGCATGCATTAAAAAGCAGTAAAAATCACAGGTCTTAGGTTGTGTATAGAAATAATCCTTTCTTTTCATGTTGTGAGAGCCCAATTTTCCTCCAAAGAAGAAATTTATTCAAGCCTTCCTTAGAATAATTTGTGTGATCAAATTGCTAAATTGATTTGTGTGGATAGTTTTTCTGAAAGTTATTGTGAGTTAGAGTTGCATGTTTCTATCAACTAGGTGCATCACCACTCATTTAAATTCCAGCTTTAGTATATCCATTAGAAAACCTTCTACCTTTTTCCATCCAAGTTTTATAGTCCATAATAGAAAAATCTTGAGGGAAGTCGGCCATAATCTAGAGGTCTACTTTCAACATAGGGTACCCACAACTTGGAAGTATTCAAGTGTTACATAGGATTGCAAGGCATTCTTTTTGCTTTTACACATAGGTGCAATCCTCATTGATAACAGCTACAAAATATCATTCATGAAATTCACATGCATATAATTGGAAACTTATCTCACATGAATTAAATAATGCAACATATAATTTAGCAATAGAAAATAATATGGTTTGGTAGTACCTCAAGTGACCCTTGCTTGAGTTGTTGCACCCATAGAGGATATCAAATATGCACTACTTGGTCAACAACTCATGACAGTGAACTAAACTTTTTTATTGCATAAAAATACAACTCCTTACAGTCTAACAAAATCTCTAAAGATTTCTCATTCATCAATACATATCTATTGTAACTTGATAACATAAAAACTAACAACAATTACTATTAACTAGTAAAAATAATCATACTATTACTACTACTACTTCTACTTAGAGATCTACTCCTCAACCACAGATCCCAATATATAGGATTGAGAAGAATCTTATCCATTAAGGACTACAAATAGAACATTAATGCATATGTCCACTCTCCATCAAGGATATGAAGAAGAAAAGTCTTTGAAACAAAAAACCATAAATATGAAATAGAAGAAGGAAAATCAAACTAGGACTCTACCCCTAATAGTTAACCACCATGACAGGAACATGTTTCCTAGAAATTATCATGTCATGGGTTACTCCTATTTGGAACAGAATTCTTCCAATTATCTTATTGGTGGATAAAAGTCCATTTGTGATGACTCATGGCTGACTATTCAATAGCCACCTTCACTTCCCTCTGGAATTATCATTCTCTAATTATTTTAGCTCTCCCTTGCAACCGTCCACAGTCCTTTATTGTTGTGGGCTATAGTCTTCTTGGCTGCAATATGTTAGTTTTTTTACCAAGGCATTCACATCTTTAATAATCACAAATAAACCATAAAAACTTACTGAATCCTATGAACATTCATACATTTGTACATAAGCATATATCAATATATCATATTTATATTCCACATAGTTAGATTTGTCAAAGAACATAAAAGGCATATGAAAGATGTATGAAGTAGATCATAAATGTTAATGAAACTTAGAAAATAAAATGATAAAAGCATAACTGATGAAGGAAAAATTGGCCATTATCTAGACCCATCAGTTTGAATTCACCTTTGTGTTACGTCTATTTTACCTTATAGTTGGTCTAGCCCACTTGTGGTTGTTTTCTTTATTCTTAGAAGCATCTTGGTGGTTTGTGGTGCATTATTTTAGTGAGATGTTGACAATATCCTTGGGGTTCAGACAATTATCTCATGGTAGAGGTGTTATGTTTGTGGTGATGCTCTTTAGCCTTTGTAGTTTGTTTTCCTTGTAGAGGTCACCTTTCAATTGATAATGTCATGTGGATGTATTTTGGTCAAACTGGTTCCTTATTCCTTATGTGTAGTTGTAAATGTTGTATTGAATAGATGTGCAAATTTGTGGCATATTTTTTGGTAACATGTTGGTGACAAAAGGTAACACTAATAAAAGACAACTTAAATGTATCTCCCTTTTTTTAAAATATTTGTATTCATGAATCTTTATCTTTTTTTTTTAAATATTAATTTTATTAGTGAATTTATGCACATCAATAGAAATTTGTAAAACATCATGGAAAATCCTATCAAATAATAGGTAAGAACGTTAATTACCATGATGAATCATTCCTTTAAAAAAATATTGTGGAAAAGTAAAGGATCAAGGGTTGCAACCAATGTAATGTCCCATTTCAATAAATTAATGTTTGTGGACTAGAATTCCATTTCCCATTTTTAGTGAGCTAATACTAATGGATTTGAGCCTCATAGGTCTCAAATATTCTAAATGTTAGAGGTTTTATTGTTCAAAATTCTAAGTAAATAGTACTTATCCTATATTTTTAGAGTTTCCCTTTCTTGTATGTCTTTTTTCCCCTTTCTTGTATGTCTTTTTTTCCCAATTTAATCTATCCTTTATTCCTATCAAAATATTAGAATTCTCCATCTAGGCATATTATTCATCCATGTCTCGCCTATATTCCCTCTTCCATTGGGATTTTAGATTTCTCCATCCTATCATCCCTTTTCCTCAAACACACTCTTACCCTTACCTTTGTCAAAGTATTGCACTTTTCCCTACCGACATGTCTTTTGCTTGAAACTTACATCCTTAATCCTTACATTGATTCATCTATTGGCACTAGAGTTTGTTAGAAATTAGGATCTTAGGATACTAATCATTATAAATAAAATGATAAATAAATACAATGAGAATTATACAAGAATATTTTTAATGGATTATATAACATATACATGGGGAAAACCCTTCTAAGGAAAAAAAATCCAAAAATATTATTTTGCTATAAAATACTCACAAAATGGTCTACTGAAAAAATAGCCTAAACATGGGGAAACATATCCTTAATTCCTGTTGGTGTAATTAAATATCTTGTACCTTGTCCTAGGTCATAATTACCTTAGTTAAGTTTACTTAGGGACCACATAGGAGGTTGTTGGAGAATTTCCACTTTTGGTGGACTTGACATGTCATTATCTCATCATTTCCACCTTTTGTCGACACATCATGTGATTATCTCTCCACCTTTTGTGGAGTGATAGCTCTTCATAGTTGTCTCATGTTATAAGATTATGACACTTGTCATAATCTTATGCCCTTCTATGTTCTCACCTTGGCTATATAACCAAGGGGTTTTTCTCATTGTAAACAATCATAATCATAATCATTATCATATTAATGACATTGAATACAGTTTATTCTTGTCATAATCTCTCTCTTTTCTTGTGCTTTCCATTTGGTCCATAGATCTTGGGTGGCAGCCATAGCCAATTCTAACATGGTATTAGAGTGGGTTAAGTGCCATTGGAGAGTCTTATTCTGAAGAGAGATCCCAGATCTGAGGAGGTTCCGTTCGTGGCTCTTTGTTGCAGGTTTATATCCGAGCTTGCTGGTGCAAATCTGAGCTCACCATTGCGTCCGGAAGGTTCGAGAAAGTCGATTTTGCCTTTTGTTTTGTCCAAATCGGACATACGAGGCCAAATCTAAGAGGGTTTGAAGCTGAAGAGCAGTTCCCAGATTCAGAAGGTAGCTGCAATTTCGGAGCATTTTGGGTCAAATCCGACCCTGCCATCGCATCCAAAAGGGCCAAAAACCCTTAGATCGACTGTCAATTCGTCCGATTCGGAGCAAATCATCCGGTGAGACAAAAAAAATTTGCTCATAGGACCGTACGGCCTCAGGTCGCAATAATTACAGTCGGTACGATTATTTTTAAATAAATATTTTCGGAAAATTTTTGAAATTTTTTTTGAAAAACAAAAAAATTATATTGTACCGATTTTTATATTTTGTAAAAGCTTTTTTTCTGGAAAATCATATTGTAAAAACTTTATTGAAAAATCAAAAAAAAAAAAATTTAAAAAAGGTTTTTGAGGTACTCTGCAATACCTGCGTAGCAGGTACCGCAGACCTCACCTGTACCCGGGCCCCTCCGCGGGCACCACGTGGCGCCACCGCAGTCCCCTCTCTCCACCCGCGGGCCCTATACCCAGCCACCGGCGATTCCCCAACCCCGGCCGGCAACATCAAATAACCAGCAAGCCCTCAATTCTTCACCGGCGACCGCAGAATTCTTAAACGTCCGGCAAAAATCCAAACACCGGCGGCGTTTAAACACAATCGGCCGGACTGGCGAAATCCGGGCACATTATTACCGTCAGTGATAGAATTTTCCGGCCAGAAAAGATTCCGATTGTCACAGAATATTCCGACGACGTCAATTCCGGCGAGGGCACGTTTTCTTGTGACGGGCGTAAAACCGTCAATTTTAATCAGTGATTGGATGACGTCAGCATTGCGTCAGCATGACGTCATCAGTCTCTTAAGAAATTTTCTACCCCTTTCCATTGGCAGTTTTGATTTTGCAGTCCATTTACAAACGCTGATATCTTGCTCATTCTGAATCCTTTTTCAGAGCAATTTTTTTTTATTTGGGCTAGAATTTCGTGCTCTACACACTAGTGTTATCAGTTTTTAGTTTTAGTGCCTGGTTTTTCCAGAAATTTGAGATTCTCACAGGTGTTGCTGCTTCGTCCTCATTTTGGGAACTTTGGGAGCTGATATCTTGCTCCTACGGTAACATTTTTTAGTGCAATTTTTTTTTAAAGTGCATGATTTTTTGTGTACTTCTTAGTGGTATGATCAAATTGATCTCATTTTGTACCAAAAATTGTACTTGATACTGTGGCCTATTTTGGCATTTGTAAGCACTAAGACTAAGTCTAGCTTGCTATTTTTGGCATCTAGCAACTATAAACGCACTAAATATAAAGTGCCAAATCAGATATTGGTTGGGGGGTTTCTTGATTGAGTGATTTGGGGGGGACTCTTGGTGTATTGATTTGATCTGTTTGCTTTGATGGATCATTCTAAGGTTCCTTTGCTCACATCATATAATTATTCAACATGGAATCAAAATGCATGGAATATTCTAATGACAGAAGGTCACTCTCTATATGTTGAAAATAAGGTACCTGAACCTACAAATGATGAGCAAAAGTTAAAATGGATGATCAAACATGCCAAAGCTCTTGGGTGTCTTCGTAGACTAGTTTCTCAAGATTTTTTGTTTCAGATTGAATCATGTAAAAATTCTCATGAAGCTTGGGAAAAATTGAAAACATTGTATGGTACAAAAGATGAAGTAAGAGGCTATCAAATTGATAATGATTTGATGAATCTTGATCCTAAGAGCTTTGACAACATCCAAGACTACATCACTAAGGTTAATGATCTAAAAGAGCAATGTAAAGCATGTGGAATTGATAAGAAGGACATCTAGTTGGTGTACAATACAATGAACAAGCTTGGTCCTGATTATGCTTCTTTTGTTTCTAGCTTTCATACTCATAGATTGACTATGGTCTGCATACACTACACCTTCATTTGCATCATTTTTCTGAGATGTTGATACATGAGCAACAAAATCTTATCTCAATGGGTCTCATCAAGACTTCTAAATCTCAGGCATTACTGGTTAATCAATGAAAGAATCAATCGGATAAGAAACAAAAGAAAGCAAAGAATAATCAACATTCAGATCAAGTAAATCCAAGACCAGATCAATCAAAGAAAAAATCTTCTTCAAAAGGAGAAACATCTAAGAAGGAGAGACCTTTTTGTGCATATTGCAAGAAGGATGGACATGAAGAACACTATTGTTATAAGAAGGATATTGATGAGTTGAAGAATCTTCTCAAAAGAATCACATTGATTTGCCTTCTAGAATTCAATCTTCTTCTCTCCTCTACTTCAAAACAGTCTAAAAAGGACAAAGGTTAAACATTAGGATATAAAGGACAAGCTCTTTGTGCTCATTTCAAGTCCAGGTCAGGGAGATGGCTTCTAGATTCAGGAGCATCTCATCATATGGCATCTTCACAGACTATCTTTTCTTCATTTCAGCCTTGTTCTATGTCTCCTATCTTGATGGAAACAATACATACATGAGTGTGGAAGGGATCTATTAGCATTGGGGAGAACACTTTCGGATGTCTTGTGTTCCTCATTTGACGAAAAATCTCTTTCCATTTATCAGATTACACATGGTGGATCTATGGGAATAGGAGTTCTTTACTCCCGACTTATCATTCGTGACTTGGAGAAGAGATTACATTGCTATTGGGGTGGTTGATCATTCATCCGGTTGTATTCCTTTGCATAGTTTGCTTCTGATGGTGACATGTTCCTTCGACTGTTGATCACAACCATGATTCTGAGGAGACATTTGGCTTTTTGAACTTGGGCATACTCACATCAGATCCAGTACTTGAGCCATGCACTTCATCTCCTCCATCTACTATTGTACTTGATGATACTTGTGAATCAACAGTTTTGGCTCCTAGTGATTCAGTGTAGCAAGAATGATTGTCTTCCAGATATGGCTACTTTGGATGACTTTCCTACAGGTATTTCAGACTTGTTTGTGGAGTCTCATCTTGCATGGATTTGGAGGACACCATAATAGTATTCATCTTCTCTTTGATGAAGATGTCCTTCTTCATTGTTGTGAGGGAACACTTTGACCCTCTTGTTCATTCTCTACATGATCATTCCTTCAGATTGGCATGAGTGTGGATACTTTTGGACAACATTTGGAGGAGGCTTTATCTTCTCAGAGGATATATCTTTGTCTTTGGATTGTGCTCTACATTCTTCTCTACTAGATGTTGGATTGTCCTCTTCAGTAGTGTGGCCTAGAATGCCTGATTGGAGTGGTTCAGCTTTCTGCATCGACATGGAGACACTTGAGCATGCTTCAGAGACATCATCCATCATCCATGATATCCTGCATACATCCTTGGTTTTGTTTCTTCCTAAGGGGAGGAACGTTGTTCGGCGAGATTGGATCATCTTCAACATTCAATGTCGAGCTTCTACCATCATTGCAGGAGACTCAACATTGAGGGGGGGCTACCTTGCTTTCTATTTCTCTCTTATGGGGGGTCTTTTTCCTCACATGGGGTTTTTAAATTTCCTCATTCTTCATTGAGAGCATTTCCTTTTTTTCTCTCTCTTTTGAGGGGGAGTTTTCCCATGAGGTTTTCTCCCTTTCCTGGTTTGTGAGAGAGTCATTGCATTGTTTGTACATGGGTACCTAACATGGCCTAGTAGCCGGACCCATCTTGCATTGTTTTCATTTGTGCACATTCTCCCTAAGTTGCACTTAAGGGGGGGTGTTGGTGTAATTAAATATCTTGTACCTTGTCCTAGGTCATAATTACACCTTAGTTAAGTTTACTTAGGGACCACATAGGAGGTTGTTGGAGAATTTCCACTTTTGGTGGACTTGACATGTCATTATCTCATCATTTCCACCTTTTGTGGACACATCATGTGATTATCTCTCCATCTTTGGTGGAGTGATAACTCTTCATAGTTGTCTCATGTCATAAGATTATGACACTTGTCATAATCTTATGCCCTTCTATGTTCTCACCTTGGCTATATAACCAAGGGGTCTTCTCAAACAATCATAATCATAATCATTATCATATTAATGACATTGAATACAGTTTATTCTTGTCATAATCTCTCTCTTTTCTTGTGCTTTCCATTTGGTCCATAGATCTTGGGTGGCAGCCATAGCCAATTCTAACAATTCCACATGGAGAATAATACCTCATGTGCATAGTGATAGAATTCACTATAAAAATCTAAAATCATGCTCTTCTCAATGATAGAGAATCTCCTAAATAAAGGAGAAGGGATAGCCTAATACCTAAAGGGGTATTAGTCACACCTATTCAAAAATACCATTTATAGATAATCAATAATATAATAGTTTTAGACTATAATTATTTTAAATGAGATATACTTAATAGATCATATATAATATATAATTTTTTATAGATTTATATTAGAACACTATATATGACCCCTAATAGCATTATGTGCTAACACTCCCCCTTAATGTTAATAGGGGCATCACCTATCATTTTTTATGAAAGAAAACATGAAGTGCCCAAGTAATGCAAGTCTTATTGAATTGATAGATAAGGACACAAATATATATATATATATATATATATATATATATATATATATATATATATAGAGAGAGAGAGAGAGATAGAGAGAGAGATAGAGAGCATGTATATTGAACTACATGAATTCATCTTTTCACAATTAATAATTTTGGCATTTTAAAAATGATGCTTTATATGAGGTCTTATAAAAAATTTCTTGGAGCCTGGTACTCAAGTCAAACTAGCTTCTCCTAGGTTCATTACATAGTTCTCATATAGGTCTTATATAATTCAATACTTTTACAAGTGGAAGATTTATAAAGACAATACTTTATAATATGTCCAAAAGGACTTATACAATTAATACCTAGAGGTCTTATGTTATACCTGTTAGGTCTTATATCCAATATTTAGCAACTAGGTGGTGTCATTGACATGCACACTCCCCCTCAGTGGCATCACCTAGGGCCAATAATTGATATGAATTTAGAGATTTTCACACAACACAAAGGTTTGATATGTGATTGCTAGGATTCTATCCTAGTCTTTCTTGATCATAAAATATTTCATTTGATAATCAGATAAAAATTTCAAGAAATATTTTTATGATGGTAAAACATTTAAATTGAATGAAATACCTATGATCTACTCAACATGATATTCTTATTTTTTTTCTTCTAGAAGTGCAAATCTTTGGGAAGAGTAAAATGGCTTGATTATCATATAATAAGGTGGGACTTTTAATAGTACCCAGATGAGAAACTCTTCTAGTAATATATAAATCCACATTGATTCTTTTATAGCTACTTTTGTAATCAAATTTTGATTAAAGGGATATGAAAGATAGTTGTTGAAATATTATTCCATCCATATGATAACGCCTACAACATATTTTGAAGGTGTATCCTAATGTAGATTTTCCTATTAATAGGATTTCTAGAATAGTCAATAACACAATAATCTTTAATAAAGCTAATTGTTGGCATAGGAATACTGAAGACCATGATTAAAATTATTTTTTAATATACATTCTTTTGTTTTCCAATGAGCATACAATGTTTCATAGAAACCTTGAATTTAGTCAATTTGATTATACACAATCTGATGGTTATTAGCAAGATCATATGGGGTGAACATAAATATGAGTAATTTTTCATGTTTATTCTAAGGAAAAAATATTCATGCTATTGAGTTCATATAGTAATGATTCATAAAAAAATTAAGCAATGGATGAGTTATCCTTTCCAAGCTTGCTTCCCGAACAATTTTTTAGAGTGATAGCCATCCATTACAAGTAGGATAATTATACCTAATAAGGTTAAAGGATTTCATGGATACATGAAGCTTATAAATTTTATAAAGTAACACTCAAGAGAGAAAAACATATATAAAAATCAAATATTCTATGAAATTTTATACAGTTTCACTTTGTCTATGGATGTGTACTAGTTTAGTATCTTTTTCCCTTACCTTTGATTTACCTTATTATTATTATTATTATTACTATGTAAAATGTGATGGATTATTTTTCCCAATTTATTATATCAGAATGATGCCTTTAAGAGCAATGTTCACCTCCTTAGATGGTTGTGAAAAAAGCCTATGCATTTCATTAAAAAATATTGTAATAATTGAAGAAACTTTAATAAACATGTTAATGGAAATAATATTTAATCTAAACAACTAGTTAATATAGTCTATGTTTGATGATAGATGATTATAATAGCACAAAACTAGAATCACTTGTAAGGAACTATAAATAACTCAAAGGTTTTGGATATAAAGGACACACCTTATAATTTGATTTCTCTAAAATAAATAATCCTACTCTAATCTTAATATTTGTTAATTAAATGATGTTAAGATAATTTAATCATTATTTTGGGATTTGATGAGCTACATTCAAATTTATTACTAAATAAATGGGATAGATTGGAGATCCACCTCTTTAAATACAAGATACATTATGCATCTTAAATATGATTGACAACAAGAATGTTTATATGCAACTAACTCTACTCTCTTGAAGATTTTAAAAAATTAATTAATTTGAGAGAAATTCATCAAATTCAATATTTTTAGTACTCCAACAAGTCTAACTCTTAAACAAATTTCATAAATTGAAAAGTATCCTATTAGTCTTTTGAGAGCATAACTCTCATGATAGTTTTTGTGCTTTCATTGAATTGTATTCTAATTTATACAACTTACTTTATCTTCTAAATCACATTTAGTTCAATGAGTTGATTCTCAAGTTAATTTTTTTCACTATTATTTAATGTCAATTGGATAATATCTTCATATGGTGTCATTCTAAGGAATGAAACTATTTTTCATGGGAACACAATCAAGATCAACGTTAACTTTATTACATTTGTTCATCTATGTAATTTATATTCTGAAAATATCTCTAGACACATGGTTCACCTTCATTATTTGTCTATGCATCTTAAAAGGACGTGTTCCTAAAATTTCTTTTATAACTTAAGTTTTCTAAAAAAATTGTGCATTTGATCAAATATCGTTTGAATCATTTGCATTTGTTAAACCTAAACACAGAGAATAGATTGATCATGAAATATGTTAATGTTGGATTATTTACTGTACAAATAAAATACAAGTTCATACAATACAATTAACAAGTAACATGAAGAATTTTTGAAAGAAGCCTAGTGCTAATTGCAGTAAAACAAGTGTATCCAATTCTTATTGTTATAGAGAAAATAATTCTAATAGATAAATAGCTTCATGCATCTTTATTTAAAACTATTGACTATTGTCCATAGATATCATGACCCTTCTAATGTGGGTCATTGATCTCACTCAATCTAAAAATATTATGTAATGCTTTGAACCTATAAATGATTTAAAGAATTGGATATTATTTTAAGTTTTCTCAATAGATAAAGATACATTAAAAGACAAATGTATAGATGACTTTGGTAACATATCAAATCTGTGATTGAATGGCTAATGTAATAAATTTTTTAATCCACATAATATATTTCTATAAAGATCAATTTAATATTTTGAACCTGTTTCATATGTTAAGATGAGAGATATAGGCAATGAATGAATGTGGATAGATAAGTAGATCCAACGGTGTGGGGTCAATTCATAAAAAAAGTTGTTCACCATTTAATAGCATCCTTTTACTATTTAGCAGGCATGGGGAGATTCTTCTAAGCCACACAACCTACACTGCTTATCTCGTACCCTGTGGGCAAAGGCTATGCAGGTGACAATTTGCACCGGCCCATGGATGTTTATGCCATGCTCCTCCTGCATACTCCTCTAATCGTTTGTGTGTTGCAGGCCGTATTTGCACAGACTTTTTGATTTACGGTGCCCAAAAAGTATTTTTACCTTGTTTACCTCATTTTTTTAATTTTTTGACGCTTTGCCTATGGCTATTGGTTTCCGCTACTCTAAACTCTTCCCAATTTAGCGAGCTATAGCTTGAAAATTAGGTTTCTACGAGGGTTTTAAAATATGTTTTTAATAAAATGAAAATAATTAATATATTAAGTATATATTAGCATAATTAATAAATAATGTATATTTAATATATTATATTTTTAACAAAAGTATTAAATATAATAGTTTTAATAATTTTATATATGTATTTAATAGTTTTGTTAAAAAATATAATATATAATAATAATTTGTATAATTATATTATTTATAAAAAAAATTATTATATAAAATATACATTATATATTAATTATGTTAATATATACTTAATTACTATAAACCAAAATTAATGGATAAGAATATAATTGGTTTCAGCCTTAAAAAGATTTTAATATTATCCATTGAAATCCTAATATATATAATTAAATTCTTATCCATTGAAATCCTAACATATAATTAAATTCTTATCCATTAACCCACCCTAATTCTATAACTAACACTAATTCTAATTACATCCCTAACCCTAATTCTAACTCTAATTCTAACCCTAACCCTAATCTTACTACTAACTCTAACCTAACCCTAACCCTAACCCTAACCCTAATCTTACTACTAACACTATCCTAACCCTAATCCTAATTTTATCTCTAACCCTAACCCTATTCTTATCCCTAATTGTAACCCTAAACTTATTCATAACTTCAACCCTAATCCTAACCCTAACCCTAACCCTATCCCTATCCCTATCCCTATCCCTAATTTTAACCCCAACCCTAATCTCTAACACTAAATATAACCCTAATCCTTACCCTCACCCTATTTCTAAGCCTAACCCATTTTATACATGCTAACTCCTACCCTAACCCTACTTGCTCATCTTAAACATAATCCTAAACCTAACCCTAACCCTATCGCTCATCCCAAACACATTTTTAAACTTAACCTTTTTTATATATGCTAACTGTAACCCTAACCCTAAACCTAATTAATATATAATGTATGTTTTACATAATAAAAAAAATTATAAATAATATAGTTATACTAATTATTATTATATATATTATACTTTTAACAAAACTATTAAATATAATAGTTTTAATAATTAAATATAATATATAAT
Source organism: Sequoia sempervirens (assembly GCA_007258455.2). Classification (NCBI taxonomy): domain Eukaryota; kingdom Viridiplantae; phylum Streptophyta; class Pinopsida; order Cupressales; family Cupressaceae; genus Sequoia; species Sequoia sempervirens. Next base: position 186,074,825 of record VDFB02000007.1, read on the forward strand.
AATAATTAGTATAATTATATTATTTATAATTTATTTTTTATTATATAAAATATACATTACATATTAAAATACTAATTGGTTTCAACGTAATTTTAATATTATTCATTAAAATCTTAATATATATAATTATATTCTTATCCATTAATTTTGGTTTATTGTAATTAAGTATATATTAACATAATTAATATATAATGTATATTTTCTATAATAAATTTTTTTATAAATAATATAATTATACAAATTATTATTATATATTATATTTTTTAACAAAACTATTAAATACATATATAAAATTATTAAAACTATTATATTTAATAGTTTTGTTAAAAATGTAATATATAAAATATACATTATTTATTAATTATGCTAATATATACTTAATATATTAATTATTTTCATTTTATTAAAAACATATTTTAAAACCCTCCTAGAAACCTAATTTTCAGGCTGTAGCTCGCTAAATTGTGAAGTGTGTGGGAAGAGTTTAGAGTAGCGGAAACCAATAGCCGTAGGCAAAGTGGCAAAAAATAAAAAACAAGGTAAACGAGGTAAAAAAATAATTTTGGGCACCGTAAATCAAAAAGTCCGTACAAATACACGGACGATCAGAGGAGTATGCAGAAGGAGCATAGCATAGACATCCATGGCCGGTGCAAATTGTCACCTGCATAGCCTTTGCCTATGCTGTGTGGGGCTTCGTACAACGTTAGATGTGAACGGAAATCATATGCAACAAAGAAAGGTCACACTGATATAGACTTCCACGTTCTCATTTGAATGCTTTTTTCTGAAAAGATGTCTTTGAAGTGCTATTATATTCTTTCTTGAATGATGTTTTGTCTTGATGTGTATCAGAGGAACATACGATGCTGAAACAACTGCACTGTTTGAAGTCATCCGTAGCTGGTATTCTCTTTTCTCTTCCGGACTGTAGAATGGCAACGGCTATGCGGCGCGGCTTAAACATCACACACTAAGGATTTGACTTCTTACGTGTCTCTGGGTCCCACTCTTACACTGTTCGGTCGGATTCTCGTCTTCCGTTTCCCGTTTTGTTTTCTACTGCACTCCTCTGACTCTAACAGTGACAGTCACGGTCACTGCAACTTCCGCAAAATCCAGCTGTCACACTCGTTGATAATGAAACTGCGGTTAAGTTTGAGCTGAAATTTCAAATTTGCCTCTCCCGCTCAAGCAGCAACAGGAGTATTTCTAGTGCAGGATATTCCTTCCAAAATAGAAAGCTGGTTTGATGTCTTTTTTTCCCTGCTGCTACTTCATACTTCTTATGGAAGCCTAGCTTGCTGCTGCTTCTTGTTTTTTTGTTTTTTTTTTCTTCCATCTGCAGAGCATGTAGACAGTTAAGTTGGAAATCCTTTGGTAGACATGTATGCAAAATGTGAAAGCATAGACAAGGAACGTGAACTGTTTGAGCGGATGCCTCAAATAAATGCAGTCTCATGGAATGCTATACGCAAAATGCATTTGTTGAGAAGGATTTAGAAACTTTCGACTAAATGCAATTGGCAGTTGTAAAACCAGACTTCGCCACCTTTGCCAGCATTCCTTGTGCCTCTGCCAAAATGGGAGCTTTGGAACAGGGCATAGACATCCATCGCAGGACAATGGATAGCGGGATTTTCAGATGTTGTAGTCGCAACTACCTTGGTAGACATGTATGCAAAAAATTTGGAATCATAGACAAGGCATGAGAACTTTTTGACAGAATGCCTCAAAGAAATATTTTCTCATGGAATGCCCTGGTTGCAGGACATTAAAAAAATGTATTTGTTGAAAAGGCTTTAGAAACTTTCAACCAAATACGATTGGCTGGTTTAAAGCCGAACTCTACAACCTTTGCCAGCATCCTCCCAACTTGTACCTAATGGGAGCTTTGGAACTGCTGTAGACGTGTATGTAAAATGTAGCCATATATTCATAAAACCTACACATTCAACTTTTGGAGTAAGTTCGATACCATAATTGTAGTTATAATTCATCACATAAGTTAGTAAAGTGTATATGAGATTACAATTCATCATACAAATTGGCAAAGAGTATATAAGATTACAATTCATCATACAAATTAATGAAGAGTATATGAGATTAGGAGAGTTGAGGAAGGTTTAGATGAGGTATATGTTTAGGTTGAAATTGGTGAAATAATATTGTGGATATGATTTATATGTGTGTGATTAGTGATGTTATTAAATCGTGACGATATATGTTCAAGCTAGAGTTCTCAATGTGGTTGTTGTGTGAATATGTCATTCTATGTTTGTGAATTCATGGGTTTCAAGTCTATGTTGGAATCATCGTGGATGAGTTTGATCTATTGTAGCACAATATGCATTTGATCTAACCACAAGGAAGACTCTATGGACTAAATTGTTGATCATCCTTTAGGCCTCAATGGAGTTGTATAGTCACCAATTTATAGAGACAATAGCTCCATGGTCATTCATGCATAAAGTAACATAGTGGTCATTTTGGTGAATCAAAAATCCAATGATGGTCATCTAGTACAAGTGGGATATTTTATATCTCTATTACAAGTTGAATAGCATGTCTTTCCATAGCGAGGTGTTGCCTTTGATTATCAAGTTATTCTCAAGATGATTGCTATGTTAGTTTAAAGTTGGATAATGTTGATTTGGTATAGCAAGGTGTTACATTGTAATCAAGATATTTCCTTGTTAATATGTGTTAGGGCTCATGGTGTGGTTGTAGCCCCCCAAATTATGTTGAATGTAATTGTGACTCAAATGTTTAGAGACATGTTTGTGTCTATACGTATGCATGTGTGTGCATGTGTCAATTGGTCAATATAGTGATATTGAGTTCTAGATTGGCTGATGGGTGGATGTCATATTTTTCCTAGATTGGTTAAGTGGTGAATTTCATAGTTATCTTGGATTGGTTCTAGAAATTAACTACAAAATTGCTTAGATTCTAGAATCACTATACCAATCAAATGGGTTGAAGACCTCTAAAAGGCCACACACCTCAGTAACATCCTTATGAAGTTGAATTGATCATTGTAATGGTGTATAGGGGGAAAAGTAGGCATGATACTTGGATTGACATCCAAGCAAAGTACTCTACACTCTAATAGTAAATTGGTAACACATGTTCCTACATTAGTTGAATCAATGAATAACTTTTTTTACAATAAAGATGAATGCATATTATCTCTAAATGCATGAATCTAACTACAATTATATTTGACTATTGTAATGAAATTTGTGATATTTGTGCACCCAATATGTTTATAGGAGAAGGGATAGATTTTCTTAAGGACTTAATCAAAGATGTGTAGTAGGAAGCATTAAGGACTGTTGGGTGAAAGTTGACAATCATCAAATTATTGGTTAAGGAATAAGAGGCCTGTTATTATTTTTTTTTCTTAAGGCATTAAGTTGTATAGTCTAGAGAATTGTAAAGGATATGTTAATAGTTAAATATTATAATACTTTGTCTAAACTAGTTGTGTAAAATTTGGCCCATCACCTCAAAGATAGAGTTATTTTTTGAATACCATGATTCTATTGTGTGATATAAATTACTCAAGGCTTGTATGAACTTCCCAGAAGGCTAAATTACTACAGGTTCATTTCTATTGGGGATATTATAGTGTTTTATTGTCATTTAATAAAGTTAATTATGAAACCTTTAAGGATTAATACCTTCCTATTTAAGTACATTACTTTATATTATTATTTGGGTTTTAATTTATACTCATGTGACATGATTCTATAATGTTCTAGTTAGTGAACCTAGCTACTTAAGTGTACTTGACCTAGAGGGAATGATATAGACAATTGGAGCCATGGATGGTTAGAGGCTAACGTGCAGTATTTATGTAATTCCTAAATTTGGTAAGTAATTCTCTTATGTCATAAATCGAGCATATACCCTAGATATAAATCAAGTCTTATAGATGGTCAAGATTTGTTAAGAGATAATTGTATAAACCCTATGGATAAATCATAAAAGGAAGTATTACCATAACTCTTTGAGGAAAATTCTTATATCCTAGACTGAATCCATTATTCTATGGCTCTTTGCAAGATTCAATGATCTAAAGTTTAAATAATTTAAGTATTGAAGATGTTTTCTTGAATTAATTATAATAAGTCTGTGAGTCCCTTCGTGATAATTTCTCTATCAATCATATACTTCAAGATTAGATTCCTTTGTAATATTGAAGCCTAATTTTGTTTCCAAGTATTAATAACTCCTAACCATCAATTCCTCAAGAAAATTGTTGACTATGGATGTCTTAGAGTCAATCTCTAATGGACACATTTCCTCAAGAGGAAAGAAGCCCTGGAATTAATCCTAAGTCAAGAAAAAACCCTATTTATTATTCTATCAAGTGAAACATAAGCCATTAATTGACTAGAGTTAAACATGCACTTATGCCTATCCTCTAAGTGGGAATTAGAATGTTGCTCCTATAAAAAAAAATTGTAGTTATGTTAACATTAAAAGGATCCTCACATCCACTAGGAGTTTTCATGTGGAGATTATTAGTGGCACTAAATGAAGTGATACAAAAAATAGGATTCACTATAATAATGTGCACCATATTAGACTTACATGAGGGAACAAGGTTTTATTTCTATCTTCAAGAAAATTTTATTAACTTTTTTTTATTTTTCATTTGAGTTTTTGGCAATCTAGAATATCATGTTGGATTTTAAAAATTAGATGCATAAAGTGCAATGGAGATCACTACTAATATTCATTGTTGGGGTATCTATCAGACTTATTTTATGATAAGTTGGATGTTTAAGTAATTTTTTATAAAAAATAAAAATGTATGAAATGAAAAATTGAAGTAGGAGTTAGAGAAAGAGAAAATAAAAGGTGAAGAAAATTCCAAATTAAATGGAAAGATGCTTGAACTGTAGGAAATGGGAGAGGATGATTCACAATTATAGTTGCTACTTTGTATAAATTTTTTGTTTGGATTAATTGTATTATCTTTTACCTATGTTAGGTTAACTATTTAATTGCATATTATAGATTAATCAAGTATTATCTTTTATCTATGTTAGGTAATTGGTAAAGAAGAAATATTTAAATTTTATGAAATTCATTGGAAACTATAATATCATCTAAATTCTCAAGAGCATTGAACTAATATCCTAGAGAAATTATTCAAAATTTAACATGTGATTTTATGTCAGTAAGAAGAACCAAAATGTGATAGAAAATTGGTAATCCGATGAAGGAAAATGGACAAAGTTGACATTAAAATGATCCTTAAATATGATATGGGAATGGTCACTAAACAATTCCTAAAACAAAATGTGAAATTGTAAGGGTGTGTAATTTTTGATGTAATAAAGGGTTTATCATATATTAGCTCTAGTTGATGAATTAAGTGTTATTTTTATCTCTTTTATTGTCCTATCAACATACCTTAGGAAAATTATTTATTTTTTCCCTGAGGAAGGATAAATATTTAAGGGACGGTGTGGTGTGGCAAGCTCCTCCTCATGACCGGTATAAAGTTAACTTTGATGGTGTTGCTAAAGGAAATCTGGGTCTTGCTGGTTGTGGGGAGTGTTACTTGATTCTCATGGTAGGCTAGTTTCTGTAGTGGTGCTCCCTTTGGGAACCTAGACAAACCACTTTGTAGAAGCTTCTATAACCTATCATGGCCTAAAGCTCACTCAAGAGAAGTGTGTTGGAAAAATCTGGTTGGAAATAGATTCTTTAAATATTGTCAATTGTCTTAAGAGGGTGCATCCTTCTTCTTGGTCAATTAAGCATATTATTGAGGATGCTATTTTCATATTGAACTCTTTTGAATAATTTTATGTATCCCATGTTTATCATGAAGCTAATTACTTAGCTGATTGCCTTGCCAATTTAGGGATGTCCTCTACTAATTGTTGGGACTCTCAAGATATCATCCCTATTGAGATTCAAAATCTTGTTAAATATGATCAAAACATCACATGATGGACAGTGCTTTGGGAGTTAGAGGAGTTTGGCTTCATAATTTCCTCATTAATATGAAAAGACATGTGAAGCTCCACGAATTTCCTGATAAGTATGGAGAAGCTTATGTAAAGATTCTGATTGTAATGGCCATGATGACTTCTAGTCCTTGTGTTACTAGTTTTACATAGATTATGGGTGTTTGGTTCTTCCTCCTCCTTTGTATCTAGAACTTTTATTTTCATTTGTTGGTGTTTCTTTTCAGGGAGAAAGTTGTGTTCAGTCATGTTTTGGTGACCATGGGGGGTGATAGGTGCAAACTGGAACCTATTACCTATGGATAATTTCAAGTGAATGGAATTGTTTGGGAAATCTTAGAGAAGGGAACTTGGGTTACCCATTTTATGCTGAAGCTTCATGGGTTTGACTCACAAGTTTCCAATGAGTTTGTTAATGGTTGGAATAAAAGGGTGTTGAGAGTCTTCGAGGTAAGGATCAGTATTACAGAGAACCTAATTGTGGAGATTATTGAGTTATCTTTTGAGGGTAAGAAATTTTATAGGGTTTGGTCGACTTCTAAAGTCAACTTTGGTCAATTTCTTTAAAGGGAAGGAAAGGGTAAGCTTAAGAGATTAGCTTGTGGAGATTATGATTGACATTCCATTAAGCCCATTTGAAGGGAAGTTGCCATGGCCATTAAGAGATACTTTACTTTGGATGACATATTCTCTACTATTTATGGTTATCATTTCTTGTTGCTTAACCACTTTAGGCATAATAAACTGGCATCTTTCCCTTTCTATTTTCTCCTCTCGCTGGAAAATGGAATTATGGAATTTAGAAAATAACCCAATAACCCCTTTTTGTATCAGGGTCTAATGCTTCTGATTATGGAATATGTTAAATTCAACTATGTACTAGAAGTACCTAAATTAAACAGCTCTCGTAAGCTTAAGGAGGTCCTCTCTAGTTATGAAATGGGTAATGACTTTGAAGGAAAGGATGAAGGGGTTGAAGATTCAAGTTTGTTTGAAGAGGACTCTATTTCTCTAGAAGATTTTGACAATAAACCAAAGAAAAGGGGGAAGAAAGAGGCCATCCCCTCTTGGTTTGGTGGTTCGCATATAGATTTGGACATTGAGGAGTCTCCCTTAGTTAGGCTCAAGAGTAAAGGTTTGACTAAGGTTAAGAAAGGGAGCCATAGTTGTAAAAAGGAGGAGTCATCTCTTCCTTCAAGTGTGAAAAGAAGAATTCTAGTAGTGGAAGGTGAGAAAGGGGTTGAGGGAAAGATCTCAACGGGGAAGAAATCCCTAAACCTCGAGTTGGGTAAGGAGAGGGAGATTGTCTTTGTGGTAGAGGCAATGAATGGTAAGGTGAAAGTCTAGGGTGATGTTGTGGGTGAGATTGGTAAGCTTCAAAAGTTGGAGGATCCTAAAGTTGTTGTTAATGTGAATCTAGGGTGGATATTGACTTGGTGAACTTGGATGTCTTTCTTGCCAACACATAAGTGAGAATGTCTTGTTGTTGAACAGACACAATTTTTTTTTTACCTATCATAAGCTAATGACCAATTAGAAATAAACTATTTGGGGAAAAGTAGGGACTTAGACATTGTTATAATATTCAACCATCACTATAGCACAAAATATTATCAAAATCATAAATATTTAATAAACATGTGTAGGAGAACCAAATAAAAAAAGGCATCAATCATATAGCTAGGTAAAGGAATAAGGATGAAACCCTAATTTGAATTTCTTAGATTGATTGTCAATGTTAAGCATTCTAAAACACTATAAAGAGATAGAAATAGGTTATTCCAAGAATGGATGTCAACAACACCTCTTATTAGGGACTTAAATGTCCAAAAGGTACAACAAGAATCTAGAAGTCTCTAATAGAGCATACCAAACCAAGAAGATATGGAGAAGAATAAAATAAAGCCACAAACTAAAATGCACAAGAATAATGTACAAATATGAATTAAACATAAAAGAAAGAGAAACCTAAAACTTAAAGGCTCACAATGAATAACATTTCCCACATATTAGAGACATGCAATTACAAATAGGAATATTCTAGCATACATATGAAGTTACAATGGTCTATACAAAAAATGTGATACACTATCATCTAAAATGACATCTTGTACGCAAAGGTTATAGGAAAACATAAAACTAATACCTCCCTAAATCAAAAACAACATTTTAGATTAGTTATTCCATTCTTTTTATTATAATGTTATTACTACCTAGCTAAATATAATTATTCTCATACATTCAAGAACATACACATGTGAATATTTTGGTTGAAGATCAAGAATAAAAATTAGCTTTTGGGCCCTTATATGAATCAAATAGCTCACTAAGGAACACATAGAAATCTTGCATATTAATATTACCATAGTTGCATCAAGTATTTATGCTAATATTACATGGTTCATCATTATTGGAAAGTGGATCTATCCCAACACATAGGAAAAAAAAATTCTTCATAATCTAATGTCTTGACATTGTCCTAAATGCAAACCACTTTACATATATTAATATCAAACTTAAATGCCTTATATTCACATGTTGTAAAATGACATACTAGGCTACATGATTTTTTATAAAGAAAACTTTTTATTAGGAAATCCCAAACAAAACTCTCAAATATAGGAAAATTCTCTTAAGTAAACTACATTGGGTTAAATATATAGGTAACCTAAAATGTGTAGCTCTTCTTCTTCATTTGCACAAAGATCCAAATATTACTTCTACTATCAATTTGGTTAACTTTATTAATGTTTGTAAAATATTATTGGAACGTGAAAAACTAATGCTATAATCAAAATAGAAAAAAACATATACACTTGAGCCATATAGGTAACCCAAACCATCATTTAGATAATTGAAGTTAAATATGGAAAGTTGAGGCACCACATGTGAAGGACCTAGTTTTTCATATTATAGGCTCTTTTATTTTCTATCACATTTATTGTAACATGCTACATGAGACTCATTACTATAACCAAATTCATTAATAAATCTACTAGAAAATTTATTAAGAAATAATGCTAAATTGACTTCATTAGTAGTTTATTCATCTTCTTTTGTTAGAACTTCTCTTTTAGCATATTTTGTATCTAATTTTTGTAATGTTTCAAACCAAAGGAATAAATCACTATATACTATAACTTGGTCATTAGCATCACAAATATTTATAGCTAACTTATTAGACTAAACATCCAAATCTAAGGGATATCAAACAATTTTGGATGTATGATGTAACATCATTGATACCGTAATGGTTTCATCGAAGTTTACCTCAATAATAAGCCTATGAGAGACTTATGAGATTCATCTCTTTTGAAAAAAATATTATACTTAGGATCAAAGACTCCATGATAAAATCTCAAACATTCTTATATAATATATCTTACATGCTTAGGGATATTTATCACAACTCAAAGTGAGATTATCTAATAGTAAACAGATAAATTGATTCATTCTTATTTTCTAAATATTAGAAAGTTATGCAATTAACCTACTAAGATCAACTTCATCTCTAAACTACTCAATAATAGTATTTTGAAATTTTTCGTAATATGAAATATAATTATCTAAGAAGCTAATATAATTATATTTTACATTACCCTTCTAATAGTGAACAAATAGTTTCAACAATACATCCTTACAAATATCTTGAAAAAATTAAAAAATACCTTGCTTAATCTTCTAAATTTCTTCTATATTTAGAATTGTTATTGAGAGAGACAAACAATGCTTCCTTGATTACAAGTATTTGAGGGACTACCCCTGTGAAGTACACTTACTTTTAGATTCGTCATATATTTCTCTCGAGAATAATTTTCTTAGAAACATTCCCACTAAGAACTCATATTCAAATACATATACTATGTGCCCATGTAATATATCAAAGAACCCATACAACTTATCACTACCTAATAAGTGATGCTTTCAATCATCAAGACATGTAAAAAAGAATAATAAGAACCTTAATAATTTTGACATCCTCGGATGCATTTTTTTAATGTCCTGCAACCAGGGCATTCCATGAGAAAACATTTCTTTGAGGCATTCTGTCAAACAGTTCTCGTGCCTTGTCTATGATTCCAAAATTTTTGCATAAATGTCTACCAGGGTAGTTGCGACTACAACATCTGACAAAATCCTGCTATCCATTGTCCTGCGATGGATGTCCATGCCCTGTTCCAAAGCTCCCATTTTGGTAGAGGCGCAAGGAATGTTGGCAAAGGTGGCGGAGTCTGGCTTTACAACTGCCAATTGCATTTAGTCGAAAGTTTCTAAATCCTTCTCAACAAACGCATTTTGCGTATAGCATTCCATGAGACTGCATTTATTTGAGGCATCCGCTCAAACAGTTCGCATGCCCTGTCTATGCTTTCGCATTTCGCATACATGTCTACGAGAGGATTTCCAACTTAACCGTCTACATGCTCTGCAGATGGAAGAAAAAAAAACAAAAAAACCAAGAAGCAGCAGCAAGCTAGGCTTCCATAAGAAGTATGAAGTAGCAACAGGGAAAAAAAGACATCAAACCAGCTTTCTGTTTCAGAAGGAATATCCTGCACTAGAAATACTCCTGTTGCTGCTTGAGCGGGAGAGGAAGATTCGAAATTTCAACTCAAACTTAACCGCAGTTTCATTATCAATGAGTGTGACAGCTGGATTTTGCAGAAGTTGCAGTGACCGTGACTGTCAGAGTCAGAGGAGTGCAGTAGAAAACAAAACGGGAAACGGAAGACGAGAATCCGACCGAACAGTGTAAGAGTGGGACCCAGTGCCACGTAAGAAGTCAAATCCTTAGTGTGTGATGTTTAAGCCGCGTCCGGCTATGCAGCCCCGTGAATGCACCAGAGGCATGAATGGGATCATATGCTCAACGTAACAGTTTTTCCGTTATTCCGTAGCAAGTAGTCTGCTGTCTTTTGCAATCCCTAGCCTCCATGGCACCTCATGATTGAATGTGCTGCTTATGATGATATTCGTATCCAATATGAAGACATTTTGAAGGTGGACAATCTAAATGAGCTTTTTAGGGAAACTAAGCTCCTTAAAACTGCTAGCTTTCTGATCAAGATCTATAACAGAAGGGCTGATATGGAAAAGAAATTGAAAATGGTTAAAATTTCGGTGCTTGGTCCCATAGACTGATGGTCTCGTGGACGTCATTAAAAACCATTCATTCATTCATTCATTCATTCCAGGTCAAGCCATCAGACAGCAAGCTGGATTCATTCAAATGTGAGAAGCGGCAAATTTATTCTTCAATGCCTACCTACTGTACGATATGCTGAACGCGCCTAAATTTGCGGCTCTTTCAACGTTCCCGCTCAGCAATGGCTGGGAATGAGAGGTAAAAACACCCTGCGAACAGTTATAACGCCTTGCCAAGCTTCACCGACATACCCAACCATGGAATTCCAGCGCATACGCATGAAGGGAAATGCCCAGTAGTGAAAAATGGAATTCCAACGCAGCCTTTTCCAGCATCGTCCCAGCCTGTGCGAAAATGGGACCTTTGGAACAGGGTATGGACATCCATCACATGATAAACTATGGAAGAATTTTGTCAGATGTTTTAGCTGCAACTGCCCTGGTAGAAGTACAAAAAATGTGAAAGCTTAGACAAGGCTCGTGAAATGTTTGACGGAATGACTCCAATAAATGTTTGACATAATGCCATGATTGCAGGATGTGCAAAATGTGGAAGCATAGAAAAGGCACCAGAATTGTTTGACAGAATAGCTCAAAAAAATATATTCTAATGGAACGTCTTGATTGCAGGATATTCACAAAATGGATTGAGGATCTCTTTTTGGGTTTATGGAGTACCAAAGCATTCAATGAATATGGGTTGTAAAAACTTATCGAACCTTTGAAAATCTTAATTATTTACAATTATTTTTATCAGCATCACGAATCTAGTTTCAATGTCATGAATAGTACCAATCAAAGCAAACCCATGTCATTCAAGTCATTCAAGTCCTGAGAGAGGAAGAGTACCAGCACTTACAAAAAGCAATGTCAGCAATTGATTTCATGGCTATCATGTTCTTATGTTAAATATAATATTGTCCTATGGTCTTGGTAAGTTCCTTGCCAATATTACACACAAACATAGAAGAGATGTCAATGTTGTCATTGTGTCAAATAAATCTTTTGATGAGATCTATACCAAGCACTTTAAAATGGTAGTCAGGACATCACTGACATGGAGGAAGAAAACTTTTCAAAATCTAGCTTTGTTGATCTTCACAAGGATATTATGTTTGGTAGTTATGCTTTTATTGTTATATTTGTATTTATGTTTGGTAGTATGATATTATGTTTATGAGTTGAGATATTAGAAATAGTTAATATTAAACTTAATCTATTAAGATAATATTGAAATAAAGCATTTCTCTATATTTGTTAGTGTGCATGGGAACATTGTTAAATTCACAACATGTGATGGCTTTGACTATTGTGTCTTATTATCGGTAAATTTCTATAGTGTGATATTTTGGCATAATTTATGTTTTTATCATTTGGGTGGGCTATAGTTTAATGATCACCATGACAATCAAGCATCAATATTAGAAGGAAAATGATCCTTTAAGAAGAGCTCAACTCATAGATAAGAGATTTCTTTAAACCGTCACTTGTAATGAAATAGTTGCGTTAACGTTTTTTAAGTTAGTTTTGGGTGACACTAGTTTGGATAATCATGTCCCCTACATTATAACACTCACATAAGGAGGGATTCCATAGTGATTGGTAGTAGGTATCCCTAATCTAGCTTAGATTTTATAGATTATATGCTTTCTATTTCCCACACATTTCAAGGACGTTAAGGTGTTGAGATTTAATGAAAAGGTGGTGGTAAATGTGGGATAAAATTATTAGTGTTGGTGTTAAGAACATTCATTCAATTCCTTTAATATTTATATCTATGGACAATGAAGAATTGAAGCTAGTGTATTGTAAGTTGTTATTTCTTCATATTTTTGTGTAGATGTAGGGAAGGTATTGACAACTTTCATAGGGATTCATAGTTAGTGTCAAGTAGAGGTCTCTAGCAACTTCACAATTCTAATATTTTTTTGCAAATAAGATTCTTAGAGCTCAACATAGGGAGGATGTATTACATGAAGCAAGTTCACATCACTTGATCCCAAAGTTGGTAGTGTCTTGACATATGTAAAGTATAACCCTAATGCAACAGAGGTTGAATATCTAGTGGATTATGTACAATGTGGTAGATAATTCAAGATTTTAGTATTAGGGAGTTTGTTAATTCCCTTGCTATTTATGATGTTGGTTATGGTTGTAGTGTTTGGAGGGAGTGACATTTATAATTTTATATCTATTTTCACTATTTTTTGGTTTATACATGTTTGTAATGGTAATTTAATTCTCCTTCATGCTTTTGTATAGGTGTTTTATAGCTGGCTATTATGATGATTTATTCTCTTATGGATGCAAATTATTATTTAAATACTCAAGAGATGTTCTAGCTAGCTCTATTTTGGATAGAAACTTCTTTATTTTAGATAAAAGTAATACCGTCTCAAGAAATGTTCTAGCTAGATCTATTTTAGATAGCAATTTTTTGGTTGAATCTATTTTGAATAGAAATGTTATTATCAAATTTATTTTATAAAAAATAAATTTAACTAGAGTGCATCATTGATGATGTCCCGAATTGTACTTAAAATGTTTTTGATAGGTTTTAGTTTCCTACCAATAACATTCTGGTATGATTTTTTGAGTTGCAAATAGTTAAGCCACATAAATGATGTGTTTGAATGATGATTTTTTTTATATGATTGTTTTAAAAACCTATCATAAAGTGTGACAAAACTTTGGAATTTCACCCAATCATGAATCCTTTATTAGTTCATATAATGATGAGTTTGAGGATAAGAACCTCCTACTTAGAATGTTCATTCAAGGTCCTGAAATTGGTTTATCATTATTTAATGTCATTAATGTATCCTATATTGCATGATATGATATTATATCTTAATTCTCCCTAATTGGTCATTTATCCCAATTTTTGTAATTATAAATAGAGGCGAGGATTCTATTTCTTTCTCTAGATTAAATAGTTAGGGATTCTATTAGGGAAATTTCATTTCCTAGTGCTATTCATTTCCCTTATCACAATGTGTCATGGTACTCAAATTTCACCTAGTTGAATGTCCTTAATTTAAAATAAAGTTTTTTGTCAATATAACTCTTACTCGTTTAATGATAACAATTAGGATGTTATAATTTACAATCTTCCTAAAGAATAGTGGTACCACACAATCTTGGATTAGATTGGCAACTCACTTTAAAATTTTGAAATCTTAGGTGGATTAATTATGAAGGGAGATTTTAGGGGTTATGCTAGGGATGTATAAGAAAATATTTTTCCAAACACATCAAAGGCAATTCTACTAGAGTATAATATAGGAAACTAAAATTAGTTGATAGTAATTCAGGTTAATCCAATCTTTTGTAGGAATTATAAAATAGAAAGCATTGCACAAAATAATATAGATATAATATCCCACAAATTATTATTAAATGGGTTAGAAAAGATTAGTTGAACCTAAGGAATCATGAAATAGAAAATCCCCACAACACAATATATTATAAGAAATGAGGAGATTAAAACTACCCTACCAAAATTATTTGATCCATTTCCATCAAGATGACTTGCTCACCTAGTTTGGTGGAAAAAACAATGAAAATATTCTTGAACTAGAAATTAGATCATTATAAAACAGTTCTAATGGATTATATGTGTATGAGGAAGACCTAAAGGTACAACATAAGGAAGCCAAAATATTGACCTCCATGGAATTTTTACCAATATCATAATAGGATATATAAAATGTCAAAACTAAGTACAACCCCAAAATAAGAAAGTGTTGTAAAATGGTCCAAGAAGTCACAATTGAAGAGACCAAATATAGTTCTCAATCTACACTAAATTTTGATAAACAAATATCAAAGTAGGGGGACGTATCCCCACCACTACAATGACAATCATAACTTGGAATGTTATGAGCCTCAATGACCCTAACAAAAGTAATACAAGAGCATCTCTAGGCAATGTGGTAATCTTGAATCATTATGGAAAAGTGGAATTTTTAGTTTAGTTTAATTGTGTGTTAATTATTTAGTTATAGTTAGTTTAGTTTATGATGAAGAAAGCTAAAATATTCATCATAACTTGAAATTGAATTTTATAGTTTTGTGAATTTAGTTTAAGTTATTGTTTTTGAAGAATTTAATGGTAAAAAGATAGTAAATTAGTTTGAAAGCATCTATCGGGTGGACATATGTGCATAATTGGGATTATTTTTGTGTGTGGAAAGTGATTTAGAGTTTACACCAATAGAAGAATATTTCTAAAGATTTATTTAAGCCTCAAGAGGATAAGTGTTGAGCACCACATGGAGGTTTCTCCATTATTTAATCCTTTGAATTTGTAAGTATATTATTTTTTTGATGACATGTTACATGTGGTATTGGGATTTGTGCTATGTTGTGGCTAGCATTGATCATTGGAAAACTTGTTAATTATATATATACACTATGTTTTGGATTAAAGGAAGGCAAAAATAGAGGTACGGGAAGAACAAAAGATGCATAATGGAAGAACAATGAGACTATATGGTTTGGGATGCAGATTGTAAATTTATAGAAAAAGGAGTAGTAGTATGGATAATTTTGTGTCTATATAAATGGTAGAAAATTTTGGGCTAAGGTGGATGAAGTAGTTGTGCACCCACATAAGATTGGATGGTTCTAGTAGTGAGATAAGATATTATAGAAGAAAAGTGTTTGGTGAGGTTCAACATAGGATTATATTATGATGAGGTCCTATGTGATATTACATGGATAGGTGTGTGCCATGTAAGGTGTAGGTGTATGATGAGAGGAATAACACCTACACCATACAAAAAATATGTCTAAAGATACAAATCCATTCCCATAAGGGTAAATATGAGATGATTTTATAGCAACACAATGGTGTATATTGAAGAGAAGTGATATGCATTGATTCCAAGGATATGTTATAGTGTTGGATGACCAACAATACCAAAAATCATTGGAATAAAGGCATATCACACTTGTCCAATACACACCCCTACATTGTTAGTGATGGATAATTCTAGATAGAAGTACAAGGGTGTGTGTTGGATGGGAGTGATATGCATTTATTCTATGGGTGTAAAATATTGTTGGATGACCAAACAATATTGTAAATACAAAAGAAGTACCATACATAAGGGAATGTGAGGATAGAAGTCTCACCAAAAGGTAGGAAAATAACAAGATAATAAGTTGTATTGAGGAATATGGAATAGTATTAAATAATTCAATAAAAGAGTATGTGGCAACCAAAAAAGAAGCTAATTGATGTGAGGGATAGAAAAGATTGTGAATATATATAAGAGAAAGAAAAACACCACAAAACATGATTGAAGGAATTGAATGTCAATTAGTGCAACAAAAAATAGTATATAGGGTGGATTACTTGAGGTATATCTAAAGATGTGGAAAAAATTACTTTTTTATTAGGGTAAAGCAGGTTTTGATGGGACCCAAAACCCATTACAGACTGGTTTTGAAGGGACCCATAACCTTGTCAAATATTTAAGCATGATGCATACAAGATAATACACATACCAACAATAGCCCAACAACAACAACAACAAAAAAGACATGACTACACAAGCTTCATCAAACAAGAAAAAAAGGGACCAAGATCCCTTTACAACTAGTATTTAATTGAGGCCTAAAACCCTTAGGTAAAAAAAAGACACTGCTTGCATCAGCTAGGCATCAGCAAACCACCTGCTCAAGGAAGACACCATTGAGCCAAGAGAGACAATCATCTTAATGGTGTAGAACACTGTCAAAATCCTAAACAAAGGCACCAAAAAATCCAACAACCCCACCACAATAGGGGAGTTAGAGAGCACAATAGAGCACTGAAGCACATTAGCCTTCTTACAACAACACCCCACCTGAATCGCCAACCCCAACTCCACCTTAATAGGAGGGAGCACCCCTCTATAGGTGAGGAAGATATGGGAGCCCAAACCTCCAAATACTTCACTCTTCCACCCCCACAAGCTCCACCTCGATTAGAACAAGTAGAAGAGAAAACAACTTCTCGCCAAATCTACAACCACCTCCACCTTAATGGGAGCAGTTTCCACCTCCATAGAAGACCCCAACTATAGACCCAGAGAGACGAATTCAAATGGAAGGGCAGTCACAACCACCTTATGGAAAGAAAGATATTAGAACAAGAAGGAAGTATAAAGTACTTTAGCCACTAGAATAAAAAACCAAAGCTTATGAGCCTTTAGAAGAAAAAAAATTGTAACAACTCAGCCCACGAGAGACCATTGATCACCAAAACAAAATAAGGAGCCTTTAGCCAATATAATAAATTGACCTTCAAAAGATAATAAAATCATTTCATAAGAATAATATTCACCATCTTAGGGAGGGTCACAACCCAAAGGTCACATAACAACTTCACAACTGAGATTGCAACAAAAAAATCACCCTTAAACATGATCACATCCATAGCAACAATGACAACAAAAAGGGTAACGACAACACCCTTTGGCCTTAAAACCATGTGGGTTGTCATTAGAAATAGGATTTTCAGTATGGATCTCAAGACAACCCCTAGTCAACCTTTTTGGAATAAGCCAACAGTGGACCAACACCTAGCCAGCCCCAAACCTCCAACAAAAAATCATCTCCCCTCCACAAAATAGAGCTTCAATGAAATTAAGTTGCTAAGATTCTCCAAATGAGAAGAAAAGAGGTTCACTCTCACCCTTTCCAATAAACATTCCGCAAACCCAATGAAAGGAAAAATAAAAACTTCCCTTGAAGAAGCAGCCCAAAACACCAAACAAACCCACAATGCCAAGGTTTTGAGAGACATGATAACACTACAACAAAAAATGTTTCCAAACAAGATAGACCTCAAGTAGAAACCTTCCAAAAAGAAGGACCGTACAAAGATAGAGTACCCACATCAATAAGCATACAAAACACCAAGCCGCAACCCAAATCAACATCCACCATCAACAACCCAAACCTAGCCAAAACAATATGAAGAATGTGGCCAAAAAGATATCCCTTAAGCAAAAACCTCCCAAAAAGAAGGGTACAAAGACAACCAGAGAGCACCAACAAAGAACCACTAGCAAACACAACCTGCCAAGAAATGGGAAGCAAAACGTTGGAAAGGGACACCAAAATATACTAGAGAAAAAACCAAGCCGCAACCCAAAGCAACATCCACCATCAGGAACCTAGACCCAAGCAAAACAACAAGAGCCATGGAAGCAAGAAGGTCATCCTCAACATTAGAAATAACATCCTCACCATCTCCATTCAAATTGGAGCTCTTGCTCCTATTCCCACCCATCCACTCCAACTCGCTAAGCAACACCCAGCGACCAATCATAGGCCAGCATCATGAAGAGCCCAACATAGCACCTGTAAAGTAGACAAGACCCAACAACCTTACATCACCACCCAAAAAAAAGAATCAACATCATTTGACTTCAAATTCTCCATCTTCATCTCCCTCCGAATATTTCAAACACCCACTCCCACCTCTCTTCTTGCTCTCCATGAGTCACCTTCAAATGTGAAAAGAATTAGTTGAAGAAGTGGTAGGTTGGAATTCCTAGGTAGGGGTAGCTTGTATTAGAAAATAAGGCTCATTTTTCATCAACTACAAGAGTGTGATGTAGGAGCATCCCTAGGTTGTGTGGTAATTTTGCATTGTTCTGGAAAATTGGTTTAGTTTAAAGTTATTTGTTTCTCAATTAGTTTGTAGATAATAGTCTGTGATGAAGAAAGTTATTTTATTTCACTACAACTTGAAATTGGATTTCAAAGTTTTGGGATTAGTTTGATTTGTTATTTTTGAGTTTCATGTTAATGTCTAACAATAGTTAGCTGAGAAAAATATAGTAAATTGGTTCAAGAGAGTCTACCAAGTTGATATTTGTGAATTTAATTAGGATACAATTGTTTTCATCTTTGGAAAGTTGTTTAGAGTTTGTGTCAAAAAAATAATATTTGTAAGGATTTATTGAATCATGGAGTATGAGTATTGTGCACCATGGGGAGGTTTATCCACTATTTAACCATTTGAATTTATAATTTTGTTATTTATATCTAATTACATGTTACATATGGTTTTGATATATATATACACACACACACACACATATATACAGATATATATAAATATACATGTGTGTCTGTATGTATGTATGTATGTATGCACATGTATATATATGTAGATATATGTATGTATGTATGTATATATATTAAGTTTTGGATCAAAGAAAGGTATGTGAAGA
This sequence comes from Sequoia sempervirens, assembly GCA_007258455.2. Classification (NCBI taxonomy): domain Eukaryota; kingdom Viridiplantae; phylum Streptophyta; class Pinopsida; order Cupressales; family Cupressaceae; genus Sequoia; species Sequoia sempervirens. Next base: position 186,094,197 of record VDFB02000007.1, read on the forward strand.
GGTAAGAGAAGAAGTTGAGAGGTATAATAGAAGTAGAGTGAGACTATGAGGTCTCAAATAATAATTATGAGTAGAGAATAAGGAGTATGAAGTGGAGTGTAATCCAGAGGGAGATACTAATACAAAATTGTGGAGAACTAATTAAGATAGTGTATAATTATGAGGCTATATTATAGTGTAATCTATATTTGAATTGTCATATTAAGTGTAATGAAATGAATATGATCTAGCATGTAAGAGAGCCTTTTACAAAAAAAGTGAGAAGTTGTAATCATGGTGATAATTATGTAAGCTTAAATAAGAATTTATTGTTTTTGTATGATATCTTTGAACATTGTGTGTGTATTTTGGTGTTAGTTTGCATGGTTGAATATTCCTTCATTGGACCCAAGTCTAACCATCAGTATATCAAAAAGACACTTAGTAAAGAATTTCTTAGATATATAGAAACTAGACATCATACTTTTACAAAAAATTATTTTAAAATCAATTCCAAATAGGAAAACAAGATATCACAACATTAGCATGAATGCCTCATCCATCAAATCAAAATATGTCTCTAATGATTTCAAAATTTTATCAAAGTAGGTAAATCATATAACCAATTGGAAACTCTTTTACATAACTAGCATTTTCTCCAAACTATATTTTTTATGTTCATCATATATGGACCTAAATTCCCCACAATTGGGAGATAACTATGTGAGATAATTTATTACCTCATAAATTAGTTATCCATGGTATGCAACTATTTTACTATAATATTGAACTCAAATGAAAAACATGGAGCTATAAGAAGGGCCACTCTATTTTAGTTCCTTTATCTAGATGAATACACTCTTATATTTAACACATAGGAATGGAACACTCACATGGACAAAAAAAATGATAGGTTAAGAGAAATTGTAAGGATATTTGATATATTATTTTTCTTTCCCAAATGGCTTGAGTATAATGATTCTATAAAATGTGAAATAGTCATATGCTTGTGTTTAAATCACTTTTCGTTGACTTTACAAGTCATGGAGATCATCTAACTTTAAAAATAAGTAATTTTAAGATCAATCCATTATAGATTTTTTCAAACATTGGTGAAGTGGGATTTTAAAAGTAAGAAGCACCAAGATGTATTCTCTAGTAAAAAAACTTGTAGTCCTAAAACATAGAGATTAGAACAATACTATAAATTTTCAAGGACATTATGTTGAAAAGGAAAGGATTGAAATGGAACTAAACACTCTTAATAAATTAAACATAATTAGAGGTATGAACTAGGATCAATTCATGAAGGAAAGATCTCTTATCTCAAAACTAATATATGTCCAAACAAAGAAAAATAAAATCTATAGGCAAAAATCTTGAGAAATTTAGCTACCTAAAGGTAAAAAGTATTGGATGTTGTGGTTGTGTTGATGATATGTGGTTATCATTGATTTCAACACTATCAGCATAAATGTATTTAAAGTTGTATATATCAAGGATATTGAGAAATTGTAATAAATGAGTTCCAAGTTGTCAATGGTGAAGTGAAGTTCAGTATGGTGGTTATTTCTATATGTTTTTTTATCAGAGGTTGTGGACTAAAGGGTTTGTTTATGAGCATATCTAGTTTATCCATGTCAAGTTTTAGAGATCCGCATGAAGATTTGATCGAGTTATGAAGATTTCCATTTAGACATTTTTTTGTTTCTTTAGTTGGTGTTCCTGATTGAAGATGATGATATTTCAGTTACTTCAGTGGTTGTGGATGTTTCTAGATTGTTCTCTATCTTTGTTGTAGGTTCACATTGATTGTTGTGATCGTGGTTGGCGATTTTCTCTTGCATGTTCATGTTTTTCTTGTTCTTGGCCGACATAGTGTTTGTAGCATGTTGTGGATCTTCGAGGAGAAATTAATTGAAGTTTCTTCATGCTGGAGATGTTGATTTGGGTCCTCACTAAGTTGTGGCTGACCTTGGTTGATTTGCATTGATAATATTTAATTTTTTGGGCTGATAGTTATATTCATTTTATTATTTCTTTGTGGTTGACTTGTAGCAATGAAATTTCATGTTGTGGATATATAAGAGTGATTGTTTATTCAAATTTAAGTGTGAGAAAGATGTGCTTCTGTGTGTGTGCATGAATAATGTTCTAAATCATTCAAAGGCAAAGCAGAGTGTGAAGTATTGTGAAGAAGTGTGGAGAAGAGTGAAGAAGAGTGAAGAAGTGTTCATGTGCTTAATTGGAACTGTAATCGGGCATTAGCAGATGCTATTTTCTCAATTCAAAATCTGAATGGCTTTAATCTAAATCTCTTTGTAAGATAGCGTGTCTTCCTTTGTAATTGAGCAGTGAGCTCTAGGCAGTGTGCCTGAATGCATGTTCCTTCCCCATATTTCATTTTCATTATACTTTTAACAAGGTATAATCTTGTGGACTGACCTCCACAATAGTTTTTCTCCTAATATGGTTTCCACATAAAAAATCTTGGTGTTATGTGTGTTTCTGATGTGTTGATGATTTATGTTTTCATGGTTAATAATCAAATTAGAGAATAAGGTTAATAAGTTGAATAAGTTTTGAATTTTTGTGACAATTGAGCCACCCCCCCTCTTAGTTGTCTTCCCTTATATTGCCAACAATTGGTATCAGAGCAGGTTCCTTGGAAGAAGTTTAACAACTTAAGGTGATCCGGGATGGAAAGTTACAAGTAGGATAGTCTGAGATTTGATGGAAGAAATTATTCTTTGTGGAAGACTCGAATGGAGTGCCATATGAGAAGCATTGGTGAACCCTAATTTACAAGTAATATGTATATTATTCCACAAAATGGGCTTACTACTTCTGCTAAGATCAGAGATGCTGAGTATAATATCTGGGCTAAGGAAGCTTTGTTGAGTGCTTTGACTGATTCTGCGATGAAAATTTTTATGGATTTGAAGATTGCTTATGAGATCTGGAAAAATTTGGAAACCTTGTATGAAGGTGATACTAATGTGAAGATTGCTAAGTTACAGAGTTTCAAAGGGAAATATGAAAGGTTGAGAATGGGTGATGATGAGAACATTAATAATTTCATGCAAAGAGTGAATGAGCTTGTGTGTGGTATTAGATGTGTCAGTGGAAAGATAGATGAATATGAGATTATTGCTAAAGTTCTTAGATCCCTACCTAATTCTTACAAATTCGAAGCTAGTGCTATTGAAGAGTTCTAGAATATAACAAACATAACCAGAGATACATTGGTTGGTAAGCTGACTGCTTTTGAGTTGAGCGAATTTGGTAATGCACTTCCCAAGATTGAATCTACATTTAAGGCTACTACTTTTGGAAGAGATAGATAGAGATATGATCCGGGTGAGAGTTCATCTAGAAAGAAATTCAAGTATGAGGATGAAATCAGATAGATTGAAGAAGAAGAAAGAGAGCTAGAAGAGTTGGAAGCACTTATTGTCAAAAGAGTACGAGAGAAAAAGGTAAGTATGAAGGAAAATTACCTCTTAAATGCTTTTCTTGCAATAAGATAGGTCATTTTGCATTAAGTTGTTTGGAAAGAGCTGCTAAACCAAGACATAACAAACCTAGATTTCAGAAGAAGTGTTACTATGTTGCTGATGAAGGTGTGACAGATGATGAATCTAATAAAGGAAATAGAAGTGATGATGAATGGGTATTTATTGCTATCAAGGAAAATAATCTTGTATCTACTGAATCTGTTGGTTGTACAAACATGGAGAAAGCCACTGAGTACTCAAGTTGAAGAAAAAGATGAATGGGTAATTGATAGTGGATGTTCACATCATATGACAAGAGAAAAAAGTAAGTTTGTGAGCTTGGAAAAGTATGATGGTGGTGTTGTGAGATTTGGTGATAATACAGCTGGTGTGATCCATGGAAGAGGTTGCATTTCTCTTAATGGTAAGCATAATACTGATGATGTTCTATATGTAGAAGGATTGAAGCATAATCTTTTGAGTGTTGGTCAAATGGTTGATAAGGGATACAATCTTCAGTTCAAGGATGGAAAGTGCGGAATATTGAGTTCTAAAAATGAAATTGCATCAGGTACAAAAACAAAAGGTAATATCTTTCACTTGAGTTCTACTAGTAAAATTTGTTTGATTGCTTAAGTTGATGAAAGTTGGTTATGGCATAGGAGGTTGTGTCATGTTAACTTTGATAATATTGTCAAGATAAGTTCCACTAAGGCTATGAGAGATCTACCTAAGTTGGTGAAACCTACCAATGCAATATGTGCAAGGAATGTCAATTGGGAAAGCAAACTAGGATTTCCTTTCAGAGTTAAAAGCATTGTTCAAATGAATTGTTAGAGCTTGTGCATATTGATCTATGTGGTCCCTATAAGGTAGAAGTTTACAAGGTTAGATGTATTTCATGTTACTCATTGATGATTATTTTAGAATGGTATGGGTTACTTTCTTAAGGGAGAAATCTGAAGCACTGGAAAAGTTCAAGATCTTTAAAGCTATGGTTGATACAAAGACAAGTTTGAAGATTAAATGTTTGAGATTAGATAGAGGTGGTGAATTCACTTCCAGTGAATTTAATACTTTTTGTGAAGAACATGGAATAAAGAGACAATTATCTGCATTGCAGACCCCTTAGCAAAATGGAGTTGTGGAAAGGAAGAACAAAATAATCGAAGATGCTACTAGTAGAATTGTGATGCTGGAAGGAAATGTTCCTCATATCTATTGGAGAGAATCATGAGTAATGCTATGTACACACTCAACTGGGTACAAATCAAAGGTGATATTGGTAAGACCCCTTTTGAGCTATGGACTGGTCAAAATCCTACTGCTAAATACTTCAAGATATTTGGAATTAGATGTTATATTAAGAGAGATGAAGACATACAAAAGTTTGATGCTAGGAGTGATGAAGGTATCTTTCTGGGTTATGCTACTAAAAGTAAGGCCTAATGGTGTTACAATAAAAGATTGAAGAAAAAGGTTGTAAGTGCAAATGTTTAGGTTGATGAAGACTTTCGTACACTATCTAGAACCTATGGATATGACTCTGATGATCAGGATGATAGTACAAACAAAGGAAAGCAAGTTCAAACTACAAATCAAGTGCAAATCAATCTGGTAAATCAAGAAAATGAAGAAGAAAGAAAAACTAGTGAAAGAGCAGAAGAAAGTCCTAAGAAGACTTTGAGGTATGTAAGACTAAATCATTTAGAAGATCAGATTATAGGTGATAAGAACAAAGGTATCCAGACTAGGAGAAAGATTGCAGAAGAGTATTGCTTGATTTCAAATATTGAGCCTACTAGTGTGAATGAAGCATGTAAAGATGAGCATTAGATTGAAGCAATGAAAGAAGAGTTAAAACAAATTGAAAAGAATGATACATGGATTCTTGTTCCTAGACCTAAGGATAAGAATGTCATTGGAACCAAATGGGTCTTTAGAAACAAACTGAATGAGCAAGGTGAAGTGGTTAGAAACAAAGCAAGACTAGTATGTAAAGGATATTAAAAAATGGAAGGAATTTATTTTGAAGAGACCTTTGCCCCTATTGCTAGAATTGAAGATGTAAGATTATTTCTTGCCTATGTTGCTCACAAGAACTACAAAGTTTATCAGATGGATGTAAAATCAACTTATCTAAATGGTGAATTGGAAGAAGTGTATGTTGAGAAAATTGATGGATTCTAGTTGACTGATAAATAAGATATCATGTGTCAGTTTAAGAAAGCATTGTATGGAATCAAGCAAGCCCCTAGAGCATGGTATGCAAGATTGGACAAGTATTTGTTGAAGCTTGGATTTAACCAAGGTACTGCTAATAGTAATTTGCATTTCAAGAATGATGATAAAGATTTGATTGTTGAAGTATTTGTTGATGATATTATTTTTAGACGAGACGATGCTTTGTGCATGAAGTTTGCTAATGAGATGCAGAATGAATTTGAGATGTCTATGATTGGTGGATTGTTCTACTTAACTCAAACCAAACCTAATATCATGAATGTTGTATGTATTGTTGCAAGATTTCAAGCTAATTCGAAAGAATCTCATGTGACAATTGTGAAGAGAATTTTCAGATACTTGAAGGGAACTGTTGCTCTTGGCCTATGGTAACTTAAAGATGATGATCTTACTTTGAGTGCATTTATTGATGCTGACTAGGCAAGAGATGTGAATGATAGAAAAAGTACTAGTGGTGGAGCATTTTTCTTGGGTAAGAAGCTAATTTCATGGCTAAGCAAGAAGCATAATGCCATTTCCTTGTCTACTACAGAGGCCAAATACATTGCTGCTACTAATAATTATACTCAAGTCTTGTGGATGAAATAGATGTTGAAGGATATCATAATTATATTTGATGAGCCTATTGCTATATTCTGTGATAACTCAAGTGTCACGACTCCTCTCCTCCAACTGCACACATTTTGATAGACTTTAATACTAAAGTTAAATGCATGAACATGTTTTGATATAATCTCCACATGTCCTAAAATATCTTCTAGTTGGATCTAGCCATTTACTACTGACAAGAAAGAAATATAATAAGATTTTGAATGGAAAGAAAATTTATTCACCAACAAAGGGATTAAAGGCACAGATAGGTAAATTTATTTTCTGTCAGCACAGACCAACTGGCAAAGTCATACCCACAGCTGCCCAACTTTGACTTCAATCACCTCCCATATTATTCATGTGGATCTCTATTCCATCTACCTAGATTAAATTTCAGAACTAACTCGTAAACTACAAAGGAAACAAATTTAATACATTTCTATCTATAAATTGAATTTATTCCAACTAATATGATTTGTGTATCTGGTGTCTTGAAAGGGATTCCAAAGGAGTGCTAGTTTGTAGATTCAGTCCAAGTGGAAGTGGGTATCTAGGCACTTCCTTATCTCAGACCCCAATCAAGAATTAGTGCAATAGGTAAGACTCAGGCATTCTTTCTGAAATGAGTTTGAATGAAGTATCGATGCCATCTACTCTTCATTTTTATCATATTAAGCATTCGTTAAATTTAGCTATGTATTCATATTGTAATTTCCACAATCTGAAGTTCAGTTGTGCGTAGTCATAAGTTTATTCATATTGTATTTGCCACAACCTGCAAGAATAGAGTAGTTGAAAAACACAATACACCTATGAATAGGATTATTAAATAATAATATGTCCTAAACCCGAGTCTAATGCATGTGCACAAGTAGAACTCTCTATCACCATGCCCAACATTTGATCTTACAAGATTTCAACTACAATTTCCATGCATTACAATGATAGAATAAGTAAGAGATTTCCAAATTATAGGACCAAATCTAGATCTGAAATTCATCATCCACAATATGCAGGTTAGATACCATAATATGTTTCAGATTTGTATCACCTATTTCTATAGACAAGAGGGAGGAACCGTATGCAATTGGACACACCATGACTTCATCTTTGAATCAGTCCTAGAGAGATTAAAGCTTGCATTTGAATCGCCTGTTTCACGGTGGAATAAAAGAAAGGGGTCACCTTATAATGTCACCCTCAAATCTGCAATGTCTAGCCATCAGAGTTAGTTCACAATGTCGACCTCTAGTTTCCATACTAAAAAAAAATTCATTTAGTTGGATGTTAATAAAGTATCTGGTAATTTACAAATATTACCAAAGTTTGGAGCCATGTTTGAATAGGCTAAAAGACCATATTTAAATCATACTTCCTTTGTAATAAGTTGTGTTTAGAGTTTGAAGGAGAAATCTTAGTGGAAACATTTGGAAAAAAAATTATACCTATCTGGTTAATGGCCTTCGTGACATTCACTCAAAATCTATAGTTTTTAAAAAATTATCTTTGACGCAATTATATTTCTCTTATTTCGGGCATTCAATATCTGTCACTAAATTGATATTCTATGAAAAATTATTGTAATGCATTTGCTTTATTTTGAAAAATACATGCAACCATTACTTCTTTTTTTTTGTGTTTTTATGCCATTAGATAAAGATTTTCCTTTCACTTCTTTTACCTCACCTAAATATTAGGCATGTTGGTAGGGAACATCCTTAAATAAAGACTACTTATGCAATGAAATCGGCATCCCATTAGAGTCATGAACAAAGAAGCTTCGAGTTAAAAAAATCATCGCCCCATGATTTCCTAAACCTTAGGCTAATAAAATGCATATTCTCATTTAAAACCTAAAATGCTAAGGAATATAGTAATCTCTAAGGGAATATTTCCTTTAAAAAAGAATAGAATAGTACATGTTAATATCCTTAAAGAAAAGGTTAGTGATATTTTTAACCTTTTAGATAAACTTTTTCAAGTGAATAGTACATGTGAATATCTTTAAAGAAAAGGCAGTTAATATTTTAACTTTTTAAGATGATCTTTTTCAAATATTTTTTTTTGGAATATTTATAGGTTTAAATATTTATGTAAATATAGTTTCTTTTAGCTATAATATTTAATTTTAGAAAAATGTCATTTTTATGTGTGGTTAGGCTCGGAAATCTTCAATATACTCAATTTAAAGATATCATGTAATAATATTAATAAAATCCTCTTGATTATAGTTAATCGAATCATAAGACTTATAGAATAAATAAATAAAGTTCCTAATGTTTTTATTAGTATTGCTTCTTGGTTGACTATATCGAAGCATACAAGTTTTTTTTTATCCCAATATATCTTCTATCAACACATATATGGTCTAAACTCTTCTTCAAATATAGAGAAAATGAAGCCTCTTCTTATCTAAAAGTAATCTTCTATAAATAATAGACAACATAAGAATTTCAATGTGTAGCCCTAGTTAAGTGTTGGATAAATATTTTATTTCATTACATAGTATAGTCATTGTAATTTTCATTTCCTAATGCTACATAAACTATATAGACAATAGATATATGATTTTGAAAAGATAGGGTAATTAGCCTCACAACAATGTTTCAAGATATTTAACTATAAGAATTCTTGCATAAATTTGGCAAGGGAAATAGGGAACAATATATGTTATGAAATTTCTCAAAAAAATGCATGTATTTAATTTAGTTACTCACTTGATTATGTTTTTTCTTTTATGAGTGGTTATGGTTTATGGGTAAATAATTCCTTTAATGTCTATGACACTTAAATTGTTAAGATTATGACTTATTATAACTCCTTGACCAATGCTCATTGATTTATTTATTGATCATGGGTTTTTGATTTCCTAGTGAATGTTGTTAAAATCACCATGCATTATGAGTTTCCTTTCCTTACTAAGATATAGCCTTTTGAACTAATCAAATAAGGAAAAAAAAACTAGCAACGTTCAGTATTAATGGTGCCTCTGGCTCACTTTTACAGGTAATTTCGTCACGCTTGAGCTACTGCATCTATAGCCTAACATAGCTGCAATAAAAACGTATGTGTCATTGTCCCTATAAATCTCTAGGGAGAAATAAGGAACATTGGTTAATTTAATCCAAAGGGAGGGAAATCCCCTTTGGATCGATAATCTAAAAAGATAAAAAGAAAATGAATTAAATCTGCTAGTGACAATCGAGAAAACCAAACTTAGGAATTTTTTTCTATGGTGCAAATGTAATGTCAACTTGAAGATATGATTATGTGGAAGATTTACTATGAAATAATTTAAAACGGTTTAAGGGTGACAAACATTAATAGGAAATAGGTTAGATGAATGTTGTTAGGAAAACAAACAATGGTCAAATCAACTATTTGTTATTCTTGCTTCCCTTCGTGGGTAGCAACCACATAGGAACTATCTGGGGAGAATAAAAACCCTAGAAAGGGTTGTGTACTCGCTTTATAATAGTTCACATAAACATAGCCTAGAAAACAAAACTACATATTTTACACCTTGATCTCGTTTGGAAGTAGGGTATGTAGGCAGTTTGGGAAATGAAGGATGCTCCCAGTACTCAAGCATTTGGGAATAGGGTTTAGGGGTTAGAGAGATCACAAAAAAAATTATAAGAGATAATCAACTAAAATTATATACAACTATACTCAAAAGAATCCTGCATGGATTGCTTGATTCCCCAAGGCCTTTAGGCCAAATTCTGAGGCAGGTTTCAAGCCTAGAATTATAACTTATATAGCCCTAAGGACAACAACCTCAATACACTTTTAGAAGGGAGTGTGGTCATCAGGGAAGCGACTTAGGATTGGATGATCTTGATGAGTCCAAGACTCTAGCTAGAGCCATTACCTATCGTATTATAGATGCCTGCCTCATTTAGGAAGATGCCTATTCTAATTATATGAATAGATGTATCCTATTCCATATGAATAGATGTATCCTATTCCATATGAATAGATGAAGTGAATTCATGTTTCATATGAATAGATGCTATACTTATCCCATATGGATAGAAGTTCTTGAGTATACTTGAGAATGAATACTTGAACAAAAAGAATAGTGGTGTTTTCAGTTATAATTAATTAGGTCTTTACATCAAGTGTTATTAACATTTCCAAGAATCTGGTGCTGCATTAAAAAAAAGCATATATCTGTTAAGTTTTACTTTTCGAGGGATAAGGTAAGTGAAAAGGAAGTCAGATTGGAATATGTGCCTACTAAGGAGTAGATTGTATACATCTTTACCAAGTCGTTGCCTAAGGATACTTTTGAGTATCTTAGAGGGAAGTTAGGGGTGATTACCCATCCTAATCAAAACTAAGGATGCATTGCATTGCATCATTCCATGCATTTCATAGTCATATCCTTTCTCAGATTGATGTTGTGGTGGTTGCTACTCAGGGGGAGTAGTCAAATGTTCAGAAATTCAGATATGTGGTTCAGAGCTTAGAGAACTTTGTCATTGATTTCAAAGGGGGAGAAGAGTTGTGAAAAATTGGTGATTATCTGAGGAGAAGAGCCTTGTGGCGAGAAATATTATGTGAAAGTGTTGAGAAGATGAGTCAAAACCTAACCAGGAGTTAGTTGCGTTGATGGTGTTTTTCACATCATGTGTTGCCATCAATGCCAAAGGGGGAGATTGTTGGATGTTTTGGTTGTGTTGATGATATGTGGCTATCATTGATGTCAATAATATTAGCATAAATGTATTTGAAGCTGTATATGTCAAGGATATTGAGAAAATTGTAATAAATGAGTTCCAGTTTGTCAGTGGTGAAGTGAAGTTTAGTATGGTGGTTATTTTTGTACATTGTTTATTAGAGGTTGCGGACTAAAGGGTTTGTTTATGAGTGCATCTAGTTTATCCACATTGAGTTTCAGAGATCCACATGAAGATTTGAACAAGTTATGAAGATTTTCATTTAAATAGTTTTTTGTTTCTTCAGTTGGTGATCCTGATTGAAGATGATACTATTTCAGTTAGTTCAGTTGTTGTGGATGCTTCTCTTGTAATTCATGATGCTTTTGGATGTTTCTAGATTATGTTGTATCTTTATTGCATGTCTGCATTGATCGTTGTGATTGTGGTTGGCGATTTTCTCTTGTGTTTTCATGTTTTTCTTGTTCTTGGCTGACATAGTGTTTGTAGCGTGTTGTGGATCTTTGAGGAGAAATTAATTGGAGTGTCTTCATATTGGAGATGTTGATTTGGGTCCTCACTAATTTGTGGCCAACCTTGGTTGATTTACATTGATAATCTTTAATGTTTTGAGCTGACAATTTATATTCATTTTATTATTTCTTTGTGGCCAACTTGTAGCAATGAAATTTCATGTTGCAGATATATAAGAGTGATTTTTTATTCGAATTTAAGTGTGAGAAAGGTGTGCTTCTACGTGTGTGCATGAATAATGTTCCAAAACATTCAAAGGAAGAATAGAGTGTGAAGTATTGTGAAGAACTATGAAGAAGAGTGAAGAAGAGTGAAGAAGTGTTCATGTGCTTAATTGGAACTATAATAAGGCATTAGCAGATGTCATTTTCTTAGTTCAAAATCTAGATGGCTTTAATCCGAATCTCTTTGTAAGACAGTGTGTCTTCCTTTGTAATTGAGCAGTGAGCTCTAGGTAGTGTGCCTGAATGCATGTGCATTTCCCATATTTCATTTTCATTGTACTTTTAACAGGGTATAATCTTGTGGACTGACCTCCACCATGGTTTTTCCCCTAACAGGGTTTCCATGTAAAAATTCTTGGTGTTATATGTGTTTCTGATGTGTTGATGATTTATGTTTTCATGGTCAATAATTAGATTAGAGAATAAGGTTAATAAGTTGAATAAGTTTTGAATTTTTGTGACAATTGCGTCACCCCCCCTCTTAGCTGTCTTCCCTTGTATTGCACACAAAAAGAACATAAATTTTTTTCACAACTATGAAAAGAAGGAGCTAAAATATCACTTCTATAAAATATTATAGAGGATAATATCTCATTAAGCATAAAATTGGAAGGTTGAATCAATCTTCTTTTTAAGTGAATTACTTGGAAGTGAGGACTCAAACTTGTCAAAGAAAATAGATTTTTTATACTTCATTCCCTTCATTATCACAAGTGAAGATAGTAAAATCTTAAATGTGCCTTTCACTAAGGAAGAGATCAGTCTAGATTCCTTGTAAGTGAACTCAAAAAAATCCCTAATGCCTAATGTATTTCATGTTTCCTTCTAGAAATGTTGGTATGTCATTGAAAAATAAGTTTCAGAGGTGGATTATAGTGAAGCCCAGAGATACAAAAGGTACTAAAAGAGCTCAATTGTAATTTTATTATACTAATCCCCAAGCATGTTTTCCTTGAGTATTTTATAGATTTTTGAAGCACATCTCTTTGCAACACTCTATATAAAATCCTCTCAAAGTTAAGGAAGAACCATCTAACAATACTGCTCTCTTTTCTAAAATCTCAAGAACAAAGTGGCTTAATTTTGGAAAGATCCATTATTGAAGGTATCAACACTAGACATGAAAGAAATCCCTCAATTTCCAATGCAAATAAAAAATCATGATAGGGTGATCCCACAATAGTGGTTTAAATTTTTTTGGCCAAACTGGACACTGATATTTTTTTTTTAAACACAATCTCCACATTTGGGCACCTATAGTGATTAAACTGTAAGTAATTTGAAGATGATGCAAACTAGAGTCTTGTCATATTTTGTTTGTAGATTCTAAAAATATTTTTTTCAGTTTTTTTGGAATCAGATTGCACTTCTTTTTCCATCTCCCACGAAAATTGGTCTTTTTCAAAAAACAACATTTTTAAAAAGTGACGCACACCGTATAATGCATAACTTTTTTTCCTTGAAAGATAAAATTCCAATTCTTTC